>OY728137.1:1197329568-1198579568 GCA_963277665.1 Viscum album
AATTCTAACTAATTTTTCATAATTCATAATTTACAATTTTAATAATAATAAAAATAATTTAATTATAAAATAAAAAATTATAACGTAATATTTTTATACAAAAAATGTATTCCTACTTTATAATTATAATTATATATATATATATATTAATGTATATATATATATATATCATATTTTGTAAATAAAAATTCATAAAAACAAATTAATTATATTTGTATATTAATTATTTTGATAAAATTTTAATAATTACTATTAATTAGATTTATAACTTATAAGTGTCTTATATTTGTATTTTAATCAAAATAATTATACGGCATTTATGAAAAATCGTGTCTCTTAAATTTATGAATTATTAATCTAAAGTATTTTGTTAAATAATAATTTCAAAATATAAATAAATTAATATAGTTATTTTCAAATAAAAAATAAAATAAATTAGAAAACTATTAATAAAATTCTCAATTCTCTAATAATTAAATAATTAACATGCTTAAATCCAATTATTATATTTAACATAAATCATCTGAAAAAATATTATTTGTTTGTATTAATTATAAATAAATCTTTTTAATAAAATAGGTATTTTATTAAATTGTGCTTAGAATTTCTAGGATGTTACACATAGGCACTCAAATGGGTGGTACAACATAGGTAATTAACAAACACACACCCCATGGGTGACCATGGTTGGGGCTAACTACCTCCAACAATCTCATATGTACTAGTAAGCAACATGAAAAGGTCCCAATTAATTCAATAATAGATTTATGTTAATTTCATGGGAAACATTGAAAATTATGGTGTGTAGTACAAAGTCAACAATGCTTATGACATGCCAAATCTTATGGGAAATCTATTGAACAACTACCATATGTCCATGGTACACCACTCTTTGAGTAATGACCTCTGATTTGGTCAAGATAAAGAAAAAAATGAAAAATTGATAAGAATCCTAGAAAAATGGAATATTTCTTATACCTAAATAACTCCATTGGTATGATGATAAGTGAATGTTTAAAAAATAAAAATGATTAACCTACCAGTGTAGATCCAATGAGATAAACTATGTTTGAATTGGGTGTGAGATAATGAAATGGGTTATAAGCCTATGATTTAGGCTTTAAAGGAATCTATCAATGTGGGACATTTTTTCACGTGGGAAGAATAAAAATAGATACATGTTATAATAATTTTAAGGGAATAAATATAGCTTCTAACAATTTTTCTGGGTAACATAGTTTGGCCTCATGGTTGGAAAAACCATGCATGAACCATTCATCCTTAATTTTCTCAAGGAGGAACTTGCGTGGTTCATGACATTGGTTTGTTAATCCGTATGAAATATATGTTTTTTACTCTACTAAAAATATCAGAGCACTTACATGGGTGTGTACCCCTAGCTGGAAACTGTCCTCAAACCATGCGGCCCGCTTCTTCTCTTGATCTATCCCCAGGCGGTTTCTTCAAATTGTGAATCTTCGGTCGCATGGTTTCTACAAACCATTTGGCCTAGATATACTTCAGAAAAAGTCATGATTCGAGCCCTAAATAGTCTCTCACCACCCCTAAAACTAAATTGTTGCCATTAAACACTCACATTACGTAAAAAATAAGGAGTTGAACTGAAATTAAAAAATATCCATACCTCATTGGAAAACCCAGGATCTTACACTATCCATGCTTGTGTACTAAAACCATGCCCATTTTCCCTAGACATGTCCAAGAACTCAAGTCGTGTTAGTGGCCATATACACTAATATTTCTAATGTACATTAACATTCCCACGTAACTGGTATTGTTCATTCTCATGTTCAAATGTGGTACATTTTGACCCACCATCATCACATCAAAGAATATGTTGGATTCTCACATAATGTGTGATATTAAACACTGTTTGTGACCCCAGCCACCATATAAAGGGTACTAAATAGCATGTATTCTCGGATATACACACATTTTATTTTAGAATATTCTAGAATACCACTTTCTTCAAATAGATGCTCATATATTCTTTTTCCACAAGCATCTCTACCATTTAAAAACTAGAAATATTCATTAATTGAAGGCAAAACATCTAATCATTGATTCCCAACATTTAGTGGCCAGGAATCATATATATATTTTCCCATGGGGTAGGTTATTCTCTACGTTTCTTCATTTTTTTGGTTCCTAATAAATTATTCCACACGCTCATCACACAATAGACATTAATCTATCCACAAAAAAAATTATCCATATGTTTTTCGTCTATCTATCATGAATCTTTTGGTTGGATTTCACTCAAATCCAACCTGACAATATTGAAACCAAACCCCCTGGTCTAAATATGAATAATGTAGAGAACGGTGGGAAAAACACATGAACAAAGATTAAACCCTCATTAGATGATTTAATCCAATAAAATGATCATAAATTGAGAAAAAAGTTTGAACTCAATTCATGAAAATTAAATAAATAAGTTCAAAACACAAATTTAGTTATGTCTTATTTGAAGAAAGTAAAACACTTGGAGAAAAAAATATATAAAATGCATGCTTGGAAATTTGTTGAAATTGAAAAAAAAAAGAAATAAAAACCTCTATATCAAGAAGTTATTGGTCATTAGTTAATAATTCATTTGATAATGATAAATGAAATTATATCATTATGGCCATCTTCGATCTATTGATTTTCCTCAATCACTTTCCATTAATCCTCAATCCTAAGACACTAACGCCATCAATGATCTCCTCCTTCACTATAATCTCCCAGTTTTATCCCTCTAACAATGAATATTTTTCCTAATAAAATATAAATAGAGAGGTAATATGGGTTTCAATTAAATAATTTATTTAATTCATTTAGAACACATGACAACAGTTTCCTTTAACAAAAATCCCAACACCGACCAACTTTATATCGTGGCTAGGTTAACTGTGATGTTCTAGGAACAAAAGTGGTATCATATATCCCATATGTGGTTCCAATAAATATAAAATCAATATATTATAAAAATATGATTATGTATGTTTTAAAATTTATTAATGATTTTAATATATTAATTCCAAGTTCCTAGGACACCTAAACACAATGCTGACATAGAGGGAAAATCAATATATATATAGAAATATTTAAAGGATCACACAATAGAAATGAGTTTCATTACATTTTCCATTTCGTTAGAAAAAAACATTCTTATTATATGCCTTCATCAATATTATTATTTTTATAATCATCTTGAGAAGTATTAAAATCTATTATTATATCCAAAATATCCTTATTTTTTCTACCGCTCTACACTAGTGATTCATTAATGATATCATCAATAGGAATTTTTATTTATGAAATTTTTCTTTTACATAACAATAAAATTAAATATATAAATTATCTTACATATATTATTTTTAATAATAGGTAACTCCTTGAAATAGGTTTTTTCATAAGAAATAATCATCTGTGTAACCTCTCATAAAACATGCTGAAATTTTTGTCTTTAATAATTATAATATATAGTATAAAAATACCATCATGTTCTTCATAAATGATTTATTTTTGATATTTTTAATTCAATATTTTTCAAATTTATCAATCATATAATTATTATCACTTATTATTACTTTTATTCTTTTCATATACTGTATATTATTATATTTACACACGTCTTTTCGTTTTTTAATGTATAGCATGATCAGTGTATTCATCTTTTTTTAGTGATGTAATCACCTTTTTTTCACTGCATAAACTATTAAAGTTGGATGTTTGGGTATCAAAAGTAATTTTTCATAGTAAAATACTACAACAATCATTGTACCAAATGATATTAACAAACTCTTTAACTATTTTGGATCTTCCACATAATTTAGACACTAAAATTTTAAACTCTATAAATTTTTATTTTCTAATTGAAATTCAATAATATACTTTCCCTAAGTCAATAACCATCATAACCACATTCTTATAAATGATATTTACTGTGGTAATCACATTCATATTATATCTTACTTCTATAATGTTACTGATAACAACCATAATTTAATTAAATTCTTTTAACATATTTGACATGTTTTTAACCATTAACATAAAATGTGAACACCATAACGAATCATTCTAAATAATAAATTGTTTCTTCTATATTTCAAGTATTCAATTGTTTTCCTAAACATAATGACATCCACAATTATTCAAAAAAACATCCAATGTTTAGATATCACTGATCCCTTCTTCAATAACCCATTCTTTTTCTTATCCACTCAAGGAACCTTTGGGCAATTTTTATTTTTTCATAAAGGGGATTCCACCTCATTCCCCAATAATAACTGTTTTTTTTATTTCCTCATTACTATTTCATGAACCGTGATGTGTTAAAATATTCTTCTACTTTATATTCATTTACAATTCATTGAATTAAAATCCTTTATCGAATCAATTATCCATCTAATTATCCTAAGGCGATCATTTTTATTGATAATAATTTTTTTATACTATCTTACTTCCTAAATAAACATGTAGAAAAGTGGCCAATATTTCAAAAATTGAAGCATTTATATTTAAAATAGTCTTTATATTTAACTTTTTCCTAATCACATGGATTAAGAGAATGAAGTGATAAATTCTTAAATGTATTTAGAATAAACATTGATATATATTTTTCCCTCAGTAAAATACTTTGAATAAACAAGATTTAAGACTTTTAGAGTGTGTAATAGAGCCTCAATTTCAATTTTTCTTTTTCCCTTTCAAGTTATCCCTATTTTAATATCATATATTATCGAAAAATTATTAAAATTTCCAATGGTAAACTCATGAAAGTATTGATCCCCAAGTTCTTAAATCATCATATTAGGTTTTTCTAGGACTCTAAACATCTTCTTCCTGATGATATAATCATTATGTTTTTTCACCATAATTTTGAATCCCTCTTATAATTTATTTTACTCATGAAGTATATTACTCTAATGTACAATCTTCTTTTATTTAGATATATTTGATCTAATCTTCACATGATTATAACTAACAATCATTCATAATTTAATCTATTTTATGCATATCATTGATTTTTATCTAGATACTATTTTATATCTTATTTTTTATTAATAATGTCCAATCATCCTATAAGTTTGATGAGAGAAATTCTTTTATTTCATCCCTTTATCTTTGATACATTTCTTATTTTGTTTAGTGTACACCATTCCAACATCAGGGAAGTTAGCACCATTCAATATAATGTCAAGAATATCCATTTATAGAGATAAAATATAATGTACTATCATATGTCTCTATATATAAAATCATATTCAATTGATCATAAAAACTACCATGTATTTGATGGTAATAACGGAGTCTCTGTATGTCATCAATCATAGATAAATTAATATAGAAATAAAACTTAGATATGTGATGTGAAAACTCATGTATTTTTAATCATAAATATATTTTATGCTTTATTAATATCCACATTAATTCAATGACTCATATTTATTTTTATTATTAGCATTATCTTAAAGTAATTTTATTAAATTTTTGATGAATAATATGATTTTTCATTCAAAAATGAAATATTTTTCCTTTATCCATTTAATTAAACATATTCTTTTTCTTTATTTTGTATTTAAATTTTTATTATCTATATTTTTTTGACTTCTTAATGTAATTTTCTATTATCCGTGAAATTATTTGTATAATAATTAATGAAATAATGTTACAGATTTTCTACATGAGTCATTAATTTCAAATGTGTGACAAGAATATCATTATAAACAATTTCTTTCCAATCAAATTTTCCTAAAGTCTTCTTTTTTTACAAATCATCTTCTCTAATTTTTTCAATTTCTCAAATTTGTTATTATTCTCATTTTTATAAAAAAAATTTGAGTTTTTAATTAAATTTAATTAAAATTTAAGGTGATTTCATCTTTTTTTATGTTTTAAGATAAAATTATTGTTCTTGAATGAAAAAACCTAAACTTTTATACATATTATGATGAAATTAAAGCTAATATTTATCATATTCATGTTATGGTTCTTGTTAATTTTATATAATTAATGTTGAATACAATATATACCATCAATAAATTCAGTAACAATTTATACTCAAAATAATATATGTTAGAGAAAACTGATTAGGTTATTACATTGTAAGGAAGATTGTACGAGTTATTATAAAAATGATGTTCCAAGTAACAATTATAATTATTATTTTCCGTTTTTATTTTTTATGATATTTTTATATGATTATTTATCCATTGATTTTTATTTTATTTGGGAATATGGTTTTTTAAAAACTCATAGATTATTAATTTATTGAGAAAATTTTCATGGGTTTTAATGTCTTTTCTATGTATTAAGAAGTTCTCCGTATTTTTATACTTATTTAAGGGAATTATTGTTTGATAATGTGCGTTGAATTGATTCTATAGGGTCAATTATTGAGCGGAACAATTATGAATTCATTATTTGGTTATGGATATTTATCTTCAACAAATTTTGAATATCACATTATCAGATTATGTTTGGGAGAAAAAATTACACTAAGTAGAAGTATGTATTTTTTATTGTAATGTATTTCCTAACCCTCCATTACTCTAAACTTAAAAGGTTTTGAGAGTATATTTAATGAAAAAAAATCTTTAAATAATTTAATTATAGAGTAAATGAGTTAATGGTGATATATTTGGTGTCAATGTATGATTTGGATTCCCATAATGCTTAGGTTGTTAGTATAAAAAAAATGAAACATAATTTCGGGATTTTAAAGATTTTTTTATAGGGAAAATTTAATTTATGGTTATATTATCATGTGATAGATAGTAATTATTATAAGGGGTTTTATGATTCTTAATCAGATATATATATACATATTATAATTATTATACACATATTTTATTGGGAGGATGAAGTATGAAGGAGATAAAGAGAACAATGAACTTCTGAATCTAAAACCTAAAATGGTTGGTGTTGGAGTTTGGGAGCTTGTGAATATGTTAAATTAAGTATCACATGCCATAACCAATGGTACCCGTATAAGGTAATGGGCGAACTCTCATTAAAAGTATATTTACATAGTTGATAATTTCATGTAAAAAATCTTACATAAATTGGTGGACGCTCAAACCTAATAATTACTCAAGGATGAATAAAATAATTTTAAATTTCGTATAATGTTTTGGGTTGCTTATATTATTAAAAGAAAACTATTTTGGTTAATATTATTGATGGTGATTCTATTATGTGATTGTATCCAGTTAAAAATATCATATAGAATAATTATATTGATATAATTGTGTGATAGGTATTAAAATATATTTTAATTTTGAAAATAATTCTTTATAGTTATTTGAATTATAGAAGAAATTTAATTTATGGGAAGAAACATAAGGTGGCGGACCTAGATACATATTGTAAATAAAGCTTAAATAAATTGGTATTATATTCCTTATATATTATTATTGAACATTAATTTTAAAATTATAAATTTTACACATGATTAAAACAATTATTCTGAAGGGATTTGGTTACTTGTGAATTTAGAAGTTATTCGAAAATAAGTCCATGTGCTAGAAAAGATCAGAAAGAATTTAATTACTCTTAAATAACTCATAACATCACGTTATTAAGGTGGAAATTAGCAAGGAAGAAAACACTGAAAATAATATGTATGAGAATTCAATATTCATCATATCCTAAATGTTATAAAATAAATCATTTAGATTTTATTATGATATCTAAAAAGTGTTATCGATGGGGTAAAATTTTAAATTTGTATCATGATTGCAATGAAATTAAAAATTTCTGGACTCATAATTTTCAATGAGAAGTGAAATATTTCATTTGTAATGACATGGGTCACTTAAACTTTATTCTAATGATAGGAATTGTGTGTGGGAACTATCATTATCATAAGTAAAATGGTATGGAAATCATTTACTACTACTAAAATAGACACATGTACATCAACAAAATATGTCACATGTACCTTATTCATTTACTCAAATTATGAAAATTTATTGTTGGATGTAGGATGTAGACATTATTATATTTTTGGGAAATTTTCAATTAATATTGAAATTTCCTCACAAAAAAATTAGACTAAACTTTTTGTAACAACTCACAGTGGATATGTTTTAGTAATAATGATTTATAAGACCCTTTTTAAAATTATCTATAACATTATTTTTTCGAAAAAAATCATTCTTTCATACAAATACTAGATTTTGATTTTATTTATGGTATAGAATCGGCTTTTGGTTATCATATTATCATATATTTCAAAGAAATAGATTCTATATTTAATTTTTTGAATGATTTTTTATATATATTTATGAATGAGTTTGTAATAGTGATAACATATCAGGAATATGAGTAATTGATAAAGGATAAATGTGAATATTACTTTCCTCATTTCATTAAATTGAAAGAAATTTTCAACCATAATGATGTTCTTGTAGTAAAGGTATATTTTTTATATTTAATAATGATTTTTCAGATTTTATTCATGGGTTGTAGGTCAAAATCATCATTAAAATTAAGCCAAATTCTAATAAAATTTAAAATTACCCTTATCAAGTGTCTCTAGTATGGATATTTTAATTAAAAATGAAATTAAAATAAGTTCTTTATAAGGGTTTATTCATCATTGAACATCACCTTGGGGTGATTCCATTTTGTTTGTTAATAATTATGATGGTTTTATGAGGAATTTCATTTTTTTTATATTACTAAATAACATTACTATTATAAAAATTATATATTCCCTCCTAATTATGACATTTTTATCATATCCATGATTATCAATAGTTTTTTAAGATTAACCACAAAAATGGAAATCATCAGTTGATTTTATAGTAAGTTGGTGATTCTAAGATAATGTTTCAAATAAGTAATGAACGTTATGATTCTATAGTTATTATTTTTGGGTTTGGGAATGGACCTATTGTTTTTAGGGATTTACTAAATATAATTTTCAAATTACATTTGGATAAAATTTCATTTTTTATCATCAATGATATTTTAGAATATTTTAAATATTTTTAGGATCATGAGAAACCATTTAAGATTTTTCTTCACAGATAAAGATAGAATAAGTTATATAGAATATTTAAAAAAAGTTCTTTTTTATTAGGAAAAAAAAGCATTTTTCGGGATATTTTCACTATATATTAAGTAACAATGGATCTTAAAAACCAAATTAATTTAATAATCAAGAAAAAAATTATTTAATATATATTAATATTTTTATTGGACTATTAGGTTATTATCTATATTTTATTAGAAACTTTTCTATGTTAGCTAGACAGGTAGCTCTGTTAACCAAAAATGTGTTATGTTAATTTACAAAAATTAATGCGAATAATGTTTTTGGGATATAAATATAATATCAGTTAATTATATAGTATTATTCATTCCATAAACAAATGTTGAATTTTTAATTTATATTGATACTACATTATTGTTATTGGTTGTGTTTTTATGAAAAATGATCATGTAATTTCTTATTCATCATAATAGTTGAAACGCCCCATGAATGATTATACAATGTATGAAATTGAGATTGTATAATTAAATTTATTTTTAAAAATTTGATGTCATTATTTATATTTTATAAAAGGAGATATATATTTTGATCATAAAATATTAAACTATATGATCACTCAAACAGAATTCAACATATTACAGAGGAGGTTTCCTGAATATATAAAGGTCTATGATTTCACTATTATATATCTTCTATCTCACTAAATCAAGTTATCATATTCTTTGAGACCAAAGGATAACACATTATTAAACATGATAAATATTGATCATGATGCATTATTAAGTGAATTAATGGAATATTGGATTGATAATTACATATATGGAAACCTATTCCCTTCTGGCTCATGTATAAATAAAAAATCCTTTTTTGGAAAGAATGGAGTATACTAATAAATAATAACATGGATTGAAAATTAAATTGAAATATATAATTAAACTAATTCTACATGAGTTTCATTTTTATTAAAAGGGTTTTATAATATTTTGAATGACATTTTGTATAATGGATTACTCTCAGTTGAAAATAAAATTATTTTATGAGGCTCAGAACTGTCCATATTTTATTCATCAAAGAATAACATATTTGTAAAGATATATTATAAGATAAATTTTTTGGAATTAATGAAAATGTCATTGTTAATTTTACAATTAAAAGCATTATTTATAAATAGATTAAAAATGATTTAAAACAATAGAAATTAGGATTCTATCAATGTCAATAATAGAATGGAAATTGGAATACATAGAAATGGATTTCACAATAGTATTTCCAAGTATATTTAAATTTAACAATGATATATAGGTTTTTGTTGACTATTGACTAAATAATATCATTTTCTTCCAATTTATGATAATATGTTATTGGATCAACTATCTCGACATTATCGTAAAGTGATTGATAAATTAAAGGGAGTTACTCATTATATTGTATTAGAACATCTTCTATGGTTTATATCTAATTATTGGGAATGTATTGATATGTTATTATCTACTAAATTATGTTTTAATATCGCTTCTCATCCCAAATATTATTGGCCATCAGTGGGGAAAATTCATGAATTGGAGGATATTATTCGATATTACTCATTGGATTATCAGGGAAGTTAGTATTAACACAATTAATTGGCTGAATATTATTATTATAATATTTTTCATTCTGGTATATAGAAAGACTAATTTTAATAATTATATGTAAATTATTGTAAAACTTCTGCTTAAAGGGATTAATATATATAAATGAAGTTGTTGGATACTGAATTAGTGAATGAGATGGTTGAAAATATAAAATTGACTCAACATAATATGAATGTAGAATAAATTAGGAAAATGATCTAAATTTTATATCAACATAAAGTTCATTCATTTGAGGTGGTTGATCATGTTTCTCTTAAAATATATCTAAATAAAGGTGTGATGTGTTTCAGTAAAAAAGGAAATTGAACCCATAATTTCATAGTCCATAATAAATCCTAAAAATTAGTGTAAATGGATTATCATGTTTCCTTACATAAATGATTATATCAGGTCTTTAATTTGTATCATGTTTCTTTATTAATGAAATATATACCTAATTATATATCATATATTGATCTCTAAAGTAGTATAGCTAAAGGAGAATCATTCTTATGAGGGAGAAATATTTCATAATCATAACCAAATAGAGAAATTAGTGTCAAATAAGGTAAATTTACTAGTTAAAAATATATGTATGAATCATACGATTGTATAAAAAACATGGGAACCCCAAGAATTTAGGGAGGGAAATTATCCCCACCTATTTACAAATAAGTAAAAAAATTATAATGATAGAGTATATTTAGGAGGTGTTAAAACTCATGTATTAGTACTAATTTGTATATTTTATGATTCATTAAGGTTCATTTTTATTTATTTGATTCATATTAATACATTATTAGGATAATTTTATTAATTTGTGCAATAAGAATATGTTTTTTCTTTTGGAAAAAGTATTTATTATTATAAATTAAAAGTTTTTATATGTATTATACATTTTTATTCCAAATATACATTTCTAAATATTAAAAATTTATCATGATAAAACAGATTTTATTTTTTGAGTGATAATGTATAAATTATCTTAAGGGGATGTTTTAGAGATTTTTCTGAGTATGTTTATTTTTTTAATAGTTAAAATGTATTGTTTTAATGAATACATTACCATTTCGGAAATCATCAGGAAATAAAATAACCTACAAAATTAATGAATCTTATGAACATAAACTAATTGATGACATACCTAAAAAATAATCTTAATATTATTCTCTTATAATAAATTAATTATTATGTCAAGATAAATCTGAAAAAAAAAATTAATGATTCTGAGGTAGTTCTTACAGAACATTGGAAAAGACAACATTTGTATTTTGTGATAATATTTAATAATTGATATGGATATAAAATAATAATAAGGTAAATATTATCAATAACAAATGATTATGATTTATATTAGTGAATTTTAAATATATATATAATAATATAGTTATCTAAATTCCTACCTATCACTTACCTAAGGTAAGAAAACTAAAAAATTTGTTCTTAAAAATGTAATCATGAAATAAATTGATGTAAATAATATTATGAATGGTTTAATATGATTCTATTAATTTTTAGAAAAATATATTTATTTTAGTAATATATATTTTATATCTATTACTAATATAATAATTTAAAACTCTTACACAGTATTGATGTTATGCATATGAAAGTAGAATACAAGTAAAACTAAATTATTTAAAAAGTCTTTCAAATGATGTCATTGGGTTAAATTATGGTGGATAAAAAAATTTAGTGATAAAACTAATTTTTATAGAATTTTTCAGATGTTTAAATATGAATATCATAGTTATCTAGAATTTTTAAAGTTAAAATTTTGAGTATATCCCAAATAATGACTTTAATGGGTATTTAAAGTTAAAAAATAATGTATAAATTGATAAAATTTATTTCATATAACATGTCATTTACGATGGTTAGTGTTCTATAATATTATATATCTTACATTTTTGAACCAATTTGCATTTTAAACTTACTGCCCAGACCCTTAATGACTGAATATTTATTAAAACACTATTGAATTTTTCATATGAAATTAGACTACCACTAAACATAAATAAACACATCTAATGTTTGGTTTTATATCTATATTCTTTCTCAATCAATCTTCACAAATAAATTTTCTAGTTTATTAGGCTCTTGAATTTCCAAAATTCATTTCTCCATAATCTAATGATTCAATACAAAGCAGGTGGTTTAAGGGCCAATTCATATATTTCCAAGCCTCTTTATCCTTTACTATTAATGATTATTTATATTAAAAATATATTAATAATTCAATCATTCTTATTCCATAATTCTATTCTAATTTTATTATAATCCTTTTGATTTATAAATAATTAAATACTATCCATTACCCCTCACCTAACTGGTTTTTTATGATTTCATAGTATTAAATAACTTGGGTTTCAAGAATGAATTTTTTTTAAATCATCCTCATAATATTTTGAATTACAGTAAGAATAATTAAATCTATCCATAAAAATTTTATATTGGTTATCATTTTTTTTATGAAACTAAAAATATTTATTTTATTTATAATTCTATTTGTCTTTTTTTGAAAAACATTGATCACCTTAGTGGTTTTATTCTACTAAGGTTAATGGTGATGTTTTTATAATCATTTTCCTTACATTTATATTAATAAAATTCGATTTTATGAATTAATATACCATTATTATTAATATTATTTAATTATTATCATTTTCTATGGTAAATAATTCATCATATTAATGAAATAAATAGTAAAAAATCATAGTCATTATTACTAATAAAAATATATTTTCAAGGAAGATTTTGTGAATAATGAGAATTTCATGACCAATTTATGTGTGTTGATTATAAATGACGTGTAGAAAAAATCTGGTCACATATAGAGATTTTGAAACCAATATACCAATATTTCATACCATTACCATTATACCACTGTAGTTTTGGAAGTTATTAACCTGACAATCACAAAACAAATGATGTATACAATTCAAATTTGTAAAATTAATTAAACATGATAATAAATGAAATAAATGGAATAAGAACATATAAATTCACATGAATATCAATATTAATAAATTAAATAATTAAAAATATTTTATTATTCATCATGGTATAATATGTATGAGGCGTGTTGGGGTTCAAGAGGAATTTTCTCTTAAACTTTTACTTGAAATATTATGAAGGATTCCTCTAAGTTTCTCCACCAATATTTTCATATTAGATATTTTATGTTATTAATTTTATTCTATATTATTATTATATTTCTTATTTTTAGTTTATACAAGCCTTGAATTTATTTACAAAATAATAAAATAGAATTTGTCACACCTTTTCTCTATGAATCATTCTTTAAAAGAGTGTGAGAGGAGTATATTTTTATATTCACTCTATATGGCCAAATTTCTCCACCATATTCTTCAAATTTATATAAAAATATTACACTACATGTTTTAAAAGATTGCTAAAAAATTATATTCTCAATGATCATTGAAAAAAAAATATTTCATATAAATCTGTTAAAATTATATTCAGGATTTTAATTCATTTATATAGGTTAACTATAATGTCTTGTTCTTACATGTTCAAAAATAATTTTTATTAGTTTTACAATCATTTAAAATATTAAATTTGTTTTATTCTTGTTTTAGTTCTTGGAAATTTTATGTGATGACAGGTTTTGGAAATATTTACATATGATTCATTAGTTAATGTTTTATTCTCTAGAGAATATATAGTAGATATAATCAAATAGGTTATTCCATTGTAATAATGATTATGTATATGATATCAAAATTTACATTTATGAATTTTTATGATATTGATTTAATGATATGTTTGGACTATGAATTAGGTGATATGTGTGATTATGGGTTTTTATGAGATCAATGTTATTTATTTAGAGGTGAATAATTCCATTTAGTTTCATTTTTTTCAGTGGACTATCATTTTTTCTCTATTTTTTTACCCCTTACTACACATTAGAATTTCCTCCAAGGATTTAAATTTAGTTTATAGGATTTATAGATGAGTAATAAAGAAAATTATTCCATCTTTTTGTTAGGTATATTTATCTTGAAGAAAAAAGGATTATTAATTTAATAATTTTTTGTGCAGAAAATATACAATATGTGGATGTGTGACTTTTTAATTTTAAAGGGTTTATAGTACTATAGAACACTAAAAAAAATCATTGTAAATTTTAAAAAAAAATATCAACAATAAATCATGTAATTATATGTTATATATGTTTTGGGGTGTTACATGTTAGAATCATGCCTTCAATAATTCTCAAAAATGACCTTATTCCCCTTGATAGGCCAAGGGAATAGTGCACTTCCACTAATAGGGGTGGGGGTTGAGGTGAACCAGTGGTCACTAAAATCAATAATTATCTACTTCTCACATTGTTATCCTCATCAATTATTAGTTTTAAATTATCTAGATTGTTAAAATGTTATGATTATGGATTGATAAAGAAATAACACACATAAGGATATGAGTTTTTTTAATGTTTCACTAATCAGTTTTAAAAGGTGTGAAATCCCTGGTTTACTATTACTATGATCTTTCAATCAATTTTCAAATTTATTATAAAATGAATATAAATTTTTTTAATATTTATGTTTTGAAATTTTATTATAATATAAATAAAGATCCCCCAAAATTAGAGAGATATCTAATTCACATACCTTATGTTCATCTAGAATTTAGAATACATGTGCACCTTTTTTATTCTCCTCAAAATCTGAAAAAATATCCCCCTTAAAAAGGATTATAGAAACAAAAAAATATCACATTGTTTTTTTTTCTCACACACCCTTTTATTGTCGGTGTCCTATTTATTTATAGACATATCCTTTATTATTGTGTGATATGCCTACTTGTTGCATGGTCCTTATATATAATAGTTTTGTATGACTAAATCATAATGAGCTATAATTATCTTATAATTTAATTGAAAAAGGATTCCAGAGATACCAATTGATTTTATAATAGATTCATAAATTATTTGATATAAAATGATCCAACTATAATCTTCAATTAAACTTATTACATCATGGTTTATGCACCATGATGAATCATGTCTCAAATCTCTAAATTTATAATTCCCCAAAACATTGTCACCCTATTGGTGGTGGAATTTTTTCTAATACTAAATCATGATTCTATGAAATTATATAATCATTTCATCAAGAATCATTTTATTATGGTTTGAGCTCAAATAGATACCCTAACTTGTGTGATACATAACACTTTTGTTGTTTCCTCTTGTCATAGCCTACTGCTTCTTAATCCCTTTGATGATCCACTAGGGCGAAATATTATATTCCATAGAATAATTATTATCATGTTATAATTTTTTCCTAAAAAATTATATTTAACCATCATATTAGATTCATTAATTTGATTTACTCATTATCTAATCTATGTACTCATAATGTGAATTTAATAGTTATGATATGGTTTTCCTCCCATGATATTAAGCATTTATTATGTAAGAATAACTCTTCAGTGTTTCCCCCTCACATAATATAAATTATTTATGTTTTGATATTAACCCTAACCATCTAGGACGTGGTCATCTCCTTCACATCCATAATTTTCATCTATTATATAATTTTTCTACTTTTATTCTTATATTGCACCACTCACACTTAGGTTATTTCAAACTTATCCGTGATCATGTTTCCAAAAATTGAAAGATAAAAAAATCCTAAAATCATTAATTAATTGACTCGCTAAACAATTCATATGATTCCGTTAACAAAAATATCATATAATCCCCTAATCGTGGTATAAAATGGTGATTCAGATAGAATAATATCACATTTTTTAATTTCACTACTACATTGACTGAAACTCAACTGATAAAACTCATATCACCATTTTAAATTCAACATCATGGGGATTCTTTGGGATTCAAAGTTCTAAATAAATATTAATTTATTTTTATGGTAAAATAAATGTTTTTAGGATTGTTGGTAAAAATAATGTGATTATTCTATGTAATATAATTTTACAATTATGATTAATGTGAAAGAATTTTATGTCCTCCTAAAACCTAGTGAATCTTATGTTTTCCTCATGATATGTCTTTCATTAGCTCGTATTTTTTTACTACTATTTTGAATCATATAGTGGTGATATTTGATCCAAAAATTTTCTCTAATTCTTATGATGGTCCTTCCCCTATTTATATCATCCAAAATTATCACCTTTTGGATTTTTCCCCTATAGGTGTTATTTTTTTGGTGTTCCCCACAAGAATGATCTATAGAAATGTATTAGTCTTTCTATGAAACCCAATCAATTGAGTCACTTTTTTTATCTAACCAATTTTTATTTCATTATCTTGTTTTGGGTCTATAGTAACATGATTAGTGTATTCCACTATATTATGCACTTTACTGTTGACATTAAGGGTTTCTTTATCCCATGGTAGAATCCTTCCCGCATGAGTGATGTTGGATATTTACTTTGGTCCATTTTACAGCCAGTTTTTTCATGAATTATTTTTTTCAAATAAATTACATATTTTTTTATTACTTTTAAGACCATGGTATGCTTGAAGTATATGAAATATTTCCTTAGCCTCTGATACATGCGAAACTGAGTTTTAACAAAACCATTATATATTATTTACATGAAAATTATAACCTAGACATTTAACATGGTGATATTAATAGAACAAAGTAATATTTAAATATTATTTATAGTGTTTTAATACAAATAAAACACATTGATAATAAAATACATAATATTCAGCAATATCATTATATTTTTATAAAATATTAATTTTTCCACAAAAAGTTTTTATATATTTTTGCCAGAAATTATAAATTTAATTTTGAAAACTTTTTTAAAATAAATTTGAAAAAACAATCTAAATTTTGAAATTTAATATTTCAAAATTAAGTTATGGTGAATTTTTGGGATTTTTTAAATGTATTAATTTTCCTTTGAATAGTGAAAAATACTGAATTATAATTTTAAAAAATTCTTCTCATAAAAATTATTTAAAAATTTAAAATAGTTTAAAATTTTTTAATGTGTAATTTTTATATTACACATCTACTAATCCAATATATGTCATTGGAATCAATTTAATATTTAAATGGATATAACAACATTTTAAACTTTCAATCATTTTTTTAAAAGAAACATTCTCGTCACTTATGCGGTTTTATTTTGATATTAATTTTTTCTAATTATGTGAATTTAATTTGGATAATTTGATTAAATATTTAGAATAATAGTACTTTCAAATTTCTAATAATTTTAACATAATTTTTTACCAAAATAAATATGGAATTCTTTAAAACCTTAATTATCGTGGTTAAATTAAAAACTTATTTACATAGGGGTTAAAGTATAAATACAAGAGTCTAAATTACCAATAATGTCATCCTAATGTTATTGAATGATTTTATTTATATATTAGTCATAAAATATTCTCAAATATGAAAATGTAGTTCTACTTTACATTGAATATTATATGTTTGATATGTTATGTAAATAAGAATACAAAAAATATACTTTTCTTACATTTAATTTCTATAAAGCCTTAGTAGAGGGAAAATAACAACATATGTTCGATTATATATTTATTTTTTAAAGATAATTGAGTTTCTCATCATAATAATTTAATTAAATTTTTCTAATATGAAACAATTACATTAAATGTTTAATATACGCCCACATAATAATTCTTATGTTAACAATAAAATAAAATAATTAATTATAAAAATAGTAAATGTAAATAGAATTCAATGAGTTATTGTGTTAAATTATTTTTGTAGATAAATATACCATATTAAATAGGTTTAAAAATAATATATTCAAATTCCAACACTAAATTGATATTTTTAAAATTCAATTTAAATGAATGATGTTGGAATTGTCATTAATTTTATTTTATAATAAATTATATTTTATTGAATGATTTAATGTTTCTAAAAAACTGATATTAATCCTTCAAATGTTTAAATGGAATTAAATATAAGCTATTTTCCATTGAAGTTCAATTTTTTATTTTATAATAAATAGTTTTATCCATATATATTAAAGACTATGTAAGAGAGATTAAGGACAAAATTGATTTTTTTGCATAGTAAATGCACATGTTTTTTAATTGAATTTCAAAACCGGCATAATTTTTATTTGATAAATTGGATTTAATATTCATAATTATTGGTTATATATTTTCTATTAACAATAATTTTAATTTAGTATTAAATGAAAAACAATATAGTATAAAAATATAGTTACCGTAGAGAAAAAAAGCAAAATTGTAAAATAAAGAAACACAGTGGTTATAGAACAACATGTTTAAAACATGTATTTTATTTTGTTCTATAGGTATATAGAGACCAAATAATATATAAACCATATTAATAATCATTGTAATATCCACTTGATGAAATATTGACGGCTCAATAGTGAATACTTTTTGGTAATTACAGAAAATGACACTCCTCCACAACTATAAAATGGTACTCACTTTCCTCAATTTTTCACAACTTGACACCAATTTAGCTTTTCTGTGACCATAAAAAATAATTCCATATTCCCTCCCCTCATATTATAATCCCTATTTTATGCATTAATCTATCCTATAAAGGATTTAATGAAAAACTAATGAGAATACCTGAAAAAAGGGTAATGATCTTCAATGAGCATCATTATTTTTTTCATAATCCACCTACTTAAATTATTATTATATAATTATTATATAAAAAAATAAGTATCCTTATTATACATATTTGCTATTATTTTATTTTCATGAACTAAAACCATCTCTACATCCATCAAATGGGTTATGAAATCATTGTTCTTGTGTTTGGCGAACTGCCGCTTCACGAACTGATGTCATTAGTTCGTCTATTACCAAATCTCATGGTCAGTCATAGTTATGTATTTATTATTTATAATTTTAATTTATGATATTTATTATTTAACTATGATTATTTGATATTAATTTCAAATATTCATTTATACTCTACAATTTTTGGAAATATGATAAGGTCGTTTCTGTGTATGACGAACAACTGCCTCAGAAAGTGATGTGATTCATTCACGATTTACAAGTGATGTATTAAAAATTGGTTTGAAAGTTATTTTTTATATTTATGAAATAAAAAATATTCTATAATTATAATATATATCAATTACTTTTTTTTCATTCAACCAGTCAAGAAATTCAAATACATCATTCATGTGAATGTGAGGCATACCATCTCAATAAATGTGTGTATTTCATTTCATGGTAGTAAATTTTTGGAATTTTAATAAATACACATATATTGAATATATATTATAATAATATTATGGTTATAATTCTGGAGATTATGGAATAATAATCAAAATAATAGGATGAAAAATATAACAAATCAAAACATATACAAAAAAATCATTTATTACCCGAAACATAACAATAAAATAGAATTGTTAAAAATAGGTAATAAGAGGGAATAAGTAAATAATATATAGTATAATATATATGAATATGGATTTTAAAATATTTATGATAATATTATATTTATTATAAAATACTGTTTAATGAGTGTGAAGGAAGTCAATACTTAAGTTATGGGATTACTATTTACTTTTGTGAGACACATGACCTCTTCACCACATATTTTTTGTGTGGCTTATATAATATGAATTTATGTTATAAATCATTTCTAGAAAATTATTTGGTTTCAAACAATTATTCTTATATATATCTTACATGGAGTTTATGGTTGAAAACATAACAAACCGATATTGGATTTTTACACAATTTTCCTTCTTTAAGACATAAGTTACATTCTTTTATGCACCAATATAATTTTTTATAGGTATATATACATCCCATTTGACATGTAATATGATAAATGTATCATCATTATATTTGATTATTTATTTAATTAAATTACATCATGGTTTTAATATTCCAATTTTTCCAAAGTTGAAAGTCTTTAATGTGATAATCTCATCACTAATTGGGATTGTTTATGATTATGCTTCAAATGATGAAATTATATGATATATCTATAATAAAATAATTAATTTTCTTTTAGTTTGGTTATTTCATGATTGCAGATGTTTTCATTTCATTTTCCTCAATAATTCAAAAAAGAATTTTTTTTATTAAAAATCATCTTTTCACTCAAAGATATTTTTTCTTGCAAAACCCTCATTTCCAAAAATGTTTTAAAAATGTTCTAAAAATTTTAAATTTTAACAAAACATTATTTTACTAGGTAAATGTTTTAAATTATATTTCTAAATATTTTTCCATCAAATATGACATCCATTGATGTCATTTATTCTTTACAGGGGATATGAACCAAGGATATTAATCTTATAATTTACCTTAATGGATTATTATGTAATTATGGGTATGAAATATGTTTCTATTCCCTTGGTTAAAGCATGATAAAATTATTATAAAACCTTCTTCCATTTTTTTATTCTATGACTAAATTTTGATATTATTTTGAAACGTATCACTTTTTCAAAAGTTATGATATGATACAATTTGTATTAAACCAATTTCAGTTAATGTGCTATGATATAATGAATGTTTTATGATCTATTAGAACATATTTGTATTATTTTCATTATTTGAATTTGGGGACCTATATCTCCCACCAATTAATTAGGTAGGGATATATGTTCAATGTTTTCATAGGGTCTATGGTTGGTTAGACCATGCCCCAAAAGGAGGGTTCAAGGGTGGTGAGACCAAACCTAAAAAGTATGGTGCTTGGTGGGTGAGCCTATACCTGAATGAGGGTACACTAGAGGTCATAATAGTCTCAAAAAAGGTAAATGGGTTTTTAAACGAAGACTAACATGTAATAAATGTCTTACTGGGTATCCTTTAAATGAATTTTTTTACAATTATGTGTCATCTGTAAATCTATGTCTTATGTCGATGTTATGTTTTAATGGATCATGTTATTTGATTTTTCTGTGATTCATGTATTATGAACTACCAATTTTCTACAATTAATCATGTATGTGATCGATAACATACCATTATTTTTTTCTTCTGATTACATATGATCAAATATTTATATTTCTTATGTTTACCCTTAATGTGCTTCTGAGTTCACCCCTAAAGTTGTTTTTGTTTCTCCATGTTTTGATAAACGGTTTTTATGTTGGAGAACTAATGTGGAAAATATTTATTGAAGACATTAAATATAATTCATTAATTTATAATATTGTGTTTCATGTATCCAAAAATTCTAAAATAATACAGTCCTTATGCTTGTGTTTGTGTAATGTAATGAATATTCAACTAAAAAGATGTATAATCCATTTATGAGAACCCTATGTCTATATTGTTAGTATCATATGAAAGGGTTAGCTAACCATTCGAAACTATAATGAGAAAACTTTAGTGATATCCCTATAAATATATCTAATGACTTGTCTAGGGATATCGCTAAGGATATTTCTAAGGATCAGTTAATGTATTGGAATATTTTATAGAAATTTTGTAAAGTATACAGTGAGTGGTTTCAATGGAATTGCATTCATTTCTAGATACTACATGTTTATGTGTATCTTTTATAGATATAACTATGGCTAAAAACATTTAAAACATCATGTTGAGCTAGACTCAGTTAGGAACTGGTGCAAGATAAACAGACATAATACACATACGGTTTAAGATTCCTCTAGGATATGACTCAAAAAGTGAAAAACTCTTTATGAACCATCATTAATTATTTAAAAATATATAGAATTTGAATAGCCTAGTATAAGATCATGGTTTTATAGATTAAAAAACGTTCCTTGGTTTATATGTCCTATATTATTTTCAAACTATGTGATTTACCATTTTAGTTAGAGTTTGTCACACTATGATTTATGATCTTCATATATGGTAAAAAAATAAAAGGGAAAGAGAAAATGTAGAATGTGACGATTGATTTATTAAGGAAATACTATATGGGATGATGGATGGAGAAAATGATGTTATTATTATGCCTAATCAATTTTCATGCAACATGATTAACAAAAAATACCTTAACTAACACTCATAAATTCCAATGAAGTGAAATATAGAGTCCAGTGAGAGTTCAGGTAGTGCTGACCATGCGGGAAAGAAGAGTAAAATTACAATATTCCCAGAATGTGGGAATAAATAAACAATTTAATGTCTTAGAGGAATATGAAGATGTTCTAACTATGGAAAATAAGTACACAAATCATGTAAATGAAAATGGAAAATTAAATGATCAGTTAACGCAATTGATGGGAATATTGGCCTCCAAAATATATCATCAACTATTTATAGTATTAAATGTGGAATGTATGATCATTATCAAAATTGATTTCCTAAGAGTAAATATACTAATGAAAAATAGCACGGTTGTAGGATTAATTTATTTATTTCAGATGATGAAGATTCTAAAAATGAAGTATGAAAGTAAACATTTATTATGGAATAAGATCGTGATTTCTAGATAATTGTTAGATAAGGAAGATTTCATATTGAAGAATTATGAAATATGTAATGATTTATCTGTATAATGTTTCGTTAAGGATTTGATTCAATTTATTGAATGATGTTGATTACCAGGAAAGTTTATTTAATTTGATTTTATATTTTGTTGAAGATTCATGATAAATAGAATGTAACACTAAATATTTTATTTATGTTGTGAATTTGGTTCCCATTTTAGGTAAAGATATATTGGATAATAATAAGGTGAATTAGATTACAATGATTTACATAGAACATATTAATTATTTATTGGAAAATTGGTTGATCCTATCATGGATGTATTATACATCATTCTTAGATTTAATGAATATATCAAATAATATATCTTCGTTATAGGGAATGAAAAATGTTGTATGATTTCAATATTGTTTTATAATAATTTAGTTTATTTGTATATTTCAAGAGAATACATGATGGGTGTATTCACATGATTGGTTTGTGATAGTGAAGATCTGTACTATGATATATGGGGGATCAATGCTATGAGGATTTTGATAAATTTGGTGACCCTCTTTATAAAGACTTTTTTTTAATATTTTTTAATCTAAAAATTATTATCTATATTTGAAATGGTTTATATTGAACTATTAATGAGGTTTTATATATTACTATATTATTTCTCCAAATGATGATTTGTCTATATTGGATAACATGTGCTAAACATTTTATTTTGATGATAAATAATTATAAATAGAATAACGTATCATTTTATCTATGAATCTTATTATCTATTATTTATTTTGGAATAAAATATTCAACATCATTTCATTGATGAATTAGAGATGTGGAAATTGATCAACAAATAACCACTAGGTGAGACTGTTCTTGTGAAATGGAATAAAATCAAGTAAGTATATATTCTCATGAAAATTATTCAAATTTTTAAAATGAATATGGATTTAAATTGTTGTTATGTTATCATAATATTCTATAATATATATGAACCTTTTCCATTATACTGTGTTTATGGATTATGATCTTTTACTTTCTCCTTACCATGTACTATATCACTCTCTATCAGTATTTGGGCGTTAGCTTTGTCTTATAGGTACATTTTTCACTTTATTATAATGTTAATATTTTTTGAAACATAGTATGTTTTATTCTATATGAACGTCAAATATAAATTCCTATTCATCGTGTGACTGTTTTATTAACCATTTTTATGATCTATGATTCTATGAAAAGAACTTTTATGTAATAAACCTTCGATGACTGAGAAAAGGTTCAAGGGGAAAAAATGTTTTATATAGGGTAGAATGTAATACTATATGTTTTCATGAATTTATTTCTCACCATATTAAATTTAATTTAAGGATTTCATTACATGAAATGAAATTTTGAGAATTTGTAACATAAAGTAGTATTTAATCTTTCTTTACCCATAACACTATGTTTTGAAAAAAATGATATGTTTTTAATGAGACTATTATAATGTAGTGATAAAACATCGTAATATGAATATAAATATATAATTTTTAAATATTATAGTTTTTAATATAAATAAAATATAATGAAAATAAAATACATAATTTTTAGCAAAATCTGTATATATCTTTCTTAAATTCAATTTTTTAAATAAATTATTTTCTGTCATTTTTTGAAAAATAATAATTTTATTTTTTGCCTTTTTTATTAAATTTATATGATATAAAAAACTTTATTTTTTAATTTATAATGTCACAATTTTCATTCTTTTAATTATCATGGTTTTTATGATGAGTTTAATATTTCATTAAAATGTGAAAATTACAAATATTAAATTTAAAACTAACTTTAAACATAATTATTTACCAAGATAATATATCAGTTTTAATGTATATTTTTTTCAATTATACTTGTATTCAAGTAGTTTATATCATTATAAAAAAATCATATCAAAATATGATGTAAAAGACATTGTATGATTTTTTTCACTTTCGATTCAGAAAAATTGTTGTCTCATCACATCTTTTCCATTAAATTAAATTAAAATTTTGATCTTTTGTGAATTTAATTTTGAAAAATGGTTTAAAAATTAGAAGTGGTCATATTTTTTAATTTATAATATGTTAAACTTTTTTTCTAACCAAAATGAATAGTGAATGTTGTAAAAATAATTACACAGTTATCGTATAAATTAATTTATCAGGGGTTAAATGTCATACCCGCCTCTTTTGCACTATTTATTTTATTAAATTTTGGGGCATCGGGTAGCCCGACATTAAAATTTAGAGTTCTTATTTAAAAATTTATGTTCTTTCCTTGACGGCATTCAGCGCACGGGAATGGTGTGGTTGAAGCCGCACGACTTCACCGGGGTCACCGCACGACCTCACCCTGTTCACCGCAGGACTTTACCCATGACCAACGCAGATAAATAAAATGTATTGAATAATAAATTTGTAATAAAATGAAAATAAGAAGTTTAATAAAAATTTAAGGAATTATTTTAAGGATAATAATAATAATATTGTATGAAAATATTATTATTATTATTATCAATGTTTAGAATATATATTTTATTAAGTTATCATTATTAATACTTTTAACATTTTATGAAGTCATTATATTTATAATTTTTGTTACAAAATTATCAATGCCGTTAATGGTAATAATATAATCGCCATAAATTATTATTATTATCATCATTAATTATTACCATTAGAATTGTTAGAAATTTAATTAATAATACTATCATTATAATTATTCTTAAGGGTATAATTTGTATTAGGCTATTATTATTATAATAATTGTCACAAATTTTTATTTTATTTTATTATTATCAATTATTTATTACAATTATTATTATTATTATTATATAATAATTTAATTTGGTTGATATTATCAAAATATGGTGTTAATTTTAAAATTATTAACATATTGTTATTGTTATAATATATATATATATATATATATATATATATTAAGAGGCCTAAACTTTTTTTCGGTCCTATTTTATTTTTAAATTTTAATTTTTTTATTCCCTTCTCTTTTCTTCTTTATTTATCTCTCTCCTTTTTTTCACTCTTATCCTCTTTTTATCCTTCCCACCCTCTTTCTCCCCCCTCTCTCTCCTGTTGCACTACCCTAACCCTTGCGCCCCGCACCACCTGGTTCGATTAGCAGCCAGCCTGCATGACCTCCTCGGCCAGCCTTCCACCCGGTCGCCGCCTCCTACTCGGAATCCCGCCAGACTCCCCTACCCTCTCCAATCACATTGTCCGTCGGAGACCACCTTGTGTCGGCTTCTTCACCCACACACATCGTCCCTTTACCACCCTCATGTCTTTGTGTTGTGCCACGCCACCCTCCCCTCCAACTGACTTTTCTCACACCCTCCACCGGTGTCGAACCCAACCACCAGCACCCCTAAATCCCTTTCGGAAACAATACCTAGACCGACCAACTACTAGACCACTCACCAGTTGCGGCCTTCCCTTGCTGGCCAGCGGCACCTCCGGTGTCCCCTCCTCATCCCGGTTGAGTCACCCTCTTTTTTCTAGTCAATTTTGGTTGTCCAAAAAGTTCTTGGTCCGTTTTAGGGATCAATTTTGATTCTTTTTTGTTCGAATTAAGATTTTAGGATCCAATTAAATCATCATGAGGTGTGCTTTTGGTGCAATTGGAGATTCACAAAGTTTGGGTATTTTCTTCACGCAAGGTAAGTCATTATGTGCCCTAACACCATTGGATTAATTTAATATCATTAATTTAATTTATAAATGTGTTCATTGACTTGATATTGTGGTTCGAATGGTGTTTTTGTTTTGGAATGGTTGGTGTGTTTTCATTTTGGTTGGTATGTTTTTATCAATGTGTTTGTTTCTGAATGGTTGGTGTGTTTTGGTGTTTTTTTGGTGCAACACTTTAAAAATGGTTTTTAGGGAGCATTTGGATGGTGCGAGCTATGTTTTCAAGGCTATTTGAGATGTGTATGTGTTAAAAAGTGGTTTTCCAATGTGTATCAAATCATCTTGGATGTGTCAACCTTGTTTTTAAATTATGTAACCATTTATTATATTGTGTTAGTTATGTGAATTATATCTTAGAAATATTATGATGGACATTTTATTTTTTAAGAACCATTTTTTCATGAAATGGGGCGTGTTTTTTATATAAAATCTCATTGCTTTGCTGGGTAGTGCTTTATAGGTTGTGCGAAATGAATTTCCAAGGTCTTTGAGGTGTGTGAATTTAACTGGAGATTTTAAAAAGGGAAATGAAGCATCATGGGTTTGTTTTCCTTGTTGTGTAATTTTGGAACTGAATTTAAAATTTTATGAACAATGGAAAACACGTTTTGATACGGTTAATTTGTGTATTTGGTCTTAAGGTGACGTATCTATATAGAATCAAGTGTTTATTTTTTATGTAAATTCTTCTTAGATTTTCTTGAAATGATTTAATAAATAGTTTAAATGATTTACTAATTTATAGAGATGGTGCGGAAGTTGTATTTTGCGAGAGTTGAATATGCATTTGTTTTTAAAGATGTTTATGTAAAATGAGACGTGTTTCTTGGTGTAAACCCACTTTGTTTCACTTGGTGGTGTTTTATTATGTTGTCCCTTGTTGGTTTATTTAATATTCATTTCTAAGTTGTGAAAATTGATTTTTTTTTCCTTTGAGTGTCACCAAATGGGGATTTGTGAAATGATTAAGTATCAACAAATGTATTTTGGAAAGGTTTCATGGTTTGCGTGAATTTTTTAAATGATGTTTGTGTATGCATGTGGTGGATTGTGTGAGTAATGTCTTTTTTGGTCTGTGATATTAGAAATCGATATGCTATGTGAATGTGGAACTTGATTGAGCATAAGGGGAAACCCCAGGTATCTAGGTGGGCAGACTAGAATTAGTGAACTAGTGATCCATAGGGGTATCGTCCCTATTTCACATAGCTAGATTAGATATTGAAATACTAACTAAACATCTAAAAGACTGAGGGTAATGGTTTCTAAGACACTTTTGATGAGGTTCATGGTTTCTAAGCCACATTTACAGTGGGTCGTGGTTTCTAAGCCACATTTCACTGAGACATGAGGTTCTAGGGTCCCAATCGAGCTAGATAATCATTCAAGGATTTACCCGTAGTGCTCTACTATTCATGACGTGGTGCCTTCTGTCAGCATACAGGGGACTACTTTAGTATGTGCACATTCTATATAAATTTTCTCTTCCATTATAAGGTATTATTTGTGAATGATTTTTCTTTCAGTGCACTTTCTTTTTTTTTACTTTCATCCTTTAAATGTTTTCCTTAAAAAACATTTTAAAATTATGGTTTCAAATAAGCATGTTAAATTATCTCTTAGGTGTTGTGGCATGGAATGTTTTTTTGGGTGACATCATGCTGGGCCTTTTTCTCACACCCTGCATACACCTTTGGGTGTATGTAGACCTTATTTATCATTTTTTCCTGGTTTTTGACATCGTGCTCAGTGATGGTGGTTCATGTTGTTGGTGGTATTCTCGTGCAGGTTAGTGTTTGTAGCTTGTGGATGTCACACCTCTCTTGTTTCTTAGAGGTCTGAGTTAGAGTTTTAGTTTCTTTCATTGTCATTACATTTTGGATGTTGGTTCATGTTTTAAATCTTTAAAATTGATTTTTGTTTATGGTCCAGTTTGATTGTCTATTCCATTTTTAGTTTATTTATCTTGTTTTTTTTGTGTTTACTATTTCAATTAAATCATTCCCATGTGTTAGTTTTGATACCCAGGCACTTGTACCAGACCGTGGGGATAGGGAATGACCATTACGCCATGTCGTGGACCGGGTTAGGCACCGGTTTGGATGGCGACCATACCTATTTTATAACAAAATAGTATCAGAGGAGTTTTTCTCTCTTAGGTCATGTTATTTTGCGATAGAGTCACGATAGACTGAATTTAAGTGTTTCAGAACTTGACATTCTGGCTACGAGCAAAATTATAGTATCCGATGAGTTTTTCTCTCTGTGGTTGTGGCATGATTGGGATATGGTCTCCAACCATATGTTCCAGTCACCCACTGACTCTATTTTTCTCTTTAACCATTCCTTATTTCATTGTTTTGGAAATGTGGAAATTTGGTTTTTTAGTAAAAATTATTTGGTCATAGGAATTTTTTTTAAATGAACCACATTAAAAAATTAAATGATGTATGAGTTTTGAAAGGGGTGATTTGAATGTTTTGGTTTTGAAAAATGGAAAGGTTTGGTTTTGATCCTTGGTGTTCTCAGGGGAAACCTCACGCATGAGTGTATATTGAATGAGAAATGGTCAATGGCATGGGTGGATTAATTCCATCATGGATATGAGGTGGGTTCTAGTGTGTCATGGGAACATACATGTGTGAGGCCCATCAGACACCATTGGTGTTTGTGAAACCCACTATCTTTGGTTATTTTTAAAAGGTTTTGTTAAATGAGAATTCTGTGTTTTAATAACCAGTGATTGTGTGGTGTGTCCTTGTGTCTTGGAAATGTCGGATGTCAGGTATTTTGAGCAGAGAATCCTTTTGGAATGATTTTTGTACTGAGTTTGACGTTTTATTTGTAAGCTGGTGTGCAAGCATGGGGTTAATGGTTTCTTTTGAAAAGTGCTTCAGGAAGCCCTTGCAGTTGTTCTCCATGCACATTTAGATTCTTCTTGAAGTATGTATTGAATATTAGACCAGTTTGACTGAATCTGTGGTTTTCTTTCTTAACCAGTGTATGCCATCGAAAAGCGTTAGCATGCGATTGAAGTGCAGCTACGAGTAATTTTTCGTTGGCCGAACCCCCAGTTGATTAAAGCAAGGACTCTCCCTGTTGAGTGATAGTGCTAAGTGTATTCCTTTTTCTTTTCGGTTATGTCGATCCTCTTGTAGCGGGGTGATAGGCGTCAGTGAAATTGATATGACCTTAGGTCTCTTTGAGTTGTCTTAGTTTTCAGGTATGATGTTTGACATTGTTGTGTTTGAAGGATCCCCTGGAAACAGTGAAATGAATTCTAACGGGGAACGGTGAAGGTGGTTCAAAATTATCTATACTGACTGAAGTCTTGAAATATTTGTAGTGATTCCATCGGCCCCAAGGGTCATGTTTGGTGACATCTGCATCATGGGTTCTCTTGAAGAGTAAAGGTGGATTTCTTGGAATCCTTTAAGAATCCGGATTTTCATAGGGGTGTGTCCTCTTTTTGAGTAGTTCTAATTAATTTTTCAAAGGGGAGTGGTTGTCGTGTGTATTTTCCTTAGTATGTTTCTTGGTTAAGATGAAGAGTCGATGCACGTTCACCATATAAATCTCTGTTTTGTTGGATATATCGCGAGTGAGTAGTTGGACATCATGGTGTGTTTTGGTTGTCGGTGATTTCTTGGTTGCGGTGTGGTTGTGTGTGTCACCAAAAAGGATAAGTTCCATTTGGGAGTCTTCAATACCTGACTGCGACAAAGGATATGCTTCAAACATCAGGGCTCCATCCATAGGCCTCCAAGTGAAGCTGGCATGTGGTCAGGAAACAAGGAGTGTGTGAGACCCCAACTTTATTTCTATCGTCGGTACTAAAAGTAAAGGCAGTTTGAATTGTTTTTTGGTTATTCCATTCTGAACGAACCATTTTCATGTGTAAGGATTTCGCGACTATGTGGAGGCATGACTGTCTTGTTACCTTCCAGTCTAGGGGGTTGTGTCCCACTGAATGTAATGGATTTTAGCGGTCCTCATGGGGTCTATTTGGGAAAATTGGTCTAAAAGATGAATGGTGATCATCCAGGGGTGTTGAGATATTGGTTTTTCTTAGGCTATGGTTTTGACGCCCCAGTAGTTGGGCCCATCCCTCCCCACCCCTTGTGGTTTGGTGTTTGGTCTCTATTGGGAAATTCTCAATGTTTTGTATCTTTCTTCGAACCTAATGGTGGAGAGACCCACAACGGGTCTCTCTCAAATGTATATAGAATAAATCAGTGTTTGCCTTTTTCATAATGGTGGGGAGTCCACCCCGGCTTCATCGTACCGATTTTCTAGTTTCATCTCAGGTGTCGGTATGTTTTTAATGGTGGGGATCCCCTTTGGGTTTTCCCCTATTTTCCTTTTAGTTATGTTTCCAGAGATTACTTAGTGGTAAGTGATAAGAGTATTCCTTGGTCGTGGTTTGTCTTGTATTTCTATTCCAGTCAAAAGATGTGGTTTTCAATCAATGGTTCTTGAGGTATTTCACCTTGTGACGTTGGTTTCTCTCGTTTCAAGAGTTCCATTACTAATTCAATCAACTGAAGGTGTTCTGGCTCGGTGGGAGGGATTAAACAAATCAAAAAGACTTCTAATGAGTTTCTTGATGTTTTATTTTGAGTCACTTTCTCTAAGCATGGTTTATTTTCCTATTTTCACTTGCTTTTTGTAAGGATCCTTTTTAACACTATGGGGGTATCAGTTGTTACTTCGGGGATCAACCTTAGTTATGGCTTTCTGGGGACGGAAAGTGCTATGGGGGGAGAATTGTCACACCCACCTCTTTTACGCTATTTTTTTATTATATTTCAGGGCATTGGGTAGCCCGACTTTAAAATTTCATGTTATTATATAAAAATGTATGTTTTTCCTTGACGGAATTCAATGTGCGAGAAGGGTGGGGGTGAAGCCGCACGACTTTGCCCAGGTCACCGCGAGACCTTTCCCTATTCACCGCATGACTTTCTCGATGATCAACATGGATAAATAAAATGTATTGAATAACAAAATAGTAATAAAATGAAAATAAGAAGTTTAATAAAAATTTTAGGAATTATTTTAAGGATAATAAAAACAATATTGTTTGATATTATTATTATTATTAGTAATACTTTTAGGAATATAGATTTTATTATGTTATCATTATTATTATTGTTAACATCTTATTAAATCATTATTTTTATAATTGTTATTAAAAAATTATCAATGTCACTGATGGTATTAATATTATCACCATAAATTATTATTATTATTATAATTAATTATTACCATTAGAATTGTTATAATTTTAATTAATAATATTTTCATTATAATTATCCTTGAGGGTATAATTTGTATTAAGCTATTATTATTATTGTCACAACTTTTTATTTTATTTTATTATTATAAATTATTTATTATTATTATTATTATTATTTCAGTTAGTAATTTGATTTGGTTGATATTATCACACTATGGTGATAATTATAAAATTATTTTCCTATCATTATTGTAATAATATATATATATATATATATATATATTAAGTGGCCTTTAACTTTTTTAAGGTCATATTTTATTTTTATTTTTATTTTATTTATTCCCTTCTCTTTTCTTATTTCTTTTTTTTTCTCACCTTTTTTCTCTCATCTCCTTTTTTTGTCCTTCACTCCCTCTTCCTCCCCCCCCTCTCTCTCTTGTCGCACTACCCTAACCATAATGCCCTGCACCCCCTGGTTCGACCAGCTGTCAGCCCGCATGGCCTCCTCGGCCAGCCATCCACCCGATCGTCACTTCCTGCTCGAAATCCCGCTGGACTTCCCTTCCCTCCTCACCCGTGATGTCTACTGGAGACCACCTCGCGCCGGCCTCTTCACCCACACGCACCGCCCATTAACCACCCTCATGTCATTGCACCATGTCGCGCCACACTCCTGCCTGGCCGATTTCTCTCTCACCCTCCACCGGTGTCGACCCCAACCACTAGTGCCCCTTCTTCCCTTCCGGAAAACAATACTCGTACAGACCAACTTCCAGACTACTCGCCAGTCGCGGCCTTCCCTTGCTGTTCGGCGGTACCTCCGGCGACACCACTGGTGTCCCCTCCTCATCCTGTTTGGGTCTCCCTCTTTTTTTCTCTTGAGTTTTGGTTCTCAAGCAGGTTTTTGGTCCATTTTACGGTTTTATTTTGATTCGTTTTTTTTTGAATTATTATTTCAGGGTCCAATTAAATCCGCATGTGGTGCGCTTTTGGTTCAGTTGGAGATTCACATAGGCTTTGGGATTTTCTTCATGCGAGGTAAATCGTTCTATTCCCTAACACCATTAGATGAATTTAAAATTTTTAATTGAATTTATTAATGCATTCCTTGACTTGATTTTGTGGTGTGAATGATGTTTTTGCTTTGGAATTGTTGGTCTGTTTTCATTTTTCTTGTTGTGTATTTATAAATGTGTTTATTTCGGAATGGTTGGGGTGTTTTAGTGTTGTTTCGGTGAAACGCTTTCAAAATGGTTTTTAGGGAGCATTTAGATGGTGCGAACAATGTTTTGAGCGGTATTTGAGATGTGTATGTGTTAAAAGGTTGTTTCCCAATGATTTGAAAGTCATCTTGGATGTGTCGACCTTGTTTTTGAATTATATAACAATTTATTAGATTGTGTTATTTATGTGAATTATATCTTAAAATGGTTATGATGGACATTTGATATTTTAATAATCCTGTTTACATAAAATGGGGCGTGTTTTTGATATAAAATCTCATTGCGTCGCATGGTAGTGCTTTATAGGTTGTGCGAAATGAATTTCCAAGGTCTTTAAGGTGTGTGTATTTAAATGGAGATTTTAAAAAGGAAAATCAAGTTTCTTGGGCATGTTTTTTTTTGTGTACTTTTGGAACTGAAATTAAAATTGTATGAACAATGGAAAACATGTTTTGATATGGTTACCTTGTGAATTTGGTCTTAAGGTGACGTCTCTATATGGAATCAAGTGTTTATTTTTGTGTAAAGTCATTTTACTTTTTATTGAAATGATTTAATAAATAGTTTAAATCATATATTAATTTATTTAGATGGCGTGGAAGTGGTATTTTGAGAGAGTTGAATATGCGTTTCTTTTTAAAGTAGTTTTTTTTTATATAAAATAAGATGTGTTTCTTGGTGTAAACCCTCCTTATGTCACTTGGTGGTGTTATATTTTATCGCCCTTGTTGTGTTATTTAATATAGATTTCTATGTAGTGTAAATTTAGTTTTTAACTTTGAGTGTCTCCAAATGTGAATTTTTGAAATGATTAAGTATCGAAAAATGTATTTTGGAAAGGTGTTATGGTGTGTGTGTGTTACTGAAATGATGTTTGCGTAAGCATGTGGTGGCTTGTGTGTGTAATGTCTCTTACGTTCTATGATATGAAAAATAGATATGCTATGTGAATGCGGAACTTTACTGAGCGCAAGGGGAAACCCTGGGTATCTAGGTGGGAAGACTAGAATTAGTGGCTAGGGATCCGGAGGGGTATCATCCCTGTTTCTCCTAGTTGGATAGATGATTGAAACACTAACTAAACTTATGAATGATAGAGGGTTGTGGTTTCTAAGTCACGTTTTCCAAGTGTCGTGGCCTCTAAGCTACGTTTATAGATGGTTGTGGTTTCTAAGACATGTTTCATCGAGACACGATGTTCTAGGGTTCAACTCAAGCTAGATAATCCTTAGGGGATATACCCACAGTGCTCTACTATTCATAGCATGGTGACTTCTGTCGGTATTCAGAGGACCACTTGAGTATGTTCATGTTCTTTATAAATTCTCTCTTCTAATATATGGTAGTATTTGTGAATGATTTTTCTTTCAGTGCTCATTATTTTTTTTACTTTCATCCTTTAAATTTGTTCCTTAAAAACAAAACATTTTAAATGTATGGTTTCAAATAAGCATGTTAAATTTTCCCTTAGGTGTTCTGGAATAGAAATTTTTTTCGGTGACATCTTACTAGGCCATTCTCTCACACCCAGAATACACCTATGGGTGTATGTAGACCTTATTTCTCATGTTTTCCAGGTTTTTACATCGTCCTCAGTGATGGTGGTTCAAGTTTTTGATGGTCTTCTCATGTAGGTTGGTGTTTGTAGCTTGTGGATGTTTCACATCTCTCGTTTCATGGAGGTATGAGTTAGATTTTTAGTTTCCTTCATTTTCGATACATTTTGGATGTTGGTTTAACTTGTAAATCTTTAAAATTGATTTTTGTTTAAGGTTTATTTTGATTGTATGTTCCATTTTTAGTTTATTTATCTTTATAATCTCTTTGTGTTTACTATTTTGGGTAAATAATTCACATGTGTTAGTTTTCATACCCGGGCACTTGTGCCAATCCGTGGGGATCGGGAACGCCCTTTGGGCCATGCCGTGGACTCAGTCAGGCGTCGGGTTGGATGGAGACCCGGCCTGGTTCATGACATTAAACAAGAATGATAAAAGTGACAATTATCTAAAATATTATATTATTTTTATTTAATTAGATTATTTTTTATCTTTTCCACCAAATTCTCAGAAATATGGAACTTTATTGCTGCTTTTCATCGAATATAACCCATTTAATAATTTTTGTGATGAGATGGAAAAAAAGATATTTTTCACACTTTTATTATCTATAATTCATTGGGAAAGGAACAACAACAACATATATTCTCTTATATATATCATTTTAAATGATACATGAATGTTTTGGTAAGGATAATTTATTTTAATTTTTTTGACATCAAATAACTATATAAAATGCTAATGAAATGGTAATAAAATAATTATTTAGTTAGCAATTCAATATAATAAATAATACAAAAAATATTCAAATATTAGTAAATTGACAGATTTATGAGGTTACATTATTTTTTTATATGAATATATCATGTTGCATAAGTTTTAACATAATGTATCTGAGTTACATAATTTTCTTACTATATTTTAAATCAATTTAGATGATTAATGTCAAAAATTACATTAATTTTATTCAATGATAAACTGTGTTTTATTACGTGATTTAAAATTTCCAAAAACCCTTTATTATTAAAATATATTTTTAAATAACAGTAAATTTCCATTCTGTTCCCTTAATGGAAAAATTATTCATTGAAAATGAATATAATAGTCCCAAAATACTAAAAACATTTTTAAAAGAGTGAAGGTTAAAACAAGGTTTTTCACTGTACATAAGCTTGTGTTAAAATTAAATTTTAAAACAAATATTTTTATATTTTAAATTTTTTTATTATATATTATTTTTCTATCCAATTTTTTTAGTAATTATTTTTTTAATCTAGTCTTAATGGTTAGATAATCTTAGATGAAAATACTAGTCACCATAGTGAAATAACAAAAATAGTAAATATAAGAAATCATATAAATTATGGATAAAATGTTTAAAACATGTGTTTTATTTTATCATAGAGGATTTTAGCAACCATTTAATCCCTCCATCACATTAATTATTGATTTTTTGATCCATTTCAGGAATGATTTACATCCCAATAGTGAATACTTATGGGTATTTACAAAAAATATCACTCCTCCTCAGCTATAAAAAGACACTCACTCTCCTCTTTCTTTCACACAATGAAAAATATTTTTTCCTACCAATACATGGAATAATAACTTCAAAAAATCCATTAAATCATCCTAGAAGACTTATTTTTTACGTAATTACATCATTATAAGGTTTTAAAATAAACCTAATGAGAATACCTGACGAAGAGGTAATGTTATTGAAAGAGAAACATTATTTTATTGCCTCTCACACCTAATTCAATTAATATCATATATTAATTATTTAATAAAATCAAAATCATCAATTTAAATATATTTCTTATATCAAGGACATGATCTACAACCATCTCTACCTCCATCAAATGGGTTATGAAACCAACATTTGGGTCTGTAATAAAATACCACCTTGAAAACTAATGTTGTTTGTTTTCACATTTCCACCACTCATGCATGTCATAATGATTGATTTATTACTTATATGTGATAGATTTAATTTTATTATTATTCATTAATTTTTAAATCACATATACCATCATACTCCCTATTTTTTGGGAATATGATAACGTCGTTCGTGTGTACAGTAGACTACCATCTCACGAAGCGATCTGATTCATTCAAACATTACATGGAATATATTAAGGATGGGTTTAATAGAAATTTGAAATGAAAAATAAATAAACCTGAATATTGGATGATAATATATACCATTTACAATTCTTTAATTCAACCCAACAAGAAAATTAAAAATAATGTTCATGCATATATACAGTCTACCATATCCATGAACGATGCATATCATTTCCTATCACTAAATTTTATAGATTACTGTAAATAAATAAATATATAATATATATGGTATTCATATTATTATTAACATTATCGGGATTATAGAACAAGGATCAATGTAATATGACAAATAATATAACAATTACAAATATATACAAAAAACAAAATGGTTATTACCCAAAACATAACATTAACAAAGAATTATTGATAAATGTGTAATAAAATTGAATTATTAAATCATATATTGTATAAAATAAATTAATATGGTTCTGTAATAGATTTATAATAATATAATATTTATTAAAAATTATTTTTTAATGATTATTAAGGAAGTCAAGACTTAAGGTAAGTGGTTTTCTTCTCACTTTTATCATTTTTGATACACATGTCCTTTTCACCAGAAATTTATTTTATGTGGTGTATAAAATTATTTTGAATTAATATTATGATAATTTTTATGAAAACAATTTGGATTTATATATAAATTTTAGGATCTATCTTTCAATGGTTTTATAGTTCAAATGTTAACAAATTTGTATGGGATTTTTTTTCTCAATTTTCCTTCCATGAGAAATATGTTATGTTATGCACCTTCATTATTGTTACATGGTGTATATATACCAAAATTTATATTTAATATCATGACTTTATAATAATTATATTTTATATTTATATTAACTTAATTCATTAATGGGGATATCATTTCAATGTTACCAAAGTGGTAAAAGTTTTATGTTACAGTCTAATAATTTATCGAGATTGTTTTTCATTATGATTTGAATGATGAAATAATATGATATATATCTCAAAAAAATCATGATTTCTCATTTACACTATAAATTAGAATAATAATTCATGTTTCCTCTATATTTTATTCAATAGTTTAAAAATAATTGTTTTTTGGAAAAACGTGTTTTGATCCACAAGATTTTTTCTTTCAAAACCACGATTTCTAAAATTGTTTTCATTTCAAAAAAGGTAATTTACATGGAAAAATATTTTACACCAAAAAAATTAATTGATATTTAAAAATAATTTTCCATTTATGATGACATATTTTGATGATACATATGCTTTACAATGGATATGAACTAAGGATACCATTATAACTATTTCTCTCAAGGGTTTATTATGACAATATGTTTATGAAATCTGCTTCTCTTCCATGGGTTATACCATGATATAAATATTATGAAATCCATTTCTTTTTCACATTTTATTTAATGATGAAATGATGAAATTATTTTGAAATGGGTCTATTTTCCGAAGGTTTCCATAGGATAAATTTTTTATGAAACCCATTTCATTTCCTGGGTTATGATATGATGAATGTTTTTAGATCTAGTACAAAAAAATTGAATGATTTTAATTATGTGATGGGTGGGACCTATATCTCCCTCTAATGCAATGTGTATGCTAAATTTTCTAGGTTATTAGAAGGTACATTGGGTGTTGGACCATGGACCAAAACAAGGGTACAGATGTAGTTATCTCAAGCCCAAAAAGAGGGTACACTGGTAGTTAGCCCAACCCAAAAGAGGTCACATAGATGGTTATCCCAAGACCAAAGTAGGTACATGTGTGGTTATCCCAATATTAACAATTTTTTAATTTATTTATGGGTATCCTTTTCATAAGTTGTATATGATTATGTGTATTCCCCAAATCTATATCATATTCTAAAACTATGTTCCCATGGCTCATGTTCTTTCATTTTACTATAATTCATGACTAATTAAATTTCAATATTAATGTTAGGGCTCGTTTTTATGATCTATAAAAGTTTCGTCCTGATCTTCATAATTTATTTTTATGACCACATACCCTTATTCTTATCTTATACATTTTTAGTATCAAATATTTATATCTCTTATGTTTACCCATATCAAGTATCTAATGACACCCTTGGTCATGTATCTTTCCCTGTGTTATAAAGAAATGTTTTTAAGTTTGAGTACTAATATTGAAGATATTAAGGGGATACATTGAATATAATTCATGAATTATGAAGATTATGTTCCACATTTCCAATGGTGATAAACTGTTATGGACCTATGTTTTTTCTTAATGTAATGAATATTCTTCTAGAATGATGTAATATCCAATTATGAGAACCCTAGGTAACTATAGTCCATGTGGTTACTATGAGATTTGGTTGTCATCTCTCCATTGTTGGAGAAAGGATATGAGTTTTCTGGTTGTTTACACCTTCTCATAATTCATTTTTAATTTATTTTTGTTTATACTCTCCCTTTATAATTGTTCGTCTATTCTCATTGATTACATTTTCTATTGGTTAGATCAATTTCTCGTTTGGTTTTATTGTGGGAGATTTTCGGTATTTATTCATCAAAGAAAACGATTGTGTATGTTTATTAATTCTCCTTGTATAAGGGATTCATGTTTAGGGATATATTTATGATTTTTTATTATGTTAGTTCTTAGATAATGGTTTGGTTGATAATGTCACCATATTGTGATTGTGATGAATGTTTGAGGGTGGGATGATGATTGTTGTGGTGGTTTTTTTTTATGGTTTACTATTTATGTCTTGTGAGATGTTCATGTTTTTTTACAATTTTATTTAACTAATTAATGTGGACTGTAGTGATTCAACCTAATTGACACAAAATTTATGGATTTGTTTTTTAGTTCTCAATAATGATGGTGATAATGACATGGTATGAATGATTATTAGGTTCTTCTGATGTTTCTATGAGTTTGGTATTGTATCAAAATGGTTTTATGGTTAGTGTGGTTCTAATGAAGTGGTCAATATGACTGACATGTTTGTTCCAATTATGTTTTTGTTTATGAAGAATGTGGTATCGATCAATTGTGCTCTAAATCTTGAATGGAGAGTGATATATAGGGATCAAGGGTTCCTGTCCACAAAAGTGTGGCTCGATGTTGAATGATGTTAGGCTTATGGTAAATCCCATTATTTTGATTTCCTATATTTAAAACATTTGAATATTCATTTTGTCTTTGGTTTTATTATTTCTATTTTTACGTTATTTTAGCTATGGTTGATTTGTGAAGGTTACCACATTAACCCATAAATGTGTATTTTTTTAAATAAAAAAATTCCATAGAGAATGAAATTCTATATCATATTTTATACATATAGTAGAGATTCTATAATGATGTGATTTCAAAATAGTGAAATTTTATTCCATTGGTGAAATTATATTTTTACTACATGTTGAGAAAGGATTATTATAATATCATATAATTTTTTTCTTTAATTTATGAATTTATATGAATTAAATACCAAATTAATTAAAATTTACTAATTAATATTTTTTGTGTAATTCATTAAGTAATTACTTGTGACCTAATTATTCATGATCAGGGTACATTCAAAATTTGTATCTTCTAAAAATATCAAGCACTACCTTTGGTGAATTATATTCAATTAAAATTACACATGTAATTAGTTAATTTTTTAAATCTATGGTTTTCTAATCAATAAGGTACTTAAACATGGAAAATAAATTTTAAATATGCGAGTTAATTTCATTGAATGTAATTTTAGCATTGCTAAAATTTCTACATCTCTTTAAATATAAACATATTGAGTTCTTATATAGATTTTAGAATTATTGAGAAGATTACTGAATTTATGATATGTTGGAAATAATGAATGATTGAACTATTGTTATGCGAACTATGATGTTGTTATATTAATAAATAGTGGTAATTTTTACGAGGTTGTAGTGAAAAATTAATATTCTTAGGTTGATAGTTTTATATATTATCATTTGACATGACATATCGATGGATAATTTAATTGACTTAGTAATAGGTGAAGTGAAGAATTTATTTCATGAAATTTGAAGAAATGTTTTTTATTTGGGTTAAAATTGTATTACCGTAAATATTTTGTCATCTTAGGTTATCCTAAAATCATGACATACTGTCTTATTTTAGGTATAATCAAATTCACGTTATAGTTTTTTTTGGGGAAATTTTTCCCGTTATTTTAAAATGGGAAAATAAACTACATTGGTAGACTTTAAAATTGAATATGAAAATAAAAACTTTTTTATTCATAATCGATTGAAAACTATTGGGATATAAATAACATTATATATGAACATTAGTAGTTCTGAAGAGTCAGTGTATTTAATATGATGTGTGATTTATGTTATAATCATTCATGGTAAAAGAGTTACTTTTTGAGATATTCAAAACATTCTAGGAGAGGGATATCCCTATCTTAATATGAAATTATAATGAGAAGTCAAATAATCATTATCATGGAATGTGTTATAAATGATATAGTGTCAAAACATACTTATATACTACAGCTAATTCAAAATTACATTAGGATCAATATTGTTTTTAAATAGTGAACCACACTGTTATATAACTCGATCATTGTTATATTCATAGAAATCTGTTTATAAATACAATTTAGATAATTAGGTATGTTTTTTGTGGGTGGTACCTCATATATTGTCATGTTTGAATGGAATACTAAGTATGATCCAATGTGTTGATCATGGTCTTCCATTATTATTTTTCCCAAGATTTAGTTAATTAATTTTTATAGAGATAAAAAATGGTGGGGAGAACTATATATTCATTTAGGTAATTGAATTATAAAAAAATTATAGAAGTTTGATGTTTTTGTATTGGGTTTTTTTAGATAGGAAATGATTGTCTTGTGTTATGAAAAAATTGTTTAAGTACTGACGGGGCATCTTTTATTAGAGAATAGATAATTATTTTATAATACATAGTTAGAGTGATAATGTTTCAACGTGAATTTGTAATGTTAGATTTTTTAAAAAGGGGTTCCATGGAGTTCGTTTTTAATGTTGAGTATACCGAATGATGTTTCTATGTGTGTTTGGTTAATGGTTGAAGGTATTTTTTAGATACCTAATTAGACAAAAGTTCATGTACAACCCTTTTATTTTTATGAAATTGAATTTTTAGTAAATTGATTTTTTTGATAGCTTTCATTTCATGTCACACTATGTTAATCATCCACTCAATGTAACAATGGAATAGACTTAATTATACACAACACCAAGTTTTGATGAAAAATAATTTTTTTTATTAAAATTATTTAAAAAAATACAATAATAACTGGTCAATTAGAAGGGAGGTTATGAATACCCCCCCCCCCGCCCCAAATGGCCCAAAGGCCTTATTTTTTACTTCATTATAGATAATCCTCCTTTTAAGGGTTGAAGGGGAACCTATGGAGGTTTTGAATATGATCTGAATTATGATAGTATGGTTCAAAAAAGTAAAACCCTTTTGAAATTAAGAGGAAATAATTTTCGTAAAAACTATTTAAATGTGAAAAGGTCTATTTTAAACCAAAAAAATAAAAACATTCACACTTTATGTATTATAGTAATGAAATATATATATATATATATATATATTAAGTATAATATTTTACATTCATAGAAAGTGTTTTCTTGACATGATATAGAAATATATACATTTCTGTGATTAAAACTGTAGTTTTTTAAAATCAGTTTTATCACTTTTTAATGGAGAAATTGTTTTAAAACTAAATTTTAACACTATTATTAATTATATTTGGAAAATAAACATTTCTTTGGAATATTTATATCAAAATTTTCATTGGATTAACATTCGGTATTTTTTATGAAGGTTCGTGTTATGAAGAATAGAAAAAAATATTGAATTTAAATTGAAAATTTTGTTTTCATCTATCATATTTATATTGTTATATTATGTTTTTAATTTGTTTAAAATTATAATTAGATAAATTATATAAAATGTAATCCAATTTAGTTTATTAGAACAAATTTCACATTGAAATTTTATATAAAAACATTTCAAACTTTTGGAATTTTCACTTGAAAAATATTTTTTCTCATTTCATCTAAGAGATTAATTTTAAATTAATTTTATCCAATAATGTTTTTTGAATTTTGAGAAATAGATTCTATATTTTTAATCATAAGGTCCAAATTTATTAAATAGGTACCTTTTATTTTCTGAAAATATAAATTGTAACCATATCAAATTTTATTTCCACAGTTAAGGGTAAATCCGGTAATTAAGGGTAAACAAAATATTTTAGGTCATATAAAATTACTATGACACAATCCATAATGTTATTTTATGGTGTTCATTCGCCTATTAATGCATTATGTTCCAAATTGAATAATTTAACAGAACATATTCCCTAAAAAGCACTTAGATATTGTTAAAATTAAGGGGGGTGAAATGATGATAATAGGTTTATCTATGTTATGGAAATTTATATAATATTTTTAGTGAAAAATAATTATAAAAAATAATTAGACAATAATGATTCATGAATTTTTCAATTTTGGAAAACTCAATTATGTGATATTAAAAAAATTAAACGAGATATAATATCTATTACATATGGATGGCCACGAAATTTATTGGTGAATATGACATATTAGGGTTGTATTAAATCAAATTTTTTTAATTTATCTTTCTATATTGATTTTCTTAATGTCAATATATTGAATAGTGTCAATATTGACACTAATGATATGCTATGAAAATAATATTTTTTAATTTATTTTAAAGTCATAAAAATCCTAAATATGGACGGAGGGGATAAATTATGGGATATAATATAATAAATAAACCATTTATGGTTCAATTTACACCTTATAAGTTGAAATCGTCACCTTTCAATATAAAAAATATTGTTACAATAGTTTAAATTATAATTGGTTAATTGAGGGTTAATCAAAATGATATGGTTTAAAATTAAACCAAATATTATCTAAAATATTTTGGTTGATGAAACTACCACCTTATCCCTAATTATTTTATAATTCATTTCTATTTGGAGGTAACTGTATTTAGATTTAATTTATTATAAGTTAATATTTTTAGAAATTATGGAAGTACACCTCACGTTCATTATAAAAGGAAACCTCCCCCCACATATCATTACACCACATTAATTTTTATAGATTTAACAAAATAAAAAAAATTATCTTCTCTACTTCCATGGAAACATTATTAAGCTATTGGTATTCCCAAAGAACAAAATATAGAGTCCTATAGAGGATATCTATAGGAGTTGTTTTGAAGAAGATGTAATGGCCCTATCTAATCACACTCTTTTTATTCTCTTTTATACCTACTATATTTATATTATATATATAATATAATAATTACTTAATAATCCTAAATATTCAAAAAAAATTACTGTGTTAATGATCATACTATTTCGCATCTCATTTCCCATCGAACAAGAAGTGAATGTATCAAACGTGCGTACGTATGACTTACCATATCCACATTGTGATACAATTAATTTTCCATCACCTTAATTTATGAATTTGAATTATGATGTGTTTAAAAATTACATAATATATCTATGAAATAATTAATTTTATTTATTGTTATCATATCTACAATTTTACCACCCAATCATTTGGGAAATGATAACTTCACACATACGTACATATATATTACCATCTCCACGATGTGATGTTATTCATTTTTTATATATATTTCACATGGATGGTACAATGTTTGAATTTGGAGAATATATATAATATATATAACATAATAATTATTCTTTAAATGATGGTACCATAATAAAAGTACAAGGACCAGGACTGCTAAAATGAAACATGCATGAAAAACAACGTATATATCACCTAAAATAGTGATTTCCAATTATAAATAAACAGATGACAAGAAATTAAAAAAAATCCATACATTTTATGATTGATATATGGTTATATAATACATGTATTATAAATGAATACTTATTATACATGATTTTTTAATGTGAATAAAGAATAGTGAGATTTGAGGTAAGAAATTTTTGTCTCACTTTTAATTATATGGGACACATGCTTATACAATACTTGTTCTTTTCTGGTGTACATAATTCTCATGAGTGTATTTTAGAAGTATTATTCTAAATATTTGGTAATTTTTATTTCCATATAATTTTATTTATTTCATGGTTCATAGGATTCTAATAATTAATATCTGATAAGTGTTAATTTCATAATCTTTTTATTATTTCTGATTAATTTTACATAAGTATTTATGGGGGAATATTTATCTCCAATGTTCATGTTTCTTTAAAATGGTTTTCAATATATTATTACTATTCAAATACATTTATTTAATGAAATTTTTAATCATTTGTGAATTTTTACAAAATTGTTTCAAATGAATCTATTTTCCATTTTCCAAATAAGGTACTTTATAGATTTTTATGAAAAAGTACAAAAAGAATGTTTTTTATCTTATACGATATAAACGTATTTTTATAATTTCGTGATTCCTTAATTAAAAAATTATTCCCTTAAAAGATCAAAAGTTTATTATCAAATAAAATGTTTTCTTTTAATATATCATGGAATTTTATGAAAAGAAAAAAATTCAAAACTGAAAAGATATTTTTTAGATTTATTTTTTCTTGCGATCATTTCCCATCTATGAAACCTTCATTTTTGTTTCTTATGATTTACAAGGGATATTTTTTAGGGATACTACCACTAATAATACTACGGTTGTTTTGTTTTTATGATGGAATGATATTTATGAAACACATTTATTTTCAAATGGTTTATGTTATGAATGATTGTTTTTTTGGTAAGATATTACATTCAATGATGTTTGATATGATGAATGAATTATTTTATTTTCGTACACATATGTATTGATTTCCTTATTTGGTGGGTGGTACCTATATCTCCCTCTAATACATTGGTTGAATATGTATATCTGATGGGATAGTGATTGGAAACAAGTTGATGGTATTGATCCAATGTGGGAAGAAGAGGAAACCCAATCCCTTATAAGGAAATGACTATGACTGGGGATGGTGGTATGTCCCGCTCAGTAAGTGAAGTCCCCATCAAGTTCCATGATATGTTTTGGACATGAACATTGACTTATAAGGAATCAAATTATATGTTTCTGTGTCTTCCAGAATTTCATTTACTATTTCTGTGTTATGCTTTCATGGTTTATGTTCTTAACCCCCTTCTGATTCATGTATTATGAACTTTCAATATTTAATTACATGATTAAAGATTATGATATTGTATATATAGGGTAATCTTTTCATATTTTATTCTCCAATATTCATACTATTATTCCCATTTAATTAATATTTATCTTTAATTTTTACCTAACTATGCATCTCAGATCACCCATTCTTATGTTTCCTTTCCACAGGTTATTAATAAAGGATTTATGTATAATTACTATAGTGTATGATCTTCATGGGTTTTGTTGAATATATTTAACCAAATTAGACGAATTTGTTCCATTTTTTCAAAGACAATAAAATATTATAGTCCTTGGGAATATTTTTGAGAAACATAATGAATATTCTTCAAAAAATTTATAATATCCATGGTGAAAATCCTAATTTTTTATAGTTTGTATCCGATGAAGTTTTTAGTCAACCTTTGGAAACACAGATGAGAAAACTTGAGGGAGATCCCTAGAGATATTTTAAATTATACTTCAAGTGATGTATCTATAGATGTGTCTAATTATATGTTAAAATCCTCGAATTTTTATAATGATCATGAATAACCTAGTGTTAAACCTCTAATGACATCTATTGTAATATTATAAATAATTTCCCATGATTATGTGGTTCTACCTCTATAATTAGTGCCGATCTTACAATGGTTTATGGTTTTAGTGTATGGATGTACCCTGAAGGAACCACATTAATGATGAATTCAATATTCAATGAAATTATTGTCCTTCTAAGAAATCAAATTTTATGGGAGCACGAATTCATAATCATTGTACTATCCTCATATAAATTGTTTATGATATGAGTCATGCTGGACATTCAAATTATAAAATGAGGGAGAAACACTCTATTGAGTCCTTTATGAGTTAGAATCCACCTTCATTTGGTGGGTATTCTTATCCAACTATGTCTAAGTAAAGTATTATTACAATGAAAATGATATTTTTGGATCTAACATTTTTAGAACATGAGAAATTCATTTTGGATGTCAATCATTTGGAAGGAGAAGTAGATTAATAGTGGAAAATTATCAAGAATATAAATCAACTGGGTAAAATTGAATCCAAGGAACTGGATGATTTCAAGAAAATATTTTTCAATAATTACATTACATATATTCTTTTTACAAAAATAGAGTAATAGTTCCTTGAGTGTAAGTAACATGATAGATATTATGTTGGTACTTATTTGGAAAAATTTGAAATACATACAAGGTAGACATCTATAATTATCATAAAATCTAATATTTATGTTGACCCCTTTTTTAATGGATTAAAATCAATACATTAAATGTTTCTATCCATAAAATACTTCTGTAGTTATGAAAAAGTTGTTTGATGTCCCATCAAGGTAGAAATATTGGTTAGAGATAGGTATATAAATTACGGTTTTGAAAAGTAAAAGAAGATGTAATTTAATGAAAAATATAACAATTATTTAGGAAATAAGAATATTTTTCATTTATATTTTACTAGTTCATAGATGAATTGTGGAGACTATCTTAAAGGGATATATAAATGTTTCAATTGTGGTAAGTCGGAAATTCTATAAAATGGATTCCAATGTAATGGAAAGAGGTTACATAATGATGTTAAATGACAGAAGGAAACATAAAATACCCCCCCCCATAGACACAATCTTTATGGGCTTATGTGTAAGGAAATTGGAATTATAATAATTAGTTCCCAAATATAATAGTTAATAATGAAGATCGACTTCAACAACCTCTTGAATCCGAAGAAAAAGGGAAATATCATGTGATTACTATTAGAGATATTGAGTATGAAAATATAGTGGTTGAATGATTGAGTAATTATGGAATTCAAGTATAAATTATTAGAAGTAATTTTATGGTTTTATGGAATAATTAAACATTTAATTATTTTTCCACAATAGTTTTCCCGTAAGGATTTAATTGTGTATGATGGACGGTATTAGTAATCCGTGAATAGTGATTGAATTGGTAGGGTTTAATTTTTGGAAAACACATTATTAAGTGATAGATAAACCATAATACGAACATTATGTTGGGATTGTGAAATACATATATTTTTTTTAATAAAATAAATCGGATAGTATTGATGACCCTGCGACTGATAAAATGTAAAGGTGGTTTGTAATATCATTGATTGAGTTTATAGAATTTTTTGATTTATGGTATAATAAAAGGGATAATTTTTTAAATAATGAATGTTTTATATCCGTTTTAATGGTAAATAAAGTTATAAACATGATTCAAGAGAATACATTTTAATGGAGTTCACATGTTTTGTAAGTTCCCCACCTCCCTCTTATAAAAGGGAACCACCTATAAACAATTATTCACAAGTCCAAATACCATTGTTTTAGAAAAACCCTACCCAAATATTCTCCCAAATTCCCTCAATTCATCTAATAGGAAAAACATTGGTCAGAAATCCAACTTAAGGAGTCCTTTTGTGAAAATCAAAAGGAGACACCTAAAGTAGATGTAATCATTTTATCCCTTATTTTAAGGTTAATTTCTTCTTCTACTTCCTCTTAGTAAGTTGTTACCATAATAAAATAATAAATAAAAAATCTAATATATTCTGAGATGTTTTCAATATTATGGTACTACCATATTTTTCTTTTTACCCATCCTATAAAAAAATCACACCATACGTGCGTACGTATGGATTACAATCTCCACGTCGTGGTGTAAATTGATTTTCATTAAACTTTATTTATATTGGTATAAAGATGAATATAATGGATTTAAATAATATATATAACATGATATTGTTTCGTTAAATTTAATATTATATCCAATTCCATACCATTTAACCATTAAAGAAATGATAATGTTGTTTCTGCGTACGTATGTCATACCATCCCTACAACACGATAAGACACATATTCCTTGTTCACCATCCAAGAACGATTATAAGAATAAATATTATAAATAATTAAGAAATATATGACATAATAAATCTATTGGGATGATATAAATATATATATACATATATTTTATTAACTTACTTCCATACAATACTAAAATGGAAACATCATTCATTCGTATATACGTCCTACCATCTCAATGAATGGTGTTTTCCATTTCTTATATATTTTTATTTTATATATTTTTATTTATGACATATAAATTTTATTATACTCAATGGAAGTTCTTAAATTATGATATAAGTAAAATAATAAAGAATAACAAGTCAAAACACGTACGATAAACAAAACGATTATTACCCAAAATGTTGCATTTAATTGTAATTGTTAATAAACATGTAATATAAAGTCATAAAAATAATATATGATATAATAAATATTATTATGATTCTATTATAAGTTAATAATATGTTTAAATAAATTATACAGGTGTTTCAGACATGTACAGAGAGTATTAAGCCAAAGGTAAAGGTTAATTTCTCAATCTCATTATTATTCGAGATTGTATATATGTAAGTATTTACTGGGATATATTTGTCACCAATGTCCATGTTTCATTAGAATGCTTTCAAAATTGATCTTTTAAGGTTTTATAAAAGGTAATATTTAACTAGATTATCATTTTAAATATTTTAATGTTTTATTTTTATAAATATTTGTAATTAAAGTCTACGTTTTCAAAATGATTTTAATGGTTTATTTATATAGACCTTATTATTTAAAATGTTAATTCCTTTAAAAATATTCAAATTATTATGGGAAATATTGATTAAAAAATCCTTTTTAAAGGAATTCTTTATAGATTTTGTGACTTTTAAATGATTTCTTGAAAAAGGGATATTTACTTCAAATAGTTTTACAAATCATTTTCAACTATGCCAACATCCTTTTCTGAATATTATTCTTGATTGAGGTTCATTTATTAATACTATCTTCCATAATTTATTGAATGAGTTATTATATGTTTGACAATGGATGTGCTATTTTTATACCATTTAGGGTTTATAGTTAAATTGTCGACATTTTTTATGCTAGTTTTAATACAGATGTCTGTGATATGATTCAACATTTTCATATAATTAATCAATTAGACATAGTAAGTGATAGTTAGGGCCATATATAGACCCTTGATACTTCGGTAGGTCTCATGAGACAAACTAGTGTCTTGGCAGAAGGCCTCGACAGAATATTTTCGAATGGTCTTAACACAATGCCTTGACTTAGTAGTTATTTTGACCCACATAATGCAATCCCTAGTTATGAAATTAGTTATTATATGTAATTATTAGATTAGTATAATATCCTTGTGCATGTTTATATGGAAATTTATGATTTAATGTTTCTATATTATTTTCAGGTTTACGTTTAAATGAATTTTTTTTATTATACATCTTCCATTAAAATTGTATAGCTTTCGCAAAATTATTTACCCTCACTAAGAATCTGAGCTCACCCATTTCTTATGTTTTATTTTCCCCGAAGGATAATAAGTGTATTATGATTGATATGAGTGGTTAAGATAGGGGAATAATGAAAATTTAATTGGATTATTTATGCGATGTTTTATGTTATAAATTATTATGTAACGTTCAAGTATGTAATCTATTTTTTAAGACTGATAAATTGATCAGTCCTTCGGGACTTGATTCCTTATTATCATGACAATGTATTAAAATAATGCACTATATCTAGGTAACTGGGGTCATGTCATTATTGTTGTTATCAAATGAAATTTAGTAAGATCCTTGGAAATAGATTTAAAAAACATAGAATAGTGATCATAACCCTATGATAAACATTAAGGATAAATATTGAAGAACCCCCTAGAATTTTGGTAAAGTAGGGATTACATGGATATTCTAAGAAGTAAATCCTTGTTTGGTTACTAAATATGGATGTGGTTCTGTATCATCTGTACCTTGGGGTGAAAACTCCAACAAGGTGTTTCGGGCTTCACTCGGCCTAACCTAGTACACGACAACGGGACTTACTACACACTTGGTTTGACACACCTAAAGGATATGCGTAGGATAATTCATATTTTATTTACAAAACATTATAAAAAATTTATGTGAAAATATATTCTCAAAGTAACCATATTTAGGATTATAGATTAGATATGCAAAAAATATCAATTTATGTCAAGTATTTTACTTGTTTTTATTTATGAATTATGTTTCATAACCTAATCTAGAGTGTGACATTGTTTAAAATTGAGCTTAGTGGACGAAATGGAAATCATATATATGCACGTATTCCATGTAGGAATTACCCTCTTATACAAGATAATAATTGTGGAGGTGGTGACTAAACTGGTATTGAACAGCTTATAACTATATTGGGACAATGGACTCCAGTTATGAATAATAACCTTACCTGTATGGAGCATCATAATACACAATAGAGAGGATCAATGTCAAACCTCTTCATGAGACAACAACCTACAACATTAAATAGTACTAAATACCATTTATAGATGAGCAATGGATAAGTTCATTAGATAAAATATTTCATTCATTGGGAAGTAATGAAAGGGAAAAGGTGTTTATGGTAGTTTATCATCTCTCAAAAGATGTGGATCAATGGTGGTATTTCATTCTAAAAAATGTGAATGAAGTTGTGATAAATATGGAGTGGAGGGAGTTTAAAGAAATCTTTCTACAAAAGTAATTTCCTTTTGAACAATGAGATTATATGGGAAGAAAATTTATGAGGTAGAGGTAAAATGAGGATAAGAATGTTTGAAAGTATAATGCTAACTTCACAAGGATAGAAAGGAATGAAATAGACTAACTATGTAACCCAATATGTAATATTGATCATTTATTTTATGGGTAAAAACCTTTACCTCTATATTTATTGTTCTCACAATCTTTCTCATCATATGAAGATATAGTCTCGTGTGCTATCAATATAGAAAAGGAATTCTCTAAGTCTTATGAACTTAATGTAAAGCAAGAGAAGAAGACAACGGTGGAGAAATAGATATATAAAAGAAAAAAGGAATGAATTATTTTCCCTTATATAATAATTGTGGGAAGAAACACCTTGGTACATTCCTTAAAATAATGGGATTTTATTACAAATGTAGAGAAAAAGGTAACCAGGCTCATTATTGTAATGGAAAGAAAGAAGTTGTGCAATGTTATAATTGTAAAAATATGGTAAATTATGCAAAATATTGTCTGAATGATCAATTAAATATGTCAAAGAAAATGCAAATGGATTATGGTTAAGCTTATTCTATTACTACAATTGAAGTGGAATAATTAATGTTTTTGTGTTTTGGGATTCAAGAATTATATTCTGGTAATAATAAGAATTTGATATACATAAGGATTTTACAAAAATACTTTTTTTAATTATTGTTTTAATAAGATGAAGGTAATCATATTTTTAGTATGTTACAACAAGATAAACATTACGTTGTTTTGGGAATTTTATGTTACAATTGATTTGGGAAATTTATAGTCCTTTTAGAGAGAGTTTGGACAGAAGTATTTTGGATAAATATAAAGGTCAGAATTGATTAATATGAACTTTGGATAGTATTTTTTAAGGTTAAAACATTTCTTGAGATTATTTTTTGGATTGACCTATCATTCTATTTATGGATCACATGATCATGCAGCACTTTAGAAATCACAAATTCAGATTCATTTCCTTGAATAAGAGATGAAGTGGATACTATTCAAGGCAGTTCCAATGATGAGATTTTTTTTTAAATCAAGTGATAATTTATTCTCGTGTTCTTAAACATTGAAGAAATTATCTTGAAAACCAAAAATGGTTTCCTAGTACTTTATTTTTTGATGAATCAAATGGTCCTTTGGATCATCGCAGACTTATAGATTTCAAATTGATAACTTTATCCTAATAATATTATCTATAACACTCCTTTAGAACTTTATGGTATGTTTTCACTTACATGTCCATGTTTTTAAACATGGAACCCTAGTATATCTTATTTCTGATAACCTTTATACCTATGTTTCCTAATTTTCATATAGAGGTCTCATTAATACATTTTTAATATGGGATTTCAAATAAGATATTTTTGAAATATAAAACCCATAGTTTTTAATCTTGGTTTTAAATTTCAGGATGAAATTTATTGTAAGGGATAATTTAACACCCCAATATTCCATGATACTCTTCCTTTTTAAATAATTAAATAGCGTATGATGTACGCAATACCAAGTTCAAGCGCATCACGACCTATCAAACTAGACATTTAAAAAGTGGTTACGAATAGTATTAACCACATTTTGAATTTTATATATCCCATATAATTTTACCATTTATATTTTGTGTTTATTATACATAATATAAGGAAAAATTGATATTTTTTAGATAAAATAAGTATTTTCCAAAAAATGCAGTTTTTCCACCTTTTTAATGGAAGCCCGTTTTTAAATCTAGTATTTGACACTTTAATATATTTAATTTGATGAAATTAAATTATTATTTATAATTTTGACATAAAATTTTAGTTTGGATAATTATTTGGTACATTTCATATAATTTTAAAATTTTGATGTATAGTGAAAATACTAAATTTTAATTGAAAACAACTTTTTAATGGAAAAAATATATTGTTTTAAATTATACATAAGCGTGGTTTTAAAGTATCAATGGAATATATTTATATCATTTAATATAATTTAGGTCATTTGAAGTATTTTTACATTTAATTTGGACATAAACACATGTAAATCTTTTGACAGTTTTTACTTCTTAAAAACCTACTTTTTGGTTTTGACAACGAGAATTAATTTTAAATTAATTTAGGCCAAATATGTGTTTTGAATTTTTAAAATTTTATTCCATATTTATATTCATAATTTTCCAATTTTGTAAATAGGTACCATTTATTTTATTTTCATTATGAATACTAACATCAGTAAATATTTTATTTACCATAGTTAATGGATAAATCTGGTAAATAAGGGTAAAAAATAATGTTATAATAATATTAAACAAATCTAAAAAAAATTTATAATCCAATTGGATTAGATATGTCTGACCATTGGCTACTATGGGTCGATGTATGGACCCCATGGAGCCACTTGGGTGTGAAATTGACATTTTATAAGAATTAATTTAAAATGTAGAAAAATATAACATAAACATATATCTTTCACTATAAGAATATTTATATGGGGTTATATAACTTATAACTTTTAATATAAATACACATTATAAATATAGAAATATTTTATACATCATTATGTTTTATTTATAATTTTTTGACATAAAAATAAATTAATTTAATTATGACACAATGATGATATAGTGATTTCATCATTAATAAAGGATTCAAATAATTAATATTATAAATGTTAAAATAAATGTAATTTAGTTATTTTGAGGTCATAAAATAATTTTATGGGGGATAATGAAATGTTATATTTTATTTAATGACTTTTATTCGAAAGAATCAGGTTTTTATGATTTGTTAAAAAAGACACGTATGAATACTGTCCAAAATTGACATAATTCATAACTTAAAACCTTAAATAGTTTATTAAATGATATTAAATTACTAAAAATATAAGATTCATTAAAAAGGTTAAGAAAAGTCCAAATAAATAAAAAATTACTTTTTTGGGTCTCTTAACATTATATGGAAATTAAATTACCCCACAATGTGTAAATAACATGATATCACGTTAAGACTAAAAAGGGTAAAATAAGGGTTAAACCAAAAATATATGGATAAAAAAATATTAGTAAATTGCCTAAAAATTTTTGAATGATGGGTAATAAAACCAAAATCATATTAAAATTTAATTAAATGATTTTATGATAATTTTTAGTCCAAATGGGATTTCTAATAAATTAATATTTCTAGACATTTCAAAAGTGTCCATCCTCCCGTTTATAAAAAGGAACCGAATCTAGCCACTTATTCACACCTCCAAAGCCCTTTGTCTCAGTCAAACCCTACCCAAATATCCTCCCAACTTCCCTAAATTAATCCTAGAGGGAAAAAATATGAATAAAACCAACTAAAGGAGTCCTTTTTTGAAAATAAAAAGGATACAACAGAAGAAGAGGTAATCATTTTATCCATTCTTTCAAAGATAATTTCATCTTTTACATCATCTTACTAAGTTGTTACCATAATAAAATAAAATTTGCAAATAATACTATATTTTGAGATGATTTTATTATTATGGAACAACCATATTCCTCTTTTTACCAATCCTATGAAAATAATCCCACTACACGTGCGTACGTACGGCTTACTCTATCCATGTCGTGGTGTAAATTGTTTTTCATTCAAACTTTAATTATATGGGTAGAAAGATTAATATAATGGATTTAAATAATTAATATAACATGATATTGTTTCTTTAAAATTAGTATTCCATCTAATTCCATACCATTTAACCATTAAGGAAATGATATTGTCGCACGTGCATTTGTACTGCTTACCATCTCCACGATGCGATGAGACTCATCTTCCATGTTCACTATCCTATAATGATTATAAGAATAAATATTGCTAATAATTTTGAAATATATGACATAATAATTATACTGGGATGATATATATACATATATACCTTTCACTTACTTGTATACGATACATAAATGGAAATAGTGTTCATGCATATGTACTGCATACCGTCTTCGTGAACGATGTATTAAATTTCATATATCTATTTAATATATATATTTATGTTTATGATATATAAATAATATTATACATTATGTTAGTAAGTAATTTTTGATCTATGTAATATGATCAATAATAACAATTCAAAACACATATGATAAACAATGCGATTATTACCCGAAATGTTGCATTAACTTAGAATTTATAATAAACGGGTAACATAAAGTCATAAAAGAATCATATATGATATCATAAATATTATACTGATTCTGATATAAGTTAATAATCTATTCAAACACATTATGTAGGAGTTTCGAACATGTACGAAGAGTATCAGACCTAAGGTATGGGTTAATTCCTCAATCTCGTTATTATCTGTGATTTTCTATGTGCAAGTATTTACTATGACATATTTATCATCCATGTCCATGTTTCATAGAAATTTTTTCAAAAGGAATATTTTAATTTTTCATGGAAGGTAATATTTAACTAGATCATCATTTTAAATGTTCTAAAGATTTATTTTTCTATATCATTTTAATTAATGTCCATGTTCTCAAAATGATTTTGAGGATTTATTTATATGGACATGATTGTATTAAAATGTTAATTCCTTTAAAAATTTTCAAAGTGGTATGGGTAAATTTGATTCAAAAATATATTTTAAATTACTTCCTTTTTAAATTTTTAAAATTTTAAATGATTTTTTGAAAAAGGGATATTTCTCTCCAGGGTTTTACTGATTATTTTCAACTATGTCAACCTACTTTACTGAATATTATTCTTTATTGAGGTTGATTTATCATAATAAAATCTTCCATATTTTATTGAATGAGTTATGATATGTTTGACTATGAATGTGATGTTTTTATGACATTCATGTTCTATGGTTAATGTATTGACATTTCGTATGTTATTTTTAATATAAATGTTTATGTTATGTTTCAAACTTTTCATATGAGGAAGTAATTGGACCTAGTAAGTGACGGGCGGGGCCAGCTATAGCCCATCGATGCATTGGTACATCACATGAGACAAAATAGTGTCTTAGCACAAGGCCTTGACAGAATATATTTTAATGGTCTTGGAAAAAATCCTTGATGTTGTAGTTATTATGTATGGCATTATGCATTCCCTCATTATGAAATTAGTCAATACATTTGATTATTCGATTAGTAGAATATCCATGTCCATGTTTATATAGAGATTTATGATTTATTTTTGTCATATTATGTACAAGTTTATGTTTAATAGGATTTTGTTTTTATTACACATTTTACCTTAAAATTTTATCACTTTCGCTGAATTATTTACCGTTACTGAACATCTGAGCTCACCCATTTATTACTTTTTATTTTCCCCGGATTCCAAGAAGTGTATTATGATTGACATGCAGGGTTAATCTAGAGGAATAATGACATTCTCAAAGGATTATTTATGTATTGTTTTATGTTATAATGTTTTATGTAATGTTCAATTATTTAATATATTTTCCAAGACTTCTAAAATGATCGGTCCTTCGTGACTTGATTCCTTGTAATCATCCCAATGTATTAAAATAAATCACTAGCTCTCGGTAACTGGGGTCGGGAAGTCACACACAACATCGAGTTTTTATAAAAAAATCATTTTATTATTTTAATTTTCAACCAAGAAAATTATAACCTAGCTATTATAATTGTTGGTATGAATAGGATTAACTTAATTATAAATGTATGGTTTATACATGTAAACCCTTTTGATATTAAAAGGAATTTTTTTCTGAAAAAGTGATTAAATAAGAACAATTGTGTCTTATACCAATAAATAAAAAAAACCAATCATTGTGGATTATATTAGTAAATAATATATATTTAATATTCAATATATGGTATAACATTTATAATATGTGTTTTTTATATAATATATAAACATACATCCAGTTTTATGCTTAAAATAGTATTTTTCTAAAAGTAGTTGTATCACCTTATAAAGATTAACATGTTTTAAAATAAATTTTTAAACTTTTAAAAATTATATTTTAAAAAATAATCTTCTTATCAGAAATAGGTATATCCAAATTTACATTGTATGTATTTTATTATTTTTCTGAGAAGTTTCATGTTTTGATGAATAATAAAAATACTAAATTTTAATTGAACATTTCTTTTTCGTATCATTTATTTAGAGTGTTAAATTGTATTTTTGATTTGATGAAAGGTATTATTAGATTAATTTTATATCACTTAATCGAATTTATTTTATTTGAACCAATTTCACATTTAAATTTGATATTAAAACATTTCAATCTTTTGGACTTATCCACTTTCAAAACATGTATTCTCATTCCATCAATAGAAATAATTTAAAAAAATATTATTCAATTATATAGTTTGTATTTTTTTAATGTAGAATATATAATTAGAACCATAAGGTAAATATCAGTTAAATAAAAACTTTTTTTGTTTGGGAAATATGAATATTATATTTAGTAAATTTTATTACCACGGTTAAGAATAAATCATGAAAGTATGATAAAAAATAATATTATAACTATTACAACATAACCCTAACACATTCCAAAATTTTATTGGATGAATTTAATTCAATCCTTAAAATATAAGGTTTAAAATTAATAATTTTAATGGAAAGTTGTTCCTGAAAATGACTTGGATATTATGGAAATTAAAGAGAGTGAAAGAATGGCAAACTCTTACTTATGAAAAGTTTAATATTTTTAATTTGGGTTTCTAGAAAATATATGATTTAATATATATACTAATCAAAAATATATATTATTTATATAAATAGTGGGAATTTAATTTTATTTTTTATGAAGAAATAATTATCATAAATAATTAAATAATAATGACGTAATAATTATTCAATTAATGAAAAACATAATTATGTAATGTTAAAAATATTAAAATAAATATAATCTCAATTACATAAGGTGATATAATAATTTAAGATATTAAAATGAAAAATTATTGTTGTATTAAATGAATTGGATTTTATTTATCTTTCTGTATTGATTTTTTTATGTCAATTTAATGAATAACATCCAAATTAGGACTAAAAATATTTTATGACAATAATATACAATAAAATTATTTAAATATCATATAAATACTAAATAATTTTAAAGGTGATAAATTATAGTCTAAAATATCATTACTGATCCATTTATAGTTTAATTTACACCTTATATATAAAAATTAATTTTTTCAATATTAAAAATGTCGTTACCATATTTAAAATTAAAATAGGTTAATTATGTATTAATAAAAAAAGGTAAGGTGTAACATTACACAAATACAAGTATAAAATATATTATTTTATGGTATTAACACCATATCCCATATAATCATTGAATACTCTTCCATTTTGAGGTACTTGGATTGAGATTTAGTTTATTATAAATTAATCTTTTGAGAATTTTCAAAGGTGCCTCACAACTTCTTTGTAAAAGGAAACCTCATACCTAATCTTGTCACACCATTTTGAGTCTATATCGAAAAAAACTAAAAAATTCTATTCTAAAAATAATAATTCACATTTTGAGGTTCTAGTCTTAATAATGGCATAACTCTAGAGTCCTTTAGAGGAAATCTAACAAAGTCGTTTTGAAGAACATGTAATCGGTCTATCTGATCACTCTCCTCTTATACTCTTATATACCTAAACTTAATCTATAAGATATGTTATTAATTAAGTAATTAATAGTCCTATATATTCTTAAATGTTATTATGATTATTGTCACACTATTATACAACTCATTTTTTCATCGAACAAGAAGTGAAAGTATTCCTCTTTCATACATAAGGCTTACTATCTCCACGTAGTGATACAATTCATTATCCAGCACCATCATTTGTGAAATAGAATTATTATGCTATTAATGTATATATTTTACATTTATGAAATAATTATACTTATTTAATAAAATCATATATACCTTTTTACCACCTAATATTTTTGAAAATTATATCTTCTCTTTGCGTATGTATGGCTTACCATCACCGTGATGCGATGTGATTCACATTTCATCTATATTTCTCATGGTCTGTAACAAGGATGAATTAAAATAATATATATGCTATTTATTCCATAATAAGGATTATTTAAATGAGTATACCATGGTCAAAGTATTAAGACCAAGACTGAAGAACAGAAACATTCTTGAAAAAAAATATCACCAAGAATAGTGATTTTAAATTATTAATAATTTGGTGATAATTTGTTTAAAAAATAATAAATGGTATAATTTATATATTATTATAGAATAAATTTTTAATACAACCATTGTTATTATATAAGAGGTTTTAATGTGAATAACGATATGCGAGACTTGAGGAACGAGAGTTTAGATCACTTCTATTTTTGTGGGAAACATGCCCAATACACCCTTTGTTTATTTTGTGTGGTGTTTGTAAAACCCATGAAAGTATTATTTTAGTATTATTATTTATATTGTGGTATTTTTATATCCATATAATTTTATTTCGTTCGTGGGGTATATTATTATATTAATAATAATGTGATAGTTGTTAATTTCACAGTCTCATTATTATTCGTAATTATTTTAATGTAAGTTTCTACCAGGGAATATTTATATTCCATTTTCATTTTTCATTAAAATATCAATTTATTTAATATTATTCTATAATTTTAACAATTAATTTTAACACAACTTTGACTTTTTACTAAATTTCTTGAAAGGAATCATTTTATATTTTCCAAATTAAGTACATTATGAATTTTCTATTAAAAGTATTAAAATAATTATTTTTACATATATGGAATGAACATATTTTTATGCTTCAATTACTCCATAATTACTAGAATATTACCTCAAAATATTACAGAATTTTCTTCAATGAATATTTTTTCTTTTAAAATAGAATATCATTTTTAAAAAAAAATTCAAATAGAAAGAATGTTTTCCATAATAATTATTTACTAGTGATCATTTTCCATCTCCAATAAAAATTATTATTGTTACATATGATTTATTGGGGTTTTTTTCAAAGAAAATATCCATAATATTCCTATGTTTGGTTTATGATTATTATGGAATTATATTTATGAAACCCATTTGTATTACATAGGTTATGTTTTCAATGAGTGATTTTAATGAAACACATTTCATTAAATGGTTTCTAATAGGATAAATTAATTAGGTTCTTGAGGAACACATATATATATGGTTTTTATTTAATGATGGGTGGGAAAAATAATTTCCTCTAATTCATTGGGTAAATATTGATATCTCATGAGATAATGATGTAAAACAAGTTGATGGTTTTGATACACTATGGGAATAAGTGGAAACTTGATCCCCTATATGGAAAATACTCTAACTAGGGATGGTGGGATGTCCCACCCAATATGTGTAGTCCCCATGTTGTGCCCTGATATGTTAGGGAAATTATCATTAACTTATAAGGAATTATATTACCTTTGTATGTGTCAAGAACAATTCCATATCTTATTTCTAGGTTATGTTTACGTGGTTTATGCTATTAACCCCTTAGTATTCATGTCTTATTAACTTCTAATATTTAATCTCATGATTCAAGATTATAATCATTGATATGAATGGATTTATTTTCAAATTTTATGCTCCTATTTTCATACTCTTATCCACATGTTATGCTAATGTATCTTCAATGTGTTCCCTTATTGAGCATATAATATCACACTTTCTTATTTTTCTGTTCTTTAGGTTATTACGAATGGTTTTAAGTAGGAGCACTAATGGGGAAGATATTCGTGGGATAATTCAATGATACTACACAAAATTAGATTTATGTGTTCCATGTTTACAATGGAACTAACATATTATTGTCCTCATACTTATTTTTCTGTATTATATTGAATATTCCTCTAAAAATATGTAATATCCATGTTGAAAATCTTGTTTCATTATAGTAAAACACTTTTGATCATGATTTTATAGGTTTTCATCAACAAAGAATAGTATAATGGACTATTTTCATATACCATAATGATTTAATTCACTCAAAAATTTATAGATTACATGAGATATAATTCAAAACAATGATTAGAGACTAATTTTTTAGTGTAGATCTACTCATTTAAGAATGATCACTATTCCATAAATCTGTACGTGATGTTACAATATAAGGTCTCATACAATGTAAATTACCACATGAGAGGATCCTGTTTCACTACTTTTTCAAATCATAGAGTTCAATATATTGTTGTTTTGGTCACACAAATATTTATATTAAGTCTTGATAGAAATGATATACAATGGCATAAAACCAAGGTAAAATAGATAATCCATAAAAATTATGTTTAGATATGTTATGTGATAATTTGGATATTATTTTATAAATAGAATCTAAACACATTAATATATCTATAAGTTAAAGAAAATTGTTGATAACAGTAAAATTTCAAACCATATTATGTGGTGTCACACTATGATATATATAGATTTGATGAATTTTTTTTAATTAAATATTTTTATTGGTTTTGGAATACTTTTTCATGACTTCCAAATTTCATTATATAGACCAATAGTCTAAATTTACCTCAATTAACATATATTGGATGGTTTTGATTAAAATAATGTCATTGGTTGTTAAGAATTCAAAATTTGATTTTGAAAATTAAAATTATTAGGTAGGTGGAATAAAGAATTTTTATTGTTCTATAGAAAAATATAAAAAATATATGGAATACTAGGGTATAGATGCAATGAAAGTTCAAAATGTGACTTTATGAAATATCATATATTTCATGAATGATTTATTTCTAAATGGGTTTCAATGTAATATCATTAATGGGATGTTATATTTTCAATGAATAATTGTAAATATCAGTAAAATAGTATTAGATCATCATAGGGAACTACGATGACTATGTAGTGTCATTTAATTCTGAATAATACTTATAGGAAAGTCATTTATGTAATTTATTTTTAATTTATACTCACTATTCAAAGTATATAACTGTCATAGATGAAGAGGTTTCTATCCTTGGTTGGAAATTTAGTTATATTAAATTTTATAATAACTAATTAGATAATTAAATATTATAAATAATGTACATATATAATCTCATGATTATATTATATGAATAATTAATGATTATATTTTATCCTTGAATTTTTACCTTTGTGGGTGAACCAAATAAAATATCATGTCCATGATATTTAAAATTCATTATTTGGTTATGAAAACATTTAATTGATGTGAGATATTTTATGTTAAATTTTAGATTCATGGATAGGAACAATTCATGTCTGAAATAAAGTGGAAATTTTAAAAGGCAATAATTATTCCCCAACCATATGATGTTTATTTGGAAACTAAAGGTTAATAAGTTGCATTAGAGATATAATCTAAATCATGGTCAATATTTCTATAAATAATTATTTTAATGGTGAAAACTAAAAATTATAAGGAAGTACTATTATTTTATTAATTTGATAATTCAAATTGGAAAAATATATTGGATATAATTTATTGTAACTCAAAGTTGATTTCTAAATACAATAGATTCGTTGAATAAATTAAAATAAAATAAATGATATTTCAATGAATGAAGAAAACTAGAGAATGATGACCAGCTCAAAACTCCTTATATGATGCAATTTGAAATAAAAATTATATGAATGTGATTATTAATATATAGATGAAAGGAATTTATAAATACATTATAGTATTTATAATTATTATGGGAAAGTGAAGGTGGAAAATTTATATGTTCTTAATAATAGATTTGATCATTATAATTTAATATCAGGTGAAAATATTGATGGGTTATTCAGCCATATCATATATGTTGTTTGAAGAATAAATAGGCATGGTTATGAGATAGAAGATGTAAATATTTCTAATAATATCATACAGATATTTCCACTATTATAAAATCGGATTGTGTTAGCATTGGAAGTAAATATTGTTCTGTTTTTTCTTGAAGATTTACATAGGAAACTATTCATATATAAAATTTGAATGAATCTTGAAAGAACCTTGGTAAAAACATTGATTAAAGTCTAATTTAAAGACATGAATAATGTTTATAATAATGATCATGTAATTTAATAAGATATATTTAGTGATTATATCTTATCACTTGTGGTGGCCATGTTTATGTCTGGTAGAGTAAGGTTCAAAAGGAAGATACCTTTGCCTTCTTTGATGGGGAACGATTGGGAAATTCACTTCTAGGTTTCGAATAATACTTCACAGATATGATGGAAGTATTTTATGTAACATCCTAGATAAATAGAAAAATATGAAATTTTCATATTTATTAATATTTTTGAATTAAATATAAATTTACTTTAAAGGGGACACTATGTTCGATGGTGAATTTGATACGTAATAATGGGTTTCTTTGAAATCTTTCGTTGCACAAAAATAATTTTGTTGGACCCCTCATGTTTTAATCATGTTTTAATGATCACAAATTTTATTTAATAATATATTAAATATTATACATCTTATTCAATCTAGATCTGGTGTATTTATATCTAATGTTTTTTAATTCTTTAAGAAGTGACTTGCAAGATCTTAATTGCTCTATATTCAGTTTACTTACTTTATACTATCTTTAATCTACTATCATATTACATTATTTAACAAATGCTTAAGTTTAATTCTTCATATTATCATCTTTATTAAAGTATGCACATAGTTACTTTGGATAGTCTAAGACACTATGAGTCTGCCACTGGCTATGTATTTCTGGCACCGTGAAGCAAGACAACATGAAGCCAGACACCGTGAACAAGAAACCATGATGCAAGACACTGTGAAGCAAGACACCGGGAGGCAAGACACCATGAACAAGACATTATGAATCCAAACACCATGAATCCAGACACCATGAACAAGACATAGTGAACAAGACACCATGACCCTGAGACACCATGAACAATACATCGTGACACTCATACAACGTGATCAACCTAGACACCGTGTGAAGGAGACACTGTTTCCATGACTTACTGTGACACTATTTCTTAAAAAAATTCACCTTTCAATTTAATTTCTAACTGTCATATTTGATGACTTTAATGCACTAACATAATTAATATTTCTTTTTAGACATATCATCGGACAATATGAGGTATGAGGTGCAGAACACATGCAACCTGCCAGATCAAACACGTGCAATCCAAGTTAAAATTGAACTGTGAACAAGATTCAAGATGCACGATACATAAACAAAAAAGAAAATGAACTGAGCACAAGATCGAGGAAGATACTGGGAGGAAGTTTTCAAAACAAAGGAAAATGCATGTAAATCGACATGGCTGAACATACAAAGCATATTTGAAGCCTAAAGACTATCTTCACTCGACTGAACCTGACGGAGAACACAAGCAGAATTGTGACACTCTTTTTTACACAGAACTTCTAGAGAAGGACACAAATATTCATCTGATTCAATCCAAATGATTCCAGAACAGCATTGACATCACAGAAGATCATTCTAAACTCATCTCTATATTATTGCTCGATCGTGATCATCTTTTTATTTACATTATAGGAAGTGTGTGCTTTTCTTTGTTTGAACACACATGGACTCCTAAGCTGAATGGGAGGAATTCTAAATCCTCACTTAATATTTTCTTTACACTCTTGTATCCCACTGTGGATGGTGGTAGAGTTCTGAGGACCTGGATATCCTATGATCATTTGTCATTGTTTCTTTCCGATGTAGAACCTTGGTAGAGGTCTGAGGACCTAGATTGTATAAGTACTATTGTAAACCTTGATCTAGAGTGTGGATTAAAGTTTTATATAAACTTTTTGAGAATACTAAGTCTCATCTTGAGACTGAAAATCTTGGTTAAAACTGTTGTGCATGTTTATTTCGGTTAAAACTACTTTGAATATTCCACTAGAAAGTACTTTAAATATAAATCTATTTTAAAGTTACTATGATAGTTAAAATAGAAAGTGCTTGTATTTATTGTAAACCTATAGGTTAGTTTCAAAATCTAATCTAATCTAAATATTAGATTAACTGAGAACTAATCAATATCTTGAGAACCTAACTAAACTTTTACTGTATTGAAATTCACTACAGTTTATCTTGTTATTTAAATTAAGGGATTTCAATATAAAACTTTTAAACAAAAATTTTTAATAGGAACTCAATTCACCCCCCCCCCCTTCCCCCATGAGTATCCACTCCGACCAACATTTGGTATCAATTGTTTATTAAAAGGTTTTTCAAAACTCTCTGTTTATGAAACATTTTCAACTGTGATTTTAGTTTTATCTTAAAAATCTCAAAATTTCTGTTATTTCTAAATTTTATCTCTTTAAATATATTTTCTAAAATATTATTATAGATAATGTACTAGAAGGTGTAGCTACCAATAGGCCACCCTTGGGATGAACCTACTAAAACTGCTTACAATAAAACTGCATACAATAAGATTCCAGAAACTATTAAAACTATACGGGATGAACCTACTAAAACTGCTTACAATAATAATTGTAAAGAAATGAATTCCATGTATTGTTCTTTGTGAGATTAATAATTTAATCTAATATCAACTTGTAATATTTCTTATAAAATATGGGATACTTTGGCTATTTATCATGATGAAACAACCAATATCAAGGAAATGAGAATAAATACATACACTATTAAGTATGATAATTTTAAAATGAAATCTGATGAATATATTTCTAATATGTATCTCAGGTTTAATGAGATAGTAAATACAATGTGCTCACTGGGAAAAGTTGTTCAAGAAAAAGAGAAAATCATGAGAATAATCAAATGTCTGCCAGAAAGATGGAGAGGCACATCAGTATCAATAAGAGAACATGTGACATTGGTATGCTACCTGTCAAGGAGAAGATTGGAAAGTTGATGATGTATTACGAATAATTGAAGGTAAACAAATAAGAAGATGATTAACCAAGAAATAAATCAGCAGCCTTCAAGGCCTTTTCTTCAAAAATCAAGGACAAAGAGAAATTCAAGATGCAACTGATAGTTCTTTTAGTGAAGAGAGTGCATCTGATAGTGATGCTGAAATAGCTTAGATATCCAGACGATTTAGGAAATTTTATTGGAAAAAGATGTTTTTTCATAAAATCCAATTACAAGGGTAAGTATGAAAATAACGGTCATTGGAAGAATTATTAGAAAAAGACTGATAAAAGTGATGACATAGTCTGCTACGAATGTAAGAGGAAAGGTCATGTGAAAGATGACTGTCTGAAGGTAAAGTACATGAATAAATATGAGTACAAGGACAAAAAATACAATAAATCTATGAAAGAAACTTGAAGTGCTTCAGAAGATAGTTCATGTGATTTTGATTCCACTCAGGATGAAAAATCTCAAAAAATTAATATGTGTTTCATGACAAACACATCTGAGGTAACATTGGATACTCCTGATTTAAACTCTTATTATTCTGAAGACAATTCTAATTTTGATGCTAAAAATATTTCTAGTAAAGAATTATTCGAATATTGTAACATGCTAGAGGATACCTATAATGAGCTGAAAGACAAATATAAAGACTTAAAGAAACAGCATGTTTTAACTAGCACTATCAAATTTGTACTAGAAATAGAAAAGGAAAATAATGCTCAACTACTGAAAGAGAATACTAAACTAAAATTTATTAATGAGAATCTCATGAATGATTTAGAAAAAATTACTAATGGAAAGGACACTCTTACACAAATTCTAGGAAAACAAGTAGCAACAAAATATACTACTAGTTTAGGCTATCCGCCTGGACAAAGTGATATTACAAAGAATAGATTTATTCTTAAATCTGGACATTATGCTTCCAGTTCATGTTTTTGAAATTCTCATGTCTCAATTAGCGACTCACATAGTCATAGACAAAAAAAATTTCTCTTTAAAACTCTTTTAAAACTACAGATTATATAAAACCCATTTGACAAATCTGGGTACCAAATGTTTTGCTTGCTAACCTATCTGGACCCAAGAAAATCTGGGATCCAAAATCATTTTTTAGCTAAAATTATGTTGTAGGAAACCTACATAAAAAGTTCAGGTAGAAAGACATGGTACATGGAAATTGGATTTTCAAGACATATGAAAGGATACTTTTCATGTTTTAAAAGATTAATCAAATTTGGTATAGGATATGTCACCTTTGGGGATAACTCAAAATGAAAGATCATTGGCTTAGGCCAAATTAGTAACCCTAATTCAATATTAATTGCTAATGTTTTATTTGTTGATGGACTGATGTATAATCTGTTAAGAATTTCTCAATTGTGTGATGATGGTTTCAATGTTATTTTTGAAAATGATGCTTGTAATTTGTTTGATTCTAAAAATTATCTAGTATTTGATGTACTGAGAAATGAAAATGTTTATGCTGTAGATTTGAATTCTTTAGCTATGAAAAATATTACTTGTTTATATGCATTTCATAAAAAATCATGGCTTTGGAATAGAAGATTATGACACGGCAATATACACTCACTTAAAAAACTGACTAGGAAGAACTTAGTTAGAGACCATCCTAAACTTGAATTCCCAGCTAACAAAGATTATAATTCCTATCAAAAGGGAAAGAAACATAAAGATTATTTTAAATAAAAGAATGAATTTTCTACTTCTCAACCTCTCAAGTTGGTTCACATGGATTTGTTTGGACCATATAGAGTTTCTAGCTTAAATGGGAATCATTATGTTTATGTCCTTGTAGATGCCTTTTCTAGATATACATGGGTATATTTTCTAGCTCACAAAAGTGAAGCTTTCTCTTACTTTATTAAATATTCTATGTCTACAGAAAACCATAGTGTACTTAGGATCAAGACCCTGAGAATTGATCATGTTCATGAGTTTGAAAATCAAGATTTTAAATCTTATTGATCACACAATGGCTATATTCACACCTTCGCTCCTCCTAGAACGCCTCAACAGAATGGTGGAGTAGAAATAAGAAATAGTACTCTTCACGATATTTCTAGGACAATTCTCTATGAATATGATTTCCCAATTTACTTTTGGGATGAAGCTATTAATATAGATTGTTATATATAAATAGAGTCTTGATTAGACATGTTCATAAGAAAACCTCTTATGAGCTTTGGATCAATAGGAATCCTAAGGTTAACTAATTTAGAGTTTTTGGTTTTAATGTCTTTATCCTTAATACTAAATATAATCTTGACAAATTTTCTTCCAAAAGTGATGAAGCAATTTTCCAAGGTTACTCAATATCCAGTAAAACCTATATAGTATTCAATAAGAGAACCAAATGTGTAGAAGAATTTGTACAAATCAGATTTGATGAAAATGATCCACATGAACCTAAGACTCCTCTTGAAAATCTTTAAGAAGATCTGTCCATTCTAAAACTTAATGACAAAAAAAGTGAATAGGTTGTTAAGACAACCAGTTTTGGAAATGTTCCTGAATCTGCTTCGGTTGAACCCGAACCTATAAATGAACCTGAAATCTCTAGCCCTATCTTTTCTAGACCAACTACGACCCTTAAAAACCATCCTTTAGATGTTTTAGTAGGAGATTTAGATAGATAAACACAAACTAGAGCTTCTCTATGAAATTAGGTTGAACAACAAGCTTTTCTTTCACAGATTAAACCTAAAAATATCAATGATGCTATCAATGATGAATTTTGGGGGATGGCTATGAAATAAAAAATAAATCCATTTGAACGAAATAAAGTCTATGAATTAGTAAAGAGACCTAAGGACAATTTGACCATAGTCACTAAATGGGGTTTTAAGAATAAAGTTGATGAAGATGGTAACATAGTTAGAAACAAGGCTAGACAAGTTGCACAAGGCTATAGTCAAGAAGAAGTAATTGACTATAAGGAGTCCTTTGCTCCAATAGCTAGACTTGAAGCCATTAGAATTCTTCTTGCCTTTGTTGCACATCTTAATTTCAAACTATATCAAATGGATGTTAAGAGTGCATTCCTAAATGGGTATATAGCTGAGGATGTTTTTGTCGAACAACCCCTTTGATTTACAAACCCTATTTTTCCAAATCATATTTTTAAACTATCAAAAGCTTTATATGGATTAAATCAAGCTCCAAGATCTTGGTATGATAGATTGAGTACTTTTCTTATTTTAAAAGGATTTACAAAAGGAATAGTTGATCATACTATCTTTATAAAACAAATTTCTAATGATATTTTAGTTGTTCAAATTTATGTAGATGACATTATTTTTGGATCTTCGAAAAAAATTATGTGTTGATTTTTCTAAAATGATGAAAAATGAATTTTAAATGAGTTTAATAGGAGAACTCAAATATTTTCTTGGATTTATCTTTTTTCAAAATTAATATGGTATAATTTTAAATCAAATTAAATATACAAAAGATCATCTAAAACGTTTTGGATTGGATAGCACTAAAAGTAGTGACCCTCCCATGAGTACCACTTGTAAGTTGGATCTTGATGAAGATGGAAAATCTGTTGATCAAACAACTTATAGAGGAATGATTGGAAGTTTACTTTACTTAACTACTAGTCATCCTGAAATTATGTTTAGTGTGTGTATGTGTGCTCATTTTCAAGAAAAACCTATGGAATCTCATCAAAATTATGTAAAGATAATTTTCAAATACCTCAAGCATACACCCAAACTAGGACTCTTTTATCCTAAAGGAAAAACTTTTGAATTAGTTAGTTACTCTGATGATGACTTCGATGGTTGTAAGTTAAATTGAAAAAGAACCTCTGGAACATGTAACCTTTTAGGAATGTCAGTAGTATCATGGTGTACTAAGAAACAAAATTTTGTTTCATTATCTATTGTAGAAGTTGAATACATAGCCGGTTGTAGTTGTTGTGCACAAATTTTGTGGATGAAACACACATTACTAGATTATGGATATAAATTCAAACATGTACCTATAAATTTTGACAACACAAGTTCTATTAATATCTCAAATAATCCTGTTTTAGATTCTAGGAAAAATCATATTGATGTAAGACATCACTTTTGAGAGATGATTATCAGAAAGGTGATATCAATTTAGAATTCATTGGTACTGAATATCAACTTGCTGATATATTCACTATAACATTAAATTACTAGAGAATAGACTACATCATACATGAACTAGGCATGATAAATCTCAAATAGAGACCTTAAATGTTAATATTTCAGGTCTTACTGTGCGATATCTTAATGACTTATACTTTACTATTTCTTGATTACCGCTTCTCAGTTACTATCTCTTATGTTTACGGTCTCACCGTTAGTACTTCGTACTTACGGTCTGACATTTACTATCTCACTGTAACGCGCACTGAAAAGCTCACTCACGGTCTCACTGTGAAACTCACTTACTATCTCACTATAATGATCACTTATTGTCTCACTATAATGACCAGTCACGGTCTCACCATAAAAAACCGTTTTTTTGTTTTAACCCTTATTGCGGTAATTATTATTTCACCTCTTTTATTTTCCCACCTTTTTATTCTTGTGATGTTTGGAAATCATAAATGATAAAACAAAGTAAGTATCACTAGATTCTTTACTCAAGGTTTCTTCTACCTGCTCTTTTTGAACCATTCTTCATTCCTGAAACCATTCTCTCACTCGAACCGTCAGTAAATGCAAAGGATGAAGTGTCTATCATCATCGACACCTGAGAAGTGCAACTCAAAGAAGAAGAATATTTCACCTAAGCTGACACCTGAAGGGCCTTTAAATCCTAATCCGGTAAACTGTAGTGTTGTACCTGAAAAAGAAATTTCCCCCAAGTAGATTATGACTAGTAAGTCTATGGTACTAATAGTGTTATAACGACAAGGTTGGTTAGAATGGTTCTCAAAGGAGGATAGACCCATATATCCTAGGTAAGTGGGTCAGTTTTACTAGTTTGTACAGTTCTCATTTGATTCTGATGAAATTTATGTATTAAGAAGCTAGTTCAATGGCCAAATATGTTCATTCTCTTTGATTTTATGGGATGCAAGCCTTAGGATACCTCATGAGGGCATTTGTGATGATTATCAAAGATGATCTCCACTGTCAACAGATTTCTTTGATCTAGAAGATGCTCTGAAAACCCTATCTGGAAATAGCACTCAAAGAAGAGTCATCACTGCTGAATTAGATGGAGAAACAAGGCTTATGTTTATGTTTTTATAGAATTTGGTAAGTCCAAGAAAAGGTGATTCTGCTGTGTTAATGTATCAAGATGTGTTTTTGATTCACCTCATGAAAAATGGACAGAAGATCAACCTGTTCATGTATATCATACACCACATGTGTGAGTTGATCAAAGTCACATCCAAGTCCACTTCTCTATTATAATCTCAGCTTATATCATTCATCCTTATTTTAAAAGGTGTGGTTGGACCTAATGAGGAAGTTATTATGGACTATGAGTACTGTCCCTCAAAATCTACTATCAAAAGTATAAAGATAAACTGTAATCCTTGGAAAAAGGAATGGGTGGAATACAATGATAAGGTTTATGAGAATTAAATCCTGTGGATTATCCCTGAAGGTCGAAAGACATTTTTGATCTTGTTTTGGAACAAAATGATCTTGTTGAGTATCCTGAAGAAAAGTAAGAAGAGGTTGTAGTTCCACCTAATTAAGTTGTTGTTCTCGAGGAAGATAGAACTACTATTTCTCATGAAGTTCTTGAAGAAGAAGTCCTTACTACTAAAGAAGATGTTATTTTGGAAACTCAACCCGAGGTTATAACAAAATTAGTTACCAAAGATTCGGAAAAGAAGGCTTTGTAAGAGCCTATAATAGAATATCCTATAGTGGAAGAGTTTCCTATTCAGTAAGAGGTCAACCTTGAGGAACTCCCTGTGGAACAATCTATTCCTGAAATCATACCTTCTGCTGAATAACAGATGGAGATAGCTTTTCAGATATCTTGATAGGAAATGAATGGGGAAATTAGAGATGATTCTGTGGATTTAGATCAAGCTCCTAAGCCTCTTAGTCCTGAGAAGGAGGCACCTGTTGAGGGGGAGAAAACCCCAAATCTTGAGTCTGCTGAAGCCTCACATCCAATTGGGTCAAGTCCTGTAGACACTCAGTACAAATTTCCTAGTTTATATGATGTGAATGAGCCTCAGCAGGTTACAGAAACTGGGCTTGATATTTCCTCTTTATTTCAGTTGAAGTCAATCTCAAACATTGCGCCTGAGAAGGAACCTAAAACTATACCAGTTCCTACACTTGAACCTTTACCTGAATAGCTATCCTTTTTGAGTAAGAATGATCTAAAATAATTTGGAGATACTCGCTTATCTGGAGTTGAGAAACTCATGAATACCCATCCTCTTCCTATGAAAAATTTATGTGAGGGAGATTCCTTACTATTATTGGAGAAGATTATTTGGAAAAAAACCTAAGATGATCTATGAGATTCAAGAGGTAAGATTTGAAAATAGACTGCTCAGCAATGAAGTTAAGTCACAAAGAAGTATGGTTGAAGACATGCAAAGAGAGATACATTTGAGATATGAATATCTTGCTCCTCCTGTAGAATCTGCTGCTCTTCAAATCCCATAAGATGGTGTGTCTCAGATTCAACCTTATCTTGTATCTTTATAGGAAACGATTGCTGAAATGAATAAGAAAATTGTGATGTAAATGAAAGATATTGTTTCCAAACTCAATAAACTCACTGATGAGTACACTGGAAGTCTTCAAATGGTGTTTAATAAACTAAAATCTCATATCGAAGATGTCAAAGAATATATTCAATCCCCTAAACCCTCCTTGGATAGTGATCTTCTCAGATCTGTAATGAAAGAATAGCTTCAAAATGTTTTCAGTGGCTTTAATGTGGATTCTTTATCTGATGTAGTCAAAAATAGTGATAGAGTTATGGACATAGTACAAATCCACTCCAAAATTTCTAATGATGCTCAACAATAGATTTCCATGAAAGTGGACTTCTACTTCAACAGAATTTTCTCCAAGACCGATATTACAAATCATTTCAAGTACCTTGTAGAAAATCTGTGGATTCCTCCTATGACTCAAGATTTCAAGAACCAAGTCTAGAAACTCACAGAGTTTACTCATTTGTTGGACAAGTTTTTGGAGAACAAGGAAGATTTTTTGAAATCCATGCAATATGGGGAAGAGATCAGTACTGATTTCATCAAACTCCTCATCCCCTATATTCATGTTCAGTGTACAACCATTGTTGCTCCAGCGGCTGCACCTGTCAGGCCTGGGCTGCCAACCTTCACCTCTTCCCTAGCCTCAAACACCATGTCTGTTGGCCAAGAACTCATTCAGATCAGTCCTGCGATTCTTGATCATCAACTGCATAGATCTTCTATTGCTCCCTACTTGGCTCCCTCAGTATTTGAAGGTCGTCCATTACCCTCTTTACAACCACATATCTGCCTTCTTATACCACAACCACTGCCCTTATGTCTTCCTCTTCTCCTACTGCAAAAGGTAAGGAGAATGTCAGCCCTTGAAGAAGAGCATTGTTTACTCTAATTGAAAGTCATGCTATTGTTTTTGTATTGATCTTTTTGTGTATTATCCCTTATTTTCTATTAATGGACTGTGAACCTCTTTGACTTCTCTTAGTTCATCTTTTTTATAACCCCAAAAGGGGGATAATTTTCTATATACTATGTTAGAAATTTATCTTTATATTTGAACTAATCCTATATACTCTTAAACTATATATGATTTGTGATCATAAAAAAGGGGGAGATTATTGGACTCCTCGTGTTTTAATCATGTTTTAATGATCACAAATCTTATTTAATCATGTATTAATGATTCTACTTATTATTAAATCTAGATCACGTGTGTTTATATCTAATGTTTTCTCAAGCTTTAAGAAGTGCCAAGAAATATCTTAATTAATCTATTTTCAGTTTACTTAATTTATACTATCTTTAATATACTATCAGATTTACTTCTCTAACAAATTATTAAGTCTAATTCTTTCTATTATAATATTTATTTAAGTCTGTACATAGTTTCTTTGGAAAGTCTAAGACACTGTGAGTCTGCCAGTGGCTATGTATTTCTGGAACCATGAAGCAAGACACGATGAAGCCAGACACTGTGAACATGAAACCGTGAAGCCAGACACCGTGAGGCAAGACACCATGAAGCAATACCCCATGAACAAGACACTGTGAAGCCAGACACTGTGAAGCCAGACACCGTGAACAAGACATCGTGACCCTGAGACATTGTGAACAAGACACTATGACACTCAGACACCGTGATCAACCTAGACACCGTGTGAAGGAGACACCGTTTCCATGACATACTGTAACACCGTTTCTTAAACTATTCTTTCATATTTCAATTTAATTTTTAACTGTCATATTTGATGACTTTAATGTACTGACATAATTAATATTTTTTTGTAGACATATCATCGAACAGTATGAGTTATGAGGTGCAGAACACATGAAACCTGTCGGCTCCAACACATGAATTCCAAGATAAGAGCGAAGTGTGACAAAAAATCAGGACGCGCGATACAGAAACAAAAAAGAAAAGTGAGCACAAGGTCCAGGAAGATACTGAGAGGAAGTTTTCAAAACAAAGGCACGCTGCATGTAACTAGACACGGCCGAACATACAAAGGATATTTGAAGCCTAATGATCATTTTCACTCAACTGAACCTGATGGAGAACACAATAAGAATCACGACACTCTATTTTCCACACAACTTCCAGTGAAGGACTCGAAACTTTATCTTCTTCAATCCAAAGGATTCCAAAACTGCATTGACATCACACAAGAGAATTCAACACTCATATCTATATTCTTTCTCGACTGTGATCATCTTTTTATTTACAATATGAGTAGTGTGTTCCTCTCTGTGTTTGAACACACATTGACTCCTAAGCTGAACTGTATGATTTCTAAATATTCACTCAATCTTTTCCTTACACTCTTGTATCCCACTATGGATAGTGGTAGAGGTCTGAGGACCTAGATAGCCTGTGAGCTGTTGTTATTATTTCTTTCCCACGTAAAACTGGGGTATAGTTCTAAGGACCTGGATAGTCTGAGTACTGTTGTAAACCCCGATCCAGGGTGTGGATCAATGTTTTATATAAACTGTTTGAGAGGACTAAGTTTCAGCTTGATACTTAACCTCTTGGTTAAAAATATTGTGCATGTTTAGTTCAGTTAAATCTATTTTGAATATTCCGATGCTAAGTACTTAAAATATAAATCTATTTTAAAGTTACTCTAATAGTTAAACTTCCAAGTGTTTGTATTTATTATAAACCACTAGATTAGTTTCGAAAGCTAATATAATCTTCAGATTAGATTTACTGAGAACTAATGAATCTCTTGAGAACCTAACTAAACCTTTACTATATTGTAAATTTACTATAGTTTAGCTTGTTATTTAAATTGTGGGATTTCAGTTATAAACTTTTAAACAGAAATTTTTATTAGGAACTCAATTCACCCCCCCCCCCTCTTGAGTATCCACTCCGACCAACAAATATAATAATATTATTTAAATTGGTAGATAATGCCTAGTTATTGTATTTGAGGGAATGAATTGAACTAACTAAAATATAATTATATATGTTTGTTTAATGTTTTTACATTTATAAAATAAAATTTAGAGGTTTAAAATGTAATTGAATATAATTTTAAACATAATTTCCTTTAAAAGGTCGATTTACCACCTTTTATTAGAAAACCATATTTAAATATAGTATTTGTCACTTTTATAAGTTCTATTTTATAAAATAAAATTCTTCTTTAGAATCGGGTCATCAAAATTTACTTTGGGTAATGTTTTGGTATTTTTTTGATAATGTTCCTTTTTAATGAATAATTAAAAAAAATGTATTCAAATTCAAAACTGCCTTTTAATATACTTTATTTATATGGTTTGATTACCCTTTTAATTGGTTTGAAAGTGTAATTACAATATATACTTTTTCCATTTAATCCATTTTTTTCATTTTAAGTAATTTCACATTGAAATTGGACATAAACAAGTGTCAATATTTGGATAGTTATTATTTCTTAAAAACAAGCATTTTGTTTTACCAACGAGAATTAATTTTAAATATATTTCTACCACTTTTGTGTTTTGAATTTGGAGAAATGGATTCCATATTTGGAATTAGGAGGTAAATTTTTTTTAAATAGGTAACTTTTATTTTTTGACATTTTAAATATTTACTTCATTAAATATTTTATTTACCGTGGTTAAAAGAGAAATCAGGTAAATAAGGGTAAAATAATAATATTATAATAATATAAAATTACCCTTAAACATGTCATAATCCTATTTTTTTATACATATCCGACCATGGAAATCCTTGGGTCGATTTTGGGACCCCATGGAGCCACTTGGGAGTGATAATGACACTTTATTTTAATTAACTTAATATAAAGACAAAAATGACATAAACAAATATCTTTTAGTAAATCAATTTTAACATAGGGTTATGTAAGTTATCTCTTAGACTATAAATACTCATTATAAATCAAAAAAGATTTTCTACATCATGGTATTTGTTTTATATGTTTTAGGCATCAAATAAATAAAATTATTTATGACACAATAATGATGCAGTGTTTACCTCATTAATAAATGATTTAAATAAATAAGATTATAAAGACTAAAATAATATCCAAAACCTATCCAGTTATTTATGGATGATTTTATTTTTAAAATGAGTCATATTATCTTTTACATTACTATGTTTTGGAAATTTTGAAATCTAAAATCATTATATTTTAAAATAATATTTTCACACTTTCTTAAAGAGCCCCTCCTCCCCCTTATAAAAATCCCTCACCTATAACCAATTACTAAATCCTCCCAAGCCCCTTAGATTGTCCAAACTCTACCAATTAAGCTCCCCAAGTCCATATACTCATCTTGGAAGCCTTACCTTAGGCAGAAGACACTTTAAGAGGTCCCTTTTGGTTGAAACCAAAGGAAGTTTCCCGAATTAAAGGTAACAGTTTCTCTTAAATTATTTTATTTATTTTACTTCTCCAACCCCTAAAATATTTTTATTACTTAATTTTATAACAACAACAGTATTATAAATATACTAGGATGTTATTATGAAAATTATTCGAACAACACTTACACACACCACCATCAAAGGGGTAAAGAACATACTATTTCTTGTGGATAGAAAACTAACGCCTCACGAAATGATGATTGTTCAATTATCTCCTACAGCCTCTCATGGTGTCCATTAAGATGGAACTGTGTTTATATATGATATATATTTTGTTTATTATTTATTTATATTTCTGTATTTTTTAATTTATGTCATACCTTTATGGTTTCTATTATGGGTAAACCAAGTAATTTCATTTGAGGAAGTGCGGAGTACCACCCCCTCAAAGTGATATGACTCGTTAATGCCACATGTGGGATGTATAAAGGATGGATTTAATGATATTATATATGATATTATACTATAATTATAATATACTTATGTATTATTATTTTTTAATTCCATTAAAATAAGAAATATAAATGAATGTAGTGTTCATATGTACTTACGGCTTACCGTCTCGATGAATGGTGCATTTAATTTATTATCTACAAATGTTGTGTACTGTTATAAATATAAATATATACTGGATATATATGATATATAAATAATGAATATTATTTTTGAGATAATGGACCTTTGACCACATGAACAACTTGTACTTATAAGAAGTTCGTTTTTGAGTCAAATACCATATATCGACAAAATGACCATTATTAACATAAATGATTACATAAAGTTTATAACATGGTAATAATTGATATAAAAGGAATAATAAACATGAAAAAGGATCTTCATAAATTATTAATTAACTTTAGCTTATTATTCAAGATATTAAAGAACGATAGAGTCAAGTCAGACACGAGGTAAGGGACTTTGTCTCAATCTCCTTTCATTGAGACATATTTTGTTTTAATACACAACTTTCTTTTATAAACTATATAAACACCTTTGACTTTTCATTTCATTCAAAGGGGATATTTTTCTATGAATCATTTTACTAAATGAAAAAAAATGTTTCTTCTAAAGTAAGTGGGGACAATAAACTTTTTCGCCGCTGTGAGTATTATTTGATATATGGCTTCCTTAACAAGCTGTAATGTTTTTCAAAGGAAAATAAATACCATAAACTATTTTACGTATTTTGGTTTTGAAAATGGTTTTGATGATTGATTTTTTATGTCAATATATTTCAAGGATCTATTATGATTAAAATGTGGAAATATTATATTTCCATTGTGTTTATTTTATGTGTTATGAATATGTTATGATTCTTGGGAATTGTTTACGTATACAGGTGTCTATATGATAAACCTAGGACGAGTGAGCCTGAGATAGCTATCCAATGCATTGGGTAACATGACAGAGGTAAACGTGAATGTTTCTCCTAAGAGATTTAGGGAATATACCGTGACTAGTATTCCAATGTAACTCCTCATATAGCTATGATAGCTACAATGTAAGTATGATATGGATTCCACAAGTTTCCTTTATGATTTATGATTTCTTTGTGTTATTCAAAAATCTTATGAATTCATGGGGTATGTTAAAGATCTTCTGTTATGTGTGTATTTATGAATTAATGTTTTATTTCTTTGTTTGATAACCCTTATTGAGCTTTTTACAATCATCCCTAATTTTGAAATATTTTTCATATGACTTAAAGTGAATAGGGTCAAGGATGGGATCAAGGGAAGTTCATGTTTTCTATAACATGTAACTTTACCTGACCATTTTTTTCAAGAGTTTTTATTTTATGAAAAAAATGGAAACTGAGTAGAAGTGTCTACTTTGTAATTTTTGAGATGTAATGTAATATTTATTTCCTAACTCATTAAAACTCTAAACCTGAAAATGTCCTCAATGTGAAGTATTTGTTTAATTCAAGATTATGTAATTTTTTAAGGCCGGGTCCTTTTATTTTAATCACCACATACTTATCAATGATGTTTTTTTCCTAAAATGACATCAATTAATAAAATTTAATTAAAATTCTGTTTTAATGAACAGTTTGGTAATGTTATTAAGAAGATGTTGTCGAAGAATATCCCATGAAAAGTGTTAAAAATAAATTGGTATTATACATGAATGATGATCAGATAGATATAATGGAGAAATAAAAAATCTGATTTAGAATAACATGATCAACCTAAGATAGTTTTGCATCATAATGTGGAGTTTGAAGGATAACTTATAGAGATTGAATTACAGTGAAAGAAGAAAGTTAATATTGAAGTGTTTTTATAATAATCCTCAATCAATACTGAAAATATTGATGAAAAAATTAATTTATAGAATAACATTTTAGAGTAACTTGGAAATAGTCTAGAGATGTATTAAGATTTAGTGATTTAATGTTTAAATATTGATGAGTATGCCAACGTAATTAGTGAAAAAAATATTTGTCTGAATCATATAATTTATATTATTGAATGTCTTGAGGAAAAAGATATATCTTTGATAAAGAAGTCTTATTTTGGAATATATTTTTATATTTAAAATAATAAGCTATATTTTTTAGTATTCTAAAATGAATATTTAAAAGCAATAGAATGAGGCACATTATGTTGACATTAAAAAGGTCCAAATTTTTTGGGTAAATGATGACTTGGATTCGATACTGATATATAAAAGTATAAAATATTTGGTAAAAATAGAAAAGGAAAGTTTATGTTAAGGGTTCATTTTTATTCATTATGATCTGGTTATTAACCAAGAAGCTATTCAGAATTCGGAGATATGAGGAGACACAATACAGAGTTTTTTTTTAATTTTATGAATTCATTATTTAATGGTCACATAAGACACATGAGGTTATATTTTGATGAGGAAAAGAGTCAATCAAAATGATAGAAAGTCATAAGTAAAAATTGTATTATAAAAAGAGTATTTCTCCTTTGAGATAGAATCTTTTAAATTATTATTTCTGTAACTAATAATTTTTTTCATAAATATATTATTTACATGAAAAGAATAAGTGATAATTATTTTTATAGAACATATAAAATAATTAAGGTTAGTGAACATAAGGTAATTATTTTGGGATACAATTTTTAGGCCTTAAAATAAAAATAGAATTACATGACTCTACCTATTGAAAAGAATGAGTATGGACCAATATATGTATAAAATCATCTTAATAATTCCTAGAAAAAATGTTAAAGTTGAATTAGAAGTTTATATTGACTTAGATATCTTTGAAATCAACAATGAATAATATTAAATGGATCCCTTATAATGGGTGTTTTTCCAACAAGATAGGAAAAATGAATTTTATCAAGAAAGTGAAAATATGAGTAGATTGAAGGTCAATTTTAGTAAAAATGGATCATTAAAATTGTAAGTGAATGGTAATAATGTTTTGTAAATATATGGGATGAAAATTATTAAGGGTATCTATAAATATGGTCTGCAAAAAAATCTATTGTGTGTGGTAATATAATAAAACTCAAGATTTGAGTTTCTATTTAGTTAGAAAATTATAAATCGAAATGTAAAATATAGGAAATATATAATAGAATGATGTGGAAATTGAAAACATAAATTTGGTGGATATAAAGGTGACCAATTTCTTCTTACTATAGAAGAAGATATTAACTTTTGACATCGGAGTGTTTTCCATATCTATCAAAAGAGCATATAAAATAATTAAAAATTAAAGCTAGTATTGTAAATCATTAAATTAATGAGGAATAGATAAAAAATAATAGATTATTCATTGAGAGGAAATATGGGGAGAATTATATATCAATAAAACATAAAACAAGCTTTAAAAATGCTAGATTTGTCCCATACAAAATTTTATTGTCAAATAAATCATGATTGAACATCAAGAGGAAGATATTTCATCTTATTTATTAATTATTATAGTAGGAATGTATATTAAATATTCATAAGTTCTGTCAATGAAGTGATTAACAATTTATAATGATTTTTAAGGTGGGTAAATAATATAATACTAATAACAATAAACAATATATGGTTGTCGAATGAAATAGGATACACATAAATTGAACTGGTATAATATAGGTAGCAAAATGGGATAATATGTAAGGTTACATTATAAAAAAAACCCAAATAGAATGAAGTTTTGGACAAGTAGAATTATATTTTTAACCACATTAATAAGACATTATTGATTAAAAGTGTAATCCCTTACTACTGTTGTAAATAAATAGTGTAATAATAAGTGTACACTCAAAACTGGTAATTTATTTTCCTTTGAGAGTAGAGGCCTCCATATGAGATATAGATTAGTATGAAACCATTAATGAATTGTTTTTTTGTTTTTTATAGAAGGTGTTATGTTGAATAAAAAATTGAAATCATTGTAAATATATAGATTCAGTAGATGAATAGCTATTTCTAGGCTATTATTATAAGAGTATATCTATTAAATGTTCAAAAATAGGCTTAGATAATTTTAAAAACCATCTATTTTAATATTATATTATATGAATTTATTAAATTTTAGGAAGTTCCCATATTCAAACAAAATTATGAGGAGGAATAATATGGTTATCATAATTCTGTGGAGGAAAAAAATATAAAAACTGATGATGATTCAAAAGTTCAATAGGAATATTACCGTCTTATTGAGAGGATTAAATATTTGATAGAAACGTTAATGGATAGAAATTATGTTGACCTAAAATAATTGATGGAGTATCTAGAATACTACACTATTAAAATAGGTGCGACAAGAATCATTCAACGAAGAATAAAATGATGAGTCATGGGTTGAATCTACAAATAAAGAGATATAATAAAATGAAAAAACATATCATGGTATAATGTGGAAAAACCTAAACATCATGATGTTATTGGTATAAATTTGTTATATAAAAACAACTATGATGATCATATAAAATTGATCGTAACCAAAGGAAGAATAGTTTTTAAAAGTTATGGTTGTAATGATGGACTTGATGTCAATGAAATTTTTTCACATATTCCGAGGCTACAATTTAATATATTATTATTAAAATGGGTAGTTTAGACGTGATTCATACTATATCAAATGTATTTAAAGAAATTTTTATTCATTTAAACTACAAAAAAAAGATACTATAATGAGGGGAGAGATATGGTGACTACTTGAGTCTAGCCTCCATTAGGATTTAATTTAATGACTAGAACCAGGTGTATAATACACATAAATATGGGAGGCATTAAACTATAAGATAAATATGAATATGAGACAAATAAGAAGGATACAACAACCAAAAAAAACTTATAAAAAGAGAGAGATATATATATATATATATATATATAATGAACCCCATGAAAAACCATGAAATATCATATAATAATGAAATAATTGAAAGGAAAAAATGCAATTACCCAAATATGGTAAATAGGGTTGCGACCATGAATGCCAAACAGCTTCTGAAAAACCACATGCTAGAAGAATACAACATGATCTCAATCCTGGTCTTTCTAACCTAATATATATATATATAGGATTAGTATAAAGGAATACTCATTAGGATCCACCCTGGATCCTCCCATGAAGAAGATAAATAAAACATTCTAAAACATAGTCAATGATAGTGAAACTAACATGTCACCGAAAAAGATATACTTAGTTCCCTACCACACCAAGGATAACACTCAGGTAGTATCTCAAACAATACTATATATAATATAATAACATAATAACAAGGGTACCCCACTCCCTCTTCCACGCTAGTTTTACACTCTACTCCAACAACGCACATCCTTAAACATCTCTCTCTAAAAGTAAGCCACCCCGAACACACCTAAGAAATTCATCATATTGTGAACATAATTCATCAAATTACCACACAATCACATAACAAAAATCCATATATAGTAACCATATGGTCTTTGGGATCCACCATATCCTTTAATACATATGTCAATCTTCGGTTATTATACATCAATCCATTATAGACCATATAGTGAGTAAGTACCCCACACCATCACGTCTTATACATCTCGAACCTATAATATTAATTTATATACTATATGTTGTAGGACATTTATTTCAAATAAAAACAAGAAATAACAACCCACTCAACACAGATGTGGTAAAAATTACCACCTGTAATACCAACACAAGTAACTACCAAGATAAGAGAGTGGGGATAGAGGGGATAGCTATCCATTTATCCCCCCACTGAGATATTGCGAAAAACACCCTCCTAGAGTCCACTAGGTGTCAGTTTATTTAACTAACATGGGTGGGGTAGTATATGATATCATAAAATATACATGATATAATATATCTCAAATCCAAATTATTCTATATAACCTAGTCATAGAATGAAATACAACTAACATTGCTCAAAATCCTTGTTTTCATTGCTAAGACCAGATATCCTATAATCACCCAAGCATTTGAATAGCTATATTAACATAATTATTTTTATCATTTTTCATGTGTTATTTAATTCATTAGACATTTATTAACCATAAAAAATAATCTATATTACTTTATGGTTCATTAATCATCAGACTAATGTCCATTCCCTCATGAAGCAATCCAAACAATGTCAATGGGTTATCAAGATTAATATATTTTAGTATTTTTATTCTATAAAAACTAAACCCATGGGATATTAATTATTTAATTCATTATTAGATTTATTCCATCAACATTTTACTCTTGGAAACCTAGTATAATGTACTACTAAGAGGAAAAATGCAACCATGAATATCATGTTTCTTCATATAATGGTAAAATGAATGAAAATAAAACATGTAATCTGTTGATCATCCATTATATTGATTCAAAAGGCATCATAACATTTCTTAGAATCTCATTAATGGTTAATACCATCTTTAACCTATTTTATCACCTCTAGTTTGACTTCTAACACCAACATGCATATACTGTTTCATCTCCCCATCACATGCCTTGACTTCTTCAACATCATCTAGGCCTCTCTTCTCTCAAATAACATCACCTTTACCTGGATTATCCATAATAGGATCACATCACATCTTTCTATCCCTTACATATATCAAATTAACCAAACTAGGCTGAACCATTTCTGAATAAAATAAAAATTCATGTATCCCATGAACATCAATGAAGAAGTGGGAATGAATAAGAAAACAATTTTGTAACAAGGACCTCAAAACAATTATTATGTCCTTGTTATAAAAAAAATTCTCTTGGCTCCAAAACACTGCACTCATCCATCACAAGGAACTAGGAATATCATGCCCTATAATATTTTTATAATCATATAATTATTTTTTATTCCAAACTAAAATGACTGATTTACTAATTATTGGTTCCAAATATAGGAATATGAAGGCATCAATATATAATAATCTACTAAATTAAAAACGTGATCTTAGTATTTATTTCCAATTTAAAAAATGTAGTAAAGTATAATTCTTAATTAACATTAATAACTAATTATTATCATCAATCATAAACATGTAACACATTGAATATCAACTCCATTAATCATACAGAATATCAGATTCAATTAAACATGCACATTTCTTCAATTTGAACTACACAAAATTACATTAACCATTGGATTAAAAAAATATCAATAATTTAAATATTAAGGAAAACTAAACATTAATTAATTATGAATTTATGTTCTTTAAAAATTTCAACTTCTTAATCCATGTATTAGAACATGATATTAATGAATACACAATAGATATCACACAATCTATTAAAACAAGAGGCAACCCACAATCACTGTAGAAACTATAACAACCCTAGTCTTTATATCACAATTAAACATAATTTATTAGATAAAACCATCACTTGATACAACCTGAAATCAACATTTATAGAGTCATTGGGGCTTTGGAATATAACATAACAACTTGGAACATAAAAAATAACATCTTTATTGAAAACTTCTTTTACATGACCACTACATTCCCTCAAACATAGCATTTAATGGGATAACCTGAGGACATACATGTGAAAATGGTGAGCTATAAATCCTAGTAAGAGAGTAAACAAGGCATAACATGAATAATATAATACATGTTAGGAAATAGGAATATCAAATTTTTATAAGTGAAACATGAATATAAAGGCATGATATATCATGATTATCCAAACAAGGACATGTGGCGACAACATTTAACATGATATTAGCATGATACAAGTACCATTGCACATTTATCATGAGAAAACCCTCATTGAAGTTTAATTTTCATGATTAAACCCTCATTTCACTGGAAATATCATTATACTAATCTTTACCCAATCCATTGGAGCGCTATAAGGGCGCACCCTTCTTAATCATTTCATTTCATGCATAAGTGTACCACATGGATTCATTAAACATCATAATTTATTGCACAATTAAGGAATTTGGAATTCACACGTGAAACTATATAATCAATATGAAAATGTAAATAAAGGTGAATACCCCTGATAGAGAAATGGGTATGGTATTCACTACACAATGACATTGGCTTGGAAAATCACGGTGCAATTTTGGCAGCATAACGGCGTGAGATAATAATTCATGAAAATGGTCAATGAGAGAGAAAAGGGTGTCTCTTCATATGTAAAGGAAATGACAATTATGGGGGTCATATAGATACAGGTCCCAAAAAATGTAATTGAATTTAGATTCATAATAAAAAATAATTGCTTGAATGTAAATGAGAAGAGAGAAATTCCTTATAGAAATTCAGCATGGTAGCGGGTGTACATGGGAGGAATTTATGATAGAGAAAGAGGTCTCTAATAATTTAAAACATAAGGTGGGAAGTATGGGGGAGTTGAGAAATCATACCCCAAAATTTTTAATTGAAAGAAAAATGGTATAACAACTTAAAAAATTTTGGACAAAAATGAGAAAGAAAGAAATCTCTTACTTGGAAGTGTGATCCCAAAGTCTGGGGAGAGGCTTACTGGAAGATTATGGAACCATGGGAGGATTATAGATATAGTATTCCCAGTTTTTCTCAATCTCCAAAGTCATTGAGTGAATAGTATGTGGGAGCTTGGGTGGGTTTATATAGGAAAAGGTAGAGAATTCTTTGTTATTTATGTTTTCAACCATACACATTAAACTATTCAAAACCACACTCCATCCCATGGTTTTTTCCAAATGGGAGTCGAAAAAATTATTTTAAAAGGATAATGGCAAAACTTATTAAAATAATAGTCTTTCTTTTTTTGAGATTGGTCACACTCTCAAGGAAAACAATTCAAAAAGATAAAATGTTTTATAAGTCTTGGAGGGTCCACTAAAGCACCTTAAAATTATCAAAAAATATGAAATAACATTATTTTAAGGATAAAAAATATATTTCAGGAAAATATCATTTATATTATATTATTACATTACTATTGGGTCATTATGATGTCATAAAACACATTATATATTTAAACAGTATTTAATTTTTACCCAAATATTCGACTGTCTCAGAAAATTATGAAAAATTCACCATTGGATAATTTTGATGCCGTGATTCCAAAAATAATATTCATTTTATCTAAAAAAATTTCTATATATTTGAATTTTTACTTTAAAAAAAACCTACATTTATTGAAAATTCATCAATTTTGAAAAAAACGGCTTTCAAACTTTAAAAAAAATCACAACTGTTTTCATAAAAATTATATGATAATTTTTATTTAATAAAAATTAATTTAGTAATAATATTTTATTAAAATATTATTTAATTAAAAAATACCTTAAATCATCATAACAAATATTTTAATTTAGTAATACTATTTCTTCTTTCAAAACTATTTACAATGTAACAATAATAAAATGAATGTATATTCTCTATACAATAATAATGCACATAATGATAGTTCTAGGTTATTTTTACATAACCTCTTATAACACCTACATAAGACCAATGGGTATGGTGTCCAATGGTGACAAACTCTTGGGGTGGCTCAGATAACATCGCTCGGGTGGTAATCTCTATCAACTTCCTCGTCTCCCATAGACGGTTCCATTCGAGCTTAACATGTTAAAGATCTACTTGAGATTGGTTAAGAGAAAATACTAGTGATGCCACCTTTTTTCCGAGATCCGAAAAATGGGCTTCCTAAAGAGAGATTCTACTAGATGAGACCATCGCTTCCTTTTTCTGAGTAAATTGGATTTTTAAAGCCCTATATTTATACTAGTCATTTGAGCACTATTCAATGACTATATTTGCAACTGCAAAAATTATTAATGGTATTTTAAAATCCAAAAACATAAAACCAAGTAAATTCATATTTTATATAATAATCATAATACATTTAATTAGATCATGTGAAATTTTCATTCATAAATTTGGGGTCGTTACAATATTTCCCCTATTAAGAAATTTCACCCTCGAAATTTCCTTTCCCCACAGTAATACAGATGTGGGTAATTCTACCTCATCACATCCTCCAATTCCTACATTGCTTCTTCAAACTTTTTGTTTCTCCACAACACCTTGATGAGGGGCATTGTCTTATTTTGTATAATTTTTTTCCTATGATCTAAGATCATTACTAGATTATATTCATAGAAGAGGTCATTCTCCAATGGTACCAACTCTGGATTTAGTACATGTGATGGGTCAAGTATGTACATCCTCAGGAGTGATACATGGAATATATCATGTACTTGATATAGATTCAGTGGTAGTGCTAGTCGATAGGCCACTGCTCCAATGTGATCACGGATCTGAAAAGGGCCATTGTACCATGGACTAAGCTTTCCCCTCTTCCAAAATCTCATAACCCTCTTCCATGGTGCTATGTGTACGAATACCATGCCTCTAAAATCAAACTCTAGGTCTCATCGAAGATTGTCAGAATATATCTTTTCTTGACTCTGAGAAGCATTAATGTGCTGCTAGATGGTCTTAACCTTCTTCACCATTTCGTCAACCATCTCTAGACCTAGGAGTTTTCACTCACTAACTTCATCCCAATATGTCGGTGTTCTTCACCAATTCCCATATAGGGCTTCATAAGGAGCCATTTTGATGCTTGAGTGGAAATTTTTATTGAAAGAGAACTCAACTAGAGGAAGATGTTGATCACATCCTCTTTTGAAGTCCATTGAGAATGCTCTCAACATATCCTCCCGCTTTTGGATAGTCCAATCTGATAGGCCATCAGTTTTAGGATGATAAGTCATATTGAAGTTCCACTCAGTATTCAGAGCTTGTTGAAGACTCTTCCAAAACATAGAGGTGAATATTGTAACTCAATCAGATAAATCGATAGTTGTACTCTATGAATCCTTACCACATCTTTGAATTATATCTGTTCCAGTTGATCCAATGAGAAGTCCTCCCAAATTGGAATGAAGTGTCCAGTATTTGTAAGACAATCCAAATTTTTTTTGAGGTAATCTAGTACAGTTCATAGATTCTCCACATAAAGCCTTACCACATCTCTGATTTATATCTGTAAGGTCACCAGTACAGTTCATAGATGCTCCTCATGCTCCTCCTTGGTTTTGGAGTATATTAGAATATCATTTATAAATAATACTACAAATTTGTTGAGGTAATCTCTATGTACTCTATTCATCAAGTCCATGAAGACTACTAGAGCATTAGTGATCCCTAAAGTCATTACTATGAATTCATAGTGCCTATATCTTGTACGAAAATCAGTCTTGGGGATATCCTCTTTTTTCATGATTATTTGATAATTTCGTTACCGCATATCCACCTTGGAGAAGTATTGTGATCCACGTAGCTGATCGAACAAGTCATAAATTTGGGAAAGAGGTTACTTGTTCTGTATCATGATTTTGTTGAGCTCACGATAATCAATGCAAAGGTTCATTGACCCATCATTATTCATGACGAATAGGACTGGTGCACCCCATGGTGATGTACTTGAGTGTATAATCCATTTTTACAAATTCCCATGTAGTTGTTTCTTCATATCCTCAAGATCCAAAACATCTATTCTCTACAGATTCATGGATACTGTCAACTCCCCAGGTATATGATCAATTGACAATTAAATATATCTTCTTTTAGGAAGACCAGGAAATTCCTCAGGAAACACTTCAGTGAATTATCTCACAATAGTCATGTCTTCAAGGATGGTTTCTTCCTTAGACTCAATCATCTGACCCAGATACATATTCTAATAGGTAAATAATAACTATGCTTGAGATTATGGTGCTAAGGAAGATTCATCCTTCTCCTTGAACTTTTACATAATCAGGGGAATATTCACCCTATGGAGAGTGACTTCCCTCTCATGTCAATTTATGTTCACTCTATATAATGAAAGCCAATCCATGCCAAGAATTGCATCAAATTCCACTAGATGGAGTATGAAGAGGTTCCTTAGGATATTCAATCCATAAATTAGGATAGGGGAGGAGTTATATTCATGGGATGCAATGATGGCCCCATTTTTTGTTCTCACCATCATCTTTACTAGCATTATTTGTGGTTGTGTTAGGGTTGTTCTAATAAACATTCAAGATATAAAAGAATTTGTATATCCAGAATCAAAAATTACATTAGCTATTCTTGAATTAATAACTAGTGTACCTATCACCACTTCATTTTCAGGGTTCAATTTGGTAAGAGTGATGTAAAAATCTTTCCCTTTCTACCATCGAGTTTGATGGTTGCCTCTGAAAACAATTGGTTTAGGGAATTGCTTTGAAAAGTGCCTTGGCTCTTTGGAGTTGAAGCAACGAACAATGTGTTGAGGGTTGAACATTGACTTCCTCTACTCTATTATAGCCACAGGTTTCTCTTGTCGGCAGTTAACAACTAGGTTCCCTTCTCTTCAACACCTAAAGCATTTCCTCTCCCCCTTCAAGAAATTTCTAGGGTACTTTTTTCTGTTCCTTTGGAATGTGGGGCGCTAGATTTTCTTATCACCATTGGATTTATCCATTGGACTACACTAATTGAATTCCACCTTACAATTCTTATCCCTATGATTCCCTTGAGATTATCCTATCTCTATTTTTACTTTTATGGCACATCAGATAGTTTCTTTATAGCTCTCAAAGTCACGGATCGCTATGTCTTTTTGTATGCTAGGTTTTAGCACACCAGATAAGCGGTCAAACTTGAATTCTGGGGTAACGACAAAACCAGAGGCATATCATAAAAGCCTTGTGATTTTTTTCTCATACAATCCAATAGATTCGTCACCTTTTTCTTGAGGGTAAGGAAGTCCCCTTCCATCTTAAGTTGGAGGATGCATGGAAAATATTTATCGAAAAACATTTTGTGGAAATCATTCCTTTCCAACGCCTTGATATCTTCCGTTGGCATCATATTTTTTATAAATGTCCACCATTTATTATCTTCACCTTCCATACATTAAGAATCCAGAAGAACCTTCTGTAGTTCAGAACATTGAAGGATGGAGAAGTTATTTTCAACATAGTTGATCCATTGTTCAGCGATTTAGGGATCAGATGATCCATTAAAAGTAGGAGGGTTTTGTCTCATAAAGCTCTCAATTGTGACTTGTTCCTTATTAGGGGGGTTTAATGTTACTTTTTAACCTTGTTTCTATTATAAACATGAGTTAACTGAGAGAGTATCATGAAAAAGTTTGCGATTCCCGCTCCCATCAGATTAGCCATCTCATTAGAAAAATCATCTTATTGAACTTCACATCAGTTGTTAGAATGATTCCTCCTATTACCATCCATTATCTAGAATGAAAGGAATGTTAGGGGTAACACATAAAGGATAATCGAAATAAAAAAATGGATAACTTATAAATTACTTTTATTTCCTTAACTTATGAATTTATAGGCTTCAATCTATGTTATCCATGATATACCTCCCAACATATATTATTAGGGGGATTCTTTTTATTCCCTTAATAATGGTTCACAATAAGCTTATGAATTTACCAAAGAATATCCCCCGGGATTGTTATAACCATGAGTGTAGTAAGGCCCATTGTCATTCACCACTTCATATTTGAGTATAACTCAAAGGGGTTATTTCAGATTTTACCCCTAGATACAACTGTCCCAGATCCGACTCTACCTACTCAAATCCAAACATGGATTTATTTTCTTGATAAACCACTTACTCAATACTCACCCAAATTTAGTGATCTTTTTTATTATAATTAGTCTTAGCCTTAAAGCATTCACTAGGGTTTTCTAATCATAATCCCAAAAATAACTAAACATATCCTATGATACAAACCATAACAACCTTGATCTTTATTTCACAATTAACCATAATTTGTTACCAAAAACCTTCACTTTATATGACATATATGATCAATAGTTCTAGTTTATTTAAGGCTTAGGAACATTACATAATAACATAGAACATAAAACAGGACATCGTTATTGAAAATATCATTTACATGACCACTATATTCCCTCGTACTTAGAATTTCATGGGATAACCTAAGGACATACATGTGAAAAGGGTAAGATATAATTCCCAGTAAAAGATTAAACAATGCATAACATTAATAATAAAATACATGTTAGTAAATAGGTATATCAATTGATCATAAGTGAAACTTGAACATAAAGGTATGATATATCATGATTATCATAACATGGAAATGTGGAAACAACATTTAATATGATATTATCATGAGACAAGGCACATTTCACATGGAGCATGAGTAAACCCTCATTACACTTGAATTAGCATGAGTAAACCCTCATTGCACTAGACGTATCATGATACTAATCTTTACCCAATGCATTGGTGTGCTATTTAGGAACACTCGTCTTAATCATTTCATTTCATGCATAAGTGTACCACAAGGATCATAAAATATGGGTTCGTTAAACACCATCCTTGTATTACATAATAAAGGAATGTGGAATTCATACAAGAAAATATATAATAAAAAAGTAAATGTGCATAAAGGTGAATACCCCTTGATATAGAAAAGTTATGGTATTCACTACACAATAACTTTGTCTTGGAAAATCACGGTGCAATTTCGGCAGCATAACGATGTGAAATAAGAATTCATAAAAATGGTTGATGAGAGATAAAGGGATGCCTCGTCATATGTAAATGAAATGGAAAGTATGGGGATCATATAGATACATGTCCCAACAAATTAAATGGAATTTATATCCATAATACAAAAGAATTTCTTGAATGAAAATGAGAAGAGATAATACCTTACGGAATTTCATCATGGTAATAGGTGTACATGGGAAGCATTAATGACAGACAAAGAGGTATCTCCTCATTTCAAACATAATGGGGAAAGAAAGGGTGAGGTGTGAAATCATACCACAATATTTTTAATTGAAATCAAAAGGGTATAACAACTTAAAGAAATTCGGATAAAAATGAGAATGGAAGAAATCCTTTACTTGGAAGTGTGATACAAAGGCTTGGGAGAGGCTTGAGAGAGGCTTATTGGAAGCTTGTGACACCTTGGGAGTATTATAGAGAGAAGAGGGTAGGGTTTTTTCAACCTACAAATTCATTGAGTGATGATTATGTGGGAACATTGGTGGGTTTATATAGGAAAAGGGAGAGAATTCTTTATTATTTATGTTTTGGACCTTACACATTAAACTAATATAAACCACAAACCATCCCATAGTTTTTTGCCATGGTTTTTTCCAAAGTGGAGTGGAAAAAATATTTTATAAGTCCAATGGACCAAATTCTTAAAATATAAGGCTTCCTTATGTGGAGGTGAGTCAAACTCTCAAGGAAGACAATTTATAAGGAACAAATGTCATATAAGTCTTGGAGGGTCAACTTAGGCTCCATAAAATTAATAAAAAAAATATAAAATCACATTATTTTAAGGGTAAAACATATATTGGTCTAAATTATCATTTATATTATTTTATTACATCACTATTGGGTCATTATGATGTCATAAAACACATTATATATTTAAATGGTATTTAATTTTTACCCAAAAATTCAACTCTCTTAGAAAATTATGAACAATTCACAGTTGGATAATTCTGAAGACTTGATTCAAAAAATAAAATTTATTTTTTCTAAATAATTTTCTAAATATTTTAATTTTTACTTTTAAAATAAAAACCAAAAATTATAGAAAATTCATAGGTTTTTACAAAAAAATCTTTCAAACATTAATAAATATCACAATTGTATTCATAAAAATTATACGATCATTTATATTTAATAAAATGTAATTTGGTAATAATATTTTATTAAAATATTATTTAATTCAAAAATCCATTAATTCATCAAAATAGATTTCTTAATTCAATTATACTATATGTACTTTAAAATTAATTTACAAAGTAACAATAATAAAATGAATGTATATTATCTATAAAAAGATAATGCATATAACCCAAGGGATAGGGTATTGTTACCCCTTATAACACCTTCATAAGACTATAGGGTAAGGTGTGCTATGGTGACATACCCTTGGGGTGGCTCGGAAAACATCACTCGGGTTGTAATCTCTATACAAATCCACTTCTCCCGTAAACGGTTCTGTTCGAGCATAACATGTTGATGCTCGACATGGGATTGGTCAAGAGAAAAGACTAGTGATGCCAACTTCCTTCCAAGCTCTTAAAAATGGGCTTCGTATGCATCAATTCTATTGGATAAGGTCATCACTTCCTTTGTTTGAGTAAATTGGATTAGTTAAAGCCCTATATTTATACTAATCATGTGATCATTGTTCAACGGCTATATTAGCAACAGTCAAAATTCTTTACTGTATTTTAAAATCCAAAGAAATAAAACCAAGGAAGTTAATATTTTATATAATCATAATATGTCATTTAATTATATCAAGAGTACTCATCATTAATAAATATTAGGTCGTTAGAGAAAAAAACGTCATCACAAACAAGGGATCCCAATTTAATTTAGTTAATTCATTTCAAATATTATTTTTTTAAATTTTTTTCCAAACAATGGTAAAAAGAATGATTTATTTATAATTTCATGTAAATAAGAGAGAATAAACAAATGCCCTACCTCAAAATCCTTCAATGCTCTTCACATAAGAATGAACCAACTTTATGGATATCTGATCACCTCTCCAATAATGACTACATCTATAGCTAGATTAAACGTTACAACCACAATATTAGAAACCAATAGAAAATAATTAGAAACAATGAATATCAATCTTCATATAATACTGAGAACATTTGGCTAGAATCAATATCAAACTGGAGAACCCTCTGGAAAATGGAGGAGGAATTCACCTTTAAGGTCTATAGATCTAAGAAAGAATACAAGAATCAATACCCATATGAATGGATCTCAAAATAATGAATTAGGTATCCATTAGTCACCTAGAATGAGAGTTGATGTTGGTTTTCTGTAAAAACCAATTTAATGAAACATTAATAGTGTATGTCATTAGGTATTGACATTGTATGTGAACCATTTACACATCTTCTACATGTTGGGTGTTCTTTTTCACCAAAAAATTGTTTCCATTTATTATTTAACACGTATTATTTACAAAATGAGTAATTTCTATAAACCATCCATAGTAATTCTTGAACCTCATTAACATTGTGTGTAATGATTGCAAAGTGTGTAATATCCCTAATCCTAGTTTCCTCAAAAATAATCACCATCTAACATGCTATGGTCCTCCTTTGAGCACCCCTAGCTTCAAAATTACAAAAAATTGTTGACCCAAAAAGGTCCAAGAACATACATTAGATACCTATAAACCAAATTTAAAATTACTAAATTATAAATTAATATAGAGAGAAAATGATAAGGGGTTATCAAAATATCCCCCGCCCTGTGAGATACATCTCAAATATCTATCCATATTAGGATATCAACCACCTCACATTGAGGAGACTGTCATAAAACCACAAAAAACAATATCCATCCCTTGAACACTCTCTTGGGGAGATAAATATCAATCATTAGTAAACCCACAACAATAAAAAAAGATAAAATCTCCTCAAAAACTAGAAGTTTTAAAATACATAAGAGAACAACATTACATGAGAAGAGAAAAAAATCAATGCTCTTGGTGTACAAAGCACACATCTACGACTCATGTTCCTAGTTAATCACCTCTACACCACCATACTGCCACAAGACACGAACCAAGGGAATAGAAAATTCAAGTAACACCCTATTCTAGAGGTCCTAGATCTCTACAGGTCTCTATTAGAAGGTATCATCATCCTAATGATTGATCTCACCCCAATTTTCCCAATGTCATTCATCCCATATATAATAATAGATCTATGAATTGTGAAGAAAATTGTTTTTTTCTAGATCATCTGAAGGGAATTTTTTATCCAATATGCGACAACTCTAACAGATAAAACACATCAAAAGGGCCTAAAAATGATGTTAAAGCTTACTCCTATTAAAAAAATCATTTCCCATGATGAGGAGTCACCATTAGGAACACATGATATATAATTTCACGCTCTGGAGGTCTCATCTTATGATTGACATAAGATATCTGATGATCATGGAATGCCTTCATCCTATTAAAAACTACCTACACCGTCTCTTTAATATTTTTTACATGTTATAGACTTGGAATTTATAGCTCTTATAACCAATTCCATTACAATATATAATGGAAATTTCATTCATAAGAATATTCAAATTGAGTTGTGACAATAGTGTACTGGAAACCATTATTGTATGAAACCTCTACTATGGGCTGCTACCTCATCCAAAAACATACAAATTCTTGGACATAGGACCACAACATATCCTCAAGTGTCAGTATGGTACACTCTATCAAAATTTCTATTCATGGATGAAAATTAGTGTAATGGAATAATTGAGAACCAAAATCAATATCGATACCTATCTACACCCCAGAGGTAAAATGAGTATCGTGATTAGAGATTCTCATCTTCATGAATCTATGGAGACACACCACCTCCCCAGATACTACCTCTATAAAGCCTCTAGTAAGATCAACTCCTTTATCACTGTAAAGTTGGATGATTGCTTAAAAAATATATTATCACCCATATATCATAATAGGCCCCCAATGATCAACTTAAACCAATAAGGATGTCTGTTGAGATTTATTACCACTTCCACCAGTGAACATCTAACCCAGAACAAAACCACCAAGAAAAAAGTTCTTGATATTCATCATATGGAAGACCAAACATTTAGAAACAAACTCTATAGACACATGTTTCATCCAGGCCACCAAAGCCAACCACTCAATGATCAGCACATCTTGGTCATGCCAGGATGTACCAATAAAGGTAAACTATGAGACTCCTAATGAGAAATCTCTCAAACCACCAAAGGAGCAAAAAACCATTGATTATCCACTAAATGAGGAAAATATTCATTGTTAATATATATAATATTCATCTTATTTATTATTCATATACACCTTTTTAGTGCATTTTACACTTTGAAAATCATTTCACATTATGATTGTAATACCTTCATAAAATGCACTATTATGTGGTACGTTTTTTAACATCATTTAAAGTACCTAATGATTCATCTGATTTTAAGGAATCTAATTATACATATTTTAATTTGATATTTCGGTAAATTGATCTACACTTCAATATTAACATGTTTTATTCATGGATCAATGGATAATTCATGGAAGAAGATGGGGATATTTAGTGATGAAAGGAAGAAATTCTAGAGAAGGAAGATTTGACACCATCCCACTGATGAGAATGTGGGACCCACATTACAAACCCATGGAATCCAATATTTCGTGGGTTTCTAGAAGAAATATATAGTAACAAATCATCCATCAGGAGACAGTGCTAATTCGGCCTCCATGGTCGTCATTAAGGCGGCCCAATTTGGAGATAAAATTCTAGTCCAGATTCTGAGGCCCATAAGAAATCCTACCCATATAATCATATCTCGGAATCCACAACTCCCAATGAGCCCCAATTTTACAGAAGGTTAGGATACATCTGGAGATACATTTTCTTCTTATATGGCCCACTCTAATTCGTCCATCTAGAAGTTCTTCCAAGTGCTTCAGTTCGGTGGATGAAAGTTGGCTTCCACCTCGGGTCACGTGTGGAAAAGTCCAAGTTCCACAAGATTTCCACCACCCTAGGCCTACCATAATCATGTGGGATTCTTTGTACTGTTTGAGGCTCGACCCAAGGCTCCCAAAATTCCTATTTAAAGTAGTAGTGGTGGAGTAGTTTTTCATCTTTTGTGCTTTTTTCAATTGTAATGTTATGCTCTGGTTTTGTTGTCTCATGTTCGTCTTCCACATGTAAGTTGGTCAATTCACATTAGTTTTTTAATAAAATATCTTCTTTTCCTCTTATTCAGTTGTTTTCTCATATCACTTTGATACAGTTGGTTCAAGGTGTGAATTTTTTCACACTAAACCTTGTGAAATTATTCACACAACGGTGGAGTGATCATTTTCTTTTTATTGTTTTCTTTACTTCTTCAATTCATCCCTCATGAGTCTACTTCCCGCTTCCATTGAAACCATAACATCAATAGAGGGATAACCCACTTATGGGTTGATCCAAGGGAGTAGAAAGGGGATGTATTGGATGTTATTTATCATCCCATTAATGTATAATCACATCTTTAATTAAGATTTTTATTTGATGATTTTTAAACCCCATCGTCCTTGATGAATTTAAGGCCACACACTTCATGAGCTAATATGAACCTTTACCTTGATGTTCTCAAAACTTTGATCCTTCAAGTGTATAGGTAATTAGTATTAAACGGCGTAGGAATTAAACCAGTAAGTGATGATGTTATTTTATCTTCTTAAATGAACCCATCTCAAATATAAGAAATTGAAATCATTGAAATGGAAATACGTCCAATCCACCCCATGTGATAACCTAGGATCAACTCACTATTTTAAATTGAATTCACTTAAACTTTTTATTTATCCTTTAAAAACATATAAAATAAACACCATTTAGCCACTTAATAGCCAAAACAGTCTATATAATGTTTGTGTCTATAGGTTTATACTTAGGTCTCTAAGGATTTGATAACCCAAGATAAACTACAAGGACCGTTATACCTTCATCTCTTGGGTAAATTTGAGCGAGAATCAAATTTTGGCGCCATTTCTAGGGACCCAATTAATTCATATAAACACCCATTCAATTCTCCCCCATTTCTTCTTTTCACATCCAAATTCTCTTATCTTCTCCCTTTCTCATTTTTTTTCTTTTAGCGCATGTCTGCCTACACCCGCGATCAGTCAAACCATCTAGTTAGGGTGGATAGTCCTAGGGTTGGCGTGTCAAGTACACAGAGGGAACTCTTTACGTTAGATCCTAATCTTCATAATACTCTAGAGTTCAAAATTGAGCATATTTCTGTAACGACCCAAAGTTTCATTAATGGAAAATCCCTCTTGATCCAGTTAAATGTTTCTTTATGAAAAATGTTTTTATAAGATGTCAACTTCTTTGGTTTTAAGATAAGATTTGTGACCGTTACTTTTATATCCGTTGAACAGTGATCACATGAGTAGTATAAATATATGGCTTTAACAAACCCAATTTTACTCAGACAAAGGAAGCAATGGCCTCATCCAGTAGAATTGCCCCATACGAAGCCCATTTGTCGGAGCTCGGAAAAGAGGTGGCGTCCTTGGGCTTTGCCCTTGACCAAGCCCAAGATGAGCTTCATTATGTCAAGCTTGAATGGGACTGTCTACGGGAAAAGTAGAAGTTGACAGAGATTACCACCCGAGCGATGTTATCCGAGCCGCCCCAAGAGTTTGTCACCATCACACACCTTTCCCTTAGGTCTTATGCAGCTACTTTAAGGGGTTATGTAACAAATAAGTAGAACCATGTTAATGTACATTATTTTTGTATATAATAATGAATATAATTTCTAGTCATTTATGATACATTGTAATAAGTTTTTATAGTACAAATGGTGTTTTTAGTTATTATTTAATTAAGAATTATATTTTATTAAATTAACAATTTTTTGAATTAAATAATATTTTAATAAAATATTATTATTATTATTAAATTAATTTTTATTAAATATAAATGATCTTATTATTTTATGAATGTAATTAAAATTTTTATTAAGTTTTGAAAGCCATTTCTGTCAAAACCCGTGAATTTTTTATAAATGTCAGTTTTTATTTTAAAAGTGAAAATTCAAATATTTAAAAAAATTATTTAGATAAAATAAATATTATTTTTGGAATCAGGATGTCGAAATTATCCAACGGTGAATTTTTCATAATTTTCTGAGACAGTCTAATTTTTTTGTAAAAATTAAATACCATTTAAATATATAATGTGTTTTATGACATCAAAATGTCCCAATGGTGATGTAATAAAATACCATAATCCTTTTTTTCGGACAATATATGTTTTATCATAAAAAAAATGAGGTTTTGGGTTTGTTTGACTTACTTTTCAAAGAATTAATGGAGCCCTCAAGACTTATTCAACACTTTGCCTTTTTAAATTAATTTCCATGGGAGTGTGACTCACCTCCACATAATCAACCCTAATTTTTTAATACGTTCGAACCATGGCCTTGTAAAATATTGTTTTCCTCTTTCCTTTTCCAGAAACCATGGGCAAATACCATGGGATGTGTTGTGGTTTGGATTGTTTTAATATAAGGGGTCCCAAACCTAAATAATAAAGAATTCTCTCACCTTTCCTATATAAACCCACCCAAGCTCCCACTTCCTCGTCACTAAAAGCCCTTGGAATTCGTCCAACGTCTGCCCTAATCTCTCTTTAATGCTCTCAAGGTGCCCCAAGCTCCCAAGAAGCCTCTCACAAGCCCCTCTCTAGCCTTTGGAAGCACACTTCCATGTAAGGATTTTTTTTCTTCCTTTCTCATTTTTGTCAATTTTCTTTAAGTTGTATTGTCCTTTTAATTTCAATTATGAATGTTGGGGTATTGTTTAGAACCTCCCCCATACTGCCCTCTTATTTTTTGAATTATGGGAGACCCCTTTCTCTCTCATTAAATGCCTCCCATGTACACTTTTTACTATGCCAAAATTCTGAAAGGAACTTTTTTCTCCTCTTTTATATTCTAGCAATACTTTTGTATCATGAATCTAAATTCCTTTTCAATTGTTGGGACATGTATCTATATGACCTCCTTACTGTCCATTACATGTAAATTTGATGAGGAACCCCTTTCTTTCTCATCAACCATTTTTATGAATTCTTATGTCACGTTGTTACGCTGCCGAAATCACACCGATTTTCTAAGCCAATATCATTGTGTAGTGAATACCATGCCCATTTCTCCATCAAGGGTATTAACCTTTACACACATTTACTTATTGATTATAAAGTTTCATGTATTAATTCCACATTCCTTTATCGTGGAATAAATGATTATGGTTTATGAATCCATGTTTTATGATCCATGTGGCACACTTATGCATGAAATGAAATGTTTAAGAAGGGTGTGCCCTTATAGCGCACCAATGCATTGGGTAAAGTATAGTATCATGATACGTCATGTGCAATGTGTGTTGACTCCTGCTAATTCAAGTGCAACGAGGGTTTACTCATGCTTCAAGTTCAATGAGGGTTTACTAATGCTCCATGTTCTATGAGCCTTGGCTCGTGCTAATTCAATGTTAAGTGTTGTTGCCACATTTGTATGTTATGATTATCATGCTTTATCAGGCCTTTATGTTCATGTTACTCTTATGCTCTATTAATACTCCTATTTCCTAACATGTATTTAACTTCTCATGTTATTCATTGTGTACTCCCTTACTGGGCTTTATAGCTCACCATTTTCTTATGCATGTCCTTAGGTTATCCCATGCAATGCTAAGTACGAAGGAATGTAGTGCTCATGTAAAGGAAGGTTTCAATAAAGATGTTTTATTTCAAGTTTAAAGTTTTTATGTAATGATACTAAGCCCCAAAGACACTAAACCTCTCGATCTTCTTTGTTGTATCAAGTGAAGTTATATGTAATAAAGCATGTTTAAGTTGTAATAGAAAGCAGGGTTGTCACATTTGGTATCAGAGGAGGAACCCAGCCTTATGTGCGGTGCACTGCCTGGGTTGAGATGTAGGGCCCACAACGAGGGTGTTGTGCTCTAAAGGGGTGGTTATTGTAACATCCCCAAATGATAAAGGGTTAAATGGCTAAATGATATGACTCAAGTCAACAAAGTGCACCTTCCTTTTCGAGAGCCTACCTGATTTGAACTCCATAGTTAAGCGTGCTTGTCCTGGAGTAGTGATCAGGATGGGTGACCTCTTGGGAAGTTTATCAGGGTGTGTGTGAGTAAGGACAAAGCACACTGGAAAGGACATGTGTTGGCCTGTGGGGACTATCATATTAGTCAAATGACCTGTTCAGGCATGTGGGTGGACCCTGGGGTGGGCCCCACGTGTCTGTGGGGCAACTGGTGGTACCTGGTGGGCCAAGACCCGTTCAGGCAGGGTGTGTGGGGACTATCATATTAGTCAAGTGACCCGTTCAGGCATGTGGGTGGACCCTGGGGTGGGCCCCACGTGTCTGTGGGGCAACTGGTGGTACCTAGTGGGCCAGGACCCGACAGCCATGTTAGGGCGGGGTGCCTGTGCTGTCACCAGGACCCGGTTGTCACATTTGGTATCAGAGGATAGGTTTAGTTATTTTTGGTATTAGTAAACCCTAGTAAAGTCGTAGATACAAGACTAAGTATAATAAAAACATCCCTAAGTTTTGTTAAATACTATGTAAGTGGTTTATCAATCAAATACATCCCTGTCTAGATATGAGCAGGTAGAGGCGGCTCTGGCACAGTTGTATCCTCGGGGTAAAACCCGAAAACACCGCTTTGAGCTAGACTCGAACGGGAACTGGTGCACGACAATGGGCCTTGCTGCACTCTTGGTTACGACACTCCCGAGGGATATGTTTTGTTAAATTCACAATCTTAGTATGAACCCTTATTAAGGAAAAAATTCCCATAAGAATATATGTTTGAAGGAAGATCATGAAAATCATGGATTGAATCCTATAGACCAATGAGTTAAAGAGATTAAAGTTTATTTATAAGTCATCAACTTTTGTCTTTGGATTACCCTTTATGCGTTACCCCTAACTTTCCTTTTATTCCAGCCAATGGCTGGTAATAGGAGAACTCGGGCTAACAACCATTGTGAAGATCAGTGTGATGATTGTACTAATGAGATGCCCAATACAATGGGAGCGGGAATTGCGACATTTGTCATGCTTCTCTCTCAGCTAACTCAAGTTTTGAAGAGAAACACGGGTCAATAGGAAAGTTCAACCCCCCCCCCCCCCTAAGAAAGAACAAGTGGCTATCGAGAGCTTCATGAGATAAAGGCCTCCTACTTTTAGTGGATCATCTGATCCCACGATCGCTGAGAAATGGATCAACTCCATTGAAAAGATCTTCTATATCCTTCAATGTTCTGAACAAGAGAAGGTTATCCTGGTGGCTTATCGTATGGAGGGTGAAGCTGATCAATGGTGGACGTTGATCAAAAATACGAAGCCTGTGGAGGAGATCGAGGCTTTGGAATGGAAGGAATTCCGGAAGATGTTTTTCGATAAATATTTCCCGCACACCCTCCGTCTTAAGATGGAAAGGGACTTACTTTCCCTCAAGAAGAAAGATGAACAATCTGTGGGAGCGTACGAGGCAAACTTCACAAGGCTTGAACGATACGCTTCCGGCTTTTTCGTTACCCCCGAATGCAAGGTTGACCGCTTCTTTGGTGGGCTGAAGCCAAGCTTGCGGAAAGAATTAGCGATCCGTGACTTCGACAGCTATGAGGAAATTTTCTGATGTGCCCTCATGGTTGAAATGGAGATCGGAGAATCATAGGGGTATCATGGGGACAAGAAGCGTAAGATGGACTTCAATGCTGGTGGTCCGATGGATAAATCCAACGGCGCTATGAAGTTCCAGCACCCCACTTGCTAATAGTGTGGAAAGAAGCACCATGGAAATTTCCTTAGGGGGACAAGAAAATGCTTCAGGTGTGGAAGAGAAGGGCACCTAGCAGTTAAATGTCAGCAAGAAGGACCCGCTGCTGCGACAGAGGAGAGGAACGCTCCGTTCGAACCTCAACGCATTGTTCAATTCTACAAATGCAAAGAACTGGGTCATTTTTCAAATCAGTGCCCTAATCCAAGGTTTATCGGAGGCAACCAGTAACTTCCAAGACAGCAAGGAAGAACTTTTGCCATCATTTCTGCCAAAGTGAACCCCGACAACAAAGTGGTGACAGGTACGCTAGTTATTCATACAAGAATAGCGAACGTACTTTTTGATTTAGGTTCTACAAATTCTTTTATATCTCAAAAGTTTAGTAGAAAAATCCTTGCACCACCACAAATCATGGAAGTAAAGATGTCGGTGAGTACGGAAAATGGTACAATCATTGCATCCCATGAGTATAAGTCCTCCCCTGTTATAATCTGTGGATTTAATTTCCCGGTGAACCTCATCATATTCCCTTTGGTGTAATTCGATGCAATTCTTGGCATTGATTGGCTTTCCTTATATAGAGCCAACATAAATTGTCCGGAGAGGAAAATCACACTCCATATGGAGAATCGACCCCCGATTCTTTACAAGTGTCAGGAGGAAGATTAATCTCCTTTAGCTCCATCATCTCAAGCATGGATATTACTGCCTTATGAGCACGCATATCTGGCTCAGATGATTGAGTCCAAGGAAGAAACCACCCGTGAAGAAATGCCAATTGTGAGGGAATTCGCTGATGTATTTCCCGAGGAACTTCCTGGTCTTCCTCCAAGAATAGATGTTGAGTTCTCAATTGAACTTATACCTCGGGTGCTAACAATATCCAAGACTCAATATAGAATGGCTATTGTTGAGCTTGAAGAGATAAAGAAACAACTACAGGAGAATCTGGATAAAGGGTTTATACACCCAAGTGCATCACCATGGGGTGCACCAGTCCTCTTCATCAAAAAGAAGGATGGGTCAATGCGGCTTTGCATCAATTATCGTGAACTTAACAAAATCACGATAATGAACAAGTATCCTCTTCCATGAATCGATGACTTGTTTGATCAGCTGCGTGGAGCACAATACTTCTCCAAGGTGGACTTGCGGTTGGGATATTATCAAGTAATGGTGAAGAAGGAAGATATCCCCAAGACGGCTTTTCGTACAAGGTACGGGCACTATGAATTCATAGTAATGCCTTTCGGACTCACCAATGATCTAGCAATATTCATGAACATGATGAATAGATTCTTTATAGATTACCTAGACAAATTTGTGGTAGTCTTTATAGATTATATTCTAATATACTCCAAAACCAAGGAGGACCCTGATGAGCATTTATGAACTGTTCTAGAGACTTTGCGCAAGGAGAAGCTCTATGCTATGTACAGCAAGTGTGAGTTCTGGTTGAAGGAGGTCTCATTCATGGGCCATATCATGACAAGCAATGGGATATCTGTGGACCCCTCCAATACAAATGCAATTGAGGGATGGCCGAGGACAACATCGGTAACTGATATCTGTAGCTTCTTGGGGTTAGCTGGATATTATCGACGATTTGTGAGAAATTTCTCACGATTGTCCAACCCTCATACCAAGCTAACTCGAAAGGGAGTAAAGATTTCTTGGAGTGATGAATGTGAAGAAAGCTTCAAGGAGTTGAAAAGGAGGCTTATCACTGCACCTGTGCTCACATTACCCACAAGTGGGGATCTTTTTGTGGTATTTAGTGATGCTTCGAAGAAGTGATTAGGATGTGTGCTAATGCAGAATGATAAAGTGATATGCTATGCCTCAAGGTATTTGAAAATCCATTAGAGAAACTATCCATCGCTTGATCTGGAGTTGGCGGCGGTGATCTTTGCCTTGAAAATATTGCGGCATTATCTCTATGGAGAGAAATGTGAGATATATACTGACCACAAGAGTCTTAAATATATATTCACACAGAAATAGCTTAATATACACCAGAGAAGATGGATAGAGCTCATCAAGGATTATAACTGTTCAATACATTACCACCCTGGGAAAGCGAACATGGTGGCAGATTCCCTAAGTAGAAAGGATCCAGCGATTCTATCAATGATGAGAATTGAGAAGGATCCAATCTTCTTAGACTTAATGAAGATGGATGTGGGAATCATAAAAAAGGGAACATCTTCAATCCTTTCACAAATGATTGCTCAACCATCTCTTTAGGAAAGGTTAAAGGATGCTCAAAAGGATGATGCGGGAATCCATGAAAAAGTGGAAGCTATCAAAAAAGGAAAATCCTCAGAGTTTAATGTTAATAAAGAAGGAATTGTGCAGTTTGGGAAAAGACTATGTGTTCCATCAAGTTCGGAGCTGAAAAAGGAACTTTTGGATGATGCACATAGTTCAAATTTCTCTATTCACCCAGGGAGGACAAAGATGTATCGAGATCTCCGAGAAAACTTTTGGTGGGATAATATGAAGAAGGAGATCACTGAATATACATCAAAGTGCCTGGTGTTTCAGCAAGTGAAGGTAGAGAGGAAGAAGTCTAAGGGGATGATGAAACCATTGCCCATACCAGAATGGAAATGAGAGAACATCACCATGGAATTTGTCACTGGACTTCCAAGGACATCCAAAGGAAACAATGAAATCTGGGTTTTTGTGGATTGTCTTACAAAGACTACACACTCCATTTCTATTCAAGAGGATTTCTCTTTGGATCAACTGGCACAGATATATATCAGGGATGTGGTACGGTTGCATGGAGTACCACTATCTATTGTTTCTGATCGAGATCCAAGAATCACCTCTATGTTTTGGAAGAGTCTTCAACAAGCTCTGAATACTGAACTGAACTTCAGTACGGCCTATCATCCTCAAACTGATGGCCAATCTGAGCGGACTATACAAAAACGTGAGGATATGTTAAGAGCATGCTCAATGGACTTTAAAGGAGGATGGGATCAACATCTTCCTCTGGTTGAGTTCTCTTATAATAATAGTTTCCACTCAAGCATCCAAATGGCACCATATAAAGCCCTGTATGGGAAAAGGTGTAGAACAATGGCATGTTGGGATGAGGTCGGTGAACGTAAGCTGCTTGGACAAGAAATGGTCGAAGAAATGGTGGAGAAGGTTAAAACCATTCAGCAGCATATCAAGGCAGCCCAAAGTCGACAGAATGGTTATGCAGATAATCATTGATGAGACCTTGAGTTTAAAGTCAGAGACACGGTGTTTTTACGCATATCTCCGTGGAAGAAGGTCATGAGGTTTGGAAAGAAAGGGAAGTTAATTCCAAGGTACATCGGCCCCTTCGAGATTCTTGATAGTGTTGGGGATGTGGCCTATCGACTAGCACTTCCACCTACTATGGCCAAGGTGTATGATGTCTTTCATGTATCCCTCTTAAGGAAGTACATACCGGACCCTTCACATGTACTCTCTTCCGATGTGGTACAATTGGAAGATGATCATTCTTATGAGGAGCAACCAGTGAAGATCTTAGATCGTAGAGAAAAAGTTCTAAGAAATAAGACAATACCCCATGTCAAGGTGTTGTGGAGAAACCACAAGTTTGAAGAAGCAACTTGGGAGTCGGAGGATATGATGAAGCTGAGTTACCCACTTTTGTTTTAGTGTGGGAAAATGAAAATTTCGAGGGTGAAATTTCTTAAGGGGGGAATATTGTAATGACCCAATGTTTCATTAATGGAAAATCCCTCTTGATCCAGTTAAATGTTTCATTATGAAAAATGTTTTTATAAGATGTCATTTTCTTTGGTTTTATGATAAGATTTGAGACCGTTACTTTTATTGTCGTTGAACTGTGATCACATGAGTAGTATAAATATATGGCTTTAACGAACCCAATTTTACTAAGACAAAGGAAGCGATGTCCTCATCCAGTAGAATTGCCCCATACGAAGCTCATTTGCCGGAGCTTGGAAAACAGGTGGCGTCTTTGGGCTTCTCCCTTGACCAAGCCCAAGATGAGCTTCATTATGTCAAGCTTGAATGGGACCATCTACGGGAAAAGTGGAAGATGATAGAGATTACCACTCGAGCGATGTTATCTGAGCCGCCCCAAGAGTCGGTCACCATCGTACACCTTACCCTTAGGTCTTATGCAGCTATTTTAAGAGGTTATGTAAGAAATAAGTAGCACCATGTTCATGTACATTATTTTTTATATAATAATGAATATAATTTCTAGTCATTTTTGATAAATTGTAATTAGTTTTTAAAGTACAAATGGTGTTATTAGTTATTATTTAATTAAGAATTATATTTTATTAAATTAAAGGATTTTTGAATTAAATAATATTTTAATAAATTATTATTATTAATATTAAATTAATTTTTATTAAATATAAATGATCTTATAATTTTATGAATGCAATTAAAATATTTATTAAGGTTTGAAAGCCATTTCTGTCAAAACCCGTGAATTTTTTATGAATATAGGTTTTTATTTTAAAAGTGAAAATTCACATATTTAGAAATTTATTTAGATGAAATAAATATTATTTTTGCAATCAGGACATTGAAATTATCCAACGGTGAATTTTTCATAATTTTCTGAGATTGTCAAATTTTTGGGTAAAAATTAAATACCATTTAAATATATAATGTGTTTTATGACATCATAATGACCCAATGGTGATGTAATAAAATACCATAATCCTTATGTTTGGCCAATAAATTTTTTATAATTAAAATAATGAGGTTTTGGGTTTGTTTGACTTACATATCAAAGCATTAATGGAGCCCTCAAGACTTATTCAACACTTTGCCTTTTTAAATTAGTTTCCATGGGAGTGTGACTCACCTCCACATACGAAACACTAATTTTTTAATAAGTTCGGACCATGGCCTTGTAAAATATTGTTTTCCTCTTTCCTTTTCCACAAACAATGGGAAAATACCATGTGATGGTTTGTGGTTTGGATTATTTTAATATAAGGGGTCCCTAACCTAAATAATAAAGAATTCTCTCACCTTTCATATATAAACACACCCATGCTCCCACTTCCTCCTCACTAAATGCCCTTGGAGTTCGTCCAACCTCTGCCCTAATCTCTCTAGAATCCTCTCAAGGTGCCCCAAGCTCCCAAGAATCCTTTCACAAGCCTCTCTCTAGCCTTTGGAAGCACACTTTCATGTAAAGGTTTTTTTCTTCCTTTCTCATTTTTTGTCAATTTTCTTTAAGTTGTATTGCCCTTTTAATTTAAATTATGAATGTTGGGGAATGGTTTCACACCTCCCCCATACTTACCTCTTATTGTTTGAATGATGGGAGACCCCTTTCTCTCTCATTAAATGCCTCCCATGTACACCTGTTACTATGCCGAAATTCCGAAAGGAACGTTTTTCTCCTCTTTTATATTCAAGCAATAATTTTGTATCATGAATCTAAATTCCTTTTCAATTGTTGGGAAATGTATCTATATGACCTCCTTACTGTCCATTACATGTAAATATGATGAGGAACCCCTTTCTCTCTCATCAACCATTTTTATGAATTCTTATGTCACGCCGTTACGCTGCCGAAATCACACCGATTTTCTAAGCCATTATCATTGTGTAGTGAATACCATGCCCATTTCTCCATCAAGGGTATTCAAATTTATGCACATTTACTTATTGATTATAATGTTTCATGTATTAATTCGACATTCCTTTATCGTGGAATAAATTATTATGTTATATGAATCCATGTTTTATGATCCATGTGCCACACTTATGCATGAAATGAAATGTTTAAGAAGGGTGCGCCCTTATAGCGCTCCAATGCATTCAGTAAAGTATAGTATCATGATATGTCATGTGCAATGAGTGTTGACACACGCTAATTCAAGTGCAACGAGGGTTTACTCGTGCTTCAATTGCAATGAGGGTTTACTCATGCTCCATGTGCAATGAGCCTTGGCTCATGCTAATTCAATGTTAAGTGTTGTTGCCACATTTCCATGTTATGATTATCATTCTTTATCATGCCTTTATGTTCATGTTACTCTTATGCTCTATTAATATTCCTATTTCCTATCATGTATTGAACTCCTCATATTTTTCATTGTGTACTCCCTTACCGGGCTTTATAGATCACCCTTTTCTTATGCATGTCCTCAGGTTATCCCATGCAATGCTAAGTACGAAAGAATGTAGTGGTAATGTAAAGGAAGTTTTCAATAAAGATATTGTATTTCAAGTTTAAAGTTTTTATGTAATGATCCTAATCCCCAAAGACACTAAACCTCTCGATCTTCATTGTTGTATCAAGTGAAGTTATATGTAATAAAGCATGTTTAAGTTGTAATAGAATGCAGGGTTGTCACATTTGGTATCAGAGGAGAAACCCATCCTTAAGTGCGGTGCACTGCCTGGGTTGAGATGTAGGGACCACAACGAGGCCATTGTTCTCTAAAGGGGTGGTGATTGTAACGTCCTCAAATGATAAAGGGTTAAATGGATAAATGATATGACTAATGTCAACAAGGTGCACCTTCCTTTTCGGGAGCCTACCTGATTAGAACTCCATAGTTAAGCGTGCTTGGGATGGAGTGGTGATCAGTATGGGTGACCTCATGGGATGTTTCTTAGGGTGTGTGCGAGTGAGGACAAATCACACTAAAACAGACATGTGTTGGCCTATGGGGACTATCATATTAGTCAGATGACCCGTTCAGGCATCTGGGTGGACCTTAGGGTGGGCCCCACGTGTCTGTGGGGAAACTGGTGGTACCTGGTAGGCCAGGACCCGATGGCCATGTTAAGGCGGGGTTCCTATGCTGTCACCGGGACCCATTTGTCACAATTTCAATGGAAGTTCTTCAAAGAAACCAACTCATAAAACAGGGTGGGAACCAAAATGGAAACCCAAATGAGGCAGCCCCAAACTTGGGGAATGCAATTGATCAAACCATGAATGACTACCTCACACCTTCCTGGACCAATGCCCCCTCATGCATTAGACACAATTCCCTAGGATATTCCAACTAAATAATTAAACCACATGTCCTAAACCATCTTCCCACATTCCATGGAATGGTGTCCGAGATGACCTACCTTCACATTAAGGAATTCAGTGACATTGTTGAAACCATGTGTCCCCCACATCAACTAGAATTATCTAAGATAAGGATATTTTCTTTTTCTTTAATGTATCAAGCTAAAAATTGTCTAAACAATTTGATACCATCATCCATAAACTCTTGGGACCAACTACAAAAAGAATTCTACAAAAAATACTTTCCTCGCCACAAAACAATTGAACTGAAAAAGTGTATCCAAAACATTTTTGAAAAAGAGGGAGAGTAATTCTATAAAACATGGGAGAGGTTCAAAGACACTCTAAAGATGGTTCCACACAACAGTTTTTCTATTCCTGAACAAGTGGGAATTTTCTATGAAGCGTTGGGTTCGGGGAACAAACAATTCATTGACATGATGTGTAATGGAACCTTTAAAAAAATCCCCAAATGATGCTTATGAGTTTCTAGAAAGCCTTCTGAACAAAACCAAACATGGGGAACTTCACCTTATTCTGAAAATACACAAAGAACTACTGGAATTCATACACTTAGAGAAGAGAAAATCCTTTGGGCTAAACTCGCAACACTCTCTTGGAAGGTTGAAGAGATAGACCTTAGGAAAGTCCATGAAATCCAAATTGTTGACCCTATTTGCACAATTTGTGAAAAACAGGGTCATAAGACAGAAAACTGCCCATCCATTCCATTCATCAAGGATGTTATTTTAGGAGGACCCCCATCAGAAGTAAATGCTTTGATCTTTAAAAATCACCAATACCAAAACAACTTCAAGCCAAGGTATAATGACCACCCAGGCTTCCGCTGGAAAGATAACCAGCAACCTAGCCAACCAAAGGGACAAAATCCTTACCCCCATCAGAACTACCAAACCCATAACCAGTTCCAAACCCAACCTATCCAATATCAACAGCCACCGGTCCATTTTCAATAAACCATCCCACCTCCAAAATATCCACCCCGAGATAAACCAATCTTCTCAAGCACCAACCCAAACTGTTCCACAAATCCTACTAGAACAATTGTGCAAACAAACAGAAAGGATGAACAAGGAATTCTCTTCCCTTAAACAAAACTTCCGACCATTAAAACTGGAAAGGAACCCGTGGCTACTCTGGTGGTTCCATCCTCATCTTCAAGGGGAGAGTCAAGCTGTACTCAAAAAACTCATGAACAAATAAAGGTTGTGACTTTATTAAGAAGTGGGAAATCAATTGAGAAACCTGAACAAGTAATTCAAAACCCACCTGAAGATACAAACTTGGATGAAAATTCAAATCAACGAAATGATCAAACTGAAAAACACGATAACATTGTCAAAGAAAGAACTCTTCAACAAACAACCCCACAACATACACCATTTACACAATGCATGAGATAGAAAACCAAGCCTAAAATGAGTGAAACATTGAAAAAAATCTTCACAAAATTCAAGTTGAACATTCCCCTTCTCGATTCCATCCCAACCATACCTTCCTACTAAATGTACCTTAAGGACTTGTGCAATTTTAAAAGAAAATTTTCACATAAAAACCAAGTCCTTTTGGCTGCTAATGTGAGTACCACCATTCAAGGGACCATTCCTCCTAAGATGAAAGACTCGGGTTTCCCTTACATCAATGTTGAACTAGGTGATAGAAAAGTTATCATGGCCTTGTGTGACCTAGGTGCTAGTGTAAATATCATTCCCTATGCCATGTTCTGTCAGTTAGGCCTAGAAGAACTCCAACCCACATCTGCCACACATCAACTTGCTACTCGTTGTATTAGGGTTCTAATGGGGATTTTAAAGGATGTTCTGGTAAAGGATGAAAACTTCATATACCCTACTGAATTCATTTTCCTTGACAACCATCCAAACTTAAGAAATAAGGAACAAAACCCAATTATCCTTGGTCGTCCCTTCCTTGCAACAATCAACTCTGTTATCCGAGTCCGAAATGGAAACATGACCATCATCTTTGGAAACATGAGTATATACATGAACATCTATAATGCAAGCTCACAAATAATGGATGACGAGGACATTCATGAAGTAAACATGATAGGAAGAATTGATAATGAATCCATAGAAATCACGGAATATTTGATGAATGTTTAAGTCATGATGAGATTGATTTCCTTTATTCATATGAAGGAAGTTTATCTCCTTGGCTTGAATTATTTTCAAATTGCTCTTATGATGAATTCTTAGGTCCAACAATCAGTGAAACCTTTCAAGAAACCACTTTCATGGAGACCACTCCAACTTCCTTCCCTAAATCTGTTCAAGCCAATCTAGTATCTGAAACTTATACATGTGGGGAATCAATCCTATCTAAAACATTAGGAAATAAAATTGATCTTGACCCAATGTCCCAATCTTCTGCTGAAATTTTGAACTGACCTGAGCTTGAATTGAAGGAACTTCCCACTACACTGAAGTATGATTTCCTAGGGGGCAATCAAACACATCCTATTGTCATTTCTTCTTCTCTTAAAGCCAATCGTGATAGGATACTTCTAGATGTCCTAAAGAAATAAAAGAAATCCATTGGTTGGACCCTGTCTGATATTCCCGGGATTATGCCACTTATTGGGACTCATAGGATTGTTCTGGAATCTGATTCAAATCCATGTCGTCAACCACAACAACGACTCAATCCTAATCTCATGGAGGTAGTAAGGAAAAAATTTCTAAAATTGTTAAAAGTTGGTATCATATATCCAATAGATGAGAGTGAATGGGTGAGCCCAACCCAAGTGGTTCCAAAAAATGCTGGAATCACATTGATAACCAATGAGGATGGAGAGATTCTTCCAACAACGGTGAGTATTGGATGGAGGGTCTTCATTGACTATAGGAAGCTAAACTCATTCACCAAGAAGGACTATTTCCCCTTACCATTCATTGACCAAGTCCTTAAGAGAGTGGTAGGTCATGCCTTCTACTATTTCTTAGATGGGTACTCAAGGTATAATGAAATTGAGGTCTCCCTAGAGGATCAAGGAAATACTATGTTCACATGACCATTCAGAACCATTTCTTTCAAACGTATGCCCTTCGGGTTATGCAATGCCCCTTGAACCTTCCAGCAGTGCATGATGGGAATCTTCTCCAACATGGTAGGGGATTTTCTTGAGTTATTCATAGATGAATTCTCTGTGTTTGGGGCTACATTTGAGGGATGTCTAAGGAATGTGGAGAGAGTCTTGTCAAGATGTGAAGAAAATAATCTTTTCCTAAACTGCGAAGAATGCCATTTCATGTTTAAAGAGGGACTTGTACTAGGCCATCTGGTCTCTGGTAGGGGTATTGAAGTTGATAAAGCAAAGGTTGACATCATTTGTCACCTTCCATCAACAAAAAATGTCAAGGAAGTGAGGTATTTCTTGGGACGTACTGGTTTCTATAGAAGATTCATCAAGGACTTTAGTCCAATCTCTCATCCCCTTTGTGCTCTCCTAGTAAAGGATGCTCTATTTGTTTGGACAGAAAGTTGTGAGTGTTCATTATCAACCCTCAAATCCTCTCTCACCTCTCCTCCCATTATGAAAACTAAAAATTGGAACCTTACTATTGAACTTATGTGTGATGCCAATGACTTTGTTGTAGGAGCTATGTTAGGAAAACGTTGTGATAAAAATCCTTATGTCATTGCTTATGCAAGAAAATCCTTAAATGATGCCCAAATCAACTACACCACTACTATGAATGAGTAACTTGCTATTGTGTTTGCTTTAGAGAAGTTTAGGTTCTACCTATTAGGATCCCCCATCACTGTGTTCATGGACCATTCTCCACGAAAATACCTCTTCCAAAAACAAGATGCTAAGGCTAGACTCATTAGGTGGGTCGTTCTATTACAAGAATTTGACCTCAAAATCAAGGATAAAAATGGCATTGAAAATGTTGTATCTTATCACCACTCTAGGATGGAATTCAAAGACAACTAAAATCACATTTCTGTGTCTGATTCACTACCTGGTGAACACCTCTACTCTGTGAATGAATGCCCTTGGTATGATGACATATCCAATTTCTTAGTCACAGGAGTCATTCCAAAATTAATAGGGACTCAAGATCGAAGGAAATTCCTTTATGATGTTAGAAACTATGTGTTTGACGATCCATACCTCTATAAGTTCTTCCCTGACAAAGTCACTAGGAGGTGTCTTCCAGAATCTGAACAAGAGTCCATCCTTAAATTCTGTCTTAGTGAGGCATGTGGTGGTCAATTTTCCTCTACGAAAAGATCTCCTAAGATTCATCAATGTGGTCTCTTCTAGCCCACCCTCTCAAGGGACTCCTACACATTTTGTCAAAGTTGTCCTAGGTGTCAACAAGTAGGGTCCATCACAAAAAGAAATCAAATGCTACTCCCTCCCATCTTAGTGGTTGAAATCATTGACTGTTGGGGAATTGATTTCATGGGTCCCTTACCAAAATCTAGTGTATATCATTAAATTCTTTTAGATATCAATTATGTCTCTAAATGGGTTGAGGTCATTCCTACAAAATCCAATGATCATGAAACTGTGATTATATTTCTCAAGGAAAACATCTTCTCTAGATTTGGAATTCCTAGGGCTATCATTAGTGATCATGGAAATTTTTTTTGCAATCATCCATTCTCATCACTCATGGAAAAATATGGAATTTCTCACAAAGTGTCCACTTCTTACCACCCACAGACCAATGGTCAAGCTGAGTTAGCCAATCTTGAAATCAAAAAAATTCTTGAGAAAACTGTCAATCCTTCTAGGAAAGATTGGTCTGAGAGACTCTTAGATGCTCTTTGGGTATATCGTACATTATACAAAACCATCATAGTAATGTCACCATATAGGTTGGCTTATGGAAAGTCATACCATTTACCTATTGAAATTGAGAATAAGGCCTTTTGGGCAAAAAAATGCATTATAACCTCTCATTGGCCGGAACAAAAGTAAATTAGATCTCAATGAACTTAAGGAACTAAGGATTAAGGATTATGAAAATTCAAGGATCAATAAATCTAGAGTTCAAGCCTACCAATATAGGAATATCAAGGTCAGAAATTTTGAACAGGGAAAACATTGGCTCTTGTATAGTTCAAAACTTCATTTACACCTGGGAAAGTTACGGTCTAGAAGGTCAGGTCCTTTCATAGTGCATCATGTATACCCCCATGGGGTAGTAGAGATTCAAGATCCCACAAGTGGTTACATTCTCAAGGTCAATGGTCAAAGGTTAAAATCATTCATTGAATCATTCAATAAACAAGAAATAGAGGTTGAGTTAACTGATCCAACCTATGAACCAGGAAAAAATTGAATGATTTAGGGTCCATGTCGGGCTAACGACGTTAAACAAAGCGCTACATGGGAGGCAACCCATGGTTTTCAAGTATCCTATAATTTTGTTGTTTTAATAAAATATATATTTTAAATTAGATTAATTAATCATTTTTATAATTAAAAAACATAGACTATTGACCTATTCTTCTATTATGAGTATGGATGGGTATGAAAGGGGAGAACCATATTCATCTGTGTCACGTGTTTTGATCCTTGAGTAATGCCTTACCCAGAAATTTAAAAAGAACACAATGTATCATGAGTTTATTTTATTTTAATGTTTATGTAGGTTAAAATAAAAATACAAAAAAAATAAATAATAATATAATAATAATAATATAAAGGGACACGTCGTGGGTCATGTGTCAAACCCTGTCACAACCGGCAAAGCCGTAAGGATATGAACTCCAGACCAAAGGGAGACAGGGGTGCGCGCTTACCACTGACCTATGTATTTTTGTGCATTCTTATTCTATGATTTTTATATATATACTTATATTTTACTTTATTTATTATATAAAAATAAATATATATTTTTTTTTTCTTTTTTCTACTAGGGAACTCTACAAGTGACATGGATATCAAATGATTAAAAGGGAGTAGCAAGAATTTCGACTTCAACCACAAGGTGACTTTATTCCATGATCCTCATTTTCAACTTCCTTTTTGAACATCCATTATATGACTCTACTAATTTTAAATTTTCATTTCTTCAAACACTGGCACAGTGTTGTTTTACGTTGGGGGGGGGAGATGAAAAAAAACCACTTTTGTGAAAAAAAAATGAATTGAAAAAAAAGTAAATGGAAGGAAATTTTTTTAACTTTCAACATGGTAATACACATTGCACACTTTGAAAATGAATGTAAAATAATTTAACATTCCGTGATTTTGATTTTAATCTTTGAATATTTTCATGAGTATAGATTTTTGAAAGTGTGGCTGTCCAATTGATATTTCATCGTTTATATTTTCATCCAAATAAAAAAAAGATCACAATGCGCGTCCTTTAGATAGTGGGGTATTAGTTTGATTTCATGGGGTCCCCAAATAAATATCATAGTTTTGGTGATCATTTTAGTTTTAATATGAGTATTCAATCAAATAAATAAATAATAATAATATTAAATTTGCACGTAGAGCAATGAAATGACCTAATGCATGGCCTTCGGCACCTGGGGAACGTTACTCCATAGTTTTCTGGACCAGAGATAGTTATTATATCTCTATTTCTGGTAATTTGAATTTGTTTTTGACTGATTTAACTAGAGATGATTCTCGAGTATGTGGGATTCACATGGTTCCCTATGGTCTTTGATCCTGGGAGTCATCAGCAAAGTCTCGCTACAGGGGTTGACTCTTTTGAGTGCAATTTCAATTACCATGGAAAATTTTCAAAAACAAAAAAATTACAATAAAAAAATGAAGACTCGAATTAATATTGAAATATGATTCCACATAGAACTTCCGTAATTTCCCCTTTGAATAAAGATGAACCCCCCCCCCATGTCTATTGTGATGCAAAACACATCCTCATACTTAATTGATATTGGATGAAATATGGAAATGAATTTGAACAAAGGAATGGGTATGGGATTGGAATCTTCTTATGAAACTATCATTTATTAAAATATTTTTATGGGTTTTATTATTGATTAGTATAAGGTTTTTAGGTGATCATTTTGTATTAAAATGTTTTAGGAATAGGGAATTCGAATTTCATATTGTTGAGATATATTTTGCTCGGGAATAGAAAAACTCATGTTGGGGGGTGTGATTAGCCACTAAATGAGCATAATATTCATTTTTGATATATATAATATTTATGTTATTTATTATTCATAAACACCATTTTAGTTCATTTTACACATTGAACATCATTTCACAATATGATTGTAAAACCTTCTTAAAATGCACTATTATGTGGTACATTTTTTAACATCATTTAAAGTACCCAATGATTCATCTGATTTTAAGGAATCTAATTATACATATTTAATTTGATATTTTGGGAAATTTATCTACACTTCAATATGAACATGTTTTTTTCAGGGATCAATGGAGAATTCATGGACGAAGATGGGAATATTTTGTGATGAATGGAAGCAATTCTAGAGAAGCCATATTTGACACCAGCCCACTGATGAGAATGTAGGACCTAAATTAAAAACCCAATGAAGCCAAAATATCGTGGGATTCTATAAGACATATATAGGAACAAATAATCCTTCAGAAGAAAATGATAATTCGGCATCCATGGTGGTCATTAAGGCGACCCAATTTGGAGATAAAATTTTGGGCCAGATTCTGAGGCCCAGAAAAAATACTTCCAATATAATCATATATCGGAATTCACTAATCCAAATGAGCCCAAATATTACATAAGGTTATTAGAAATCTGGATATACATTGTCTTCTTATATGGACCACTTTAAATCGTCCATCTATATGGTCTTACAAGTGCGTCTGTGCGGTGGATGAAAGCTGGATGCCACCTCGCGTCAAGTGTGGAAAAGTCCAAGTTCCACAAATTTTCCACCACCCTAGGCCTACCATAATAAAGTGTGATGCCTTGTACTGTTGGAGGCTCTACCCAAATCTCCCAAAATTCCTATTTAATTTAGTGGTGGTGGAGGAGTTTTTCATCTTTGGTGATTTGTTCAATTTTAATGTTATGTTGCGATTTTGTTGTCTAATGTTTTTCTTTCACATGTAAGTTGTTCAATTCAGTTTATTTTCTTAATAAAATCTCTTATTTTCCACTTATTATGTTGTTCTTCATATCATTTTGATACCATTGGTTCAATGTGTGAATTTATTCATACTAAACCTTGTGAAATTATTCACAAAACGGTGGAGTGATCATTTTCTTTTTATTGTTTTATTTACTTCTTCAATTCCTCCCTCAAGAGTCTAATTCCCGCTTCCATTGAAACCATAGAATCAATGGAGGGATAACCCAATTATGAGTTGATACAAGGGAGTATAAAGGGGCTGTATTGGATGTTATTCATAACCCCATTAATGTGTAATCACTTATTTAATTGAGATTTTTATTTGATTATTTTTAAACTCCATCGTCCTTGTTGAATTTAAGGCCACACACATCATGTGCTAATACGATCCTTTACCTTGAAGTGATCAAAACATTGATCCTTCATGTGTATATTTGATTAGTATTAAAGGTTTTAGGCATTAAACTAGTAAGTGATGATGTTTTTTATCTTCTTAAATGAACCCATATCAAATATAAGAAATTGAAATCATTGAAAAGGAAATAGGTCCAATCAACCCCAAGTGATAACCTATGATCAACTCACTCTTTTAAATTGAATTAACTTAAGTATTTTAGTTATCCATTAAAACCATATAAAATCAACCCATGTTGGCCACTTCATATCCAAAAATAGTCCATATAATGTACGTGTCTATAGGTTTCTTCTTAGGTCTCTGAGGATTTGATAACCCAAGCTGAACTACAAGGACCATTCTACCTTCATCTGTTGGGTAAATTTGAGTGACAATCTACCATCCACAAAATGACACCCAGTGTTTTACTTCCTCAGATGAACCATTAGGGTCATTTTTAAAAAAAAAATAGTATCTCCATACCTCTACCTAAGAATTCACTAACCGGGACTCCTCCACCTTCTTCACCAAATACGACTACACTATCTTATATATATGGAAATATCTAACTAAAATCAATCGCATATCAAGAAACATCATGTAGAGTTTTTTGATATCTCTCTAGGAATCATCAGATTCACACACAGTATCACTACCTGGCTTCTTAATCAACACATTGACAATAACATTCCCACTTCCTAGTGTATAAAAACACGAGATGTCACAATCCTTCAAAACTTCCATCCATTGATGATGATGGAAATTAATGTCACATTTGGAGAATACATAACTTAGACTCTTATAATTAGTAAAATCCATAAAAATCAAGATGGTGTGATAATTTCATCACAACTTTAAATAAAATACCACTACCACCAAATCATGATCCTTGTGGAATATTTATTCTCATGAGGATGAAACTTTTGATACTCTTTTGAAATCACTGATCTATTCTATATCATTACAAATCCCAATCCAATACATGAAGTCACATAATAATCCTTACATTGATCTCCCTCTATAAGAAAAAAGGTACTAGATCACTGATGATCTTCTCCATTAGGTACTCCAAATCTATATGCAAAAAGTTAGTCGATAAGAACCCCTGATCTTTTCGGGTTAAGTATTTTAGTGGAGTGGAAATCTGAGAGAAATAAACTTTCCACATCCTATATATCCTACAAGTCAATAGAATATACACACCTCTACCACTATCTTAAAGGGATTCCCAAGACACAACTGCCTTTATCTTCTAAGGATTCATATCTGCTCTTTATTTGGATACCACATGAACCATGAAATAGATTTAACAATAACATAACTAATAATTTTAAAACATTAAAAATAGATTCTCATTATGAAGAACTCCAAAAACAGCATGTATGTTCTCTTTAGGCTCCTCTTCAGACATGGAGTACAAAAAGATGTCACCATGAACTTATCCAACAAATATTTAAAATCTACATTCATCAAACCCATGGACACATCTAGATTATTTTTCATAATGAATATAATCTCAATGAACTCATAATTCTCATGGTAATAGGGAAAAGTAGTCTTCAAAATATCTGCATCCTTGACACACATATAGTGATATCCATATCACCAATTAATTTTTAGGAATACAATTTCTCTAATCACCAAATAAAATAAATTATCAATCCAAAAAAGTGGATAAAGGTTCCACTATATCACTTGGTTCAAATGATAATAATTGATGTAGAGCCATATACAACTATTGTCCTTCTTTATGAACAAAATTGGAGCACCCTAAGGTCACATAGTCTTTCAAACAAAACCTCATTATAACACATCATCAACCTATAATTCTATCTATTTCAACATATAAGGTGCCATAATATATAGAGACATTTATATCATAGAAATTCCTGAATATATCTTTGTAACACCCCATGATTTCATATTGTGTTATCTCTTCAAAATAATTCAATAACTTTCGCGATACGCAACACCGAGTTCGAGCACACCACGACTTACCAAACTAGTCGTTCAAAAAGTGGTTATGAATATTAATAACTAAATTATAAATTTTATATACTCCGTATAATTTTATAATCCATATTATGTGTTTCTTAGACAAAATATACGAACAAAATCAATTTTTCAGATAAAGGAAATATTTTACAAAAAATGCAGTTTTCCGCCTTTTAATGGAGAACCATTTTTAAATCAAAAATTTGAAACTTAATATATTAAATTTTATGAGATTAAATTCTTCTTTAGAATAGTAATAGAAAAATTTAGTTTGGAAATTGTTTTGGTACTTTTATGATAACTTTCATATTTTGATGAATAGTGAAAAATACTACATTTTAATTAAAAATAACATTTCTAATAGAAATAATTTGTAGTGTTAAATTATAAATATGAGTAGTTTTAATATTTAATTAGATTATGTTTTTATAATTTAATATAATCTATGTAATTGAATTTAATTTCACATTTAAACTAGACATAAACAACTGTCAATCTTTTGATAATTATTATTTCTTAAAAACATGCTTTTTGTTTTGACTGCGGCAAATAACTTTAAATTAATTTCTTCCACTTCTATATTTTTAATTTGGAAAAATAGATTACATATTTGGAATCAGGAGGTCCAAATTGTGTAAATATGTATCTTTTTTTTTAGACATTATGAATAATTACTTCGGTAATATTTTATTTACCATAGTTAAAGGGTAAATCTGGTAAATATGTGTAAAAAATAATATTATAACAATAATAAATTACCCTAAAATGTGTCATATTCCTATTTTATGAATCATTTCCGACCATGGAAAAATTTGGGTCGATTTTGGGACCCCATGGAGCCACTTGGGAGTGATAATGACATTTTATATTAAATAATCTAAAGTAAAGACATAAATAACAAATGAAAATATCTTTTAGTAAAACAATTTTTATTTGAGGTTATATAATTGATCTATTCTGCTATAAATAATCATTATAAATCTATAACTATTTCATACATCATGATATTTTATTTATAATTTTTACTCATAAAAAATATATTTATATATGACACAATAATGATGCATTATTTTCCTTATTAATGAAATAATCAAATAAATGATATTATAAATATTAAAATAAATATAAATTGAATGTTTTGATGCCATTCACAAATTTTATATGTGAACCTGACATTTTAGGGTTGATTAAATGAATTTATTTTTAAGTATTATGTTTTTATGACTTCCAAAAAAATAAAATACCAAATAGTGTCAAAATTGACATAAATGAGTTTTTAAAACAAATACTATCATATTAAATTATATAATAGTCATAAAAATCTAAGGTTCGGTCAAAGGACTTATATAATAATATCTAGGTCATTAATGAATCTCTTGGGGTTCTCTTGGAACATTATTGAAAGTTTATAAACTATATAATATAAAAATACAAGGAGACATGGTAAATGTTAAACTATGTAACTAAGAGTTAAATATAAAAGATATGGTTAATATGGTAACATTAACATGTTTAAAACCTATTGGTTGAGATTATTTTGACTCATAACCACGTAAGTATCAAAATAAATTCATTTTGAGCCGTTATAAACTTAATATTATTGTATAATAAAATAAAATTTCAAGTTTTTTCTAATGTGCCTTTTGCCCCTCTTATAAAAGGGCACTTCCCCTCCTCTCAAAATCACACCTCCAAAGACATTTGAATCGGCAAAAACCTGACCAAATCTCCTCCCAAATTCCCTCAATTAATCCTATAGGACTTAATTTTGTCATAAAGACATCCTAAGGAGCCCTTTTGATCAAATTAAAAGGAATAACCCGAAGAAGAGGTAAATATTTCATCACCTCTTTCAAGTTCTTATCTTCTTCCACTTGTTCATTCTTTGTTTTTTCCATTATAAAATAATAAATCCAGTATCTTATATATACTATGATGTGAATATAAATATGTTATAACCATATTTTTTATTTTATCCATCCTATAAATGACAAAGTCACCATACGAGCGTATATACAGCTTACCGTCTCCACGTAGTGGTGTAGATTGTTATTCAATACATTATTTTTTGGATGGGTTTATTAATGATGTATAATTTATGTAAATAATAAATATAACATGTTAATTATTATTTATAAATGATATACCATCTATTTACATTCAATTTTAATATCAAAAAATGATATTGTCGCTCGTGCGTACGTACAGATTATCGTCTCCATGAACGCGATGAGATTTGGTTCCCCATCATAACCATTCAATAATAATTTTCATTTGATAATTAAAAATAATGTCTAAGAACATAATATAATTCTGTATATGAATCAAATACATCATATCCATAACAAACACGACTTATATAGCGAAACATATAAAGGAAAACGAATCAGTTAATACCTGAAATGATAATACTATGGAAATATCATTAACAGAGGAATATTAGAAGATCATATATGATATCATATTAATGTATATGGTCATTTTATAATTTAATAACAATGATTTAACCATTATAGATGAGGTTAACGTACCCTAGACCAATGAAAAGTACATGTTAAGGGTTAATTCTACAATCTCCTCATTATCTGAGGTTGATTATACGTAATTATCTACTGGGACCTATTTATCATCCACATTCCTGTTTTCTTAAAAATGATTTTCAAAACATCTTTTATATTTCCTATACTATGGGTCAATGTCATTTATACCCTTATTTGACCTTATAGGGTTTGAAAGGAATCTTTATGTCATTTTCCAAACAAGGTACTTTATGACCTTTTCATAAAATTTAGGTAAAAATGTTTTTTAACTTATACGGAGGGTGCGGGTATTTTCGGCCATTATAACATTGTCGAAGTATCTCTTACAATAATATAAGAATATTTTCAAAATCAATGTTTTTTTCTATATTTATTTTACTTTTAAATGATTTCAAAATAGAAAGAGATGTTTCTCTCAAATAGTTTTTATTTCATCTATGTCAATATCATTGGATGGATTTTATACTCGTTTGAAGTTGATTTACTATGATACAAATATTCTATATTGTGTTGAAGGTTTTGTGATATGTTCGACTATGGATGTATTATTTTTATAACATTCATAGTTTGTGTTTAAAGTATTAACATTTCATATTCTAGTTTTATAGAAATTGAAAAATTGATCCCCCCCATATCAGTTGTTATCCAATACTTTGGAACATCATAATGACCTAGGGTCGATCTCTCGAGGTGGCAACTCGCATAAAACTATTCATATCTGGTCTCTATTTATTATTAAAATATACTATATAAAATAAATAATAATTTAGTTTAGTTTTTAAAATATCATTTGATATAATTATATAAATAAATGAATGTATAACATGGAGAGGAAGCTAAGACACAAAGAAGTTGGTAAGAATAAGTTTGTGTCCTTATGTTTTAATTTTGATGTTATCCTTATTCTTTAAAAATATAATTCTTAATATCCTATTCAATGTTTATATCAAAAAAATCACTCTACAGCCACATATTTAAATAATTATTATCCCATACAAAGACCACTAAATTCAAAACAGTAGTCTTCCTAAAATTGTATATGATACCTCTTGATTGATCAACATAGTCTATGAAAAATTGTATCATATAAAACACTAAAATATAAAATTGAACCAATATATAAGAACAAGGAAGAATAAAACATTTTATAGGTAAATGAGGGAAACAACATACCCGGGTTAGTTTAATTATCCCCAAATTCAAATAATAGAATTAGAAAATAATTCAAGTATAAAAAACTAAATACAAACACTACTCCATCCCCTGAGAACGAAAAGAGGTATGTTCTCCATCAATAATAGAGATGATAATCATAGATAGGGGAAAAGTGGGTAAATAAATGGAAAAGTGATAAAATAGAAAATTAATATATATTAAAAATGTTGAAAAGCTATTATATAAAACCAAATCTACTTCACATGGATGAATACAATGTTTTGAATAAGGGATCTTATTACAGTCTGAATACAAACCATTTTTTAATGATGAAAAATAATTTAAAATGATAAACTGGGAAAAATTGGCTTTGAGTTAAAGGTTTCATTAACATCAAGCACTCTTCATAAGATCCACTTCCTAATGTCAGTAGAATAAACCTCTTCTTCATGTTCATGATATATAAATAGAGAAATCAATGCAGATTCCACATTTTTCAAAAAAAAAAAATTCTCTTTGATCACACCATGATTTAAATGTAATTTTACATTAAATTATATCACATTCCCATGTTATAAAAATTGGAAGAAATATAATCATAGATTTCTTTCATTATGAATCAGGACACCTAACATCAGGATTCTTCTATTCTTTCTCTTCCTCCTGACTTATAGTTAAATTGAAATTACCATTATATGAGAACTTATAGATTTTAAGTGGTTCTATGATTAAAAAAATTACATTAAGGACATGAAATATATTTTTGGACACAAACAGATTATTCTAGGATTTTATGAAAGATAAAATTCCACATGACTAGTTTAGATAAAATTTCACAAAAAATTATATGTTATGTAAATACCTATAAAAACACCCATATGTATGAAATAATAATATCCTGGAATTTAAATTTTATATATTACTTCAAAAAATATTTTTGTGAAACAATACGTATCAGGTACACTTCATAAAAAAAATATTTCTACCTCAACTAATATGTAACATTATTCATTTTAAAAAACATTATATTTTAGAGGATTTCTGAGAAATAATTTCAATACATTTAAAAACAAATATATTATGTATCACAAAGAAAAAATCATATTTAATAAAAATAATTAATAAGTAATATTTTATACACATCGAGATTACATTTCATCACAGGCGTAATATTTTTCTGGCTAAAAAATAAAAAATAAGAATTTCACAAATTTTCTATTTTTGTTCTCAATATCCCTTATATCTTCCCATGGATTAAAAATTCTATTATATTAGAAGATAAAAAGAAAAAAAATTCACTAATTTTCAATTATATTATCTATCTAAGAACTTTTCCAAAATAATCTTATTTATGTTTAAAATGATCCTTTTCAAAAAACAAATCAAAAACATAAATAATTTTGTTCTTTTAAATTAATTTTATAAATTAATAATAAAACATTAAGCTATCATATAATTAATTTTCTTAATAAATAACAAGATATTTCTAAAACCACAAAATTATATACATACCCTTAAGAAGATCATGGTAGTTAAATCATTGAATAATACAATAAAATATATTGATAAATGACCTTCATCGCATACTCTACGATGAGGATTAGTTAGCGTCTTCAAATAATTCTTTCCTCAATATTTATATATTATAAAAGAACATAAAATTAAAAATATCATATAATTAATATAATTATTAATTAAAATTTAGCAAATAAATGTACTAAATGTAATAAAATTTATAAAATATATAATTTAGTAATATATATGTATACTATTTAATTTTCCCAAATCATAGAATTAACATTATAAATGTTTAGTTTACTAACATTACTTATTATGGTATTTAAAAATTCTATTTCTCATTGTTTATAATTCACTAAATTTTCATTATTTACATAACATCTCCATCTACACCCACCCTTACATGACTGGTATTTTCAATTTTATAAGGTGATAATAACTGGATACCTCGTTGTTGATTGTGTTTATTGTTTTAAAATAATAATTCAATATTTTCACCAATATTATATAATATCATTTTTTTTTATCATATAACAACACTCTCAATGGAAAAAAGAATGAACTATTCTCCAAATTTGGGAATGATGAATAAATAGATTATGTAGATGAGTGAATTATTTCTCTTATCTAAAAATAAATGAAAACATTAAGAGGTAAATAAATTTAGTCATTAATCATAAATGATTTAATTATAATTGAATTGAGAATTTTTAGTTGATTTTCCAAAGAATATACATATAGAAACATTGTATGCTGAGAAATACCATGTTGTTCTGAAAAATAAATTGGGAAAAACAACGATGATAAATATAAAATGATCAAATAAATAAGGATGGAACTAATTAGTAATAAAGAAAAAATAAGAATAAAAAGAAGAAGATTCAATGCAAACTAGTGACTCAGAAACTGAAGGAACTATTTAAAGAAAATAAATTCAATATGGACCATGTTAAATATTATAAAGTCGCATCAAACTATGGTTAAGATAATAAAGAATAGATATTGAAAATATATATATATAAATTTAATGCATGAATTGAGAAAAGTTACAAGATTATAAAATGGGCTAGACTTCATAATATATAAACATAATGTTAATAGTGATTACTAAAAAAGAGGAATGACTATATTGAATAAATTTATATTCTCAATTTGAGAATTGTAGAAAAAGAAAAAAATGTAGAAATATCATGACATAAAATTAAATGATACCAAATCTATTTTACCTAATAGTGAGGGACCTAAAATAAAAAATCAACTTGTATGGGTGGTAATATGTCCTGAAAACAACATTCCCTAATTAATTTTATTTGGGGGCTAATTAATAATATATGATTTCTAAAGAAAAATTCAAAATGAAGTTTGCAATAAATAGGGAATTCAAAAATATATTAACATTATTTATTATAATTCTAATATAAGAGAATGTTTAATTGAAAATATTAGTGTTGTAGATTATTTGGGAATTAATATTTTGTTTTATAATATATCATTTAATTTCCAAAGACTTTTAAAAATAATTAAAAAATGGAAACAAGTTTAATGATGATGGGTAATAATTCTGAAAATAAACAAGATATAGAAAATAACGCATCATGTCTATCTACTCAAAAAATGACTATATATAATAAATCATTGTAATATATGAACAATAAGGTCATTATGAAAAATAATTTTAAAAATAATACTTCCCTGAAAAACGTATCATACTATAATTAAAAATAAGGTCCTAAGAGGATAAAATTTTGAGAGGTCTCTACTTTTTATGGTGGATGTTAAAGAAATAAAGGGAAGAAATTCCTAGGTATATAAAAGTGGTAATTCATCTAATATTATACGGGGAAAATATAGAAAAAAATATGAACATAAAGCATGGGCAGTTAATTTTGGGAGTGGTATCTCTTTAAATATTAGAGGCATTTTGAGAACAGAGATTGGGTCTTAAAAACTAAAATCAAAATATGAATTTTTTTTATTTGTAAAAATAATTTTTTTGTCCGTATAACGACTATATGAAAATGAAAATGAATTATTTTAAGTAGGCATACATGTATCATGAAACAATTTGTGAATAGAAGATTTGTCCTAATGGTAGGAAGAACAAATGGTAACCTACTCAAAAATATGAAATTAAGGTGATACTTGTTGTTAAAGCTCAAAAAATAAGAATAATTTGAGGAAATAAAGATATGGACATCTTGGTGAAATTATTTTGAGTAATAATATAGGATAATATTTTTATGAGACGTTATTTAATTTAATAGAGAATATATGATATTTTTTAAACATGGGATTCACGCTCAAATTTACCCAAGAGATGAAGGTAAAACAGTCCTTGTATTTTTGCTTGGGTTATCGAATCCTCAAAGACCTAAGAAGAAACCTATAGACACGTAAATTCTATGGAATTTTTTTGGCTATGAAGTGGCCAACTTGGGTTGATTTTATATGGTTTTAAAGGATAACTAAAATACTTAATTGAATTCAATTTAAAAGAGTGAGTTGATCCTAGGTTATCACTTGGGTTGGATTGGATGTATTTCCTTTTCAATGATTTCAATTTCTTATATTTGAGATGGGTTCATTTAAGAAGATAAAACAACATCATCACTTACTGGATAAATGCCTACAACCTTTAATAATAATCACCTATACACATGAAGGATTAATGTTTTGAGCACTTCAAGGTAAAGGTTTGTATTAGCACATGAAGTGTGTGGCCTTAAATTCAACAAGGATGATGGAGTTTAAAAATCATCAAATAAAAATATCAATTAAAGGAGTGATTATACATTAATGGGGTGATAAATAACATCCAATACATCCCCTTTCTAATCCCTTGGATCAACCCAAAAGTGGTTTAGCCCTCCACTGATGTTATGGTTTCAATGGAAGCGAGAAATAGACTCATGAGGGAGGAATTGAAGAAGTAAAGAAAACAATAAAAAGTAAATGATCACTCCACCGTTGTGTGAATAATTTCACAAGGTTTAGTGTGAATAAATTCAAACCATGAACCAATGGTATCAAAGTCATATGAAGAACAACATAATAAGAGGAAAATAAGATATTTGATTAAGAAACTAAAGTGAATTTAACAACTTACATGTGAAAGACAAACTTGAGACAACAAAATCGCAGCATATCATTACAATTGAACAAGGCATCAAATATCATAAACTCCTCCACCACCACTACCTTAAATAAGAATTTTTGAAGCCTTGGTTCGAGCCTTCAATTGTCCATGTGTCCTCAATTAATTTTGGTTGGCCATAGGTGGGAGGAAAGTTGAGGGAGAGTTGATTTTTCCACCCTTGACCCGAGGTGGTATCCATATTTCATCCAACGAACAGACGTGCTTGGAAGACCTTCTTGATGACCGAATCAGAGTGGGCCATAGAAGAAGAAAATGGAGACTCGGATGTCTCATAACCTCCTGTAAAACGTGGGCCCATTTGGAGTTTAATATTTGGAGATATGATTATATTAGTGGGATGCTTTTCTGGGCCACTTAATCTGGCCCAAAATTTTATCTCTAACTTGGGCCGCCTATATGACCACTGGATAATTCAGAATGATTTGTTCCTCTATATGTCTTCTATAGTTACAAGAAATATGGTCTTCATTGTGTTTTTCTGTTGGGACCCATATTCTCATCAGTGGGATGGTGTCCAATATGACTTCTCCAGAATTGTTTCCTTTAATCACAAAATATCCCCATCTTCTTCCCTGAATTATTCATTAATCCCTAAATGAAAAATGATCATATTGAAGTTTATATCAGTTTTACAAAATATAAAATTTAAATATGGATTATTATATTCCTTAAAATCATATTAATAATTGGGTACATTAAATTATGTTCAAAAATGTACCACATAATATGCAATTTAAGAAGGTATTACAATCATAATGTGAAATGATGTTCAAATTGTTAAATGCACTAAAATGGTGTTTATGAATAATAAAGAACATGAATATTATAAATATTAACAATGAATATTATCCTCATTTAGTGGATAATCAAACCCTCCGACTTGAGTTTTGCTAGTCCCGAGAAAAATATATCTCAACAATATGAAATTCGAATTCCCTTTTCCAAAAACATTTTAATACAAAATGATCACCAAAAACCATTATACCAAAAAATCATGAAACCCATAAAAATATTTTAATACATGATATTTTCATAAGAAGATCTCAATCCCAATCCAATTCTTTTGATGAAATTCATTTCCATATTTCATCCAATATCAATTAAGTATGAGGATGTGTTGTGGATCACAATAGATATGGGGGTTCATCTTTATACAATGGGAAATGATGGAATCACTAGGTGGAATCACATTTCAATATTAAGATGATTATTCATTTTTTTATTGTATTATTATTTTATGTTTTTTTCACTTTTTCCATGGTAATTGAAGTTGCACTCAAATGATTCAAACCCTGTAGCGAGACTTTGCCGATGAATCCCAGGATCAAAGACCTTAGGGCAATAAGTGAGGAACTCATACTTGGGAATCATCTCGGGTTAAATCAGTCAAAAAAATTCCAAATCACCAAAAATATAGATAACATTACTAAGATTGGGCCAGACAACTATGGAGTCATGATCCCCAAGTGCAGAAATCCACGCATTAGGTCATTTCATTTCTCTGCGGAATTTTTTTTATTTTTTTTTTATTACTCATATTAAACTAAAATGATCACCAAACCTATGATATTTATTTGGTGGATCCCTTGAACTCAAACTAATACCCCACTATCCAAAGTACATGCATTGTGATATTTTTTTATTGGTATGAAAATATAAATGATGAAATATCACATTGGACAGCCACACTTTTCAAAATCTATGCTCATGAAATTATACGAGGATTAAAATCAGAATCAGGGCATGCTAAATTATTTTATATTAAGTTTCAAAGTGTACAATGTGTATTACCATGTTCAATGTTAAAGGAATTTTTCCTTCCATTTAATTTTTTTTCCAATCATTTTTTTTTTCACAAAAGCATTTTTTTATTTCATCTCCCCCCCCCAACATAAAACAACACTATCCCCAGTGTTTGAAGAAATGAAAATTTAGAAGGAGTAGAGGCATATAATGTAAGTTTAAAATGGAAATTGAAAATGAGGATCATGGAATGAAGTCACCTTGTGGTTGAAGTTGAAATTCTTGATGCTCCCTTTTAATCCTTTGATATCCATGTCACTTGCAGAGTTCCCTAGTAGAAAAAAGAAAAAAACAAACAAAACAAAACAAAACCATATATATATATATATATATTTATTTATTTATATAATAAAGAATGTAAAAAATAATTATATATATATATATATAAATTATAGAATAAGGAATCACATAAAGTCGTAGGTCAGTGGTAAGTGAGCGCCCCTGTCTCCCTTCAATACCGGGTTAGAAACCCTATGGCATCGCCGGTTGTGACGGGGTTTGACCCACGACCCATGATGTTTCCCTTTTTATTATTATTATTATATATTTTTTTGTATTTTTATTTTAACCTACAAAAACATTAAAATAAAAACACTGATGATACATTATATTCTTTTTAAATTTTTGGGTAAGGCTGGTGCTCCCCTTTCATACCCATCCATAGTCATAAAAGAAGAACAGGTCAATAATCTATTTTTTTAATTATAACAATGATTAATTAATACTATTTAAAATATAAATTGTATTAAAACAACAAAATGATAGGAAACTTGAAAACCATGGTTTGCCTCCCATGCAGTGCTTTGTTTAACATCGTTAGCCTGATATGGACCCTAAATCTATCAATTTTTTCCTGGTTCATAGGTTGGCTCAGTTAACTCAACCTCTATTTCATGTTTATTAAATGATTCAATGAATCATTTTAACCTTTTACCATTGACCTTGAAAATTTAACCACTTGTGGGATCTTGAATACCTACCGCCCCATGGGGGTATACATGATGCACTATGAAAGGACCTGACCATCTAGACCTTAACTTTCCTGGGTGTAAATGAAGTTTTGAACTATACAAGAGCACAAGTTTTCCTGTTTCAAAATGTTTGACCTTGATATTCCTAGATTGGTAGGCTTGAACTCTAGATTTACTGATCCTTGAATTTTCATAAGCCTCCGTCCTTAGTTCCTCTAGTTCATTGAGATCTAATTTCCTTTTTGTTCCAGCCAATGAGATGTCATAATCCATTTTCTTAATTGCCCAAAGGCCTTATTCTCAATTTCAACTGGTAAATGGCATGATTTTCCACAAACCAAACTATATGGTGACATTCCTAGGATGGTTTTTGAAGCTGTACGATATTCCCAAAGAGCATCCAAGAGTTTCTCAGACCAATATTTCCTAGAAGGATTGACAGTTTTCTCAAGAATTTGTTTGATTTCATGATTGCCTAAATCAGCTTGACCATTGGTCTGTGGGTGGTAAGAAGTGGACACTTTGTGATAAATTCCATATTTTTCCATGAGTGATGAGAATGGACGATTGAAAAAATGAGTTCTGAAATCACTAGTGATAGTCCTTGGAATTCCAAATCTAGAGAAGATGTTTTCCTTGATAAATCTAATCACAGTTTGATGATTATTGGATTTTGTAGGAATGACCTCAACCCATTTAGAGACATAATTGATAGCTAATAGAATGTAAAGATATCCCCTAGATTTTGGGAAGGGACCCATGAAATCAACTCCCCAACAGTCAAAAATTTCAACCACTAAGATGGGACTGAGTGGCATTTGATTCTTTTTGTGATGGACCCTACTTGTTGACACCTAGGATAGCTTTGACAAAATGTGTAGGAGTCCCTTGAGAGGGTGGGCCAGAAGATACCATATTGAAGAATATTAGCAGATATTTTCATAGAGGAAAAGTGACCTCCACATGCCTCACTATGAAAAAATTTATGGATGGACTCTTGTTCATATTCTGGGACACACCTCCTAATGACTTGGTTAGGGCAGAACTTATAGAGGTATGGATCATCAAACACATAATTTCTATCATTAGAAAGGAATTTCCTTAGAGCTTGAGTCCCTATGAATTTTGGAATGACTCCTGTTACTAAGAAATTGGCAATGTCGGCATACCAAGGGAAATCACTCACAGAGTATAGGTGTTCATCAGGGAATGAATCAGATATATAAAAGGGGTTTGAGTTGTCTTTTAATTCCATCCTAGAGAGGTGATTAGCTACAAAATTTTCACCCCCCTTTTTATCCTTGATTGTGAGGTCAAATTCTTATAAGAGAAGGACCCACCTAATCAGTCTAGCCTTATTATCTTGTTTTTGGAAGAGGTATTTTAGTGCAGAATGGTCAGTGAACAAAGTGATGGGGGATCCTAAGAGGTAGGAGTTAAACTTCTCTAAACTAAACACAATAGAAATTAAGTCCTTATCAGTAGTGGTGTAGTTGATTTGGGCATCATTTAAGGATTTTCTTTCATAAGCAATGATATAAGGAGTTTTATCACAATGTTGTCCAAACACAGTTCCAACTGCAAGGTAACTGGAATCACACATAAGTTCAAAAGGAAGGTTCCAATTTGGAGATTTCATTATGGGAGGAGAGGTGAGAGAGGATTTGAGGGTTGATAATGAACCCTAAAACTTTCTATCCAAACAAATGGAGTATCCTTTACTAGGAGAGAATAAAGGGGATGGGAGATTGAACTAAAGTCCTTGATGAATATTCTATAGAAACCAGCATGTCCTAAGAAATACCTCACTTCCTTGACTCTTTTGGGTGATGGAAGGTAACGAATGATGTCAACCTTGGATTTATGAACTTCAATCCCCCTATCTGAGACTAGATGGCCTAGAACTAGTCCCTCTTTAACCATGAAATGGCATTTTTTCAGTTTAGGACAAGATTATTTTCTTCGCATCTTGACAAGACTCTCCCTACATTCCTCATACATCCCTCAAATGTATCCCCAAACATAGAGAATTTATCCATGAAGACCTTAATAAAATCCCATACCATGTCTGAGAAGATTCCCGTCATGCACCGCTGGAAGGTTCCATGGGCATTTCATAACCCAAAGGGCATATGTTTGAAAGCAAAGGTTCCAAATTGACATGTGAATGTAGTCTTCCTTTGATCCTCTAGGGAGACCTCGATTTGATTATACCCTGAGTACCCATCTAAGAAACAGTAGAGGGCATGACCTTCCACTCTCTCAAGGACTTGGTTAATGAATGGTAAGGGGAAATGTTCCTTATTGGTGAATGAGTTTATCTTTCTATAGTCAATGTAGACCCTCCATCCACTACTCACCATTGTTGGAAGAATCTATCCATCCTCATTGGTTATCACTGTGATTCTAGCCTTCTTTGGAACCACTTGGATTGGGCTCACCCATTCACTCTCAGCTATGGAATATATGATACCGACTCTTAACAATTTCAGAAGTTCTTTCCCTACTACCTCCATGAGATTAGGATTGAGTCTTCATTGAGGATGATGACATGGATTTGAATCATATTCTAGAACAATCCTATGAGTCCCAATAAGTGGTCTAATTCCGGGAATATCTGACAGGGTCCAACTAATGGCTTTCTTATGTTTCCTAAGCACATCTAGAAGCATACTCTCATGATTGGCTTCAAGAGAAGAATAAATGACAATAGGATGTGTTTGATTCTCCCCAAGGAAATCATACTTGAGTGCAGCGGGAATTTCCTTCAATTCAAGCTCAGGTCGGTTCATAATTTTAGCAGAAGATTGGGACATTGGATCAAGGTAAATTTTATTTCTTAAAGTTTTAGATAGAATTGATTCCCCACATGTTAACTTTTCAGCTACTATATTGGATTGATCAGATTTAGGTAAGGAAGTTGGAGTGGTCTCCAAGAAAGTGGTTTCATGAAAGGTTTCACTGATTGTTGGACCTAATACATCATCATAAGAACAATTTAAAAATGATTCAATCCAAGGAGATAAACTTCCTTCATATGAACAAAGGAAGTCAATCTCATCCTGACTTAAACATTCATCAAATATTCCTTGATGTTCTATGGATTCATTATCAATGCTTCCTATCTTGTTTACTTCATGAATGTTATCGTCATCCCCTATTTGTGAGCATGAATTATAGATGTTCAATTATAGACTCATGTTTCCAAAGGTGACGGTCATGTTCCCATTTCAGACTCGGATAACAGAGTTTATTTTTGCAAGGAAGGGACGACCAAGGATAATTGGGGTTTGTTCCTTATTTCCTATGTTTGGATGGTTGTAAAAGACAATGAAGTCAGTAGGGTAGATGACGATTTCAACCTTTACCAGAAAATCCTTTAAAATCCCCTTTGGAACCCTAATGCTATGATCAATAATTTGAAGTGTGATAGGTGTGGGTTGGAGTTCTTCTAGGCCTAACCAGCACTACACAACATAGGGAAAGAGATTGACACTAGCACCTAGGTCACACAAAGCATTGAAAACTACTCTCTCTCCTAGTTCAATAATGATGTAAGAGAAACCCGGGTCATTCATCTTAGGATTAATGGTCCCTTTAATGGTGGTTCTCACATTAGTAGCCAAAAGGACTTGGTTTTTATGTGAAATTTTTCTTTTAAAAGTGCAAAAGTCCTTAAGGTACTTTGAGTAGGCTGGTATGGTTTGGATGGCATCGAGAATGGGAATTTCAACTTGACTTGTGAGAATATTTCCCTAAATGTTTCACTCAATTCACGCTTGGTTTTGCCCCTCATGCGTTGAGGAAATGGTGCATGTTGTGGGGTTGTTTTTTGAAGAGTTTTTTCTTTGACAATGTTATCAGTTTCCTCAGTTTGATCTTGTGGTTCATTTGAATTTTCATCTAATTTTGAATCTTGGGATGGGTTATGAATTAGTTGTTCTGGTTTCTCAATTGATTTCCCACTTCTTAAAATAGTCACAGGCTTTAGTTGTTCATGAGTTGTTTGAGTAAAACATGACTCTCCCCTTGAGAAGATTGGTTTATCCCAGGGGGTATTTTGGAGGTGGGATGGTTTGTTGAAAATGGCCTGATGGCTGTTGGTATTTGATAGGTTGGGTTTGGAACTGGTTATGGGTTTGGTAGTTCTGTTGGGGGTAAGGATTTTGTCCCTATGGTTGGCTAGGTTGCTAGTTATCTTTCAAGCAGAGGCCTAGGTGGTCACTATACCTTGGGTTGAAGTTGTTTTGGTATTGAGGATTTTGAATGTTCAAAGCATTTACTTCTGCTGGGGTTCCTCCTAAAAGAACATCCTTGATGGATGGAATGGATGGGAAGTTGTCTGTCTTATCGTCATTTTTGTCACAAATTGTGCAAACAGGGTTAACAGTTTGGATTTCATGGACTTTCCTAAGGTCTATATCTTCAACCTTCCTAGAGAGTGCTGCGAGTTTATCCCTAAGGCTTTCTTCTTCTCTAAGTGTATGAATTATAGTAGTAATTTGTGGATTTTCAGAATAAGGTGAAGTTCCCCATGTTTGTTTTTGTTCAGAAAGGCTTTCTAGATACTCGTAACGCATCTTTTGGGGCTTGGTTTTTAAAGGTTCCATTACACATCCTGTCAATAAATTGTTTGTTCCCCGGACCCAACCCTAAATAGAAAATTATCACTTGTTCAGGAATAGAAATACCATGGTGTGGAACCATGTTTAGAGTGTCTTTGGACCTCTACCATGTTTCATAGAATGACACTCTTTCTTTTTTTTAAAAAAAATTGGATACTCTTTTTATGTGCAATTGTTTTGTGGTGGGGGAAGTATTTTTGTATAATTCTCTTTGTAGTTGGTCCCAAGAGTTTATGGATGATGGTCTCAAATTGTTTATCCAATTTTTAGCTCAATCCTTTAAATAAAAAGGAAATAGCCTCATCTTAGCTGATTCTAGTTGATGTGGGGGACACATGGTTTCTACAATGTCATTGAATTCCTAAATGTGAAGGTAAGGAATCTCGGACTCCATTCCATGGAATGTGGGAAGATGGGTTAGGACATGGGGTTTAAAGATGTAGTTGGAATCTTCTATGGAATTGTGTCTAATTCATTAGGAGGCATTGGTCTAGGAAGGTGTAAGGTAGTCATTCATGGTTTGATCAATTGAATTCCCCATGTTTGGGATTGCCTCATTTGTGTTTCCATTTTGGTTCCCACCCAGGTTTATGAGCTGGTTTCTTTGAAGACCTTCCATTGAAATAGGCCCAATTTTGGACTCTAGAGTATTAGGAAGATTAGGATCTAATAGAAAGAGTTCCCTTGGGGTAATTGAATCCTGAACCCCTGTACTGTCTACCCTAACTAGACGGTTTGATTGATCGCAGGTGTAGGTGGACATGTGCCAATATAAAAAAACCAAGAAAGGGACAAGATAAGAGAATTTGGATGTCACGACCCTTCTTCAGGGCTTGTGCAGTGACTACCCCAAGACCTCCTTCCATAGTCCAGGGGTTGGAGACTAGAACCAAAGGTGTTTATCTTGATAAAAGGGAAGGAATTTCCTTTGTATAAGAAAACAAACACCCCAGAGTACGCAAACTAACGTAATCACTAAGTAAACAGAGTACAAAAGTAAGTGATGGAATGTTAATGGGCCAGAATACAAACCCAATAGAAAGTACAGTACAAATGAGAAAGAAAGTAAAATATATGAAAAGTATAGTAGCAACCACCAAGACTTCCTCCGGAACTCCCACCTGAAGGGTGAGTACAGATAGTTTCGTCGGCTCCTAGAGTCTGGTCGTCCACTCTGTGTACATCCCACCTGATAGTCCACCACTGTATATCGTCCCGCTCCTCAGGCCCCAACCACGACCAGAAATTTCTGTCTTCTGTAACCAACACAACGTAGTGGGTACATAGCCCGTGCAGGGGTGAGTATACGATACTCAGTAGGGACCTCGAGACCCCCGAAGGCCTCTTAGAATCCACAATGGAATAACCACAAAGGAAAGATACAAATATGAAGTATCAACCAACACTACTTAGGTATATGCCCATACATATACCTAAGTCATCAATTCCTATTCGGATCCAACTTTCGAGCCCAAGTTCAACCCTGTCCACATAGGAAAGTACAACCCAATCCACACAAGAAAGTACAACTCAATCCACAGAGGAAAGCAAGTCAATCACATCGAAGATAATGATTGAAAGTCAAGACTCAACTCACACAGGTATACTACTCACGAAGAGGGGTGGAGATTATTGATGTAGCCTCTGAGTTATCTCCTCTACTGAACCCACGTAGGATCCATGTACAGATGTTGTCGCTTCCGGACCCATGAAGGATCCAATTACAGTAACCAATGCTGACGAACCCACGTAGGATCCAAGTACAGTCGTCCTCGCTGTCGAACCCACGTAGGATCCAAGTATAGTCGTCATCGCTAACGTACCCATGTAGGATCCAAGTACAATTGTCATCGCTTCCGAACCCACGTAGGATCCAATTACAGTCATCATCGTTGTCGAACCCTCAGAGGATCCATGTACAGTCTTCATCGTCGACACAGTCGCAGCAAGCTCTAGGGTTCCCGCACACAGCACGCTCGATTCTGGGAGGGTCCACTCCATGAGCCAAGGGGTCGATATATCAACTTTCATGAAGTCCGGATTTGATGTATCACAATGTTCTGTCTCATCAATAGGAACTCAACGCAATAGACAGCATGTCAATCGTACACCCGGTCTGAAAGATATTGTCTTTTCCGTACCAAGGGCCCGGTTGGTTTTTAAGCTAAATCCAACTAGACCGTAGACAAGCTACATCCAAACCTCGATCAGAGTAAGCCAAAAGAACTGTCTCACTAAGAAGAATCCAAAAAAGTTTATGGCACATCAATCGGACATCCGGAGCTCGAGTTATAAGTGTTTCCGCTCCGAGGGCCCGGTTGGTTTCGTGTTCGAACCAACCCAGCCATACCCGAAGTTCTCTGAAACCTTGACGGTAATATAACAAAACGACAGTCTCGATCCAAGGATCTCAACGCAATGAACGGTATGTCGATCAGAGGTCTGTATCCCAACTTATGGGCGTTTGAACGGATCTGTCTGAAAATAGCGGGTTTGGGCCCGGTCCGACCCGGCCCAATACCCCCAGGGTTGGCCCGAACCGGGTCGACCCGAACTTGGTCCAGGTCCAGCACAGTTGGGCATGGCCCGGCCCAGACGGTGTGGCCCGGCCCGACTAGCGCAGCCCGGCCCGCGACGGGGCGTGGCCAGGCCCGCGACGGGGCGCGACCCGACTCGGAGCCGACTGCGAGGTGCGAAGGGGGGTGGGGCATGGCCCCCCTTTGTTTTTGAAATGGTGGTCTCCCTTCTGGTGGGGTCCGCCCTAGGGTGGTGGCCAGGCGTTACAACCCCCGGTCTTTCTGGAAACGGCCAGCCATAATGGCCGGCCGGTTTGGCTAACGCGGGACCCTCGGGGTCCCGCCTCCTGGTGCGCCAGCGGCTGGCCGAGCCCGGCCGCCCCCTACTAAACTGTCGCGGCGTAAGGTCACAGCTCCCATCAAACCGGAATGGCGCGATGGCGTCGCACCCCTCCACCGCGGCCCGCCCCGGCCGCGGCCTCCTTCGAGTTCTCCGACGCAGCGCGACGGCGCCACGCACCACCGTCGCAGTCCGCTCCGTCCGCGGTTCCTTCGGCCTCACTGGTGCGACACGACGACGCCATGCACCTCTACCGTGGCCCGCTCCGGCTGCGGTTCTCTCGTTCCCACACGGTGCAACGACACCGCTCCGTCTTCTCCATAACTCGTCTCCAAGTTCAACAAGGAAGAGGGGAGGGGAAATCGGTTGTGTTTGTGTGGTTCGATCTCCTCCTATTACGTTGGTAACATTCTGTCAATTAAACCAACAAAGTATGGTTATATTAAACATGAACGAAGGTACCCCTACCTCAACACATGTTTTCGAATGATGAGCGTCGCGAAAAATGGCATCGCCGGATGAGGTTCCATAGACGTCGACAGAGAGCATCTGAGTAGGATGCGGTGTCTTCTCTTTTTGTCACGGAGAAAAGGAATGAGGGAACGTCATCGTCCATTGGGGATTTGGTGTTCTTCAACAAAAGGTGTCGTTCTTCACGGGAGGATAAATTTCTTCCAAGGGATTAGAGCTCTCTCTAAATTCTCCCACACAACCAAGAACTAACCCAAATAAAATAAGAACCTCTTATTTTATTAAACATGCCATGGGTTCAAATTACAAAATTTAAATAACTAATTCAATTAATTGAATAATTGTGTGTTGGTACGATTTAATGAGGGGAAGGTGAGGAGAGGAGAAGACACCCACTTAATGGGGGAGTTAGAGGAGGTTCAAGGAATGTGAAGGGGTGGGGCTCGTGTGGGCCCCACCTCACAAATATCCAAACATGGGTAGTTATGGTCTTGTGGGTCCCACCCCAACTACCCCATGTAGGTTATAACCATCCTAAGTTAAGAATAACATTTTTACCACAAATTTTATTCACTTTTTATTGAATCCTCTATTTTTAACAACTCCTCCCGAGCAAACGCACCTTCGGAAATGGTCATCTTAAGAAAATATCGGCGTTGTGGTTACATCGGTGCCATCGGATTTCAATTCAAGATCTCCGGTTAAAAAGATAGAAAACTCGCTCATTCATTCACTAAACGTACCTGAGCTAATCTTCGGAAATTGATTCTGGGAACACCGGGCTTCAGAATCATGTGCCGTCATAAACTGCGTACTCGTAAAAGCCGAAAGAGATTAAGAAAAAAATTCCTTGAAATTTATGGGTCTTTACATTGGATAAGAAACGAATAAATGGGGGAGAATAGAATGAGTGTTTAGAAGACTTAATTGGGTCCCCGACAATAGTTCCAAAATTTGATTCACGCTCAAATTTACCCAAGAGATGAAGGTATAATTGTCCTTGTAGTTTATCTTGAGTTATCGAATCCTCAGAGACCTAAGAAGAAACCTATAGACACGTACATTCTATGGAATGTTTTTGTCTATGAAGTGGCCATCTTGGGTTGATTTTATATGGTTTCAAAGGATAACTAAATGACTTAAGTTAATTTAACTTAAAAGAGTGAGTTTATCCTAGGTTATCACTTGGGGTGGATTGGACGTATTTATTTTTCAATGATTTCAATTTATTATATTTGAGATGGGTTCATTCAGGAAGATAAAAAAAACATCATCACTTACTGGTTTAATGCCTACACCATTTAATACTAATCACATATGCACTTGTAGGATCAATGTTTTGAGCACTTCAAGGTAAAGATTCGTATTAGCACATGAAGTGTGTGTCCAAAAATTCAACAATGACGATGGAGTTTAAAAATCATCAAATAAAAATCTCAATTAAAGAAGTGATTATACATTAATGGGATGATAAATAACATCCAATATATCCCTTTTCTACTCACTTGGATCATCCGATAAGTGGGTTATCCCACCATTGATGCTATGGTTTCAATAGAAGCGGGAAGTAGACTCATGAGGGAGGAATTGAAGAAGTAAAGAAAACAATAAAAAAAAATGATCACTCCATCGTTGTGTGAATAATTTCACAAGGTTTAGTGTGAATAAATTAACACCTTGAACCAAAGGTATAAAATTGATATGAATAACAATAGAATAAGAGGAAAATAAGAGATTTTATTAAGAAACTAAAGTGAATTGAACAAGTTACATGTGAAAGACAAACTTGAGACAAAAAAATTGCAGCATAACATTACAATTGAACAAAGCACCAAATATTCTCAACTCCTCCACCACAACTTCCTTAAATAGAAATTTTCTAAGCCTTGTGTTGATCTTTTAATTGTCTAAGTCTCCTCAATTAATTTTGGTAGGCCATTGGTGGGTGGAAAGTTTAGGGAGAGTTGATTTTTCCACCCTTGACCCGAGGTGGCATCCAGCTTTCATCCAACGAACAGAAGCACTTGGAATACCTTCTAGATTGCCGAAACAAAGTGGTCCATAGAATAAGAAAATGGAGCTCCAGATGTTTCCAAACCTTCTGTAATATGTGGGCCCATTTAGAGTTGTATATTAGGAGATATGATTAGAATAGTGGGATGTCTTTATCGGCCGCAGAATCTGGCCCAGAATTTTATCTCTAAATTGGGCCGCATAAATGACCACAATGGAGGAAGATTTAGCACTAGCTCTTGAAGAATTATTTGTTCCTATATATTTCTTATATAATTACAAAAAATTTGGGCTTCAATGGATTTTTATATTGGGCCCCACATTCTCATCAGTGGGCTGGTGTCCAATCTGACATCTCGAGAATTGTTTCTTTCATCACAAAATATCCCCTTCTTCATCCATGAATTATACATTGATCCCTAAAAGAAACATGATCATATTTAAGTGTAGATAAATTTAACAAAATATCAAATTGAAATATGGATAATTATATTCCTAAAAAAAGTTGAATCAATGGGTACTTTAAATGATATTAAAATATGCACCACATAATAGTGCGTTTTAGGAAGGAATTACAATCATAATGTGAAATGATGTTCAAAGTGTAAAATGCACTAAAATGGTGTTTATGAATAATAAATAACATGAATATTATATATATATTAACAATGAATATTAGCCTCATTTAGTAGATAATTAACATGTAAAATTGGTAAATTATGATGAGGAAATCACAAGAAAGTACAAAATGAAGTATGTTGGGTCACTTGAATTGATTCACCCAAATTTATATGGGAAAACATGAAATAAATGCTTAATAAGTGATTATTATTTCAACACATTAATTTATTATTTCTATATAATAACAAATGTAGAGTTTATGAAGAAAAAAATCAGATGTTTTGATGATGTTTAAAACATTCAGAAGATATGTTGAGAAAGGATTTACAACTTATATCAAGAAGCTGAGAAATGAGGATGGAAGAGAGTTAATTAATAAATAATTTCAATTATATCATGGAAATAAATGGATCCGCAATCAATTTAATTTTCCATATACAACTCATTAACACAGATTTTCATGAAGAAAAAAATATAATTTTGGGTGAGATGGAGAAAATTTTTCTTATTGAATTCACGATTAAAAAATTATACTAAAGAAATACTATGAGTAATTTTTTGTGTATTTAAATTATTATTTTATTGTATCATAAATAATTCATTAAAATTTAAAAAATATAGTGTATGAAATATCCTCTAGTATAGAACTTTTTAATTTTTTTATGTCCATATTTTATAAAGATAAAAAATGATCCAAGAATGTTTCATAATAAAGACAAGGAAGAAGTCTTTATGGGATGTATATCTAATAGAAAATGATATAAGTTAATTAAAAAATTAAAATGGTTTTTGTGTTTTCATGATGCGGAAAATGTTGAAAGTAAACAAAAAAATTTTGTGGAAAATTCATAAGAATGTGAAAATATAGAAGAGGACCAACTGTAGATGATTGTAAATGTATGTGAAGAAGAAACTGGAAATGAATCCTTTAATGCTGACTAAAAATCAGATAGTACTATTGATAATGAATCTTCTATAATAGATTATAAATTGAAATGTAATAGGTTGAATATTGAGGTGGAACTGAAAAATTTAAAACCAGTTAAATCTAGATGAGTATTGACACTTTACAACAAAATAATAACTGTCTATCAAGTTGATCCATAACCAGTTTTCAAGGTTTTTGAGCAGGAATATTGGATAGATTCAATTAATGTGTAACATTATTATATTTAATGTAATTTTTATAGGGATTTTAAGCTATGACTAAAATCAATTAATGTCATTGAAAAAAAGTGGTTGTTAAAAAGAATCTCAATGAAAAAGCTGAAAACTCAACAAACAAAAACAAGTGGAACCCCATATTTACAATTAGTTATTATTCTATTCAACATCAAAAAAAATTGTTACATTAATATAAAATATATTGAAACATGCCAATTCCGCATCTATTTTTTTATACTAACGTTGAATACCTGTATAAAAGGAAAAATATAGATGGTTTTTAACATTTGTTTTTAGTAAAACTGATGTTGAAAGACTTTATACTAGGATTTAAATGTTGATTTTATAGAATTATAATGTTTAAAGTCCTCATAGAATGCTTTGAACAATATTTTATAGAAAAACTAATGTAGAAAGATAGTCAGGATACCTTTTGGTCTTAGTTTTATAAAAACTTGCATTAAAAGCTTATTTTTTTGTAAAAATATTACAAAATTACATTATAAAACAGATAGAAACACAAAATAAAGAAAAAAGTCATAAAAAATAATTATAAATCTAACAAGAGTGCGACAAAATTGAGTTGGTTTGCATAATTTTTTAAAAGTAAATAGCTAAATAAAACTAAGAACTCTAAATTAGTCAAACATAGAATCTATTCAAAATTAATTAATGATGTATTTTAATTAGGTTTTATTTATATGATGGAACATAATTAAAACCTACAAAATAAAGTGTTAAAAATAAAAAATTAACAATATTTTTAAAATTATAACATTTATAATGGAACTAATATTTTGAAATTATGTTTTTGAGGGTTGTGATTATCACATAAATGAATTTTTATAAATTATATCCAAAATAATAATTACCTTATATGAAGTGAAACTGTGTTTATGAAAAATTATTTTAAATTTAACAACATCATATATGTAATAAAAAAATAATTATTGCTTTATATGAAATCTATATTTGTAAAATTTCACATATTCTCTTTTTTTTTGTTCCACTGTTTATCATTGATAAAATTAATCCATGACCTATTATAATTTAAAATATTAATAATAAAAACATATTTAAAACAAGATATTTATTATTAAATAACTAAATTAATAGAATGATACTTACTATATTAATATCCTATTTAAACAACATTGAACACCACCCTATAAAGAGGATAACTAGTATGCTATACTTTTTTCATAAAAAATAAACATAACATCCAATTTAAAATATAGAAAATAATATTTAAAAGAGAATAATTATTCATTTATACTAATTATATATTTGTTCTTATGACTCATGGAATTTAAAATTCAACAAGTATCCTGTAACTATTTTAATCATTCAAATACATATTCAATTTTTGATTCTTGGTTCAAGTATTTCACCTATTTTAAAATGTATTATGGGTCTATGAATCCATAAACATAAGTTCAATAATATTATATACAAAGATTGTAAAGATTATTCATTATAAATTAAATTAATTAAGTCTAAATAAAATATGTTTACTTAATAAAAATAATTTAAAATTTAAAATTTAAATACATGGAAAACAACTATAACATAGGTAAACTGAGATTATCACCCTATATATTATCCATGACATCATTTTTTAAAAATAGTTAATATATAATCTACTACACATATATTATGAGACATTAAAAAACTATAATAAGTATTTAATATTGAAATAACTTGTGATAAATTTATTACCCATTCAACTTCATGATGAGTATCTAAAGGTACTACAACTATAAATTTCCCTTTCCATTATAGTGGTTACATCAATTTTAGATAATCCTATATAAGTTAACATTAATAAAATATTATAATCAATAACAAAATTAAGGATAAATAATAATTAAAAAATGCATACCTCATATGTTAGATGATGATAATAATTTCTAGGAAAAATTAAAAGATAACCAATTATATTTCTAACCTAGGAAACCACCTTAGTAGATAGTGGAAATAGGGATATTGGATCAATATTATCATGTACCTCTATAGTTAGTTGGCATGATTTAATAAGTTGATGGTGCAAAAAAACCCTAGAAGATGTAAAAATTTTTATGCTATAATATTTTCATGGGGATCATGAGCATACATCTCATAATAAATGGTCGGGTCTAAATGAGGAGGTGGGGAATCTGGGAAGGTGGGATACTCGGGTTACTTCTATATCATAGTTTTATTAATAAAGTACTTATTTATTTACATTATTTAATTTAAATCCAGTATATTAAAACACTATTTTGTTGAAGTATCATACATATTTATAAATTATAGACAATAAGTCATAGGAACCTTGGTGTGTATTTTTTCATATACGTATATATTTATATTAATTAATATATTTCATGAAATTAAAATTATATTTCTTAAAGTTATGTACAACTATTATTAATATCTATAGAGCATAGTACCTAGAGATGGTAGGAGTGAGATTACACATTTATCCAAATATTTTACTCACACATGGAGAAAAAATATGATCATTAACTTCGATGTGAATAGAAACACAAGATTCCAACTTGTGATGTAGTTTAAGACATAGTTGGCTATGTAAATTCATTATATAAAAATATTTTATTCCATAATAAGATGATAATAAACTAGTTAGTGAAATATATATTATTGGATTACATAAGAGTAAAAATTTAAAAATTATTTATTTATATTTTATGTGCTATAAATTTTATATATTTATTTTTATTTTATATCTTATTTTATTAATAATGATTAACATTCAACAGAAGAAATTAATTATGAAAACTTTTATGTCCATTAAGGTGATAAGATAGAGATATTTTACGATTAAGTTGACTTCATTTTATAATTTTTTAGAGTGAACAAAATCAATATCAATTACTTAAGTATAATTTTATATAATGGTATTTATAGAATAATTCTATATACATTTTGTGGGAGTAATCCTTTATGGTTTTCTCTTTTTCTCAATATAAATTTTTATATGTGATATGTTTTTTTATTAAATATATTTATAATAATTCACCATTAAATGTATTTTTTATAATTTAGTTTTGGTAAAACAATGTTAGGTATTTGTAAACTAATTTTTTTAATTAATTCTAATTACTTTATAAAATATTTATTTTTTCTAATATAAGAGGCTCCAATGATAATTCTCCATGAGATTAATAAACCTCTTAAACAACTTTGGAAAATCATGAATGTTATCTTCAATCGTCATTTTTATTTATTTCATATGATATCTATCATTATTTACACTAGTATTCATGTCAAATGATACATAAATGGTTGTATCATCCAAATTAGAATGTACATTTAGTTTTTTCCCTTGTTTAGTCCAACATTTATAACTCCCATTCATTCCATGAAAAATAAAATTTACTTCCAACTCTTCTATATGAATTAGTTTTGAATAACAATGATGTAAACATGAAAAAAGGAATTGAGAAGGGTCATATGCATGTTATGTTGCAAAATTTATGAACTCTTTAAATCCATCCTCATAATCATTTTTCATATGATCAGCATCCATTCATTTTCAATTCATATCAATCCTATGAGGTTGAATAATATTAATTCTATACGCAAAATAAATAAATGCACATAAGGTATGAATATAATGTACATATACATTGATATGAAAACAATGTATCCAGATTTGGGTGTATACATGCTCTATCTTGGGAATAATTACATTACATAAGAAATTTTATGATCCCTACTCTAAATCTAGTTCTTACTTTACTCAAATGTTAAATTCTTCCCTTTCATCCCACTTTCACTCTTTCATTTTTTTTTCATTCTTGAAAACCCACTATTTACACACCCATTTTCTAATAAGAATAACTATTTTGAATTAAATAATAAATTTCTTTTCAATAAATCCAATTATTTTTGTTTTTAATAAATTAATATTTTATATGATAAAGAACTCAATTAGAAACTTTTTTGTGAAAAAACTTAAGACAACTATATTTCATTCTTAAGTAAGGAATATTTTGAGTATCCAAACCCTTTGAAAATCATATTAATACTATGATCAAGTCATGTGAATAAATCACATGTTAATAATATATATATAGATATATATGTGTCTGTGTAAATTAAGTTACATGTTAATAATATAGTCTTTTGACACTCTAATAACATGTAAAGAAATAAAAATTAATTGTAAGTTTAATGCACATATGAAGGAAAATCAGATGGAGAGCTAACCAATTTATTTCCAATCACAGTATGTTTTTACAATATAATTGACCTATATCAATATTTATGAACTCTAGAAAAAACCTACAATCTAAAGAGGCAAGCCTAGACCCAAAATACAGAACTGTTCTAAACCCCTAACTAAATATTCACTAAAAATATATATATTTGTGTGTGCGTGTATACATATATAAAGATATATATATATATATATCCAATGTTATATTTCATATTTGTATGTGTGTGCCTGTATATATTTTATGTATGCTCATAATATCAATAAATTATATCAAATATAAATACAATGAATATATTTTTTTCATTATGGGAATTTCTCTTGTTAATTTTCAACAATGAAATTTACTTCATAATTACATTTCCATTTTTGTATAAATCTTTTCATGGGTAACTATTAACATTCATAGGAAGTGCAACCAATTATATGTTCACATCCACTACTAAATTTGATAATTTAAAAACTCCCAATCATTATTTATCCAAACCCTTTTGAAATCAAAAATGGTGGTTTCATGATACATAGGAAATCCAAAATTGTACATCAAGTGGAATACAGGTTATATGGTACATGGGAAAATAAGAACTAAAAATTGTGACACAATGAAAGATCTCTGAAAAAGGAGTAGAAATAATTGTTGGTCGGAGAACTACTGCACTAACACTCAAGAGGGTGGTGAATAGATTTCTTCCAAAAAAATATTCACTTAAAACAACCCTATTTAGGGTGTGATAGGTTATGATCTTTCCTTTACACAATAAATCATTGAAAAAAACCATTAAAAAAATTTCAACCACATGATATTTATAGTTATTCGGGGAATAAAAGTCACTTATAACACTCCACTTATTCTCAACTCTTACAGCTTGGTGATTTCACTAGTACCATCTATTTTCTAGTGACGGACCAATTGAGTTCACGTAGCGATCACTTGGTACAAAACCAAAAGAATTTTTTGGGATACTATAAGGCTTTACAAAACACCACCTTTTAATAGTTAGTATAATGAGTGATGACTTCCGATGATAGAAAATAATATGAAATGTTAAAAATGAAACACACAATTACAATATGTAATTAATAGAAGAGAAGAGTTCTCCATGAGGGAAAATAATAATGAAGTATATCTCAATGAGAGTCTTCTAAAATATTGTGATGAATACCTGTCATGAAGCCTAGAATAAGAAACTTTTGATTTCTTCCTAGTGCATCACATAGGCTAACTAGGTTCGTCTGACTTGAGGAGATTCACAATTTTTCACCTAGTTATTCTAATTCACCGAAGTGATATTTCTTTTTTGATTTTTTTCTTAAAAAAATTATATTTTTAGGTTTTTATTATTTTCTAAAATATTGAAAATACATGGAATTATAAATTACCATGAAATTCAAAATTGAATATAGAAATTACATGGACTTTGGGTTTGGTTTCAGGTTCCATCATTATTCTTATTTATTAGTTTCAATTCCAGTTTGAAATTTTAATTTTTAAATATCATTAATGAAATACTATGGTTTTATTTTTGGTTTTCAAATCTAAAATTCCAATGAAATCTAAATTTCATCACCTTTTATAATCAAGGTTGATGATACACCTCAATCGGGAGTGTGGAACCTTTCACAACATAACTCCACCGTATTCCATTTCATCTATTTAATGGATCGACTTTACTATATAGAGAGCTTGTTTCCAACATAAGGGATGGAAAATATTTAAATAAAATTATAGAATAAAACTGGAGTTTCATGTCATTGTGTAAAATTCCAAACCCATACATGTCACTAAAATCAACCACAAGTATAAAATAAAACATTAAGTATTTAATAATATACTTCAAGAACACTAAATCCTCCCTTATTCCATGCCTCGTGTCAGCCTTCCCTATTCGAGATTAAGAGGTCATGGTGGATTGAATAAATAGAATAATATGAAAGAAAATAAAACAAAATAAAATCAAAAGGAATATGATATATAATGAGAAGGATAGAGAGAGAAAAAAATAAAAAAATTAAAAAAAATTTTGAATAAAAAGACATAATATGAGAAGAATAAGAATAAGATCAACGGAGAATTAAGTGTATAAGAAGACACTTATGATTTAAAAAAAATTCAAGAATTATATTCAGAAATAAATTAGATCTAAAAAATAAAAGTTAAAATAAATATAATAAAAAGAAAGAAACATGCAGCACCTGGCCTCTAATGTGATGCCTCCTTCGGTCTCTAGCTACCCTTCAGCAGTGGAAATCAACTCCTTTTATAGTGGTAGTAATAATCAATCGAAAGTGGAAAAATCCATCCATTATATCTCTTTGAAAATATCCAATATTTATAGGGATTTATTTCTTATTTTCATCATATCCGTCTAAGGATTTTTGGACTATTTTATTTTGGAAATACACAAAGATTTTAGGTGTTTAAAAACATACAACATGGACCCTAGATTCCTCCTCTATATATGGTGTTCATTATGTCAAAGAACATGGAACTTATCCATGTGGTTTCTGTAGGTGTGGTATGGGAAAGCCTTCATCAAGACATCTGAATTTCACAGTGGCTGAAGAGAGCTCTCATTATCATGAATGGAATTGGCACCTTTGAAATGGGCTGATACTTTTCATCTGAGGTGCAAAAGATGATCTAAGGTGGTCCCAAACTTCATTGGTGGAAATAGGGTAAATCATGAGCTCCAGTAGTGGAAATGATGGATTTTTCTTGTGGTTGTAGTAACAGAAGTGTTCATCAAGGGGCAGTGTCGAGCGAATGAGACAGAAAATCTAGAGTGTTCGAGGAAGGGATAGTGGAGATGAGGAAAAGGCATTTTTTGTTAAGTGATAATAGTAATAATATTTTCTTGTCCCACAATGGACATCATTTCGGATTGTCTCTTATTTATAAATGATCATGTTCCATAACAAACTCATAATCCTACTCTAGGTATCAGCTCCTAGTTACATGTACACATACTCATATATTTTTCACTACACTTGTGCATCTTGTGTGGGATTATGACTACCCATACTCACCTCATGATCCTCCCTACATGTCCTAGACCCCCATGTGGCTTGCTCAAACCGGCCACTGGGCAGGCCTTCCTTTAGTATTTTCTTGTCAGTTGTTCCCACTTGGGTATGTCTATGTGTCTTGAAATCCTTTTAGGTTGAGGGAGATCCTTATTAGAGCATATTTTTTAAAACACCTAAAAATATTAAAACATAATAAGTAAACTCAAACATTAATTCATAAAAAATACCAATGTTCTAAATTCATTTCTTCTTATCCATTTAAATACATTTTTATGGTTCAATTGGAATTCCTCAATTTCATGGTCATACTAATTAAAATCCATTTAAAATACATGAAAAAATGTTATAAAATATGGATGATAAATGAGTGCATCAAAACCCCCCAAACAAAAACTTTCACACCTCATGTTTTTTAAAATAAATTGAAATGCATGAAACTTGGTTTTAAATAGATATTTACAAGTAGACATTAAACACAATTTTTCCGCTTCTATGATTTGAATTTCAAGAAATAGTCATCTTGGGTTGTGATCACAAAGTTATTTGGTGTCTAGTAGAACCAACTTGTTTTTGGGAATAGTAACATACACTTATGAATAGTAATATTAATAGTAATATTACCTTATACATAGTAAATAATATTATTATTTTATTTTCAAAATTTTCTAATATAATGAGATGTCGATTAATTTTTCAAGGTGTTAAAAAATGAGTTATAGATTTAGAAAATTTATTTTTGAATAAATTATGATTTTATATAAAAATTAAATTAATAATATTTGTAAAATTATTTTCAAAAAATGGAGTTCATTTTTTAATTATACAAGTCAAAAAAATGTTAGGGTGAATTTGTGGTATTTTTTCTGAAATTCTCTAATTTTAGATGAATAGTAAAATACGATAAATTACGATAAATGCCAAATACTTGTTTTACTGCATTATAGGTGATGAAAGGATGATTTAATCCTACATGGTTTGAAATAACATTCAATTATTACTATTTGGGGTCACATTAATTAAGAATATTCATAGTCTTGAACAAAAAATATTAAACTAATGCTTAAAATAATGTAAAACCCCTCATCTCCTCCACTATAAATACCACCCTCATTACCCTCTTCCTCTCACACCACGAAATCCATGAGAATTTTATAATATCTACCCAATATCATTCCCAAGGCTCTTCCCCATATTCAAGACCTACTGGTCTGACCAAAAATCAAAAATCAAAGGCCTTGAGGAGGATCTGAATGAGAAGAGTTCAAGAGGTAAGAATCATCTTCCTTTTTCATGTGTTTCCTTTTCAATTACATTCTTTTCTTATAATCTATTCCCCTACACTTATCCAGGAGGTATGAAATCTCAATAATCATATATATTCTATATTTTATCTTTTTCACATAAAAAATTCATCATCTTCCTTCCTCTTCTCTCTATCTTGTTATAAAAATTACAACACTCTCCACAATGTGTCAATTTACCAAAATCATGGACAATGTGTTTTCAATATCCATTACATCTTACAAATATGATCATAAAACACTTTTAGTGGTTGAAAAAGAATTTAAATTTTATTTTTTAACCTATTTTATGTTCCATAATGAACTTATATGCATGTCATTGAATTATATGATGAAACAAGTTCATGATTATCGAGGAACAACCCAAAATGATCTAAAAAAATATCACTATCGTTTTATCTAATTATCCATAATAATATATGATAAAAAACTTATATGGATATCATTATATATTTTGGAAACCTACTAATAGCATTTCATTCCACTTCTACAATTTTGTTTCCATACGAATGAAAGTCAAATACAAACCGGCCATGGAAATCATGTAAAGAACGCACCCAAAATAATGGTAGCAACAAAATACTAAACATTAATTGGTGAAATTATGATATTAAATTATCATATATGTTTTTATAAACATTAATTTGTTTATTTAATATTTTCATAACACTCCTTTAACCATTATACAGGATTTTTAAATGATTTTAAAGTAAGACAAACCCGGGGTAAGCGAATTTTTAACCCAATTTCCATTCTTTGGGTTAACCGTATACTTTATTATTCATGTTGTATTAAAAAAACTTGTCTGATTAATATAGTTTATAGTATGTTTACTTATGTTTATTTATAGTGTATATAAATATCCATCCACTATGTTTATTTTCACTTAAATTATATGATATTTATAATGGGATTTTATTTTAAAATCCTCTTTTAAAATTCCGTTTTACATATTTCAAAAGAAATGTTTTTATGCAGTTATTCATGTTGTATGATTATGTTATGGTTCATGGGAATTGTTTATTATGAAGTTTGGGATCTATATCTCCCTCAACCCTATTGGTTATTTGTATGTTGGAGGTCGTCCATATGGTTACTCCAAGTTTAACTACGATAGTTACACAATAAGGTAGTCGTGTGGGTTACATTGTAAGGTAGTCATGAGGGTTAAAAATAAAAAGGTATCCAAAATGGTTACAAAACTAAGTAATTAATTCCCCAAGACACCTTTGTGGTTCTATTTATGTTCATTATGTTTTGTGGAAATCTTATGTTTCAAAAAGTATATATGGGTGAAAAGTATGTCTTCTGGAAAATGATTTCATGCATTTACAAGTATTCATGGACTAATGTTTTATTTTCATATTTTTATATCCCTTACTATAATATTTGTGCTTAAACTAAGTTTTTAATTTATTTTCACAAGTTATAAGGTTGTGTAAGACAAATAATTAATCCATGGTAAATGTTATGAAGATTTTCCAAAGAAATCATGTATTATTTGAAATGTTTTATATTTTAGAAGAAATGGATATTGATTTTTTGGTATCTGCTCTATATAAATATGGAATGTTATGTATGTTTCATATCCCAATTATATAAATCACTAAACTGAAAATATACTCAATGTGAAATGAAGTTATTTCTTGACTTAAATTCAACATTAAGTAATTTAATAAGGTTGGGTCATTATAGTTGGTATCAGGGATGGTTTAGATAAATTTAGAGGTTTATATTATATTAATAGAATACCATAAGTTATTTTTACTCTATGGTTCATTTGTAATGATATATAATTTAAATATTTCCATGTTTCTTAGACTAAGATATGTTTTTTCTGAATTTTTTTCCATAGAAGAAATGGGGAAAAGGAAGAGGAAAGGACCCGAAAGAGGGATATCCATCCGAATCTGCAACCTGGAATGGTGGGGATTTAAAATGAGTTGTTCATGATAGTAATGGCCTAGCAGACGAATGCAATAAATGGCAGTTTCATCCATGTAAGATAATAACTAGTGTTACCACAAAATAAAATGACAATGGTGGAACATTTTATGAGACAATACCCTCCTACATTCAATGGATCTTCAAACCTGATAGTGGAAGAGGTATGGATTAAATCCCTTGAAAATATATTCGATGTTATGGGATGTTTAGATAATAAAATGGCGAGTCTTTAAATTTATCATTTTGAAGGTGAATATGATCAGTGATGGTTAATGGTAAAAAATATTAGGGATAGATAGGAGATCTATGCCTTAAAGTGGGATGAATTTAAATGTCTTTTCTTCGAAAAATATTTTCCTAAGGTGGTGGAACTTAGGATGGAGAAGCAATTCCTTGAATTGAAGAAAAAGGAGGAAAATTCAGTGGCTTTTTATGAATAAAACTTCACCTGAATGGTGAGGTATGCTCCAAATTTTATTCTGGATTTTGATAGAAAAATCAACTACTTTTACTCAGTATTGAAGACATGGTATCAAAGGCCATTGGCCTCCCTTTAATTCAAAAGTAATGAGAAACTTTTCCGATGTGCTGAGAGGGTATAGATAGAGTTTTATGATAATCACATGCACTTTTAAAACATGGAGGAGAAGAGGTGAAGATGGAAATCGATGGGTAATAATCAACCAAAGAAACCTAATGGTAAGAAATTCTATTTTCCAGTATGTGAAAACTGTGGAAAAACACCCTGGGGATTTTCTTACCGAAACTAGGATTTTTTTATGTGGAATGTTTGGACATATGGCCTGACATTATAATGAAAAAGATCCTAGGACTAATACTGATAAAAAAATTGTAAAGTGTTTAAATTGTGGTGAGATGGGTCATTAATGAAATGTCTCCCCAAAGAGAGATCTTAAGTATTCAAAGAAGCCAGACTATGAGCATAAAGGTGTAGTGATATCCTTTGCAACTACTTCAGTAGATTTCAGGCTATCAAATGAAGTATTATCAGGTACATTGTTTGTTTACTCATATTTTTCTAAAGTTTTGTTTGATATGGGGTCTACAAATTTCTTTATTTCTAAGGAATTTTATGGTAAATTGGAAAAATCACCTCAACAAATGAGACTAGAACTTATTGTTGAAACACCAGGAAGAATTATTATAGTTAAGAGGAATTATAATTATATTTCTATTGTGTTATGTGGAAAGAATTTATTTGAAAACCTTGTTGTTTTTTCCTTAGTAGAGTTTGATGTCATTCTGGGAATGGATTGGCTTTCTATTTATCTTGCAAAGATTGACTATAGCACTAATGAAGTATTTTTTTAAAAGGAGTTTTAATTTGTATACAATAAATAACCCATACTATTAATAACATATCAAGAAGCTGAGAAACTGTTGAAAGATGGAAATGAAACTTATCTTGCTCATATTTTTCAAAATAAGGGATTTGTTCATATTAATGAAGATCTAATGGTAAATGAATATCTTGATGTGCTTCCTAAAGAGTTAACCAGTGTTATACCTAACTGGGAAGTTGAATTCACACTTGACTTAGTTCCTGAGGCTATGCCAATTTCAAAACCAATATACCAGATGGATCAGATGGAACATATTGAATTGAAAAATCAGTTGTATTAGTTTCTTGATAATGGCTTCATTCGTCCTAGTACTTCACCATGGGGTGCTCCTATTTTTTTTTAAAAAAATAAAGATGGTTCCATAAGAATTTTCATTGATTATAGAGCCTTGAATAACATCACTGATAAAAAAAGTATCATTTTCCTCATATTTATGACTTGTTTGATCTGATCTAGGTAGCTCAGTACTTTTCCAGTATTGAGATGAGATCCGGATACCATCAGTTGTAGGGGAAGAAGGATGACATCCCAAAAACAACATTTCATACTACATGTCACGACCCGTCCTCGTGTCTTGTGTCGTTACTACCCCAAGCCCGCCTTCCATAGGCCAAGGGCTGGTGACAAGAACCAAAGGTATAAATCCCAATAAGAGGGAAGGAATTTCCTTTATATAAGTAATCAAACACAATATAGTAAGCAAGATGAACTAAACACTAATTAAACTGAGTACAAAAGTAAGTGCTGGAAAGTAAATGGGCCAGAATACAAACCCAACTGAAAGTACAGTACAATAGTAGAGAAAGAACAACTGCAGTAAAGTAAACCAGTAAGCACTGAGTCATCCTCCAGATATCCCACCTGAAGGGTGGGTACAAATGGTCTCCTTAGCTCCTTAGGTCTGGTCATCTGCTCTGTGATTGACCCGCTATGTGGTCCACCTCCAGGTATTGTCCTGCTCCACAAGACTCCACCTTGATCAGTGTTATCTGTCATCTGCATCCAACACAACATAGTGCGGGCATAGCCCATGTAGGGGTGAGTATACGATACTCTGAAGGGACCCTAAGACCCCTGAAGGTCTCCCAGAATCCACAAAGGACAAACCACAAAAGATAAGATACAAACACAAAGTATCAACCAACTCTACTAAGGTATATGCCCATAAATATACCTAAGTCATCAATTCCAGTTCGACTCCAACTCACAAGCCCAAGTACAACCCAGTCCACACATGAAAGCACAACCTAGTCCACACAAGAAATCAAGTCAATCACATCGTTGATAATGACTGAAAGTCAAGACATAGCTCACCTCGGTATACTACTCATGAAGAGAGGTGGAGATGATAGATGTAGCCTCTAAATCATCTCCCCTACCTAACCCATGTAGGATCCAAGTACAGAAGCCATCGCTGTCGAACCCACGTAGTATACAAGTACAGTAACAGTCGTTGTCAAACCCATGTAGGATCCAAGTACAATCTTCATCGCTGATGAACCCACAGAGGATCCAAGTACAGCCATCCTCACTGCCGAACCCACGTAGGATCCAAGTAGAGTCGTCATCGGCGTCACAGTCACATCCAGCTCAAGGGTTCCCGCACACAGCACGCTCGATTCCGGGAGGGTCCACTCCACGAGGCAAGAGGTTCGATACATCAACTGTCACAAAGTTTAGAGTGGATGTATCCCAAAGTTCCGTCTCGTCAATAGGAACTCAACGCAACAGACGACGCGTCAATCGGACACCCGGTCTGAGAGATATAGGCTTTTCCGTCCCAGGGGCCCGGTTAGAAATATGCTCATTTCTAACTCGGCTGACATCCAAAATCATATGAAACTCACTTAGAGTATTGCAAAAGAACTGTCTCATCGAATGGGTCCTAGTGCTGCAGACGGCGCATCGATCGGACGCATGGTCTTTATGTTAACCTGGTTTAAGTGATTATCAGGCCTGACCCGTTTATCCCAGTGGGCCGACATGTCGGGTTGACCTAGATTGACAGGTCTGACCTAGCAGGTGTGTCGGACCGCTCCGAAAGAGATACTCAAGTCGGTCCGAAGGGACGCAGACCGGCCCGAAGTGGCGCGGCCTGGTGCAGCCCGGCTCGGCCTGGCCCGGCGCGGCCCGACTGGGCACACGGCCCGACTGGCTTGGCCAACTAGCCGAGTGGCTCAGTCGAAGTCGAGCGCGTTCCAAAGGGGGGGGGGTGCCCCCCCCCCCCGGTTTCCCGCACAGGCGGCGCTGCCCTTCCCCAAACAGGTCAGCTGAACCGACCGGTCTTCTTCACACACGGCTCGCATGGGCGGGCCGCCGGCCTTCCAGCACAACCCCGCGGTCCAGCACCTCCCGGCCGGCTGACGAGCCGGTCGGTCCTCTAACGCGGCGCCCTCCTGGCACCACGTCTCCTCTTCGCCGGCTAGCAGACGGGCCGGCCTGTTCTCCCTCCAAAGCAGCCTGTGTAGCGGGCCATGGTTCTTCCTGCACAACCGGTGCGATGGTGTCGGCCTCCCTTTGTCGCGTTCCCGTTTCGACATGACTGTTTCATGCCTTCTTTGTCGCATTCCGATTCTAGAATAATCAAACGAGAACAACAGAGGGTTGTCGGGCCGTGTTCATTCGGTCCGCACCCTCCGCGTGAGATGATAACAATATGCCATATTTAAACATCAATTTCCAATGAGTTCGGGATATGTAAACTTCCAATTCCAAGAATAAACCCCTACCTCCACAAAATATGACGAGCATTGGAGTCACAGTTGACGGCGTTGCGAGATGAGGGTATGTAGACATCGACGGAGAGCGTTCGAGGAGGAAGTGGCATCTCCCCTTTTTTTCACAGTGAGAAGATTGAAAAGAGTGACATCGTTGGAGAGTTCCCACATCGGTGTCTCCTCCCTTGTCATGGAGGAAGAAGAGTACGGAGAAACCGGGGTCGCCGAGTCGATGTTCTTCGTCGAAGAGTTGACGTCCTTCATTGAGGTTGAAGTTCTTCAAATAAAAGTAGAGCTCTCTCCCCAAAATATCAACACAACATGCGAACCCAAAAATAAAATAAGGCTTCCCTTAATTTATTAAATCATGCCATGAATTTAAATTTTCAAAATTCAAACACTTAATTAATTAATTAGGAGTTTCAATTAATTAATTAATGTGTGTGTTCGCATGCAATAAAGAGGTAGAGAGGGAGAGTTACTTAATTAAATGGAGTTAATATGTTTTAAAGGTGGAGTTTATGAGGGTTATGGAAATGTGAAGGGTTGGGGATCGTGTCGGCCCCACATCACATTTTTCCTCACATGGGTAGTTAGTATGTTAGTGGGTCCCACCCTAACTTCCCCATGTAGGTTATAACCACTTAAGATATAAAAATAAAATTGTCCCACAATTTTATTCACCTCCCAATTAATCCACAAAAATTAACTTCTTCTCCCGTGAAAACGCATCTTTGGTAAAGGTCCGCTTAAGCAATTATCGGCGCTGCGAGTTCACCGGTGCCCTCAGATATCAATTCTGAGCACTGGTTCAAAAGATATAAAATCTCGCTCGTTCGTTTACTAAACGTACCCGAGCTAAACATCGGAAATTGATTCCAGGCACACCGGGCCTCAGAATCAAGTTCCATCAGAATCCATAGACTCGTAAAGTTAAAAAGTATTTAAAAAAATTCCTTGAAATTTTCGGGTCTTTAAATTACTCCCACGTCAAGGCTTTATGCCCCCGTAAATCTACATCATAAACTAGAAAAACAAATGAGGTTATTGTGCACACATCTGAGCCTCCTACTCCCATATGCTCTCCTGGAGGTTCTTATGTTGCCAACGAATGCGCACAAGAGGAATAGACCATCCACGTAGAACCCACTCCTATCAGTCCTCTATCTCCACTGGGACCTCCACAAAAGTCACCTTGTCATTGATGTCCAGCTCCTTGTGATCAATGATGTGTGTTGGGTCATGCACGTATCTCCTCAGATGAGATAAAATGGAAGACGTCGTGCACTCGGTGCAACTAAGGTAGAAGGTCTAGGCGGTAAGCCACCTCGCCTACCCTAATGAGGACTTGGAATGGTCCAATGATGTCTGGTGATAACTCGTTGCCCCGGCCAAATCTATGTAATCCACGTCGAGGTGAGACCCGTAAGAAAACGTGGTCGCCATACTCAAACTCTAGTGGTCTCCGCCTTCTATCAGCATAGGACTTATTTCTGCTCTGTGCAGTCCTCATCCACTCTTGGATGATCTGCACCTTCTTCGTCATAGCCTAGACCGTCTCTGGTCCTATGAGTGCTGACTCCCCAGGGTCAGTCCAGCACAGACGTGATCTGCATGGTCGACAGTACAATGCCTCGTATGGGGTCATCCCGATGGTGGAGTGGTAGCTGTTCTTGTACGCAAACTCCGCCAAAGGTAGGTGATCCTCCCAACTGCGACCAAAGTCAAGGGCCATGCACAGAGCATGTCCTTGAGTGTCTGAATGGTACGCTTTGTCTGGCCATCCTTCTGAGGAGGAAAGGCAGTGCTCAAGTGTAGCTGCGTCCCAAACTCCTCCTGCAACCCCTTCCAAAGCCAGTAAGTAAATAGAGCATCTCGATCAGAGACGATACATGATGGAACACCATGAAGACATATGATCTCTTGAACGTAGAGGCGTCCCAAGCTCTCCATTGAGCCCTGCTCTCTAATAGGTTGGAAGTGGGACGACTTGGTGAGTCGGTCAACAATCACCCAGATGGAGTCGTGTCCTCTGGACTTACTTGGATGCCCTATCATGAAATCCATGGATATACCATCCCACTTCCACTTCGGGACCTCTAAGGGCTACACCAAGCCTGCCTGTACCTGGTGCTCCGACTTCACCTGCTGGCAGGTGAGGAATCGTGATATGAACTCTGCCATAGCCTTTTTCATACCCGGCCACTTGTGCTATCGTCAGAGGTCCTGGTATATCATTGCTACTACAGGATGTACCGCTAGAGGGGAAGTGTGAAACTCCCTCAGCACCTCCTCTTGTAATGCAACTGGTACCATGGTACGTCCCCTGAAAAGGATGACGTGCTCTCCTCCTATAGAAAAACCATCAGGTGTCTGCCCTGTGGAAATATGAGTACGTCGCGTCTCACAGTCAACGTCCTCATGTTGTGCCTCTATGACCCGCTGTAGTAGTGGAGGAGTGACTTTGAGCGACTGTAGAAAGGCTACTCCATCTCTATCCACAAAGGATATCTGCAATGCGGCTAGCTGCTTCATTGTCTCTCCAAGTAGCTAAATGCATGATCTCCTGCTGAGAGCATCAGCTACTATATTCCTCTTACCAGGAGTATAGACTATCTCAAAGTCATAGTACTGGAGGAACTCAATCCATCGTTGCTGTCTCAAGTTCAGTTCCTTCTATGAGAAGATGTATCTGAGACTCTGGTGGTCAGAATAGACTGTAAAGCGCTCTCCCATTAGATAGTGATTCCACATCTTCAAGGTGATGACCACTTCTCCTAACTCCAGTTAATGGGTAGCGTAGTTTTGCTCATGCTGCCTCAACTGTCGTGAACCATAAGCGATCACTGCCTTCTCCTGGATCAGGACACACCCGAGTCCAGTCCCTGATGCATCGTAGTAAACTACGTACCCTATTCCCTCCTCCGGTTAGCCTCAAGATGGGTACACTGGTCAATCTCGCCTCAGCTCCTGAAGCTCTGTTGACATCTCTCTGACCACACGAAGGGTTTCCCCTTCTTCGTCAAAGCTAAAATCGTTGCTGCAACTCTAGAAAAGTTTGTCACAAATCTCCGATAGTACCCAGCTAGACCTAGGAAACTCCGCACCTTCGTCATGCTCCTGGGTGGCTCGCAAGAAAGTACTGCCTCGATTTTCGCAGGATCCATAGCAACTCCCCCCTCATAGATTATGTGCCCGAAGAAGAGTACCTCTCGAATCTATAACTGACACTTAGAGAGCTTACCATAAAGCTGGTGCTCTCTGAGTGTGTCCAGTACAACTCGCAAGTGGTAGGTGTGCTCCTCCACAGTAGTCGAGTAAATCATTATGTCATTGATGAAGACTACGACAAATTGATCCAGGTAAGGATGGATGATCATGTTCATGAGACTCATGAACACTGCTGGAGTGTTGGATATGCCGAAAGGCATAATGAAGAACTCATAGTGTCCATACTTGACACCTGAAGGCCATCTTTCGCACATCCTCGTCTCGAAATCTAATCTGATGATTGTCTGACCTAAGGTCTATCATCGAGAACCATCGTGATCCCTTGAGATGATCAAATAGGTAGTCAATCCCCAGAAGTGGATACCTGTTATTCACGGTCACCTGGTTCAAACGACGATAGTCGACACATAGTCGTAAGCTCCCATCCGCCTTCTTGGAGAATAAAATCAGAGAAGCCCAGGTTGAAACACTAGGTCGGATGAATCCCTTGCCCTGGAAGTCCTCCAGCTGTACCCGTATCTCATGAAGCATAGAGGGAGCCATCCGATATGCTGGAGTAGATATCGGAGTTTTCCCAAGGTACAAGCCAATATAAAAGTCTACCTCTCTATGAGGAGGTAGTCCTGGAACGTCGTCAGGAAAAACATCTGTGAACTGATCCACCACAATAGGAAAACTCAGACTCCGCACATCAACCGCTCCGAGAATGAGACTATCCAATTGATGTGTGATCGGCTACCCTCTCCTATGCGTATGTCCATCCTAAGCTGTAAAGGATCCCTTCTAATCAGTGAAGGTGAACCTGCTCCCATCTGTGCGGACACACCGCACATTGCTCCTAATACAGTCGATCTGAGCATGGACTGTAGATAACCAATCCATGCCCAAGATGACGTCTTAAGGCCTCAACGCCGCTAAATGAAGATCCCATCTGAAGATCTCTCCTCCTAGAGTAAGCTTACACTACCGGCACCGGTGCGTAATCGTCGAGTCTGCTCCCATCGGAGTCTCCAGCCGTAAGGATCAAGCCAACGGCTCCGTCGGAATCTCCGAGCTCCGAACAAGGGAAGAAGTAATAAAAGAATGACTCTCTACTATGTCTATAAGAACTAAAGCAAGGGTAGAGTAGACATAGATAGTACCTCGAATCATCTTAGGTGCATCGTGGTCGTAAGCCTCCACTACCTGAAGCTAAGCCAGCCTTTGTCCGCCATCTACCTGTGGTTGGGGTGGACCTCCTTGTGGTGGTGGTGGTAGAGCCTCAATGCGTCGCCCGCCACCCGCTGCTCGGCCAGCTCCTCTGCCTCGTCCTCCTGCTCCCTGCGGACTGCCACAGTCGAACCTCTACCTCTTCATGGGTGGTCCCTCAACCGTCTGATGCTCCTCTGCATGGTGCGTCGGGAAGTCTCGAGCCATGTGGCCCTTCCCACCGCATGCATAGCACTACCTGCCTCTCGTATGACTGGATCTACTGCATGTGATCTGCACATCCAAACCAGTATCCTAAGGTTTCCCACCTGATGTCCTGGTCTGCTTGGACCTCTGTGTCATCTATCTACTGCCGGCTGTAGAAGACACTGTTATGTTTCTCCCTACAGTAGGCCTCGCGGTTGGCGTAGGATCAGAAAGGAAGCTCTCTACAACAAGGGCTCGCCCCAGTACTCATGCCTACATCGGAATACTGAGGGATATCATCGAAGCCCTGATCTCATGCCTCAATCCCTGCTAGAAGGTCTGGGCCCAAAAGAATGGGTCTCGTACTATGTCCGTGGAGTAGCGCGAGAGGTCGGTAAATCTCTCCTAGTACTCGGCTACTGTCATACTGCCCTGCCGCGGTTGTAGTAACTCTTGGATGCGCACTTCATGGAGGGTGGCTGGAACGAACTCCGAACGGAAGAGGATCTCAATGTCCGTCCAAAGTAGAGATGTCTCGTCATGAACTTGGAGCATAATGATCCACCATCTACCTACTACTGCGTACAAGAGACTAGCCGCAAGGATCACCATAAGATCTGCTGGTGTCCCTACCAATCTGAAGACTCAGACTATAGCCTCCGGCCAATCCTCAGCTGCCTGAGGGTCTGTCTTTCCACGAAACCTGGGCGTCCTCTGACGCTGAAACTCTTGCAGTGCACTCAGGTGACGTGAACTCTCCACTGCTGGGGCTGGTGGTATCGGTGGCCCAGTGGGTAGAGGTACTGTTGGTGCCTCAGCTATAATGGGGCCCTGCACCGAGGCCTCGTCGCTCGGTGGGCTGCTATCTCGCACGTAACTGGGAACCCTAGTTGGCTGCTATCATGGGGCCATCCTGAAAAGAAACAGTTGTGCCACGGTTAATACAATATACCAGGTGAGCTGACTCTAAGTAATCACAAAAACAAACTTTTGAAACACACATGCAATCAATGTTTTCAGGCACTGAGTTAGAAATCAGAAGTCAGGGTCCTGGCGTACGGATATGTCGGTCACCACACCATCACTGGACTCCTTGGTCTGATAACCACACTCAATACTCTAAACATTATTGCTTCACAGAGAAGAAATTATTAGACTCCTGAGTTCTACAATAGAACCAACATCCTTTGATACCAATTTGTCACGACCCGTCCTTGGGGCATGTGCTGTGACTACCCCAAGCCCGCCTTCCATAGGCCAGAGGCTGGCGACTAGCACCAAAGGCGTAAATCCTAATAAAAGGGAAGGCATTGCCTTTATATAAGTAATCAAACACAACAGAGTATGCAAGCTGAATTAACACTAAGTAAACTGAGTACAAAACTAAGTGCTGGAAAGTAAATGGGCCAGAATACAAACCCAACTGAAAGTACAGTACAACAGTAAAGATAGAGCAACTCCAGAAAAGTAAATCAGCAACCACTGAGTCGTCATCCAGATATCACACCTTAAGGGTGGGTACAAATGGTCTCCTCAGCTCCTCGGGTCCGGTCATCCGCTCCATGTTCGTCCCGCCAAGTGGTCCACCTCTAGGTATCGTCCCGCTCCACAAGAATCCTCCTAGATCAGTTTTGTCTGTGGTTTGCATCCAACACAACGTAGTGTGGGCATATCCCATGCAGGGGGGATTATATGATACTCAGTAGGGACCCAGAGACCCCCGAAGGTCTCCCAGAATCCACAAAGGACAAACCACAACGGAAAGATACAAACATAAAGTATCATCCAACTCTACATAGGTATATGCCCATACATATACCTAAGTCATCAATTACAGTTCGATTCCAACTCACGAGCCCAAGTACAACCCAGTCCACACAAGAAAGTACAACTCTGTCCACATAGGAAAGCAAGTTAATCACATTGATGATAATGACTGAAAGTCAAGACACAACTACCACTGGTATACTACTCACGAAGAGGGGTGGAGATGATAGATGTAGCCTCTGAATCATCTCCCCTGCCGAAACCACGTAGGATCCAATTACAGAAGTCATTGATGTCAAACCCACATAGGATCCAAGTAGAGTAACAATCGTCGTCGAACCCACATAGGAACCAAGTACAGTCATCATCGCTGCCGAACCCACGGAGGATCCAAGTACAGTCTTCTCACTGCCAAACCCACGTAGGATCCAAGTACAGTCGTCAGCGTCATCGCAGTCGCCGCCAGCTCTAGGGTTCCCACACACAGCACGCTCGATTCCGAGAGGGTTCACTCCACGAGCCAGGAGGTTCGATACATCAACTGCCACAAAGTCTAGAGTTGAATTATCCCGATGTTCTGTCTCGTCAATAGGAACTCAATGCAACAGACGGCGCGTCAATCAGACGCCCGGTCTGAGAGATATAGGCTTTTCCGTCCTAGGGGCCCAGTTAAGAATATGTTCGTTTCTAACCCAGTCGAAATCCAAAATCATCTAAAACTGAATTAGAGTATTGAAAAAGAACCTTCTCTTCTAAAGGGTCCTAGTTCCGCAGACGGCGTGTCGATCGGGCGTGCAGTCGTTATGTTAACCTCGTTTAAGTGACTATGAGGCCCGGCCCTTTTAGCCCAGTGGGCCGACGGGTCGGGTTGACCCAGTTTGACGGGTCCAACCCAAAAAGGGTGTCGGACCGGTCCGAAGGAAATACTCAAGTCGGCCTGAAGGGACGCGGCCTGGCCTGGCAGGGCGCTGCCCAGCCCCCCCCCCCCCCCCCCCCCCCCGGTTTTTTGCACCGGCGGTGCCAGGCAGCACTGCCCTTCCCCAAACCGGCCAGACTTCTGCGCACGCAGGCCCGCATGGGTGGACTGCCGGTCCTCCAGCGTGGCGCCCTCCTGGCACCGCGGCCCAGCACCGCCCGACCGGCCGGTCCTCTAACGCGGCGCCCTCCTGGCGCCGCGACTCCTCTTCGCCCAACCAGCCAACGAGCTGGCCAGTTCTTCCACCGAAGCGGCCCGTGTAGCGGGTCGCGGTTCTTTTCGCACAACCAGCGCGATGCTTTCGGCCTCCCTTTTCGTGTTCCCGGCATGGCACAATGGTGTCGTGCCTCCTTTGTCGCATTCCTATTATAGAATAATCAAATGAGAACAAAGGAGGGTTGTCGGGCCGTGTTCGTTCGGCCCGCACCCTCCGCGTGAGATGATAATAATCGGCCATATTTTAACATTCATTTCCAATGATTTCGGGATACGTTAACTTCCACATCCAAGTATAAACCCCTACCTCAACAAAAGATGATGAGCGTTAGCGTCACGGTTGAAGGCATCACGATATGAGGGTTCGTAGACGTCGACGGAGAGCGTCCAAGGAGGAAATAGTGTCTCCCCTTTTTGTCACGAAGAGAAGATTGAAAGGCATGACGTCGTTGGCGAGTTCTCACGTTGGTGTCTCCTCTCTTTTCATGGAGTAAGAAGAGGATGGAGAAACTGGGGTCATCGAGTCGATGTTCTTCATCGAAGAGTTGACGTTCTTCGTTGAGGATGAAGTTCTTTAAATAAAACTACAGCTCTCTCTCCAAAATCTGAACACAACATGCCAACCCAAAAATAAAATAAGGCTTCCCTTATTTTATTAAATCATTCCATGCATTCAAATTTACAAAACTAAAACACATAATTAATTAATGAAGAGTTTCAATTAATTAATTAATGTGTGTGTTGGCATGAAATAAAGAGGGAGAGAGGGAGTGTTACTTAATTAAAGGGAGTTAACAAGTTTTAAAGGGGGAGTTTATGAGAGTTTTGGAAATGTGAAGGGTTGGGGCTTGGGTGGGACTCACCTCAAATTTATCCTCACATGGGTAGTTAGGATGTTAGGGGGTCCCACCCTATCTTCCCCATGTAGGTCATAACCACTTAAGATATATAAATAAAATTGTCCCACAATTTTATTCACCTCTCAATTAATCCACGAAAATTAACTTCTTCTCTCGTGAAAAAAAATCTTCGGTAAAGTTCCTCTTAAGAACTTACCGGCGCTGCGAGTTCACCGGTGCCCTCAGATTTAAATTCCGATCACCGGTTCAAAAGATAGAAAATTCCGCTAATTCTTTTACTGAACGTACCTGAGAAAAACTTTGGAAATTGATTCCAGGCACAGCGGGCCTCGAAATCAAGTGCCTTCAGAAGCCGTAGACTCGTAAAATTACAAAGTATTTACAAAAAATCCCTTGAAATATCCAGGTCTTTACACTAGATATTGGAATTATGAATTTTTTGTTATGTCATTTGGGTTAACTAATGATCATGTTGTATTCATGAATAATATTAATATAATATTTAATGAGTTCTTGGATAAGTTCATGGTTGTGTTTATTGAAGAAATTTTGTTATTTTATAAGAGTAAAGAGGAGCATAAAAAAACATCTAAGGGTTGTTTTTCAAACCTTAAAGGAAAATAAACTATATGGAAAATTTAGAAAGTTTTATTTTTGGTTGCAATAGATTTTTTTTCTTGGAAACATTGTAAATAAGGATGGAATAATAGTTCATCCTGCTAAAACAAAAGTGGAACTACTGCAAATATAGCCTTTATTAGTGCTAGAAAAGCTCATTAACAGTGCTAGAAAAGTGTTGTTAATCAAGGAGATGATAAAGGGGTGTCCATTTTATCTGCACTCAGAAAAGCGCTGATAAATGCCCCTTTTATCAGTGCTAAAAAGCACAATTAAAAGGGACTTTTATCAGTACTAAAAAAAGCGCTGATTAAAGAGTCCTTTATTAGCATTTTTTTAACATTGATAATGACCCCTTTTATCGACTTTTTTAAAAAGCACTGATAAAAGTTAAAAAAAATATAAGAAAAATAAAAATATATATTTTTGCAATTTTGGGGGGCTTCAACAGCGCTTGAAGCCCCCCTTTAACAGTGCCCCACCCCCACCCCCCATAGTAGCCCCCGCACGCCCCAGCCAGCTCCACCTAGCCCCACCCCCTTTAATAGCGCCCCACCCCCCTTTAACAGCGCAAGGTTATTCCCCCCACCTGCACGCGTGACCTACCTCCCTCAAGATTCGAACTTGAGACCTGTTGCCTACGCGCCTAAGCCTTTACCACTCCACCATATTGTTTTGCTTTTCATTTATAAATATATCTATTTATTTACATATATATATATATTTATATTTATATTTACTCATATATTAATATATATATATATTAACATATATATTTATATTAATTTATATATTTATATATATTTAGTTATATTAATATATTTATATATATTTAGTTATATTAATATATATATATCTGTATATTAATATATATATATATATATATTAACATATATATATATATTGATATATATATATTCAGTTATATTAATATATATATATATATATATATATATTAATATATACATAGTTATATTAATATATATATATCCATATATTAATATATATATATATATTTAGTTATATTAATATATATATGTCCGTATATATATTTAGTTATATATATATATATATATTTATATTAATATATATATATATATATATTTGTATATTAATATATATATATATATTAACATATATATATTTATATTAATATATATATATATATTTAGTTATATTAATATATATATATATATTTAGTTATATTAATATATATATATATTTAGTTATATTAATATATATATATATATATTTAGTTATATATATATACATATTAAGTTATATTAATATATATATATCTATTTAGTTATATATATATATAGTTATATATATATATATATCCATATATTAATATATATTTATATCTATTTACATATATATATTTAGTTATAATTTATTATCCATATATTTATTTATATATTAATATATATTTATAAGATTTGTTTTAAATACATTTATAAAATTTGTTTTCTTATATGTGTTTGTAAATAAATAAATAAATACATACATTTATATATACATCACACACACACACACACACTTATATATATTTGTATTTATGAATAAATACTTATATGTGTGTATCTGAAAAGCCATAAAATGTTAAAACGACAATAACTTCTAATCCAGAAGTTAGTTTCAACTCCACAACCAGTAAAATCGGAAAAAATAAAATAATATTCTATATGACATGTGGTACATGACTAGAGGATTTCCAGATCAAATGTTATATTTGAATGTTAAAAAATCTAGATATCCGGACTAAAAAATTAGTTTTGGAGGCCTTCTAGGCCTTTTAGGCCTCGAAGAATGTTGCAGAAGGTTCTCGTCAGTCATAGCGCGTAGAGATCGTCAGAGGCTTTGATTTCATATGTTGTAAAGCTCAAACAGACACCTGTATCAAAATTTATGGTCATTTGAAATTCGAGTTGCATTTTCAACTTATTTTTTTTCTTTTATTAAATTTTTTTTTTATTTTTTTTTATTCAAACTGTTATTAAATGACTATTACTCGATAAATGTTAAAAAATTATTAATTTAAAATATTTTTCAAATTATTTTATAAACCTATTTTACTAAATATTTTATACATTAATTTTAGATTTCCATTTATCCTTATGTAAAACATATTTAAAAATATATATATTATATGTATATCAATATAAATATACTTATATATCAATATATTTTTTTTTATAAATTTTTTTTGAAATATAAACTTTATCAGTGCTTGGAAAAAGCACTAATAAAGCCCCCCTATATCAGCGCTACTAAAAAAAGCAGTGATAAAGGGGGTCCCTTTAACAGCGCTAGAAAAAGCGCTGATAAAGAGTAACTTTTAACAGCATTTTTTAGCAGTGTTAAAAGTTCCCTTTATCAGCACTTTTTTAGCCCTGATAAAGGGTGGCACTGAGGAAACCCAATATTTTGGTAGTGTGGTTGATTAATGGCCAAAACATAGAAATGTTATATAGATTCATAGTTTCATTGGAATAGTAGGTTATTACCAATGATTTGTTAAAAATTTGGCACCTTTATCTAACTCAATAAATAAGTTAACCCAAAAAGGGGTTAAATTTTTTTGGACAGAAGAATGTGATGTTTTTTTCATGAACTGATGAAGAGATTGGGGAATGATCTAGTTTTGGACTTGCCTTCCTAAAATGGTGAGTTTTTCATCTATAGTGATGCTTCATTTAAGAGACTTGGTTCTGTTCAGAGACAGAATGATCGGTTAATTGCTTATGCTTCAATGCAACTAAAACCTAATTAGTTAAATTATCCCACACATGATTTGGAATTGGAAAGTACGTTTTTTTCTTTGAAAATTTAGAGGCATCATTTGTATGTATCCAAATGTCAAATATATACTAACCATAAAAGTCTGAAATATATATTCACTCTGAAGGAATTAAACATGGGGCAGTGAAGATGGCTTGAACTCATAAAGGATTATGATTTCACAATAAATTACCATCTAGGTTAATAAAAAATGTGTAGGATTCTGTGAGTCAAAAACATCATGCATCATTAACCATGTTACGTTTGAAACATGATATATTTATTAATAATTTCATGAATTTTGGCTTGGAAGTTGCTGGTGCAGGAAAAACATCTGTTTTGTTTCATGTTTTAGTGCTTTCATCGTTATTAGACATAATTAAGAAAGAATATAAGGAAGATCACAATCTATAGAAAAAAGTAGAATTGGTTAAAATGTGTAAGATTCAAAATTTAACCTTGATAAAGATTGTGTTTTAAGATTTAGTAAGAGGTTGTGTGTGCCTAGTGATTCTCAGTTGAAGAAATAATTATTTTGTGAAGCTCATAGTTCTCCATTTTCAGTTTATCCTGTCAGTACTAAGATGTATAGAGACCTATAGGAGTATTATTGGTGGGATGGAATGAAAAAAGTTATTTTAGAATTTACTGGGAATTGCTTGACATCTAAACTTGTTAAAGTAGAGTGGTAGTTACCGAAGGGGATGCTATAGCCTTTTCCAATTCCATAGTGGAAATGGGAGAATACATCCATGGAATTCTTTGTGGGACTACCAAAGACTTCTAGAGGTAATAATAAAATATGGGTTATTATTGATCGACTAACTAAATATACACATTTTCTCCCTATTCAAGAAACAATGTATTTATTTCAGCTTTCTTCATAGTACCTCAAATAGATTATCAGGTTATATAGAGTTCCTCTTTCCATTGTATCTAACTGAGATCCCATGTTCACTTCAATTTTTTGGAAGGTCCATTATAAGTCATTGTTTATAGTATTAAATTTCAGTACATCTATTCATCCTCAATCAGAAGATTAATCAGAACAAACAATTTAGACTTTGAAGGATATGATTTAAGCTTGTTCAATGGACTACCAGGTAAGTTGGGATCATCTTCATTGTTTAATTTAGTTTTCTTATAATAACTATTTTTATTCCATTATACATATGTCACCTTTTGAGTCATTGTATGGGAAGTGGTGTTAATCACAAGATTTTTGGGATGAAGTCATTGAAATGAAGTTAAAGGGACCAGAATTAATAGAGGAAGTGTCTAAGTAGGTAAAGATGATCCAGTAACACATTAGGACATCTCAGAGAAGTTAGAAAAGTTATGTAGACAATTAGAGGAATGAAATTTCTTTTTAGGTAGGTGATCATGTTTTTCTTCGAATCTCATCATAGAAAAGTGTTATTCAGTTCGGTAATAAAGGAAAGATAAGGCACAATTCATTGAACCTTGTGAAATTTTGGAGAAATTTGGACCAGTCACCTACTAAGTAGATTTTCCTCTGAGTTTATCTCAGGAAAACAGTTTTTTTAATGTTTTGATGTTGAGAAATTATGTTCCAAATTCAGGTGATGTTTTGAGCCCAGAAGCTGTTCATTTAGAAGAAAATATTTCCTATGAAGAGAAACATGTTCATATTCTTGATTTAAGAGAACACGTATTGAAAAATAAGGTAATCCATCAGGTAATGTTTTTGTTGAGAACCCACATGGGTGAAGAAGCAACATGGGAATCTGAAAATGCTATGAGGGAAATGTACCCTCACTTGTTTAATAAGTAAATAAAATTGTGAGGACACAATTCCTAGAAGGTGGGGATAATGTAACACCCCAAGGTTTTAAAAATAAATTGAAATACATGAAACAATATTTTAAATAGATATCTACAACTAGTATTTAAACCTAATTCTTCCACTTCTATTATTTGAATTTCAAAAAATAGTCATCTACAGTTGTGATTAATAAGTTATTTAGAGTCTGATAGAACCAAATTTATTTTTTTTTGTGGAATTATAGCATACCATTATGAGTAGAAATATGAATAGTAATATGACCTTATGATTAATAAATAATATTATTATTTTATTTTCTTATGGTTATAAGATAATTAGAGGCTGATTAATTTTTCAAGGTGTTAAAAAGGGAGTTATAGGTTTAAATTTTTTATTTTTGAATAAATTATGATCTTGTTTAAAAATTAAATTAATAATATTTATACAATTATTGTCAAAAATGGATTTCATTTTTTGAATTCTATACAACAAAAATTGTTAGGGTGATTTTTTGGGATTTTTCAGAAATTCTTGATTTTTAATGAATTGTAAAATACAATAAATTATGATTAATGCTAAATACTTGTTTTACTGCATCACAGGTGAGTCAAGGATGATATAAGCCTACTTTTTTTGAACTCACATGAAATTATTACTATTTTGGGTCACATGAATCAATACTATTCATAGTATTGAGAAAAACGATTGAACTACTGATTAAAATAATGTAAAACTCCTCCTCTCCTCCACTATAAATACCACCGTCATTACCCTCTTCCTATAACACCTATAAAGCCTTGATAATTATCTAATTGGCACCCAATATCCTTCCAAATGATATTCCTCACATCTAAGACCTACATGTCTCACCAAAAAGAAAAAATCAACGGCCTTATGGAGGATCATAATGAGAAGAGATCAAGAGGTAAGAATCATCTTCCTTTATTTTCATACAATATCTTACCCTCCACTTATCCAAGAGGTAAGAATCATAGGTCTGGTCCCCCATTTGGCTTGCTCAAACCTACTTCTAGGTAGTCCTTCATTCAAGCTTTTCTTGGTCGGCTGGTCCCACTTGGACCTGGCTAAGTGGCATAGAAGACTTTAATGTTGAGGGACAACCTAGTTGGACCATATTTTTTTAATCACCTGAAAATATGAAAACATAATAAGTAAACTTAAACATAAATTCATAATAAAATCAAAATTTTCTAAACTTATCACTTATTATCCACTTAAATCCATTTTTATGCTTCAATTTCAATTCATCATAATTTAATAAACATTAATTTCATGGTCATATTGATTAAAATTTATCTAAATTACTTAAAAATTGATATAAATATGCATGAAGAAATCATTTCATTATATATAAGGGTTTATCTTAACATAATGATTATAAAAAACATAAATATTCTTCATCTTTTTTCAAATAAAAGAGAGGAAAAATATAAATATTTGAGAGAGAGTTTAGTTTTTAGTGAAAGTGTTTTCCATTTTTACTTCTATATTTTACTCTTTCTTTAATAATCATGTATATTCTCACTTATTATTGGATATAAAAATATCCCTTAAAATTTGCCATTTTATTAAATTTTAGATGTTATTTTCTCAAAAATACCTTGAAAATGGGATTGAGTACTAAGATATTTTGTACTATTTTCTTCTCTGGGTATTTAAAACCATTTAGAAATCGATTTTAACTTAAAGAGGTAGTCCAATATTTAATACATTAATCAAAAAATTAATTTCCACTTAAACTAATCTAATGGTAATAAATATGTAGGTTATAGAATGAAGTAGATGATTCTGGATCACCACATGGAATAATTCCACATATCTGAATGCATGGAGTTGAATTGATCCATGTATATATTCATCATTCAGGTGAATTCTTCAACTATCTAAATCATAAAACATTCTTGCTCATGTTAATGAATTTTGTGTATCCAACAAAATCATGTAGCTGATTGGAACAACATATCCAAATTTTCAAAAGATCTAAACCAAATAGTTGGTTACTCCAAAAAGGTGATTCATGTAGTTGTTTTATTGATTTATCTATTTTGTAACATAGGTTATTGATTGATGTAACTCATTTTTATATTCCCATTTCTATGACATATATAATTTACATATGTTATTACATCTTGTATCCAATTCGAATAGTTGATATCTCAACATATCTAAATATCCACATAGGCAAATTCCTCATGTAACTAAATTTTCCAATCTAATGAAAATTGTATCAATATTCTAGAATTGAAAAATAATAGAAAAATGAACATAAATAAAAATAAAAACCTAATGAACACATATAAAATATTATCATTAGTAACATATGAAGGTTTTTTCAGATCATAAAAACATAAAAAATAAGGGATATATTATAAAAACATTAACATTCCAACAATATCCTCCTTTTTGATGATCATAAAACCCATTAAAAAAAAATATAAAATTTTAAAGGGTTTAAAATTATCTTTAAGATCATTAAAAAAATAAATGTAATGTATAATTTCTTTTGAAATTTTATGTTTATCATTTTTTATCCCCCTTTATCTAACTTATCTATCTTCTTACCTTTTTGTGACATTAAAAAGTAAGGGTAAGGATAGGAAAACAATTATAACATAGCCCCTTGAATTAAGAGCAGTTAAGATATAATGTTGATGCTGAACTTTAATTAAGGAAGGAAATTTTTTTTATAAATTATGAAAGTAAAACACTCAAATAAAATGAAAAAAAATAAATTAAAATAATCTCTTAACAAGAAAAAAAGAGATAAATATGAATTTTTTTAATCAAGTAAACTTTTATAAAAAATTAAAAGTCCCAAAATATAAAACAAAATTTGTCAAATGATCCTGGATTAAGGATTGGTTCAAATTCGGATGTAGGTTTGGTTGTAGGTTTATTTAAGGATAGAGAGGTTGAAGAGGTAGTTTGAGGGTCAACTACTAGATGTAAGAAACTCTTCCAATCTCCAAAGAACTGTCTATATCTCCAAAACCTGATCTTTATCTATGTCTATGAAAAGGTGTGATTAACACATTGTCATTATTCTATGAAGAAAATCATAATTCATAAAATCCAAAACATATAAAATCCATCTTCTTGGCCAGTATTGATGGTGTATCTTCTTTATCAGTAGATTCAACACCAAAAAAAGTAGAAACCATGGATTTTTTATGTTGATAAATAATGAATTGATCAAACATAACATTTAATCTCTACCTATAACCTCTATAAGTATCCAGAGGTTCAAGTCTAAGGGATATTGTTCCTCTTAGAGCGAAAATATTATCATCACACAAATCAATCCTATTGATTATATCTAATTTACATTAACCTAGAATTACATTAACCTAGAATTACATTGTAATATTGTCTATGCATCTAAGAAAATGAGGATATACCATTCTTCAACACTCCTTTAAAATTTTCAATACATATAGTGGAAAAAATTGGGAAGTAGTGACCATGGTAACAGGATGAGGACTTGATTGAGCTGAAGAAGGCACTGTAGAGAGATTAATCTGAATCTGGTCTACAGATACCAATAACCTACTCAGTCTACCTTCTAATGAGTTTCACTTATGATCCAAGTTTTCTAAATTATCTATTAGGACATGAAAAACCTCATGCATATTGTTCGACGGAGCTTAAGGCACTGGAGAAGTAGTAGAATCAAGCACAAGAACAACTATCCTAAGAGTTTTGTAAAAAACAAGATCTTTTCTTGCCGTTATAGTAAGGGATTATTCTGACTCATAGGAACTAAAATTCTTATCTAAGGAGTCTATATAGAGATCTAAAACACCCATATAAATTGTATCTTGTATAGTTGTTAAATTCTTATGGTATCTACTAATAAGTCCAATAGATGTTTAAACCATATCGCATATATACAAGTAAATTTACATGGTTTATCCTTTCTTGGTATCAATAGAAGGTACAAATTCTTCAATATATCCAACTATATTATTAAGGGAAACATGTTTTCCAAGACCTCGTCTATATACAGCTTCTCTAGATTCCGAAATCATAGGTAATAGATTGTTTTTGAATTATTTTATACGAACTGGAGTAAATATGTAACATTGAAGTTACTGGATTTAAAAAAAAAACTAAATTCCAATTCAACAAGAGTTTATCAAACTAATTCTGAAAATATGGAACCATGGAAGTTTCCAAAGTAGATGTTTCTCTTGGATAAACATCTTAAAGAACTCAAACTGACTCACAACCACACTCTTTAGATTTTCAAATATATTTTTAAAGTATAACTTAAAATTTTTAATCTCATCAAGTGTAGCCACAAAAATATATTATTTTTCTATTGAGAAGCTCTAAATCACATCCCTTTGAGATACCAAATGTACCCCATTCTCATTGACCAAAATCTTGGTAGTATATATTCCTTTCATCTCATTCACCTGGTCTCTCATGGATTCAACATCCTTATCATTCACAAAATAAGAATCAAACTACATAGGTTGGATTTTATTTATCAATGTGGTTTCAAAAAAACATCATCTCAAATATATTTTTAAAATATTTATGAGGCATTGAACTCTCCTTCAACATTAATATATCATATTTAAAAGATATTCTCTTCTTTTTCAACTCATCATAATCTCGTTTGAGATTACTGAACTCTATTTCCAATATAGAAACCAAAGTCTACATGTATCTTTCAACATCACAAACTTTATAAATTTTTATTACCAATGGTGAATCCAATTTCACATGAGTAGAAGATGGAACTAGAAGTATGGTATGTAAATGATCAGTATCATCCTTTACATCCACATTCTCAATATAATCTCTACCAACATCAAGTGATCCAAGGATTATATCAACTACTGTGATCTCATCCTCATGTTCTAATCTAACCTAATCAGCAAGCACACTAGACGTGGTCTCAACTAGCCTTTCCTCTTGAGCTCCAATAGCTTTTTTAAAAGCTAAAATAACTGGATGAATTTATTTAGCTTCACTTGTTACTACAACTTCTTGAATCTTGATTTCATCCACTACTGGTCTGATATCTGAAACTGCATGTAATGCCCCAACCCTGGAATCCCAGAGTTGGGGAATTGTTACATAACATTGGAATGATAATAAGAGATCAAGTCTGAATGACTGATCTGTTTAGTAGCCTTGGAATTACTATATACAAACATAATTTTTACATTACGTTATGAAACGGGAAAAGAACAACATTGTTTCCCCTTTGAACACACTCATATCCCTTAGCCTATTCCTACAGATTAATCATGATATACTTCTTCGCATCATGGGAAAATAAAACACAAGAAATTTGTGATCTCGGATTCTCAGTAAGGATAATAATATTACAAAAACTATCATAAATAAGTATAAACATTTAAGGCAGTGTATAAGACAAAAACACAAGCCTTTTAAACATAAACTTCATCATAATATAACAAAGATAAATCAAATAATTCCATTTAATTATTAACATGGATATTATACTAGTGGAATTATCACATGTAATATCAATGGATAATTTCAAAATGATGTAATTCATAATTCCAGACATCTTAAACACAAATTCAAGGCCTTGTGCCAAGAACCTAAATATAAATTTTGTCAAGGCCTTATGCCAAGACACTAGATTGACTCATGAAACCTAATGATGCATCGAGGGGCTATAGGGGGCCCCACCCATCACTTACTATGTCCAATTCATTCCTCATATGAAAATGGGGAAACATAAACAAAACATTCGTATTAAAACTAGAATACAAAATCTCAATAATTTAACCACAAACCATGAATGGTATAAAAATAGAACATCCACAGTCAAAAAAAACTCATTCAATACATTATGGAAGATTTTATTATAATAAAACAATATCAATCAAGAATAACATAAAATGAAGGATATTTACATATATGAAAATAATCAGTAAAACTATTTGAGAGAAATATCACCTTTTTTCTTGAAAACATTTAAAATCCACACTATTTATCAAAGAAGTTGTTTAAAAGAGATTTTTGAATCAAAGTGTCTCACACCACTTTGATTATTTTGAACGGAATTTTAATTTCAAAACATTAATGTCAATATAAATATATCCATAGAACCATTTTTAAAACATAGACATTAATGAGATATATTTAGAAGAATAAATATTTAAAATGTCATATTAGTCAAAGAGTTCCTAACCAAATGAGAGGCACTTGAATACAAATAATTGAGGAGTAAAATTAATCAAAAATTTATAATATCATCAGAATAAAGGGATTAATGATATAATATGTCAAAGGATAGTATATACACCATATAAAAGTGAATTGGCGCATAACAACAAAGAAGTCTCAATGGAATGTAAATTGAGACGAAATCCCTTATAAAGATTGTATCCTTCTATTAAGGATAAATCAATGAAATAATTATCTAAGAAAATTATAAATATACTCAATATGATTGGATATTTATTGTAAATAAATCAAATTACATTTACACATATTCTTGTAAAAACAAAACCAATGACTTGGATGTTTTGCTTAATGAATGGAAATTGGGTTAAGATTAGCCTTATCAAGTTCATATATATGGTTTGAGATTTTATAAATGGATTGATTATGTGTATAAAAATTATATCCACAAAAGGGTATTAAAAATTACTACATAAATAAATAAATAGTTATTCCATACATAATCTTGGAGTTAAATAATCAATGAGGTATGCGTAAAACCCAATGAGTGGAAATTGAATTTTGAAATTCAATTACCGATTTGGTAACTTATGAAACATAAACCCCATTAAATAATAATCATACAATAAAGATGTAAATACCTATAAATTAAATTATATTACACAAATAATAAAATCATGGGTAGTACATACACCACACAAAAGAAAATAATGTAAAATATAGCATGAATTTCACAGGAATAAAAAGTAAGATGAAAACCCTTTACCTTGTACATTTCCTTAGTCGAGGGTATGTTAATATCCTGTATAATGGTTAAATAATTGTTATTAAATTATAAAACAAACCACATACATAAGCATGATATCAAATATGATCCTATAATATTTCTTTGTTAATAATATTTCAGTAGTATCATTGTTTCAGGTGTTAACTAATTTGTTTTCCTTTATATGTTTTTTACGTAAGCCATGTTTGTTATGGATAGGATTTATATGATTCATATATAGAATTGAATTATGTTCTTAAAAATTATTTTTATTCATCAAATGATAATTATTCTTGAATGGTTACAATGGGGAGTGAAATCTCATCACGTCGTTTAGATGGAAAGGCGTACGTCCGTACGAGCAACAGTATCATTCTATTGTTGGAGAAATCGTATGTCATTGGATGGTATATTATATATATAAAGAATCATTAACATGTTATATTTATTTTTTACATCAACTGTTTCACTCATATTTTTGAAATTCCATTCACATAAGCGGTAAAATTATGTTTTCTACAAATTTTCAAATGTGCCTAGAAGGCGGGTAAAAGACATTAAAAATTCAATAATTTTTTATATATATAATCTTATTATAAAATAATCCAATGAATTATATTTGATTAATATTGGTATTATGTATCTATTTTGAATTTAAAATAAATTTAAATTTAAAAATAATTATATAAATATAAAAGTCTGTTTTAAACAATAACACTGTGTTTTTTTTATTCATCAAAAATTGGATGTTTTCAGAAAAATACCAAAAATTCACACTAAACTAATTCTGATATTTCGAATCCAAAAAAAAAGTCCATTTTGAAAAATATAATTTATAAATTTTAAAAAAGTGGGTATTACTATTCATAACTCCTTTTTAAATGGAAAGTTTGATTGGTCGTGGTGTGTTAGAACTCAAAGTTGCATATAGCACAAGCTATTGTATTATTCAAAGAGAAATGTATCGTGGAAGCTTGGGGTGTTACATTATCCCATCCTTCAGTAAATTGTGTCCCAAAAATTTAAAATCAAGATTGAAAACTAAGGATTTTACATTTAAAAATATCTTACTTGAGACCCTACATCGAAAAATGGATTAATGAGGACTCTATTTAAAATAAAGAAAGGTAAGTTTGAAGTTTACCAGAAATAACAAATACTAGGGTCCCTTATTGGAAATCATTGTTATGTAAGATAAAACTAACCATAATGTTCTAATGGATAGTGATATAGGATATTATTAGGAGAAAGTTAATAATCTGAAATCTATAAACTTGTGATGGGTTAGATGGTCTTTGATTACCCAGAAGGAAGAATAAACAGACAACGTTTTTGTTTTAAGTTAATTTTCATAATGTTGAGGAATTTATTTATGAGATTGACTAAGAGCATAAGGAGATATACTTACTTTACAGGTATAGTTTCATCCTTTAATAAATTTCTACCACAAAATAATCTTTTCTTCAAAAGATGAGTATTCAAGATTACTTGGTTACAACAGAAGCGCTAGATTCAACTTATAGAAATTCACATAATCGAAAAAATAAGAACTATATATTTCCCTTGTCTTTAGATATTAAAAAACCAAAATGGTTAGTACAAGATCAAATGATCCCCAAAAAGGATAATCCTTTAGAGAAATAAATACTATTATTTATCTCCAAAATTAAACAAACAATACCCAATGTTTAGAGGGATTTGATTACATAGTATTCCATGATAAATCTTAACATTTATCTCCAAATAACATCAACTACTCTTAAAGTCACATACTTAAAAGAAATTAAACTAATAACATATTCTTTATGATAGGTTAATCATTTCCATAAATAACGCAAATCGTTGTAAGTCCATAATAAAAACATAGATTCTTTGAAAATAAAATTCAGATATTACTCTTCAAATGAAATCACATCGTATTATATTTTCCTTAAGAATATATTGATCCCAAAAAAGCGAACCTCTTCCAAAATAATATTTATCACTTAATCACAAAATAATTTTCCTATACTAAGGATATCAATTTGATAAATCATAAGTTCCCAAAATTAAAATATTCTTGATCCATAAAATCATTTAACTGAGAAGAATTAGTCATACTAACCAGGGACTTCACATATTCCAGTGGTAGGTGATAAATCTGAGTCACACATTGGTTGTGGGTTCGATTCTCACAAATTTGTCTGACATGATTGGTTGTCACATGGTCTATGTGTTGTCTGTTTTCAAAAACTATATAATTTTATATCATTCTCAAAATGATATAAATAACCATAACATATTTTAACTATAAATGTTATCTCATACCTCACATTTTCATCCCAAAAACAAATAACCTATAATTGCCTCAAATTCAGGGATCATATAAACCAAAAATGTTCTTTATAATTATATCAACAAAAGAAAAGATTATTATTCCTCTAATAGAATTTTCACATAAAAAACTATAGGGCTACACATACAAGAGAAAAGTCTTCCAAAGTAATCACATCAATAAAGAGCATTAATACTTTTAAACTATCACGACCCGTCCCAGTGGGGCCCGTGCTGTGACTCCCCAATCCCGCCTCCAATAGGCCAGGGGCTGGTGACTAGCACTGAGTAGGCATATTACTAACATTGGAGGCATTTCCTAAGAACCTGTACACCCGCACACATCTCCAAGCCTGCGAATTCTGAAATTTAAAAACACTAAGGAACAAAAAAATGCATACAACTAAACTCAACCAACAGAGTACGATGGAAGGTAAAGTGTTAAAAGTAAACTGGGCCAGAATACAAGCACACCAAAACAAAATTCTGAAAACTGAAAATTCCAACCTCTAAACACAAAAGGTACTGGGACTACTGCTCATAGCCGTAGGAATGCCTCGATCTGTAGGTAACTCATAAAGCTCAGTCATGTCTTGGTCCGCCCTGGACTCCTTCAAAAGGCTGCTCGTCTGCACAAGACACGACACGTGCGGGCAAATCCTGTCCAAGGGTGAGTATAACAATACTCAGTAGAGGAACCTGAAAACCAAAAAGAAGTACACAAAGTAAAGGTACAGTCATATATGCACAGTATATGTCTACAGAATAAATAGAAAAAACCAGATATACTCAAAACCTAGACTCGTAGTCTAGAGACAAGTCACAAAACCACATTACCCCAGCTAGGGGTTCAGTTCGAAGATTCCACGAAGCACTCGTTCCAGGAGAAAACACTTCACGAGTCTTATAGCTCTGATGACATCCATTCAATAAGTACTATTCTTTGGGAATCATCATGAGAGGTATTCACACTCATTACGGGAGACATGCTCTTGAGTGAGACGGTTATGGTAGATATATGCAATCATTGTGGGAGAACCACTTCTGAGTGGGAAAGATCATGATACATAGATGAGGATCACTTCCAGGGCCATGGAGGATACCGCGACTCATCCAAAATTCACCTTTTATGTAGAGGATCAATGCCATGTGGAGTTGGTCATGTTGATGCTGGACTCTACCTACAGTCAATAATGGATAGAGGATCTTCATCCGTGCCTCTCAGATGGATGGTTGAATATATCACAGAAAGTCCAACCAAAGGTATCATACACCTATAGAAGGAAACAATACTTGATCTTTAAGAGAAAGAGAAGAAGGGGCACTAACCCAAATGAAATATGTCCAAGTTACTGTGAACAAGAGGACCATGCCATTTTTCAAAAATTACACTGCGTGTAGAAAAGTTACACGTCGTGTTGTCTGACCCTGGGTACTGCCCGTGTACAATGGCATGTGTCATAAGTCTAGTCATATAGAAAACAGAGTACACGGCGTGTAGTACGGTTTACACGTTGTGTCCGAGTGACTGGGGTAGGCTCCGTGTACCCTAGCTATGTGCCCATACACTGTCATCAACCCGTGTACTCTAACCCGTGTAATTGGTACACGGGGTGACCTATGTTACTCGCCTCGCCTAGCCGTGTGATGGATTACACAGTTGTGTACTCCATCCAATGTCCGTGTACCCCCTAGATACACGCCAAGTTCCGCGTATCTGCCTCTTGCATGCTGTACACATCGTGTCGCCTAAAGCCGTGTTGTCCAACCCATATCCGTGTACTTCCCAAAATACACACTGAGCTTCGGGGAAAGTCTAACACGCCATGTGACCAGGATCACATGCCGTGTGATTCCTCTCTGAACCCCAAAACCCTAGCTTCCGCTGTCAGTACTACATGGCGTGTTCTTCAGAAGTACGCGCTGTGTATTCTGGAAATTTTCAGAAATGCAAACCTCTGATGTCATGCCTCCGTTGATGCTATGTTCATCGATTCATCCATCCTATCGCCACAAAACTCCCAATTTTATGTTTCCCCAACACCACAGAGCTAATTCAGTTGTTTCTGGACCTCCGATCGGCTCCAAAAACATGCAGTGATCTATCTGTGCGAAGAACACCCGACGAACGGCCCTTCCCGATCTAGTCTGATTCTTTGTCCGCCATCGTCGTCACACCTCTGCAAGGTCGTTTTGGTGTCGATTATTCAATTTGGGATCATTGTGTCACATAACAGATGCTCAAAGATCCATTGTTCGTTGCCTCACAAAGAACGCGAAGAACTCAAAGAACACGCATGGAGAAAAAAGGGGGGAGAAAAACCAATCAAACAAAGTGAGGAACGGACCTACGCTGTTATTCGTCACGACGTTGGTCCTCTCCTATTAATAGGATTAAACATAGAAGATGATAAAAATCAATAGTCAACATGGATCAATTCCCCCATAATCATCCCAAAGAAATCCCTCCTGCAAGAACATACGGATCTGTGGATCAACTTGTTCGTGGTTGACTTGTGTTCTTCATTTAAAATTAAAAGCAGGGAAAAGAAAAAAAAATTAAATAAATAACCCCTAAAATTAAGAAAGGATCGATCACCGAAAAAGAGTTCGTGCTACCATCGTCATTGATATCCTCTGACCCTATTGGCGCAGCAATTCACAGCTTCAAACTGTCATCGTTCGTCATTGAGAGTTTTCTCCAGCGTTTCTCTCAATCTTTTTCCAATGATCGACGTTCGATTATCCCAATAAAAATGGAAACGTATTTGAAATTCAAAAACACGTTGCAGTATTAATGAGTCCAACATTCCATTCTTGATTCATTATGACGTTCCATTTAATTAAAGAAACAGTTGCCTCATTGCTATGTTGTAGAGGATGTTTCCATAAAAGAAATAAAATAAACATGACAATTTATTTAATTTTATTTTACTTAAAACATCTGAAATATAACTTTTTCCCTTGACCCATGCCAGTCGAGGTTAGTCTTGTTCTTAGGTAAATTCATCTCCCTGGACGCAACTGTGCCCCCAGATTTTTAATCCAGGAATCCATTTGGAAACAGCCACAATCGCGCCCAAGTGCCAACTCACATAACATAAAAAATGTTCAAACCACCATTCAGGAATCACTGGACCTCAGAATGATGTGACTTATTCATGATTGATCTCAAAATAATTCCATATAATATTTAAAAATAATACAAGGAAAATCTGAGACATTACATTCTCCCCACCTTGGGGCTTTACGTCCTTGAAAAGCCAAAACAAAGGCTACACTAAAAGAGGTGGGTACTGGGCACGGATCTAGGCCTCCTGCTCCCACGTTCTCTCCTAAAGATTCTTGTGCTATCACGGAACCTGCACCAAGGGAATCGATCACCCACGATGGATCCTCTCCTGGCAATCCCCGATTTCCACAAAGTACTCAGCAAAGGTCACTCCATCATCGATGTCCAGCTCACCCCAGTCGATGACGTGTGATGGGTCAGGCATGTTCCTCCTCAGATGCGACACGTGAAAGACATCATGTACCCAATGCATGATGGTGGTAGAGCTAGGCGGTACGCCACCTCCGCCAACTCTGCATTGTATCTGGAAAGGTATGATGAACCTCGGAGATAGCTTTCCACCTCAGACAAATCTTTGTAACCCTCATCGAGGTGAGACCCAAAGAAAGACGTGGTCTCCCTCTTCAAACGTCAGAGGTCTCCATCGTCTGTCAGCATAAGACTTCTCTCGGCTCTGTGTATTCTTCATCCGCTCCCGGAAGACCTGAAACTTCTTGGTGGTAGCTCGCACGAACTCTGGACCCATGAGCGCTGACACTCTGGGGTCGGTCCAGCAAAGCGGTGACCGACAAGGTCTCCCATACAAAGCCTAAAACGGTTCCATACCAATGGTGGGGTGGTAGAAATTGTTGTACGCAAACTCCACCAGTGGTAGGTGTTCCTCTCAACTGCGACCAAAGTCCACGACTCAGGCTCGCAAAATATCCTCTAGAACCTGAATGGTCCTCTTCGTCTGACCATCTGTTTGAGGGTGAAACGATGTGCACAAGCGTAGCTGAGTCCCAAAATCCTCCTGCAATCCCTTCCACATCCGGGTTGTTAAATGAGCATCTCGGTATGAGACTATTGTCAAGGGGACTCCATGAATCCAAACTATCTCCTGCACGTAGAGGTTTCCCAATCTGTCTACGGTACTCTGCTCGCTGAGAGCTAGGAAGTGGGCTGACTTGCTGAGTCAGTTAACGATCACCCAGATGGAATCATGACCCTTGGATGTCTGTGGTAAGCCCATCACGAAGTCCATCAATATTCTATCCCACTTCCACTCTGGAACTTCCAGGGGTGAGATAATCCTGCTAGAACCTGTTGCTCGACCTTCACCTGCTGGCATGTAAGGCACCGAGAAACAAACTCTGCTACTTCCTTCTCCATTCCTGACCACCAGAAGTGTTGTTGGAGGTCCTGGTACATGTTTTTCACTCCAGGATGTACCGCCAAATGGGATTTATGAAACTCCATCAGGACCTCCTCTTGAAACGCCACTAGTACAACAGTGCGTCCTCTGAAAAGAAGTATGTGCTCCGCACCATGAGAATATCCATTAGGAATGTGTTCTGTGGATAACTGAGCATGTAAGGCCACATAGTCGACATCTCCTAGATGCTCCTCCCTAACCCATTGTAAGAGTGGATCGGAGAAAACCATCGACTATAGGTAAGATGTATCCTCTCCATCCACGAAGGACAACTGCAACGTGGCTAACTGCTCTGTAACCTCAGTCAACAGCTGTGAGATCGACCTTCTGCTAAGAGAATCTTCCACCTTGTTCCCCTTCCCAGGAGTATAGATGATCTTGAAATCATAATCCAAGAGGAACTCTAGCCAATGCCTCTGCCTTAGATTTAGATTCTTCTATGAGAAGAAGTACTTGAGGCTCTTGTGGTCAGAGTAGACGATAAACTGCTCGCCCATAAGGTAGTGTCAACACACTTTCAATGAGAAGACTACCGCTGCCAACTCGAGATCATGGGTCGCATAGTTCTTCTCATGTGACCTAATCTGGCAGAAACCATAAGAAATCACTACCTACCTCTGCATCAAGACATAGCCAAGCCCTGTCCCTGATGCGTCGAAGAAAACTATGTACTCAACGCCCTCCTCCGAAAATCTCAAGACTAGGGAGCTTGTAAAACTCTATCTCAACCGCTCGAAAGCCTGCTGACACTTCTCCGTCCACATGAAGGGTTGACCCTTCATGGTCAAGGCCATCATCAGTGCTGATATCTTGTAGAAATCAAGAATAAATCTCTGGTAATATCATGCTATCCCAAGGAAGCTCTGCACCTCCATCACACTCCGAGGTGGCTCCCATGCTAACACAGACATCACCTTGGCTAGGTCTACAACTACTCCATTTTATGAGATGACATGTCCCTGAAAGTGGACATCCTGAATCTAGAACTGTCACTTTGAGAGTTTCCACTAAAGATGGTGCTCTCAAAGTATGTCTAGGACCATCCACATGTTTCTCGCGTGCTCCTCCTATGACGCTGAGTATCCAAGGATGTCGTCGATGAAGACCACTACGAACCGGTCCAATTATGGCTGGAATATCCGGTTCATCAGTCCCATGAAAACTGCAGGGGCGTTCGTCCTGTCAAAAGGCATCACCAAGTACTCAAAGTGACTGTAGCGGCATCTGAAAGTCGTCTTTGGTATATCCATGTCCCGCACGCGTAACTGGTGGTAGCCCGATCGAAGGTCAACCTTCGAGAAACACTGTACCCCTCTTAGGTGATCGAAGAGGTCATTGATCCTTGCATGTGGATACTTGTTCTTCATCGTCACTTATTTCAGGCACCGGTAATCCAGGCAAAACCTTAGAATCTCATCTACCTTCTTGCTAATCAAGACTAGGGCCGCCCAGGGTGAAATGCTGGGCCTCACGAAACCCTTTCTCTGCAAATCCTCCAACTGCACCCTCAGCTCGTTAAGCTTTGCGGAACCATCTGATATACTGATGACGAAATTGGTGTCGTCCTGGGGTGTAAGTCAATGAAAAAGTATATTTCCCAGTGGGGAGGTAATCCTGGTACATCTTTTGGAAAGACGTCCTCATACTCAACCACTACTGCTGGGAACTGGTTAGCTCACAACATCCACTTTTCTGAGAGCTTGGTTTGCCAACTCATGAGAGATTGGCTACACCCTCCTATGCATAAGCCCATTCTACGCTACCTGGGTTTCCCATTCTCCAACAAAGGAAAACCTCATTCCATCACGGTGGACACACCGCACACTTCGCCTAAAATAGTCAATCTGGGCATGGACCGAAGATAACAAATCCATACCGAGAATGACTTTGTAAGGCCTCGACGCTACCACTAAGAGGTTCAAATGGAAACTCTCTCCTCCAAGGGTAATATCACACTGTCTACGATGGTGCAAGATTGTCGAGTCTCCTCCCGTAGATGTCTCCTAACGTAAGGATCGAGTTAACAGTTCTACCAGAATCTTGAGGTTTCGTACAAGACATGTGGCTATGAAGGAATGACTGGAACCTGTGTCTATAAGTACGACAGATAAGGTAGAAAAGACATAAATCGTACCTCGAATCATCCCTGGAGCCCCTGGGTCGTATGCCTTGACCGCATGCAGCTATCCCTGCCCCTGTCCCCCAGCTCCCTGAGCCTAGTGCGGACCTCCTGGGGGTGGTGGTGGAAGTAAGTCGAAACGTCTGCGACCACCTGCAACTCTCCCTGCTCCTCTGCCATGTCCTCCACCTGGCGGGTCTGTCTTCTCTACTCTCTACCTTTGTCTCAGTGGTCCATCCATCGCTTCCCTGTCAGTAGCTTGATGGGTCAGGAAATCTCTGGAGATATATCCCCTACCATCGCACACGTAGCATCGCTTCTCCCTAGGCTGATTGAATCGAGACTGAGAGCCATGGACTGTCGATCCTCTGTCCTGGGTCCTCCTATGATGACCCTCGCGTCTAGATCCCTGTGTGTGACGCCACTCCCTACTACTGAAGTCTCTGCACCTATCTGCCTGCTTCTGACTCTCGTCAGCTGCCTCTGCTCTACGAAGAAGCTCTCGATCACCAAGGCCTGCTCGAGCACTCTAGCATAAGTTGATATACATAGAGGCACGACACTAGCTTGAATGTCCTGCTATATACCTTGCTCGAAGGTCAGAGCTCTGACATACTGATCCCTGACCATATCCATCGAGTACTGAGTGAGGTTGGTGATCCTCGATGAATAGTCAGCTATTATCATTATGCCCTGCTGGAACTGAAGAATCTCCTGGATGTGCACAGCTCTCAGCGTAACCAAAGAGAACTCCTCCCTGAAGAGTCGCTCAAACTTCATCCATGAATGAGTCTCCTCGTCGTGAGTCTATGTGGTCAGACTCCACCATCGTCCTGCCGAACCCTAAAGAAGGCTCGCTCCTAGGATCAACATCTGGTCTACTAGTTTCCTCACTAGACCGAAAACTCTGGTCACTGCCGCAAGCCATTCCTCAGCCTCCTGAGGATTGGGCTCACCTCGAAACCTGAGGGGCCTCTGTCTATAGAACTGATAGAGTGCACTAAGCCTACTCTCCTTGTCGGTCGGTACTGCAGGTACAACGAGCTTCCCCACTGGTGGTGGCATAGTAGGTGCACCACCTAGTGGAAATGCCTAGGGGACTAGTCCCTATATCGAAGCCTCATCACTAAGGGGGTCGTCCTCATGGTCGCGCTGTTGAATCCTAGCGGGTATGCGCCGCAGAGGCATCATGTAATGAAACAAGATGTTCCATTGTCAATGGGTATATCTAGATAGTTTACACAGAGGATATGGAAAACACATCCCATTCATATATGATGCATGTACCGTTCTTTTATTTCCCCATAACCAATGTCTTCGTGCACCGAGTTGAAAAATAGGTTATGAGAGTCCTGATGTATGGATACGTCGTCCACCGCACCAACACTGGATTCTCTGGCCTGAAAGCCAAACTCGTAACACTTAACCATGTTCCCACAAACTAACCTCATAGACTCTTGGTCCAAATATAGAACCGACCACCTCTGATACCACTCTATCATGACCCTTCCCAGTGGGGTGCATGTCGTGACTCCCCAAGCCCGCCTCCGATAGGCCAGGGGCTGGTGACTAGCACCGAGTAGGAATATTTCTAACATGGGAGGCATTGCCTAAGAACATGTACACCCACGAACATGTCAATGCCCCAAAATGCTTAAATGTAAAATCATTAAGGAATAAAAATGCATGCATAAAACTAAACTCAACCAATAGAGTACGACAGAAGGTAAATTATTGAATATAAACTGGTCAAGAATACTAACCCACCAAAACAAAAGCCTGAAAACTGCAAAGTACAACTTGTAATCAAAAAAGGTTCTAGGACTCTTGCTCATAGCCATAGGAATGCCTCGGCCTATCAGAAACTCAGAAATCTTGGTCATGTCCTGGAACACCTTGGACTCCGTCAAAAGGTTGCTCGTCTACACAAGACATGACGCATGCGGGCAAAGCTCGTGCATGGGTGAGTATAACAATACTCCGTAGAGGACCCCGAAAACCACAAAGTAGTACACAAAGTAATGGTATAGAAAGCTATGCATAGTATATGTCTACAGAACATATATAACAAACCAGATATACTCAAAACCCTGACCCATAGTCTAGAGACAAGTCACACAGCCGCATGCACGTAGCTAGGGGTTCAGTTCGAAGATTCCACAATGAACTCGTTCTAGGAGAACACACTCCGGGAGTCTTATAGCTCTGATGACGTCCATCCTAGAAGTACAGTTCTTCGAGAAGCATCATGAGAGGTAGTCACACTCATTATGGGAGACACACTCCTGAGTGAGAACATTACAGTAGATAGATGCACTCATTATGAGAGACACACTCCTGAGTGGGAAAGATCATGATACACAGATGAGGATCACTGCCAGGGCGATGGCGGATACCGTGACTCATCCATAATTCACCTTCTTGGTAGAGGATCGATGCTCGTTGGATTTGGTCATGTCGATGCCAGACTCTACCTAGGTTCAAGAATGGATAGAGGATCTCGATCCGGGCCTCTCGGATGGATTCCTGACTCTATCATGAAATGTCCTACTGAAGGGATCATACTCTTGTAGAAGGAAACAAAGCCTGGCCTTCAGGGGAATGAGAAGAAGGGGAAATAACCCAAACGAAAGATGTCCAAGTTACAGTGAATAAGAGTACCATGCTGTTTTTCAAAAAGTACACGGTGTGTAGAAAAGTTACACGCCGTGTTGTCTGACCCCGGGTACTGCTCGTGTACAACAGCTCGTGTTGTAATGCTAGTCGTGTATAAAACTGAGTACATGGTGTGTTGTATGGTGTACACTCCATGTATGAGTGATTGTGGTTGGCTCCGTGTATGCTGGCCATGTGCCCGTACACGGTCATCAACCCGTGTACTTCAACCCGTGTAATCAGTACACGGGATGACCCGTGTTACTGGCCTCACCTGGACGTGTGATGGAGTACACAGTCATGTACTCAATCCCGTGTCTGTGTACCCCCTAGATACATGCCTAGTTTCATGTAGCTCCCTCTTCTATGTTGTACACGTCGTGTCGGATGAAGCTGTGTAGTCCAACCCGTGTCCGTGTACTTCCCAAAATATACGTCGAGCTTCGGGGAAAGTATAACACATCGTGTGACCAAGGTCACACGCCGTGTGATTCCTCTCTGACCCCTGAAACCCTAGACGCCACCGCCAGTACTACATGGTGTGTTCTTCGGAAGTACACACCATGTATTCTAGAAATATCTAGAAATGCGAACCTCCACCATCGTGCCTTCGGAGATGCTCTGTTCGTTGATCTGGTCGTCCAATCGCCACGAAACTCCCAGGTTTTGGTCGCCCCGACAACACAAAGCAGATTCCATTGTTTTTGGACCTTGTATCAGCTCTATAAACATGAAAATATCTATCTGTGCGAAGAACGCTCGAAGAAAGGCCCTTCCGATCCGGTCCAATTCGTCATCTTCCATCGTCGTCGCACTTCCGCAAGGTCGTTGCGGTGTCGATTCTTAAATTTGGGATCGTTGCATCACAGAACGGATTTGAAATGATCCATTTATATTCTCCTCATGAAGAACACAAACAACACATGAGGAGAAAATAGGGTGGAGGAAAACCAATCAAACAATGTGAGGAATGAAACTCCAACATCGTTTGTCACAACATTGATTTTCTCCCGTTAATAGGATTAAACGGAGTAGAAGATCAACAACAATAATCAACATGGATCAATTCTCCCATAATCATCCCAAAGAAATCCCTCTTGTAAGAACATACGGATCTGTGGATCAACTTGTTCGTGGTTGATTCGGGTTCGTCATTTAAAATCAAAAGCGGGGAAAAGAAAAAAAAATTAAATAACAAACCCATACCCTTAAAAAAGGATCGATTGCCGACAAAGAGTTCGTGCTACTGTTTTCATCGAGATCCTCCAACCCTATTGGTACAGCGATTCGCAGCTTCGATCCATCATCGTTCGTCACCGAGAGTTTTCTCCAGCATTTCTCTCAATCTTTCGCCAACGATCGACGCTCGATTATCCCAATAAAAAGGGAAACTTATTAGACATTCAAAAACACACTACATTATTAATGAGTCCAACTTTCCATTCTTGAGTCATTATGACGTTCCATTTAATTAAAAAAATATTTGCCCCATTTTCACGCCACAGCGGATGTTTTCATAAAAGAAATAAAATATACATACGAATTTCTTTTATTTTATTTTACATAAAACGTCTGAAAATTAACTTTTTCCCTTGACCCACACTAGTCGAGGTTAGGCTTTCTCTTAGGTAAATTCATCGCCCTGGACGCAATGGTGCCCTCATATTTTTAATCCGGGCATCTATTTGGAAACTGCCACAACCGCACACAAGTGCCAACTCACCTAACTTAAAAAAAAAGTTCAAACCACCATTCCGGGCTCACTGGGCCTCAGAATGATGTGACGTCTTCATGCCCGGTCTTGAAATAATTCCATATATTATTTATAAATAATACATGGAAAATCCAAGGAATTACATAAACATTTTAAAATCCATTTACTTACACATAGGTTATTCCTTAACTTAGAGGTTATCCTATAGAATAGGGCATTGACTCAGGTAATTCTCAGGTCCCCTACATTTTCAACAAATTACTTCAAATTGATTCTTAGGACCATTTTTATTTTCGTCTATAGTACTCTTCATTTTTCCTCAACAATTATTTACATTATTTCCTTCTTTCCCCCACATAAATCATTTTTTTTCTATTGAGACACTTTCCTTGGTGTCTCCTTCCACATTTCCTGCATGATGGAAATTGAGCTTTATTTTCTCTATGGTCTCCACTGTTGGAGCTCTTATCATCTTCGTCTTTCTTTTCTTTGTTGAGTTCAGGAGTTTTTTAATGTATATGTTATTGATCATATTTTTGGAAAACTGATTCGGCATGAATAATATATCTTTTATGCCTATCAACATTCCATTTCATTTCTCATTTCTACTACCTTTCCCACCGTGCACATCATGTTCAATGTTACTATGACTTTCTTAGAATCCATCCATTGACTAAAACAAGAAAGCATAGTGTGAGTAAAAAAAGTCATAAAATCATTTATATAATATCATGAAACCTTATTTTCAATCTAAAATAACATAACATTTAACCGAGGTTATTTATTCTCATCTTATATTAAAATCCTTCAAATTAGTTTGTAAAGAAAATGTGAATCATCCTAAGAATATCCCCTAGGAGTGTCAAACCAGGTGTGCAGTAAGGACCAATGTCATGTACCAGGATACCATGGGTCAAGACCGAAACTCCTTGGTGGGGTTTTCACTCCAAGGTACATTTTTGTTAGAACCACATCCACTTGTATTATCCACACAGGTAGTTATTTCATAGAAAATTCACAAAATCTCTACATTACCAAAATTCTAGGAAGTCATTCTATACTAATCCTCAAAGTAAATCATAGGGTAATGTTATCTAATAAGTGTTTTTCTAAATCTAGTTTCCAAGGTTTGTACTAAACTTCCTCTAATACCAACTGTAACACCCCAACACTAGTTACCCAGAGTCGGTGCATTATTACATAACATTGTCAATACCTTGCCTTCTGATCTATTTCAGCTTTATCAAAAAGTTTGTAAAAAACTCCCAACATTTCTTCTCTTGTAATCCCTCATTTTTATATATGCAATAATTAATGCTTTGGTCATTTGACCAAGGAACGAAATTCAAAAAAACATAACATTGGTATGATCACAATAGACTATGTCTATAAGATCGATCAGTTTAGTATCCTTGGAAGTATTAGATACATACATAAGTTTTACATTACATTATGAAATTGAAAAATGACAACATTGTGTCCCCTTTGAACACACTCATATCCATTTGCCTATTCCTAAAAGTTAATCATAATATACTTTTTTGCATCCTGGGAAAATAAAAAATAAGAAAGGGGTGATCTCAAATGCTCAGTAAAGATAACAATATAGCATAAACTATCATAAATAAGCATAAAAATTTAACGCAATGTACAAGACTAAAACACAAACCTTTTAAACATAAACTTCATCATAATACGGAAAATATAAATCAAATAATGTCATTTACTTATTCACGTGGATATTCTACTAGTTGAATAGTAACATGTAATATCAATAGCTAATTTCATAATGATTGAATGCATAATGTTGGGAATCTTAACGACAAATTCAAGGCATCATACCAAGAACCTAAATATAAATTTTGTCAAGGATTTGTACTAAGACAGTAGTTTGTCTCATGAGACCTACCGATGCATCTTGGGGTGATACTGAGACCCGCCCGTCACTTAGTAAGTCCATTTAATTCCTCATATGAAAAGGGTTAAGAATAAATAAAACATTTATATGAAAACCAGCATACAAAATGTCAATACTTTAACCACAAACCATGAATGGTATAAAAATAGTACATCCACATTCAAACATAAATCATTCAATACCATATGGATGATTTTATTATAATAAATATATATCAATCAAGAATAAAATATAATGAAGGATATTGACATAGATTAAAATAATCAATAAAACTATTTGAGAGAAATATCCCATTTTTCTTGAAAATATTTAAATGATGCAATATTTATCAAAGAAGTCGTTTCAAAGATATTTTTGAATCATAGTGTCTCATACCACTTTGAAACTATTGAAAGAAATTTTAAATTCAAAACATTCATGTCCATATAAATAAATCCTAAAAACCATTATTAAAACATGGAAATTAATGGGAAAGATTTATAATAATAATTCATTAAAATGATATTTCAGTCAAAGAGTTCCGAACCAAATGAGAAGCACTTCAATTCAAATAATTGCGGAGTAACATTAATAAAAACTTTATAATATCAATAGAATAGAGGTATTCATGATATAATATGTCATAGGATAGTATATACACCATATAAATGTGAATTGTCACATAACAACAAAGAAGTATCAATGGAATGTAAATTAAGATGAAATCCCTTATAAAGAATGTATCTTTAGATTAAGAATAAATAAATGAAATAATTATATATGAAAATTAATAATACACTTAATAGGATTGAATATTCATTGTTAATCAATCAATGTACATTCACACATATTCATGTAAAAACAAAACCAATGAATCGGAGCACATGAGCCTCATCCAGAATGGTGAGGACTCCTTAAGTGCATCCAGGCAACCCGGGATCAAATCCAGGCAGAGGTATAATTCCTAGGGTACTGTAGTAGTACCATAGTAGTACTATAGCTGGGACCTGTAGCTATACTATAGTAGTTACTATAGCAGTACTATGGTGGGAACTGTAGTAGGTATTGTTTGGCACTGTAGCAGCTGGGACTACTCCCCCTTTTGGGCCTTCGGGCCATAGATTTTTTCTCTGAGTCCATTAAGTCCTTCGGGCCACCCAAGCCTTTGGGTCAGTAAGGCCTTCAGGCCACCTTAAGGCCTTCAGGCCACCTTAAGTGCAGATGAAAACCATACAACCTACAAGGAACAAGCTCCAAAAGGAGGAGGATCATGGAGCTTTCACCATAGCATAAGCTAAACAAATTGTAAGAATGAGAGTGTATGACACCTACCATAGGGAAAAGCATGTGCATGAATAGGAAAACCTAGGCGATCAATCATGCGATGGTGGAGAGCTAATTTCACAATAAAGATGCTGGGGAGGAGTAGTTCCAAGTAGTTAGTCTGGGTTGTATGTAATGTTTGAAGCCTACAGAAAATGAATTCCTCTAAGGCCTGTGGGCCATGTAATACTTATGCCTATGGGCCTTTTAAGGCTTCCACCTCACCCCATGAAAGGTGGATTATCAAAAATAAATAAAAATAAAGGCATTCGGGCCATTGTGTAAAGACCCGGATTTCCTATGTAATTTATTTTTAATTATTTGGAATTATTACGAGTCTTAAAAAACTGATGGCGCATGATTCTGAGGCTCGTTGTTCCTGGAATGATTTTCTAAACTTTTTTTTATAACGTTCAGTAAAGGCACGAGCAACATTTTCTAACTTTTGAACCGATGCTCAAATTAAAAATATTTGGGCACCGCTAAATCCATAGAACTGGGATTTTCTTAAGAGAGACTTCACTTCAACCGCATTAGGTCTAGAGAAAAAGTTAGGTTTTGGGACTTTTAAGAGAATAATAAAATAACTTATTTATTTTATTTTCCCTCATATCATTTCCCCCAATGGACATGCGGCAAAATGGGACCAACGATGTTTCAATCCATTAAATGGATTGACCATTCAATCCTAAGTAACGATGTCATTGGGAATAAGGAATGTTCCTAATTAATGAACCCTCATAAATCCCATGAACGTTAGAAACCCTCCCCCTCTCTTATTTATGTGGAGCTTGGGGAGAGGTATCAGCACTGTTTCACCAAGCAAGGAAGTACTGACAATGTGCCGAGATGCCAAACCATTGGAGGATGGATCCAGTTCCAGCAGGAGGTGATGGGTGACACCAAACCAAAAACTGAAAGATGAAATATGAGCAGCGTCGTTGGAAGCCTGTTGTGGGAATGAAGAACACCAACGCACCTTCAATCACGAATGTTCTCCAATGATTTTAAGAGGTAGGGGTTTATTTTGTTTTAAATTACAAGTGATTGTTGAACCCTTTAATCCTCTCTTATTATTACAAACTAACGCTAAGGGAGAAAGCCTAACGAACCAGGCCCGGGCCCTCCGCTACCTTGCTACCCTTGCATTATCCGTGGAATATTGTCAGTGCGGCGGCACCGACAGGCTACGACAAAGGTGGCGCACTGTTGTGCACCGCAAGAGGTGGCAGCGACGGTCGGCAGAGCGGCCGACACCAGCCGGCTGAGGAGGAGGTGTTGCACGACATCACACGCTGCTAGTGGGCAAGGGGCCATGGCTCGTCAGCCGCGACAATCGGAGGAGGCAGCCAAGACATCGGTCGGCCATGGAAGGGAAGGACGATGTGACCAATGCGCTTCCGGTGAATAAGAGGTCATGTCCAAATCTGCAGTGGAGGAGGAACCCACGCCTCAGGTGGGTTCCACGGTGACCGAGCGGCGCCCACGTGGTGCCACCTCTTCACATGTTGAATGGCCTCTGAGCCGTTTGGGAGACGGGGGGTCTCACCATCTAGCGCCAGATAGTGCGGACCCCGCCACGGTCCAGACCAGCAGGCCGCCCCTTATGGGTCGCCCACTTGAGGGCTGGGCCGAGCCTGTCATGGCCTAGCCCAGCCGGGTCGTACCCGGACCGGGTCGGGTCGGGTTGGTCCAACCAGGTCGGACCTGACCTGGGCCCAACCGGACCTATAAAGACTTAAAGGAACATATCTTGATAACAGGATGTCTATTTGACAAACTATCTGTGGCACTAGGATCCTTGGATCAAGATGGTAATTTTGGTATACTCCACTTAAGTTTTAGAGATAGTTGGAGTATGCCCGGGTTGGATCGAACATAAATCAAATCGATCCCTCAAAGTTAAAATGCTTATAACTCACAGACCTGGCATCCAATTGATGCATCGTCTATTGTGTTGAAACCCTTAAAAAATGGAGTCCCTTTTGGTTACTCTTTTGGGGAGCTTAGTGGTAGTAAAGGTATGACCAATATCTTGAGGGGAATATTCTACAGAACTCGAGTGCACCGGGTGTGAGTAATCCTATGGTTGGTTGTAATGTTAAGAAAAAAACCGATCATGTGTGGGTCAGCATCTATGGATCATCTGTGGGTCAGAATCTATCAGATCCTATGTGGGTCAGCGCTCATCGATCCTGTGTGGTTCAGCGCATACCGATCCTGTGTGGTTCAGTTCCTATGTGGGTCAGTGAGGGTTAGTACCCATCGATCTTGTGTGGGTCAACAACACTTCTTCTTAATAGAATAAGATGATCTAGCCTTATGACTAATCATATTTACTTATATACATAAGTTATACCTATTTATGAGATGATTCTTTTACCTATGTGGTACTTCTATATTTGTGGTTTTACCTATGTGGTACTTCTACCTTCATGGTGTTGTCTTCGTGGTATACATGTGTGGTACTTCTATCTTCGCGGTGTTACCTGTGTGGTACTTATAACTTCGTGGTGTTGTCTTCGTGGTTTTACCTATGTGGTACTTCTATCTTCGTGATGTACCTCTGTGGTACTTCTGTCTTTTTGGAGTTACCTTTGTGTTAATCTTCCATCATGTATGAGGTGAGTATATCTTGATAACATAAATATATGTATTGGAATATAACTAAGTAGAGTTGATATGTAACGCTTCGTGTTTAATACGGGGGTCTTTCTTTGTGTATTTCCTATTTGAGACTCTGGGAGACCTGCAGGGGTCTCGGGCTCCCTACTGAGTCTCTTTATACTCACCCCTACATGGGCTACACCAGCACCATGTTGTGTCTTGTACAAACGATGGACTACATTGATCGAGGCTGAGGGAGCCAAGACTGAATGGTGCCCAGAGGTTGACCATTTGGCGTGACGAGATGCATCGACTACTGAATGTCATCTATACCTACCATTCAGGTAGGATCCTCGGTGGATGATCTAGGAGCTATTTTTTACTTTTCAGTTATATTTTTACTTTTTAGTTATAGTTGTACTTTTTATGTTGGGCTTGTATTTTGACCCCTTTACTTTAAGACCTCTTTTACTACAAGAGTTTACTTCATGGTTTCTTCTTGTTGTGTTCTTGGAAAGTGTGCATGTATAGGTCAAAAGGAAATTCCTTCTCATTTAGGGATATTCCTTTCTAGTTCTAGTCACCATCCCCTGGCCTATGGAATGTGGGATTGGGGTAGTCACGGCACAGGCCCCGAGGGATGTGTCGTGACAAAGTGGTATTAGGGGAGTTAGTTATCCCAAAGAACTAGGACTCTGATATTTTCTATTTGGAAATAGTGTTAAGTGATATGAGTGTGATTTTCAGTGTGCAAAATCTAGTGTTAGAGTGGTGGTCGATATATCCATACACCAGGACCCTGAATTCTAATTTCTGAACCGTTGCATGGAAATAATGATTGTGTGTCTTTGAAAAAAATTTCTTGTGAACTCTTTGAGTCAGCTCACCAGGTATAACTTATTGAATGTGGAACACCAGTTTCTTTTAGAATTCCACCACATAGATAGCCATCTAGTATTCCCATGAGAGTACGTGATGAAAGCCCACCGAACGATGAGGCCTTAGTGTAGGGACCTCTTACGACGTTAGCACCTTCGGGGGGTGTGAAAGCATCAACACCACCCGTTGGGCGGCAGATGCCACTAGGACCACTAGCTGAGGGTGCAAGTAAACTGAGCATGTTGCACAAGTTTTAGCGGTAGAGTCCTCTGAGGTTCTGAGACGAGACGGACCCGCAGGCGTCTGAGGACTGGCTGGAGGTTGTGGTCAGAGTTTTCTTCCTGGTTGGAACACTAGCTGACATTATGGTGATCCTAGAAGCCAGTCTTTTTTAAGCAGCAGTAGGGAGATGGTGGAACTTGATTTTCCATATACCCGATGAGGTGACCCTCATCTAGGTGGACTTCAAGGGCCTTTTAGGGAAGATTTCGTCCCAGCGACTCTACGCTAAGTGTGTATACCGGAGCAACTGTACTTACAGTAGGGAAGGGTGACTATGGCCCAATACTCGGCGAGGTTCATTGATCTCTCCCGCTACTCCACCGACATGGTACGAGACCCTTTCATTAGGCCCCAGACCTTTGAGAAGGGACTCTAATTGGAGATCAGAGAATCGATGATATTTCTCAGCATTTCGATGCAGATTGGGGTGCTAGAGAAATCACTTTTGGTGGAGATCATCCCAGCTGAGCAGGCACTGACGGTGATAGCCACCACCGGATTTCAGGTAGCAGATTCATCTGTAGAAGGTAATAGACGGATGACGCAGGGGCCCGAGAAAACCAAGCCTTCTGGTGGAAAACCTCAGGATACAGGTTCAGTGGTGTGGGGATCGTGAGACAGATGAGGACGGCTGAGGAGTAGGCAGTGCTACTCGTGTAGCGGGTAGGGTCACATGGCTCCCGACTGCCCGACCCACAGTATGGACGACCAAAAGATGGTCGAAGGACCGCTGAGGCAGAGGCAGAGATTCGATTGAGGAGTTCCACAGGAAACAGGAGGATGTGGAAGGGGAGCTGGTCGTGCAACATGCATTGGTCGGCGATTCGAGGTTCTACAGCCACCACCTCTAGGCGGTCCACCCCTACCTCAGGGAGCAGGAGGTTAGGGATGAGCGTAGATCCAGGTAGCTGGGACCTACACCACAGTGCTTCGAAGATAATTAGAGGTACGATCTATTTTTACCCCACCTTAGTTGAAGTACTTATAGACAAAGGTGTCAGTCACTCATTTATTCCCATATCCCTTGTTTGGAGCTCGGAGATTCTGGTGGAGCCGTTGGCTCCTTACAGCTAGAGACTCCAACAGGAGGGTATTCGACGATTACACACTAGTGCCGGCAGTGTGAGCTTACTCTAAGAGGATAGTTCTTTGGATGGGATCTTCTAGTAGTGGCGCCAATGCCTTATGAAGTCATCTTGGGTATGGACTGGTTATCTAAAGTCCATGCTAAGATTGACTTTATTAGGTGCAATGTGTGGTGTTTCCACATGGATGGGAGTGGGTTTTCCTTCACCTGTTAGAAGGGAACCATGGAAGCACAAGATAGACTTACCAAGAGGAGGGTGCATCTAATCACACATTAGTCGGCTATCCTTACCCTCGGAGCAGTAAATGTTGAGAGTCTGAGTTATCCTGTAATGGTGGTCGAGCATGACGATGTCTTTCCTGATGATGTTTCGGGACTAACACCTCACAGAGAGGTAGACTTTTACATCGACCAGTACCCGAGACGGAACCGATATCTACACCAGTATATCAGATGGATGTTGTAGAGCTTCGTGAGTAATGGATATAGTTGGAGGACTAGCAGATAAAAGGGTTCATAAGGCCCAGTGTTTCTACATGCGAAGCCCTTATTTTGTTCTCCGAGAAGGGAGATGGGTGTTTGAGACTCTGTGTGGAATATTGGTTCCTGAACCAGGTGACCGTGAAGAACAACTATTCACTTCCTAGATTTGATGATCTATTCGATCAGCTGAAGGGAGGTCATTGGTTTTCGAAGATAAACCTCATATCAGGCTATCATCAGCTCAGAGTACAAGATGATGATGTGTAGAATATGTCCTTTAGATGTCGGTATGGCCACTGTGAGTTCTTGGTTATTCCATTCAGCACGACCAATGCCCCAACAGTGTTCGTGGGACTCATGAACAAGATCTTCCATCCATACCTCGATCGCTTTGTGGTAGTCTTCATCGATGATATCTTGATATACTTAGCGATGGAGGAAGAACATTCCTATCATCTATAGATAGTTCTGGATACACTCCGAGAGCACTAGATTGAATGTAAGCTCACAAAGTTCCAGTTCTGGATACGAGAGGTCCACTTTCTAAGACACGTTATCTCTGAGGCTGGAGTTTCAATGGATCCAGTGAATATAAGAAGTTGTTCTTGCTTGGGAGCCACCTAGGACTGTGACCAAGGTGCGGTGTTTCTTAGGGTTGGTTGGATACTACCAGAGATTCTTGCATGAAATTTACATATTTGTGACACCCTTGTCAGCATTGACAAAGAAGGGACATCCCTTCGTATGGATGGAGAGATGTCAGTAGTGTTTTCAGGAGCTGAGGTAGATACTAATGAGTTCCCCCATCTTGAGGATACCAGAAGAGGGCATTTGGTATGTAGTCTACTGAGACATATCAGCGACCAGACTTGGATGTGTCCTGGTGTAGGAGCAAACATTGATCACTTATGGTTCGCGACTGCTGAGACAACATGAGAAGAACTATGTTACCCATGACTTGGAGTTAGCAGCAGTAGTCTTCACATTGAAGATTTGGTGACATTACTTAATGGGAAAACATTTTACAGTCTACTTTGATCACAATATTCTCAGGTATATCTTACCTTAGAAGGACCTAAACCTGAAATAGCGGCGATGGCTAGAGTTCCTCCAGGACTATGAATTTGATATATTCTATACTCTTGGGAAGGGGAATGTTGTATCAGATGCACTCTGCAGGAGGCCTTGTCTGCAGTTTCTGACTGAGGTGATAGCACAGCTAGCCGCGTTGCAGATATCCTTCGTGAATAGAGATGGAGAAGATTACCTTTAGTCTATGACTATCACTCCCACACTCCTTCAGTGAGTCAGGGAGGCACAACTTAAGAACATTGACTATGAGGCTCGACGTGCTCATATCTCCTTAGGACTGGCACCTGATGGATTTTCCGAAGGTGGGGAGCACGTCATTCTCTTCTGAGGAAGTACCATGGTACTAGTGGCGCTACGGGAGGAGGTGTTGAGGGAGTTCCATAAATCCCCTCTGGTGGAACATCCTAGTGTAGAAAAGATGTATCAGGGCCTCCGACGTCAGTAATGGTGGCCAGGGATAAAGAAGGAAGTATTAGAGTTTGCTTCATGATGCCTCACTTGTCAGCAAGTGATGGACGAGCATCAGGTTCCAGTAGGATTAGCATAGCCACTAGATGTGCCAGAGTGGAAGTGAGAAGGTATCTCCATGGAAATTCTGATAGGGCTTCCACGTATGTTTGGGGGCATGATTCTATCTGGATGATCATTGACTGACTCACCATGTTAGCCCACTTCCTACCTATCCGAGAGCAGAGATCAGTAGAGGGCTTGGGACACCTCTACGTACATGAGATTTTGTGACTTCATGGGGTGACATCGATGATCATATCTCAATTTGACGCACGTTTTACTTCCCGGTTGTGAAAGGGATTGAAGGAGGCATTCGGGACTCAGCTATGTATGAGCACCGCCTTTCATCCTATGACGGATGGTCAGATGGAGAGGACCATTAAGACACTGGAGTAAATGATTTGTGCATATGTATTAGATTTTTTCCGTAGTTGGGAGGATCACTTACCCTTGGTGGAGTTCTCATACAGCAGAAGTTATCACTTCACCCTAGGAAGGTCACCATTTGAGGACTTGTACGGTCGCCCATGCAGATCACCTCTATGCTGGAAAGACCTAGGGGAGTTAGTACTTATGGTTCCAAAGTTGGTATGGGCTACCACTGACAAGGTGCAGATGATCCAGGAATGGATGATGACTACATAGAGCAGGAAGAATTCTTATGTTGACAGGAGGTGAAGGCCTTTTGAGTTCGAGGAGGGAGACCATGTCTTCCTACGGGTCTCATCTCAACGAGGATTATTAAGATTTGGGTGAGGTAGAAAACTTCACCGAGGTTTATCGAACCATTTATGATAATTCAATGTATTGGCGAGGTGGCATACCGTCTAGAACTTCCACCACAGTTGGAGAGGGTGCACGATTTCTTCCACTTATCCCAGTTGAGGAGATACGTGCATGACACATCTCATATCATTGACCACAGCGAGCTAGACTCTGATGATGGGGTGAAATTTATGGAAGTTACAGTAGAGATTGAGGATCGATAGGATCAAGTCCTTCATGGGTGGTCGATAGCTCTGGTGCGCGTTCACTAGCAGCATGGAAACCTCTAGAAGAGAACTTGGGGGTGGGAGGCTCAGATTCATGCTTAGTACCCCCATTTGTTTCCTTAGTCAATGTTGTGGATTTCAAGGATGAAAATATCTAAGGTGGGGAGAAAGTAAAGACCTGGATTTAAATGTAATTTTTTTTAATTATATGGAATTATTACGAGTCTACTAAAATTAACGACGCGTGATTCTGATGTCTGGTGTGGCCAGAATAAGTTTATTAACTTTTTTTACGGTATATTCAGAAAACTCGTGAGCAGTGTTTTCTAACATTTCCACCAGTGCTCAGATTAAAAATATGAGGGCACTATTGAATTTTTAGCATCAAGATTCACTTAAGGGATACTTCACTTCGACTGAAGTAGGTCAGGAGAAAAAGATAGGATTTGGGACTTTTAAAAGAATAATAAAATAACTTAGTAATTTTATTTTCTCTCATATATTTTCTTCTAACGGACAAGTGGAAATGTGGGACCAATGATGTGTCAAGTCATTAAATGGATTGAACCTTCAATCCTAAGTAACAACATCGTTGGGAATGAGGAATGTTTCTAATTAATGAACCCTCTTAAATCCCATGAATGTTAGACACCCTCCCCCTCTCCTATTTATATGGATCTTGGAGAGAGTTATCAATAATGCTTCACCAAGCAATGAAGTGCTGAAAAAGTGCTGAGACACCAACCATTAGGGGATGGAGCCGCTTCCAACAGGAGGTGATGGGTGACACCGAACCACAAACCGAAGGACGATGTACGAGCGGCGTCATTAGAAGCATGTTGCAGGAATGAAGAACATCGACCCACCTTCAAGCATGGACTTTATCCAACGGTTTGACAAGGTAGGGGTTTGTCTTGTTTTAAATTCAAAGTGATTGTTGAACCCTTTAATCCCCCCTCATGATTACAAGCTAACGTGTAGGGCACGTGCCTCACAAATCCGGCTCGGACCCACCGCTACATTGCTAGCCTTGCGTTCTGCCTGAAATATTTCCAGCACGGTGGCACCGACAGGCTATGACGGAGGTGGCACACCATCGTGCGCCGTAAGAGGAGGCCATGACACAAAGTTGTTCCAGTCAGTATAGCGGCCAACACCAGCCGGCCACAGAGGAGGTACAACGTGACATTGTGCGCCGACGGTGAGCAAGGGGCCGCAGCTCATCAGTCATGGCGGTCACATGAGGCGATCGGCACATCGGTCAACCGTGGGAGGGAAGGGCGGTGCGACCAGCGCACCACCGGTGAGGAAGGGGTTTCAGTCGAAGTCATGGTGGAGGAGAAACCTGGACCCCTAGTGGGATCCGCAGTGACTGGGCGGCGCCCACATGGCGCCACCGCTTCACAAGACGAATATCCTCTGTTCCATTTGGTAGACCGGGGGTCTCACCCCCCACCCATGTTGGCTAGGGCGAACCCCGCAGCGGGACAGACCAGTGGGTCTCCCCTTGTCGGCCGCCCCCTTGTAGGCGGGGTCACCCCCTGCGGGCCGGTCCAGACCTTGGTCCAACTGGCTAAGCCCGCCGTGGCCCAGCCTAGCCGGGTTGGACCCAGACCAGGTCGGGTCGACCCGAACCGGGCTAGACCTGACCTAGAAATAATTAAAGGGTCGTATCTTGAGAACTGGATATCGGTTTGAAGAACCATATATAGAGCTAGGATCCTTGGATCAAAGAAGTCCTTTTGGTATACTCCACTTAAGTTTTGGATACAGTTGGAGTACGGTCGGGTTGGATCGAACCTGAATCCAACAAGCCCCGGAGGTAAAACACTGATAACTCACAGACTGGGCGTCCGATTGATGCACCGTCTGCGGCATTCGAACCCTTATGACATAGAGGTCAATTGGGATACTCTTTTTTATAGATTAGTGGTGGTTGATGTACAACTGGTATCATTGTTTTGGGTGCTAACTGGTTCATTTTCTTTTATATGTTTTGTTATGTAAGACTTTTTTGATATGGATAGGATGTATTTGATTCATATACATAATGATATTAAGTTCTTAAATATTATTTTTAATTATAAAATGAAAATTATTCTTGAATGGTTATGATGGGGAATGTAATCTCATCGCGTTGTGGAGACGGTAAACCATACGTACGCATGAGAGATAATATCATTCTCTTGATGGTGAAATATTATGTAATTGGATGGTATATTATATATATAAAGAATCATTAAAATTTTATATTTATTATCTACATCAATTATACTCATTATTATACCCCTACCAATAATTAAGTGTTGAATAAAAACCTACACCATGACGTGGATACGGTAAGTCGTACGTTCACACATATGGTAACTTTGACTTTCATAGAATGGATAGAATAACAAATATGGTTTTACCATATTTATAATAACATATCAGTATGTATAATGTACTTGAGTTATTATTTTGATATGGAAACAACAAATAAATAGGAAGTGGAAGATGAAATGAACTTTGAAAAAGGTGATGAAATAATTACCTGTTCTTCGGGTTCTTCCTTTTCATTTGAACTAAATGGCTTATTATGTTGGATTTATGATAAAAGTAAGGATTTAAGTTGAATTGAGGGTATTTGGGAGGATATTTGAGCAGATTTTGTCCAAGACTAATAGATTTGGAGGTGTGAATTTAAGAGAATGAGAAGTACCCTTTAATAAGAGAGGTGAGGGGCACTTTAGGAAAAGCTTGAAATATTAATTTATTATAAAATAATTTTAGGTTTCCAATATCTCAAAATAGATTTATATAAAGTTTAAGGTGGTTATGGGTCTAAATACTCCCAACCAATATGTTTTAACCAAGTTTAGGTCACCATATTAACCTTATCTTTTAGATTTAACTCTTAGATAAATAGTTTAACATTTACCATGTCTTCTTGTATTTTTATATTACATGGTTAATAATCTTACTATAAAATATCAAGATAACCTCAAGTGGTTAATTACGTACATAAATAACCTTATGTATGTTCTATGGTGGAATATTATATTTGTATGAATACTATATCATTTAATAATATAGTATTTGTTTTAAAAACTCATTTATGTCAATTTTTACACTCTTTAGTATTTGGTTTTTTTGAAAGTCATAACATCTTCATTACTTAGAAAAATATAAATTTAATCAATCCTAACATGTCATATTAACCTATAAAAATAGTTTAATTCATAAAAAGCCTCTATTTAAATTTATTTTAATATTTATAATATCAATTATTTTAATCGTTCATTAAAAAGGTAATTACTGCATCATCATTGTGTCATAAATAAATTTAATTATTTAATTTCTAAAAATTATAAATAAAATACCATGATGTAAGAAATATTTTTATCTTTATAATGAATATTTATAGTCTAATTTATCTGATGTATATCTCTATATTAAAAATGGTTTTGTTATTAAAATTTGAATTTAACGATTTAAAATCTTATTTAAATAAAATATTATAAATGTCCTAATCTAATCCAAGTGGATCAAAAAGGATCATATTTTTATCCTAATGTTGATTTTGGTCCAAATACACTTATCCAATAGAATTAGGACATGTTTTTAGGTAATTATAATATCCTTTTTACCTTTAATTACCCTATTTACTTTTAATTGTGGTAAATAAAATTCAAAAGTTACTATACAAAAAAATTATTTTTATCCTATTGAACCAAATTTTACTTAATGATATCAACTGTATCTCTATTATTTTTTAAATTCAATTCACATAAGTTGTAAAATTAAGTTTTATGCATATTTTCAAATGTGCCTAGAAGGTGGGTAAAAGGCGTTAAAAAGTTCAATTAAATTTTATATATCTAATCTTATTATAAAATGACTCCAATGAATTACATTGGATTAATATAGGTATTATGTATCTATTTTGACTTTAAAATAAATTTATAATTAAAAATAATTATTTAAAAAAATTGGTTTAAATCAATAACACAGTGTTTTCACTATTCATAATAAATTGAATGTTTTTCAAAAAAATACCAAAAAACCCACCCTAAGATAATTTTGATATTCCAAATCCAAAAATTAAGTCCATTTTGAAAAATAGAATTTATAAAATTTCAAAAAGTAGGTAATATTATTCATAAATCGTTTTTAAATGGCTAGTTTGACTGGTCGTGGTGTGCTAGAACTCGAAGTTACGTACAATGCAAGATATTGTATTATTCAAAGAGAAACATACCATGGAAGCTTGGGGTGATACAATGCAGGATATAATCTGGATACAATAGTCTCCTACACTTCCCTATAAGACACAATCTCAATCGGTGATTCATCCCTAAGATGTGAGGAAGTAGATGGCTCCCCCTGAGTTGGTGATAGAGGCGGTATAACCACTTGATCTCCAAATTCATGTTCTGAAGACATAGAGAGAGAGTGAAATAATCCTAGTTATAACCAAATTAATTTAAAAGAACTATTAAAAGAGTGTTTCTTTTTTGGAAACTGACATATTCTCCTTCATTTAAGTCCCTCTCTTTCTTCTTTAAAACTAGAGAAATTATCCGTTCATGAGGGTAATAATTCAACTTCCCTTTACCATGGTAGCAGTCCTTCATGAAACCTATCTTGTACTGTGTGAGGTTCAACATGAAATTTTCGATCATAACATATAAAATATACATGTCTTGAAATAATACCTTTTCCATATCCATTCCTTCTGAGCAATTCTAATCTGAATAAATTTGTACAACACCTTCCACTCTGATTTCAGGTCCTTCATGGCATTCTTCTCAAATACAGAGGTCCTAAATAGAAACATGAAGAAATTAGTAGGTCTAATAGATCTCATACCAACTAAACTATTGCTAAAAATATACTCACCTTTTTTAGGACAGTTCATAATCCCCGTAATCTCCATAGAATATACTATCAACGATTTTCTATTTACATTCATTAAAAGAACATCCAATTTTTTTATGAATTGGAACTTAGTATTTATCATGAACTCATTATCCTCATCTTAAAATATAAATTCCAATTTCTTCTCATCAAAGACAAATTCCCTTCCTTGTAACAAAAAAACATTCTTCAGCAACATCTCTTTTCCTTTCATCTAATCCACGTCCACATCCTTCCCTAGCAGAACACGACCCATCCCACCACATGCCTTGTCTTTATTAGACGTTTTAGAGAATCGAAGGTAATGGTTTGGAATTATATATGAATTAATATAGTTGAAAGGAAAATGAGTGGAAGGTTGATTTTATTTTAGGTAACATAACTGATTGGGATAGGGTTAATTATCAAATTTCGGTTTGGGGGGAAATTCGACTTAAAATAAGGAAATAGAATAAAATAAAATTCAATAAAATAAAATACATTCATTTTAAGAAGAAGTGTAGTTAATTTTATAAAATTGAATTAGGAACAAATAAATATAAAATTGTAATAAATTCATATGGTGTTAATGTATAAATTAATTAATAATAAATACAGAAAATAAAAATAAATAAATTTAAATAAAATCATCTAAATCCAGATCACCCTTATTATAACTTAATAAAATAAAAATGCCCACAATAATGGGGCTTAGTTAAAATATATTCTAATTTATTTTCATTATAGATAAATTTAGGAGAGATATAATCTTTTTTAGCATCATCTCTCAAGAAATGATTCCATATATCTATATGCTTTTTTATGAATGGTTTATTGGATTATTTGAAATTTTATAGCACTAATATTATCACATTTGATTTAGAATTGATTAAAAATAAATCTATAATCTATTAAGGTTTGTTTCATACATGGATCCAAATCACAACATTTAACAGTAGTAAGTAATTATTATTCAGTAGTAAACAATAAAATTGAGTATTTTTTTCTCATTAGAATAGGATACCAATGATTTACCTATGAAATGTTGGTTCCTAAGTTGATCCTTCTATCTAGTCTACACCCTCCAAAGTTATCGTCAATTAAATGAATTAAAATTAAAATAATTGGTCTTTAGAAAAAGTAAAGAAAGAGTAACTATTCCTTTTAAATACTTTAAATTTCTTTTAGAATCTTTTAAATGAGATGCTTTTAGATTATCTCATAATATATCACATAAGCATAACAAAAATATAATTTCTTGTCTAATAGCTGTAAAATAATATAGAATCCCAATTATTTCTCCTAATAACTTTTTATCAACTGATTTCCTAGATTCATCCAAATCAAGATTTTCATTTTAACTCATAGTAGGTTCTTATACTTTACCGTTTTCAAGTAAAAGTATCTTAAGAAAGTCAATTTTTTATTTACCTTGATCAAGCACATTATTAAAGTCTTTTATGTAGATATAAAAACAAATAAATAAATTTAACTCACTCATCATACTAATTTCAAATTCCTTCTGCATGATTTTTGAAAAATATTCACAAAATTTTTTATTTTTAAAAACAAAAAAAAATCATCTACATATATTTGAACTATAAATATATCTAAAGATAAATTTTTCTTAAAAAGGGTAAGATCTATAACTCATACTAAAAATAAATTTTATAACAGAAAATAACTCAAATGTTTATACCGAACTCTGGGTTCTTGTTTTTTTCCATAAAGAGATCTGGTGTGTTTTAGAAAAATTGGAAAATGGGGATTAAAACATAGAAGTGTTTCAACATAAACATCCTCCATAATTAACCCATTTTAAATGCAGATTTCACATCCATCTAATATAATTTTAAATCCAAGTGTGATTAATATACTAGTAGAATCATAATATGTTCTAATATATCTATGGGTGAAAATGCCTCATCATAATCTATCTCTTACTTTTATATATACACCTTTTCCACTAATATAGTTTTATTTCTATTGACCACACCATAATCATCGAGTTTATTTCTAGAAACCCATTTTGTTCCTATAATAGGGAAAGTAAAGAGACTATTAATTAATTACCCCACCTTATTCCTCTTAAACTAGTTTAAATATTCATATATAGCTAAACCCAACTCTCATATTCCAAGTATTCTTCAAAGGTTTTAGGTTCTAGTTGAAAAAAATGAAAAAAAATATTATTCCTGGTTTCCTACACTTCTTAAAGTTCTAATCCCTTTATATAATATTCCTATAATAGTATCTAAGAGATTATTTTTTAGGTTTTTTGGATATCTAGGTATCACACTTTCAGTTTCACTACTAACCATCATTTTAAGATACTTATCTCCTAAATAAATTTCCAAATCATAATACATTATACTATCAAAAAGTTTTTTAGGTATCATTTTTTCAAAAGTATCACTTAGATCATCAACTTGAGTCATTTTATGGTCAAACATATCACATTGATTAAATTTAATATGAGTTGATTTTTCAAAAATATTTTCCCTTTCATTGAAAACTCTATAAGCCTTATAAGTAATATAATATCCATGAAATATTCCTTAATCATCCTTTATACCAAATTTACCATGATTATACTTGGTTTTTAGAATGTAAACATTTCATTTGAATGCTTTTAAGTATCTAACTTTTGGTTTTATATTATTTCATACCTCGTAGGGTATTTTTATAAAAATAATCTTAATTATAACTATGTTAATGATAAAACATTTTATATTTACAAATTTATCCAAAAATGAGTGGGAAGGTTATAATAACATAATATATTCCTAAAACTTTCCTAAAAATTCCCATTCCACCCTTCAACAACACTATTTTGTTGAGGTGTATTGGGGAATAAAAATAATGTTTTATTTAATGTTTTAAATAATAATAATTGAAGTCATGGTTTTAAAATTATCCCCAGTGGTCACTGCTTGAAAAAATAATTTTGGAATATTTTTCTTTTAGAACCAATTTAAAAAAATAATGAAAAATAGAACATGCATCATGTTTAACACTCAAAATGAAAACCCAATTAAATATAGAGAAATCATCAAATAACACATAAAAAGGATTTTATTCTTAGTATTTATATTCTAGATAGTCCAAAAAATCCATGTGGAAATGTTATCGAGTCCTAGATATAGAATCCTCTTTAATTGATTTAAAATATGACATGTGTTTCATTCCCATTCAACATGCGTCACATACTTTCTATTTTTTTAAATTTAAGTTGAGGTAAATCTAAAATTAAATTTTTCTTAGACAATTTTATCAAATGATAAAAAATAAAATGTCCAATTATTCTTTGAGAAACCCATGATTCATTTGTTTCATCATTTAGACATTTAACTTTTTTATCTATACAAACAATTATGACATATAGTGTATACATTATTAGTTCTAGATGCATTAATTATAAGAAGTTTATATTTTAAAATAGAACATGAATTATTTGAAAATTATATAGAATAAAATTTATTAGAAATTTGGTAAATAATTATCAGGTTGTGTTTCAATTCTTCCATATAGATAACTTTTTTTATTAGAACTGAGCCTATATTTCCAAATAATCTAACTCCTTAGTTTTTTCCTTTAGCATTGTCACGAAATGTGACATAGCCTCCATTAATTTTAGATGAAGAATGAAAATTTGAGAAATATCCACTCATATGACTTGACAATTCACTAGAGATATTCCATTTTCATTGATGCTCGTTAATCTTTCTCTCTTCAAAAAAAATCAAACAAGAAATTATTTTTGTACCCATATTATATTGGGTCATCAAATGATAGCAACAAAATATTTGAGAACCCAAATATGATTGCACATTTTAGAAATTCCTGTACTGAATTTTTATAAGTTCCTTGACATAAAATTGGGTTTAACTTCACAAAATTGGGAGTTTATAAGACTATAACTATTATCATAATGTTCTATTTGTGCACAGTGAAAAAAATAACATTATAGAAGTTATTATTTCTATAACTAGGCACAAAATAATTCTTATACAGATTTTATTTTTCACCTTTTCTTCCTATTCAAAATTTAACATTCTAGACCTTATTGTAAAAAAGGATTCTATTTAAGTAATTTTTTGTTTTTTTAAACACTTCAAGAATATTTAAAGTCATGATGTTGTTTTTTTAAGCTTACAGTTTTTTACCATGTTCAACACAAGAAAAAAAACAATTCACCTTGACTTTAAGATCTAAAATTTGTTTATTTAAGTCCTATTATTCATTGGTAGAAACAGTATAATAATTATTTTTGGGTTTATTTTTTTTTATGGAGATTTTTTATTTTTTTTCTAACATGGTACAATATTCGTTTAGTTATCGAGAAGACAAATTTTCAGTTCCTAAATCAAATTCATTATCAAAAAAAAAATAAGTGTACCACATTAGACTATTCCATAAAGAACATGTTATCCTTTTATTTGTGATCTCAACATTTGATTCAAAAGATGTATTTTAGTTATAACTCTCGGAAGCACTATGTTTTTCTTTCATGGAAATGTTTCTCTTATTCTTTTATTTTAGATTCCATTTGTACTATTTGTCATTTTTTTTTCAAGTTATGTACAATCTGATTTGATGTGTCTAGGATTCTTTCACTCCTAACACCTTACATATTTTGAACTTCCATAACATTTCTTATAACTATTGGAGGGTTGTTTTATCATCTTCTCTTATTATAAAACATTTTTAACTTCCCTGAAACATGAGAAAGCTCACTATATGATGAATAAATATTTGAATTATCTCCATTAGATGAATATACAATTTATATTCCATTACACTTATTGTTATCTTTTAAAAGTTATATTTTTTAATAAATCTATGCTCACTGCCTACATCTTCCATTTTAGCCTCACACATCATAAGTGTTCCATTGAGATTTTTTTATTTTATAATCATTCGCATTAGTGGATTTCCTAATGGAAGATGAGATCCAACTCAACTTGAATCGTAGAACTCTAATAATTTTAGTGATTGATTGAATTCGGGTATTTTTTATCTAAGAGAAGCAACATTATTCATAATCTCTTTCAAAAATCTATTTATTTGTGTTATGGTTTCTCTAATAACCATTCTGAATGGGTAAATCTTCAACTTGGTAGTATTATTCCTTATCTGTCTTATATTATCAATACCTTCATACGCCAATGATATAGTAGTACACATATCATGTGTTGTTTCACAATGTAAAACTATGTTGAAATCATCAGGACCTAGACAACATATTATATCATTCATAGATTTCAAGTTCTAGTCATATTCTCTTCAAGAAATAGCATCCAATTTCTATAGATCATATTCAAGAATAGTGTATGGTTTAAATGTTTTTAAATAAGCTTTTAGACTATGGTCGTTCAAGTAGATAATCATTTGTTACTTCCAATAACCATAATTTTATCTATTAAAGTACGAAGCTCTTACCATAGACATACATTCTCTATTGTTATCCATAACATTCATTTTAAGATGATCTATAATACTTAAACTTTTAAGAGTTTAGAACTCAAAATTCACTACCTTTAATACCAATTTTTGGTCAGAGAATAGCTTTACTAAGACTCATGTTAATGGTGAATTGAGTTAATGAAATTTTCTTCACTTAAAGAACCCTATTTATGGTATGATAGGTTAAAATATTTTCTTAATGCAAGAAAATATAAGAAATAAAATAATTAATAAAAAGATCGAACATGGGATATTTATAGTGGTTTGGGGAATAAGAATCATTTATTACACTCCACTAATAGTTAACTCCTAGATATTATGGATTTTTAGATGTACAATTCCTTTTCTTAAGGACATCCCGATTGATCGTAATTTTGCATCACCTAGTACAAAACCAGGAGATCTTTATAGGATCTAATAAGGCTTTATAAAACATCATCCTTCAACACTCAGTTTAAAGAGGGGAACATCCAATAGTATGAAATAATATGAAAGAATACAAATGGAACTTACATTTTCAAGATGCAATTGCTAGAAGAGAATTGTTCTCTATGAGAGAAAATTATAGTGAACTGTATCTCAATAAGAGTCTTCTAATATAAAACAAGGTTGATCCTAATAGGATTGATGTATAAAACATGAATATTTTTTTTTTCATAGTATATATAGTCATCATAGCAATATTCATGTGAGAGTTGAGTTGAGAGTGAAAGTGTAGTTCTTGTTACTTCTATATTCTTCTCTTGTTTGATTACTTATTTATATTCTCACTTACTATTCCATGATAGAATAACCTATAAAATATGGCCTTAGAATTCAATTACAAATATCCTTTTCTCAAAAATAAATTATCAATAAGACTTACCAACAAATTATTCTATACTATTTTCTTTTATAGGTAATCGCAACATTTTGAAAATTGATTTTACCATAAAGAGGTAGTTTAATTTTTAATGTATCAATGACAACATTAATTTACACGTAAAGCACACCAACGGTAATAAATATGCAGGTTACAGAATGACATAGCTGATTCTACATCACAACATAGCCAAATTCGATTTATTTGAATTCAGGTTGACAAATTGATCCATATAGTCATTCTTCATGCTGGAGAATTCTTAACGTAGCTAAATCACATAGCCTTATTTATCATATAGCCTAATTTTGTGTAGTTGACGGAATTTCATATCTTATAAAATCCATATAGTCGAATTTTCCATGTATCCAAACCACATAGCCAATTACTCTATGTAGGTGATTCACGTAGCCATTTTATTGATGCATCTATTTTCTAACATAGGCGAATCATCAACGTAAGATACTTTTAAATAGGAATTTTTGTGATGTAGATGATTTAAATATGTGAATCCTTTACATAGCTAATTGACATAGTCGATTTATTGATATATTCAAATCTCTATGTAGGAAAAGACCTCATGTATCCGAATTTTATATACATAGGCACATTTCAGCAAACATCCAGAATTCCAAAATTATAGCAGAATTAACATAAATAAAACTAAAAACATGAGGAATACACTAAGAAACAAAATCACTAATAACAAATTATTTTTTTTCAAAATTGTCATAAAAAAAGAAAATGGGATATGTTGGAACAATATTAGTATTCCAATAAGAATGACATACCTTTGTTTTTCAAAGGGTAAATTTTTTCGAGGAGTTTGGGGGAGAGCAGTGAAAAAGGTTCAGTTCCATGAGATATTGAATGGTGTGAGTGATTGGGTTCTCTATTTGGGTGGTATTTGAAATATTTGAAAGGGTTTTGATAGTGCTTTCTAAAAATTGCTGATAAATATAGGTTTTATCAATGATAAAATTAAAAAATATCACAAAGCCTATCATTATCATTGCAACCTTTTATCCTAGGTAAAGATTTGTTTAGTCTTTACTTTTTATTACAGCACTGACAAAAACTATATTTATCAGCTCTTTTTTTAAAATAGTTCTTAAAACTATATAAAATAAATTAAATAAAATATTAAATGAATATATATATTAAAAATGATGAAATTATAAAAAATGTAAAAATTAATTAGCATTATTAATGAATAAATAATCTTAAATTCATGAACATTATAAATGAGTAAAATTTAATAACTAAAAATGAATAAACATGAAAAATATTACAAAAATGAATTTTTTTTTAATTATATAAATTATTAAAAAATTAAAATGAAGATGAATACATATTAAATTCGTACATTTCAACCATATTAAAAACATTAAATGTTAATGAATAAATATATATAACTAAATATTAAAAATAGATAATGTACAAAAATATGAAACGAATAAATATTAAAAATGAATAAATTATAATAAAAAGTAAAAAAATTTAACAATATTAGTTAATAAATAATTCTAAATAATATTAAATGAATGACTGTTAAAAAGTAGTGAAATTTAATCATTAAAATTTTAATAAATTGCAAAAATATTAAAAATAATAATAAGAGTTATTTATTATATAGATTAACGAAAAAATCAATATAGGATAAAATTGATTTCTTAAAATAACTAGGGGAAAGCCCCCATTTTTTATTAAATCAAAGATACTCATCTTTCTCTTTCTGGATAGAGGGATATCATTACATGACCTTAGTAGACCCAAGGGCAAAAGCCCCAAAAAACGTGGCCTGAAATCACAATGGTCAACAGGCCCATGAATGGCCCATGTGGCTTATGGTTCAAATCGCCCATGGACAACCTGTCCTAATCGCCTATCTACATCTGTCCCCTCTCACACTGATTGTCTTCCCTACCTAGGCATCCAACCACTTATGGGTCATCCACTCTCCTGTCACTAGCATCCACCCGCCTACGTGACTAACCCCACCTGCGCCAGCCTTCCTTTCGTTTGTGAGTCACACATCACACATCCGACCATTATCACCACCATGTCATTCTATTTTTCCATGGAATGCCAATGACCATCACAAACCATTTCACCCACTGATGCTTCCTTACCGCATCCACCGCTTTATGCATGTTGTCCCGACCATAGCGTGTGTACCGCTATCACCTGCACCTGTGGAATAAACATGTATAGAAAAATATTAAAAATGAATAAAATTTGAAAAATGTTAAACAAAGAATAATTGAAAATGAATAAATTTTCAAAATGGTAAAAAATAAATAAGATTATTAATGAATAAATAATATTAAAAAGAATAAATTTGAAAAAAAAATCATAAGTAATAAATAGTATTATTGAATAAAAATATAAAAACTGAATAAAATTTACCGATTAAAAACTTAACATATATTAAATATATTAGGTTAATAAATAAAATTCTACAATGAATTTTAAAAAATTCATAAATTACAACAATATTGTGTGTCTGTGTTTGTGTTTACATATTAAATTGAATTAATTGTGTATATGTGTTAAATTGAAAAAACAAAAGAAATTTTAATAAACATCCATTACATGATACTAATTAGACAATATTTTTAATTAATATCAATTTTTTATTATGAACCATTTTTAACTAAATATATGACTTACTAAATGTAAATACATATTTTGTATTACATAAATTATATTTTAGGGAATATTATATATATTGATATATATATATATATCAATATGAATATATTTATATCTTAAAAATATTAACTATATAAATGAATAATTATGTATAAAAAACATAAAAAATGGATAGATTACAAAAATATTAAATTAATAAATATATTAAATGAATAAATTATAAAAAAACACATAACATTATTAATGAATGAATAATATTAAATTAATGAAAGATAAAAATCAGTGAAGGATAATGAAAAATTAATATATTGAAAAAATAATACAAAATTGAATACGAGTTATTAATTATATAAATATTAAAAAAATAAAAAGGAATATATGCTAAAATGAAAATTAATAAATATAATAATTATATAAACTACAAATGAATTAAAAACATTAAATGTTAACCAATACATAAAAATAAATACCAAAATTTTGTAAATTTATAAAACTATTAAACAAATAAAACTTAGAAATGATTATATTTCAAAAATATTATGAAGATAAATAAATAATAGAATTAAATAAATTTAAATATCTTTATATATATTAAAAATTATTAAATAGTTCGTATTAAATATAAATATAAATAATGAATAAAATTTATTAATTAAAAACATAATATATTAATATTAAATATTAATAAATAAAAATCTAAAAGGATAAGATTAACAATTTATTATTTTTGTATGTGTACCTATGAAATTATTGTATGACATATTAAGTGTAAAACATATTTAATCAATTTTTTTAATTAATAATTAAATTTGTATTATTTGATATATATGTCAAATTCAAAAAACAAATGACCTTATTAAAATAAAATGTCATTAAATGTCTATTAATATTAATTAGTCAATATTATTAATTAATAATAATTTTTAATTAACTTATAAACCATTTAGCACTTAATATATGATATAATAAAATAAATGTATTTTTATATTAAATATGGATTTTAAATACATATTTAGTATTATATAAATCATATTTATGAAAATAATATATATACATATATCAATATAAATATATTTCTATAATAAATATGATTTTTAAAAATATATGATTTTTTCTAATTATTATATATGCCATTTTTCACTAAATGTCATAGTTATTAAGTGTAGTTGTATATTTAGTCTCATATAAATCATATTTAAAAAAATATATTATATTATATTAATATTTATTTATTTATATATTAATATATGCTTTTTGGTGATATAGTTTCTAATGAAATATAACTTTTTCATCGTTTTTTTATCACTACTAATGGACAGTGTTGAATATCACGAAATATGTAGTAGTGTTTTATGAGGTCAAGATAAAAGAACTAACAAATTGTATCTTTATTAGTGTTAAAAATCACTAACAAGAAGTTGGGGTGGTAACCGAGTGGTTAACACACGTCGTAAGCCTACATAAAACCCATGATCAAATCCTAGTGGAGGAAGATTTTTGAGATACTATAGCAGTACTATAGAAGGTACTATAGTGGTACTGTAGCATCCAAAACTATTCATCCATTTTGGCCTTCGGGCCACTGGTTTGGGCCTATAATCCATAGGGCCTTTGGGCCACCCAAGGCCTTTGGGCCCCAAAAAGACCATCAGGCAGTCCAATAAGACCACACATAGTATGTCCTAGAAGTTGATTCAAAGAAAATAGTAGCCACCAAAGTATAGCTAACTGGATTGGAAGAATGAGAGGGTATGGAAATCTCCATCGGTATTAGGCACCGTGTAGCTATGTGTAATATCCCACGAATTTCAACTTAATTTTATTATCTAAATTATTTATTAAATGGATTTATTTTTAATGAAAACAAACTAACAATATATTTTTAGTCAATTCTCTTTAAAAATAATAATTTAAATTACGTGTTTAATTGAATTGATCATAAGTTAATAATAATTATTATAGATAATTATATAGTTTTCAAATTAATATCAATATTTTGTTTTATGGAATATTTTAATATGAATATATTTATTATTTTTAAATTAAAAAATTTATTTTTATCAAAACGGTATTTCATAAAATATTTTAAATACATAATTTTTTTAAAATAATAAATATTGACTACTGTAATTATTTTAATAAATATGAAAAAAATTAATAATGAATTATGCTTATTGAATATAATTAATTTGGTTTTACAAAATTTTGATTTTTGAAATTTTATATATATATATATGTGTGTGTGTGTTTGTGTGTGTGTGTTTGAAATTACAATCATTAGTTTTAAAATTATGAATTAAGAATTTTTTTATAAAATTACTTAAATTTTAAAACATTAAATTATATTTAAATACATTATGATCAAATATTTAAATTATATTTTATGATAATTTTATTTTATTAAAAACCTGATATATATATATATATATATTAAATTATAATTAGTTTTGAATAATAAAACATGGTTAAATTACTATTACTTTTTAATGTAATGATTTTATAATTTTATTGTATAATAGAAAGTAATAATAATAAATGACAAAGAAGAGGAAATAGGGTTTCAGGGGGTTTGTCCATGATTCATGCAAAAGGGGGAGGAACTGTAGGTTTTATGGGTTCGCACAGTCAGGTGTTTCATGGGAGTTGGGTTCGTCCGAGTTGAGACCAGGGAGATCTAGGGGTTGGGTTTCTTCAGAGGAGCCTAATCATAAGTTGAAACTGAGGAAGAATGTTGAGTCAAGAAGGTTGGCCCATCAGCGATGAACGAAGATCGTCGTCATGTGTGTACTGGGTTTCATCAAAGGATCTCATTCGAGGTTAGGGTTTTGATTCTTCCAATTGCGGATAATATCTTGATTTTTTATCTTCTCTAACCTAAATAGGTAGGTTTTTTATTTCTTTCTAGATATAGACCATTTCAGACGTCTCTGTTGATGTATTTTATTTTTTGATTTGTCTATATTCTCTTCTTTTTTAAGATTATGTGGTCTTTTATCTAACTTACATTAGGAATATAAAAATCGTGTTCTCTATCTCGGTCGATTTAATATTTTCATTGTAGTCCACATATGTCTCTTTAGTTTATCCATGTTGTAGTTATTTTAATTTTCTTTATCAATTTTATATTTTGTTTTCCTCATTAAAATGAATTGATTACAGTGAACATTTCCATATCCAATGATATTTTATTCACAAATTACTGCTTGAGACTGTATACTAGCTTTCACTACAAGCATACTTCTGTGAGTCTATGGCTATAAATTCCATTAAATCCTACATGTAAATTGGAAACTCGGGGAAAACCCAATTTGGATTCTGAGATATAGGAGTCCGATAATGTTTTTTTTTTTCTAGTTTTACAGGGAAGGAATATGTTAAAATTATTTATTTTTAGTTAATCATTTATGATCCTCACATCAGTGTTTTTAACTGCATAAAGTTTTGTGAAACTTCTCTATGTAAAGGATTAATTATTTTTATACCCTAAGTTGTTTGTTTTTTAATGGTTTTGATTTCATTTTATCTATTCAATTTATAATTTGATAATATATATGTATAAATGCATTTAAATCCATCTATTTATTTTAATTTCAAAATTTATGACATATTTGAATTTTTATTTTTATGCAAAGGGTTTGAATTGTCTTTTATAAATATTTGTTTAATACATATATATGTATATATACATATATAGTTATATCTAACATAAAATATTTTTAGAACTTATAATTAAAGGGAGATTATATATTTTTATTTTTCATATTATAATTGTAAAGAACTCTTTTTAATTATTAATTCATATTTTAATTTATGGTTGAGTAGTGAGTTTAATTATTTTATTATGTTTTTATAATTCACATTAAATGAATATATTATGTTTATAAAAATTAGGTTATAATAAATATTCCGTAATATGTAATATTATTTATCAAGTTTATGTTTTATTTTAATTTCATATTAATTCTACCAACGGATATTTTCATTTATCAATGTTTTCAAAAAAACATGTTTTATTCTCTATTGATGAGTGTTATAAATTGAATTTTATATGTATATATATATATCTATGAAATGTTTATTTTCATATATATATATACATAAGGAAAAAAATTATCGGCATGTTATAATTTTTATTTTCCTGTTTATAAAAAATGTGCATACCATTATATTAAAATTAAGGACGACACATCTACATACAATCATGGTCATGCATTTATGCATAACATTTACATACGTTGCATTCCTAATAATCTCATGTTTTCAAATTTAATTTTAAGGTTTTCTTTTGAGATTAGTAAGCACGTGAATTTCTTCAAAGAATTGAAATGTTTTATTTTAGATGTTTATTTATAATTTTATTATTATTTATGATAAAATATTTGTATGTATATGAAAGGTATTATATTAAATAATGTTTGAATGAATGGATAGTTCATGCGAAAGATTATGGTGTGGGTCTTGGTTGTGACCAAACTCACAACTGATATGCAATAAAAGTTCATATATTTATGTATTTACATACTTATATATATAAATATATGTGTAAATTTTTATTTTAATTTATTTTCATTTTTTCAAAATTAAAATCTCCAGTGAAAAAATATATATATATAAGTAGATCAAGCTTAAAGTGTTTTCATAAAATCAGGTACTTTAACGTTGTAAATATGGAAGGGAATTGGGGAGTAAACACATTCTTTCAATAAGAGTGTAGGCCCATGATAGCCTTCAATGATTCAATTGTCCTTATAATAGTGACTTCTTTTCAGAATCTTGCATATTGTTCATAGAAAAATACTAGAATATGTTTAAAATAATTTTCGATAATAAGTATTTTCTAAAGTGATATGTTATTTTTAAAGAGTATGTAATTTCATGTAAAGATCTCAGAAGGATATTTTCAAAAGTATTTTCAAAATAATATTTTTAAAATTATTTATCAATGATTTTAAAAACCCTTACGAGGCATATTTAATTCTCACTCTTTATTTTGAATTACATTTCATAGGTTTATTAGAATTTTTTATGGTGTACGCTCTGATAAAGAGTTAGAGTGAAAAGTCTTTTTGTTTAATTTTGTATATTTTTGTTAAGTCATGAGTCATGTATCTAATTCTCCAAAACCTAGACTGGTAAAATTTCATAGTATGTAATAGATGTTGTGTATTTTATTTGAGTTTCTTTTATAAGAAAAGAATCACAAAAAATTTATATGTGTTGAGTCTAGTAGCATGGGATCAGGGAATTAGATTTGGTATCAGAGCGAAGTTCAAGATAACTTTAGAGATTAGATGTTTTTGAGTCTATAAGTTTAGCTTTCCTATTGTTTCTTAATTATGAAGATGGAAATTCAGAATTCTTTTAGTCTGACGAAACGAATTGTGAGGACACAATTCTATTGAGGAGAGAATAGTGTAACATCCCAAAAATTTTAACTTAATTTCATTATATAAATAATTTATTAAATGGATTTATTTATAATGAAAACAAATAAATATTATTTTTTAGTCGATTTTCTTTAAAAAAAATTATTTTAATTAAGTTGGTTTAAAAAAGAAAAGAAAAATTATTTTAATTAATTCTTTAATTTAATTGATCGCAAGTTAATAATAGTACTTATATATAATTTTCAAATTAATATATTTATTTTATTTTAAGGAATGAGTTAACATGAATATTTTTATTATTTTTTAATCACAAAATTTATTTTTATCAAAAGGGTATTTGATAAAATATTTTAAATAAATAAATTTCAAAAAAAAATATATATTGACTATTGTAATTATTTTGATAAATAATTAAAATTATATTAATAATGAATACTACTTATTGAATATAATTAATTTTGTTTTACAAATTTTTAATTTTTTAAATAATATGTGTGTGTGTGTGTGAAATTACAATCATTAGTTTTAAAATTATGAATTAATATTTTTTTATAAAATTATTACTATTTTAAATTTTAAATCTATAAATTATATGTATATCTATTATGATCAAATATTGAAATTATATTTTATGATAATTATATTTCATTTAAAACCAAATTTATATATATATATATTAAATTATAATTAATTTTGAATAATAAAACAAGGTTAAATTATTATTACTTTATAAGGTTTTGATTTTATATTTTTATTATATAATATAAAGTAATAATAATAAATGATAAAGAAGAGGAAATAGAGTCCTAAGGGGTTTCTCCATGAGTCACGAAAAATGGGGGAGACAATGTAGGTTTCCTAGGTTCATGCAGCAGGGTGTTTCACGGGAGTCAGGTTCATCTGAGTCGATACTAGGGAGAGTCGAGAGTTGTGGTTCTTCACAGGATCACGATCACAATTCTAAACCGAGGAAGAAGGCTGAGTCGTGTGGGTTTGGTCGTCAGTGATGAAGGATGACTTCCATCATGTGTGGAACGAGCTTCGTCGAAGGATCTCGTTCAAGTTTATGTTTTCAATTTGTCCAGTTACGAATAAGAACTTGATTTCTGATCTTCTCCAACCTAAATAGGTAGGGTATTTATTTCTTTCTAGATCCGAACTATTTTGGACGTCTCTGTTGAAGTATTTTATTTTGATATTTTTCTATATTATTTCATTTGTTGATAGTATGTTGTCTATTTTCTACCTTACTTTATGACTATGAACATTATTTTCTCTATCTTGGTAGATTTTATATGTTTATTGTGTTCTGCAGATGTCCCTTTCATTTTTCCATGTTGTAGTTATTTTAATTTTCTTTATCAATTTTATATGATGTTTTCCTCCTTCAAATGAATTGATTCCAGTGAAAATTTCTATATGTAATGATATATTATTGCCAAAATGATGCTTTATACTGTATACTAGCTTATATTACAAGATTACTTCTGTGAGTTTGTGACTATAAAAGACATTCAAACCTACGTGTAAATTGAAAACTTGAGTAAATTACAATTTGGAGTCTGAAATAGGGGAGTCCGCTGCAGTTTGTTTTCTAGTGTTTCTGGTAAATCATGTGTTATAATTATTTATTTTCAATTGATCATTTATGATTCTTATATCAGTTTTTTTAATGACATAATGTTTTGTGAAACTTTTTTGGGTAATGAATTAATTATTTTTATATCTTAAGTTTTTCTTGTTTTTTAAGGGTTTTTATTTCATTCTATCTATTAAAGTTTTAATTTGAAATGATATATGTATAAATTAATTTAAATCGATCTACTTATTTTATTTTCAGAATTTATAACATATATGAGTAGTTAATTTTATGCAAATTCTTTTAATTTATTTTATATATATTTTTAAAATACATATATAGGTATATCTAACCTAAAATATTTCTAGAACATATAATGAAAGGGAGGTTATGAATTTTAATATTCTGATTATAATTGTAAAGAACCCTTTTTAATTATTAATTCATCTTTTAATTAATGGTTGAGTAATTTGTTTAAATTTTTTATAATGTTTTGATAATCCGCATTAATTGAATATATTATGTTTATAAAAATAATGTTTTAATAAATCTTCCAAAACATATAATATTATTTTTCATGTTTTTGTTTTCATTTGATTTCATATTAATTCTACCAATGGATATTCTCATTTATCGATGTTTTTCTAAAACAAGAATTTATTATTGGGTGAGTAGTGTCATAAATTAAATGTCATGTGTGTATATATATATATATATAATTATGAAATTTTTATTTTAATGTCTATATATATAAGGAAAAAATATTTATTGATATGTTATAATTTTTATTGTCATGTTTCTAAAAAATGTTTATATCATGTCATCATGTTATATTAAAATTAAGGATGTCGCATCTGCATATAATCATGGCCATGCATTTTTGCATAACATCAATATATGTTGCATTTCTAATAAAATCATGTATTTATATTGAATTTTAAGGTTTACTTATGATATTATCAATCAAATGAATTTATTCAATGAATTGAAATGTTTTATTTAATATGTTTATTTATAATTTTATTATTATTTATGTTTAAATATTTGTATGTATATTAAAGGTATTACATTAAAGAAAGTTTGAATGCATGGACAATTCGTGCAAAGGTTTATGGTGTGGGTTTTTATTGTGACCAAACTCACAAGTGATATGCAATCAAAGTTCATATATTAATGTATTTACACACTTATATATATAAATATAAGTGTGAATATTTATTTTAATGCACTAACATGTTTCCAAAATTAAAAACACTAGTAAATATATATATATATATATATGTAGAGTAATCATAAAGTGTTTTAAGAAAATCCGACACTTGAACATTGTAAATATGGAAGGGAATTGGGGAGTGAACCCATTCCTTCAATAAGTGGGAAGGCCCAAGATAGATTCTAATGATTCAAGTGGCCTCAGAATAGTGAGTTCTTTTCATAATCTTGCATATTGTTTTTAGAAAAACACTCAAATATGTTTCAAACAATTTTCAAATGTAAGTATTTTCTAAAGTGATATGTTATTTTTATGGAATATGTAATTTCAAATAAAGATCTCAAAAGTATATTTTTGAAATTATTTTCAAAAGAATATTTTCAAAAAGATTTATTATAGATTTTAAAACCCCTTACTGAGAATATTTAATAGTCACCCCTTATTTTGAATTATTTGTCAGAGATTTATTAGCATTTTTGATGGTCTCTTCTTCAATAAAGAGTTAGTATGTGATGTATTTTTTATTAATTTTGTACTATTTTGTTAAGCCTTAAGTCAAGTATCTAATTCTCCAATACCGGGATCGATAAAAGTTCTGGGTATGTAATTGATGTTTTGTGTTTTATTTCTGTTTCTTTTATAAGAAAATAAATACACACCATTTATAAGATCTGATTCTGATATCTTGGGATCAGGTCATTAAATATGCATGGGGTAATGCTAGTTGATCAACAATGTGAGGTGGGAGCAGGGTTCCTTCAATGATGCAGATGTTGGGGAGGGGTGGTTCTTGTATAGTTTGGTTGTGCCTTTTGGCCATGTTATAGGCATTATGCCTCTGGGCCTTCAGGTTATGTAGTGGGCTTTGTGCCACTGGGCTTATAGGTCATGTAAGGGTTTCCTCTAAATCTAGTTAAAAAGGGGATTGTCCAAAAATATATAAAAATGCATGGCCTTCGGGCCATTCAAGATAAAAATAAAAAATAAAATTACTATCATTATTAGTGCTTTTTTTATAGCACTAATAAAGGTTATATTTATATGTGCATTTATCTAGCACTGATAATAGTGACATTTATCTACACGTTCTTTAGTAGTAATAAAAATTGGTCTTCTTATAAAAAAATATATATTATTAAAAAATAAAATTCAGTATATAAATATATTCATACTGATATATATATAACATTTGGTTAAATATCATTTATATAATATTAAATATGTATTTACACTAAATATGTCAAATATTTAGTGAAAATGGATTATAAGTTAATAAAAATTTAATATTTATTAAAAATATTGAATAATTAATATTAATAAACATTTAATAGCATCTAATTATATCAATGTCACTTATTATTTCAATTTAACATATATCAAACTTATATATATATATACATTACATGCATATATTCAAAATTAATTCAATTTTATATATAAACACACATAAAGAAATTATAAAATCTTAATATTATGGTTTAATATTTTTATTTATTAATATCTAATATTTAATATATTATATTTTTAATTATTAATTTTTTTTTCATTTTTATACCTTTATATAATATATATTATTTACTAATTTTAAATGTATTTTTTTTTAATTTAATCATTTTTATTTTTATATAATTCATTAATAATTTTTTACTTTTTTTAAAAAAAAATCTTTTTTAAAATAAGTTATTTTAATTTTTTTAAAATTTCTTCATTTTTAATAATTATTTACACATATTTATTCATTAAAATTATGTGTTTTTAATATTGTTCTAATTTATATAATTAATAAGTATGTATTTTCATTTTAATATATATTCATGTTTAATTTTTTAATAATCTATATATTTAATAAAACTTATTCAATTTTTAAATATGTTAGAAATCTATTGATTTTTTTAATTATAAATATTTCTCTTTTTTAACATTTCTTCATTTAATATTATTTATTTATTAATAAAGTAAATTTTTTTTTACTTTTTTTAAATTTATTAATTTTTAATATTTATTTGATTAATATTTTGTTAATATGTTATTTTTCAATTTTTTTATGCATATCTGTTCATTAATATTTAATATTTTTAAGATATAAATATATTTATAAAGATATATATATATATAATATTTCATTAAATATAATTTATATAATGAAAAATATGCATTTACACTTAAAAAGTCATATATTTAATGAAAATGGTTTATAAAATAATTAAATATTAATATTAATTAAAAATGTTGACTAGTTATTATCAAGTAATAGAAATTTAATAATATATCAAGAACAGCGCGAATCATGTGTTAAAAACCATGGCCCCAAGAAAATTATTAATAAAAAGGTAAAGTAAACAAGAAATAAAGATGAGAGATTATATGGTTAAAAATGACATAAAAATACCCCCACAAATAAAATGATGTGTACCAGTCACCTTCTTTTATGTGTGTTGGCCTTTCCTCTAAAACCGCCTCTAATTCTCAGGCGTCTTCCCCTCTTCCACTGCTTTGGAGCCTACCAATTATCTACCTGACCATCCATACCTGGTGATTTATCATCCTCATCATGCAGCTTAATATCTTGACCACCCTTAAAGTCATTTTTTAACAATATAGATCCATATTGATTTGTTTCTTTGGAAATCTCAATATTTTAGGAATGTCCTTCAACATAAACTAGTCTATGGACTTTTCTAAACTCAGCATGGAACACTTTCTTACTATTAGATCAATTTAAAATCATAAACAATGTAAATTTATTATTACTAGTACCCGAGTCCAGGGAACAGTGGTAACATCCCCTCTTATCGCCTTCATTTTTAGTGTGTCAACTTCCTCAGCCCTTTCCCATCATATCAAATTAATTGGGGTCTCACCATGAGGAGAGAGGAAAAAACCCACCTTCTCTCATACATCACATCTTACCCTTCTTGGGGGGATAATGAAGAATCAAAATCTCCCAAATTATCCTTTTTTAGAAATCACATCTTGAATATATTTATGGTCAACATTGAGAACCTTCTACAATTCTTCAAGCTACACAGTTGAAGCCAATCTATGTACAAATGAAAGAGTCTATGATTTTCTAGGAATGATCAACTGAAACACTCATCATTCGCCACCATAGCCTTCCCCTTCCTTTTATAGTAATTAGTAATTATTTTTAAGGGTCATGATCAACTTCTACATGGAATGATTCCTTATAGTTAGACTACACATACACCTCCTCTTTACCTGCAACAATAGCTCATGTTGCCTTCGAGTTTTATGATGTGTAACTACCTACCCCCTTCCACCTTCATTACTAGTTAGTCCTGCAACAAGCTCAATAGAAACATTGTTTCTAGCAGCATTCCCCATACCAATTTCAACCTGGATCTTCCCCATTCCTATCTCTAAATCATCATCTCTTTCAAGGTAATCATACAGCTTATGAGTGTCCTTCTTGAGTGTAGTAGCATATGAAGTACCACCATTGAACCCTGCATTGGCCAGCTAAGTCTCATTCACATACCCATACATCCCATAACTATTTTTAGGATAATACCATGATCTAGCCATACCCAAGGATGAACCTTCATCCAAACAAGACCCAAATATAGACATATGATCCTTTTTAACTATAGCATCTTTATTCAATTTCGATCTACAATTTCCACTAGAGTGACCAGTCTTCCTGTAGTATGTCAAAAATAATTTTTTGGAAATTTTTAACTAAAAGTATAGTGGAATTATAGAATCTATAAAAGTATGGTCCTGTCTCATATTCAATAGAGATCTCAAACTAGTTTTCAACGACAATCAATATAACGGATTCAATCAGGGTGGAAGTAAAATACACCTGAACCAAGACCCATGAAAATCAACCATTGAGGGTGGATTATATCTCCCTATCAAACTAAATTGGGAATCTAATATCCAAATAAACATCTAAAATAATTTCATGATGCTAAAAACTATCTCAAGCCACATATGTAAACCCAAAATTAGCCTATTGAATTCTTTACTATCTTGGGATCAAATTAGATGATCCAAGTTCGGCATTTTCAGAAATCATGGTTTGATAATTACAAGGCCACAACCATATGACCTAGTATTGTGGTCTTATTAGGGAAAAAATGTGGTAGAAACCTCTCCCGGTGGAAACAGTGTTCTATCCATTGAAGCCCCAAATATGAATAAGTTGGGTCTAGAAATCATCAAGATTTGACGGATTTTCCTCTTGTGAGATAACCATCCGTGTGAGGATCAAAAACATACATTTATAGATTTGATCTTCCAAGACATTGGGATTCATCTCAATAATATCCAGAGAACTATTGACGGTGATTCGATTCATCTGGGAGACAGAATCTCCCCTAAGCTTCAAGAAGAAGCCTTGGTGCTCAATCCCTTTCACTGCAAGGCATGTGGAAACTTCTTGGATATTCAACGAGGAAATTTTCAAGGATGGAGAGTTTTTGAGGGGTCCTCAAAAAATAAAATCAATTTTGAGGTCCCAAGGAAACCCCATATTCCATGAAGAACCCGAGGAGCAACCATGGTCACTGTAGTCGCCCAAACCTACTACTCCCATTATCCTGACACTTAATAACATATTAAATAAAGTTCATTTATTTTTACAATTTGACATATATAAAACTTGTGTAACATATATACTTTTATTTCACACACAAATATATATAATTAATGTAATTTTATATAGAAATATACATACTTATGACATTTCTATAATTTATTCAATTTTTAATATTCATTTTATAATTCTATTTATTAATGTTTTATGTTTTATGTTTTTAATTGACAAATTTTATTCATTTTTTATATTTTAATTTAATGTATACAATTTTTTTATTTGTAGTATTTCATATAAATTATTTATTTTTAATATTATCTATCTATTAATAATATACATTATTTTTTAATATTTTTTTAAATTTATTCATTTTTACTTTTTCCTTGTTTAATATTTTGTAATTTTATCCTTTAAAAATATTTATTTATACCATTTCGCTACTTGGTGAAACTCACACAGGATTTAGTCCCACTATACCTGGACATTGTTCATATTATGAATAGGGTTATTCAAAGACATTTTCTTAGCTTGGGAACATATGGTGCACTCTAGGCTTGGTCGAGGACCCCTGTTAAGAGTCGAGTGTTACCCATCATACATTTATGTAATTGGGTTTGGAAAAGTGGTAAGAACCATATAATATTGTCTCAAGGTTGGGGGTTTAAAACTCATTGGGCACAAATTACTATAGTAGCACTATAGTGGTACTGTAGTAGAGAATGTAGTAGTGATGGAACTGTAGCACCATAGACACTATAGATGTGGCGAGCACTATTTCCAGAACTATAGTGGTGGTAGGATAGTAGCAATCCGAGTACTACAATAGTACTATTTATTGGAGGGAATTTGGGGAAAAAATATGGACATTAAGGGATATGTATTGGGATTTAATTTCTACTAGGTCTATAGGCCATGTAATGGGTCTCCTCTACCCAAAATAATTCGTCATTTATTCCAATAAAAAGGTGTCTTCGACCCCAACTTCTAAAAAAATATGTATTCGTATTCATTTTAATATATATTTTTTATTTTTCAAAATAATCAATATAATTAATAACACTTATTTATTTTTTTATATTTTTTCAATCAATTGAGTTTTTTAATTATTAAATTTCACTCTTTTTAACATTCATTCATTAAATATTATTAATTAATTTATAATTTTAATAATTTTTTTACTTTTTTATAATTTATTCATTTTTTATATTTTGTAAACATATTTATTCCTTAATATATTTAATATATAAAAATAGAAATATATTTATCATGATATAAATAAATAAAATATTTCCTTAAATAAGATTTATATAATAAAAAATATGTATTTACTCTTAATAAGTCATATATTTAGTGAAAATGGTTAATTAAATAATTAAAAATTAATATTAATTAAAAATATTGTCTACTGAGTATGGATTTTTATACATTTAATAACATATTATATAAATATAATTTTTTTCAATTTGACATATATCAAACTCATGTTATATATATACATTAAGGCTAAGAGAAAGTCTTGTGGATCGAATTTCTTTTGGCTTCTCTCTTACTGCGATGACCTAAACCTAATACCGCAGGACTCTGTTCCCCCCTCTTGGTCAGAGGAGAGAGTATAAAGACTTCCTCTACATGGGAAGGGTGGGTCTTCCTCACTACTTTTAGATCAGGTTTCTCTCCCACCCTTCCTAAGAATCTCATTTTCCCCAAAAGTCCCAAATCTCTTCTGCGCGGCCCCCCAACTTTCTCTATTCCCAACAGAACTCAATAGTGCCACAGATATCTACAAACTCACCATGGTGGTTTGGTTTAATCTTCATCTCCCATCGGTTTGAGTGTTTTATTAGTTTGTCTCTAAATCTTGAGAGCTGCAGGAGTGTATAGTTGTTGGATTTCTTGACTAGAGGCACATCATGATCTAGTTTGGGTCATAGGTGGATTTTATCCCTGCTTGGTCTATGGCCCCCTGAAAATGAGATGGATCTTACTTTTATCTATATCAATGGAGCTTCAAATTTCATATGCAGCATGATCTTTCGACGATCTCGACACGGGTAAGTATCTCCGGTCTACCACTTTACTTTAAAAATCCTTCCATTCTATGTGCTCTTAGAAACATGATAGGGAATTATCACTATTTTGATCATCAAACTGAGAATTTTTCACCCAATATTTCCATGAATATGTGTCAAATTTTATGTTTCATGTTCACCGTTGCACTGCATCCAGATCACGGATGTGAAGGAATTTTGTTGGAAGAAGGAGGTCATTTTTGAGACTTTTATCCATTACTGTGTGGCATGTAGTCTCGTTGGTCATATAGAAATGGTTTTTCATAGTGAAAGGGTGAGTGGAATCTCACATGGGGTGGAGAGTTGGAGCGGACATGGATGTGATGTCTCTAGGTCTGCTCAAGAATAGATGAAGGATAATACTGAGGTTACTATGATAGGGCTATGGAATGAAAATGGGGTCAAGGGTGGCCTTCCAGAGACCACTGTGTGTGATGACCTTAGAGGATCTTCTGAGTAGGGATTCTAAGTTGGAGCTTCTCACCTTGGGGTTGCACTGGTTGGGAGAAAACTAAAAAATTATGGAGCATGAGGTGAGGTAGGATGAACTTACAGAATTCCCTACACATGCTTGTGCAATGAAAGAGGTATGGGTGTCACTAGATCTAATAGTGAGGCATGTTTTTTATAGATAAAAGTGTGATATTATTGTTGGGAATAAGAACAACTCAGAAGATATTGTTGGAATTTGACATCTGTAGTCGGTTCCTACTTTTGTGGAGCCTTTGGACAACGTGGCATGTGAAGATGGAGAAATGGACATGGATACTCATAACTTGGCTAGAGAGTTGTAGGTCAATGTCTTGACTTGCAACCAGTTTAAATGTTTTGAGCATGAGGAGGTACCCCTTATGAGGGAGGGCCCTCAAGTGATTGAATATGTCATCTTGTAGATTGATTCCATCAATCAAGAAGGGGTTGTAGAGGATGCATTGGGGAAGGAGTCACATGATGGTCATGGAATCACGATGCACTCTCAATGTCTTTCCCCGATTGACAATAACAAGACCTTCTAGATGATGGGAGGAGGGATTTTGTCTACTTTAGAGGCTGTTTTGATGAGGAAGGATGATGGATGAAAAAATCTTGTCTCTGTGAATATCACTAAAAAATTGGGAAACGTCTCTGATAGTGATAAATGAAATGATAGAAGTATTTCTAGACCTTCTTACAATGATATTGTTCAAGGTGGAATGAATTAGATGTTTGAAAGTGAAGGTTTTATGAATTCTCCGCTAAAGAGAAAGCCTAGGAAAGATTATTCTTACTTATTAAAGCTGGTTTCCACCAGGACCTCTTCCAAGAGGGAAATAGGGGCTACCCCTGACTCTAATAAGGGTCGTCCTGGCAAGCAATCTAGTAAGGAGAAGGTCTCTTTGGTGTAATTGAATCTTTAGAAAGAAGTATTTCAATCTCTTGAATCCATATGAGATGAATTCAGAGTGGGAATCAACTACTACAGAGGAATCACCTTAATATAGATGTGGTGAGGGGTATGATTGTTATGATTTTTAGTATCCTCTATTTGGTTGGAACAATTGTTTGGATGTAGGCAATTTGTATGCTCATGCATTTTTTATTGTTTATTGTACATTTATTTGTCTTTAATAAATGGTAAGAGGTTTTTCCCCTGACTAGACTTACCTCATATATATATACATTAATTTCAAACACATATATGTAATCAATGAAATTTTATATAGAAATGCACACACACACACACATGAAATTTTTGTAATATATTCAGTTTTTAATATTCATTTTAATAATTTATTTATTAATGTTTAATATTTAATATATTATGTTTTTAAATGGTAAATTTTATTTGTTTTTTATATTTTTATTTAATATATATTATTTATTAATTTTTAATTTCTTTTCTAATTTATTTATTTTAATATTATTTATCTATTAATAATATTAATTTTTTTTACTGTTTTATAAATTTATTCCTTTTGAATTTTCATTCACTTAATTATTTTATAATTTTTTCCATTTTAAATATTTATTTATATATATTTATTCATTAAAATTTCATGTTTTTAATATTGTTGTAATTTATATCATTAATATGTATTCATTTTCATTTTAATATATATTCATTTTTATTTTCATAATGATCTATATAATTAAAAAAACTAATTTATTTTTATAAAATATTTTCTCAATCTATTGATTTTCTAATATTACATTTCACTCTTTTTAACATTCATTCATATAATATTATTTATTCATTAATAACGTTAACTATTTTTAACTTTTTTCAATTTATTTATTTTTAATTTTTATTTATAAAATTTTATTACTTAATATTTAATGGCTTTAATATGGTTGCAATGTATATCATTAATATGAATTCATTTTTTTTAATATATATTCATTTTTAAATTTTTTAACAATTTAAATAATTAATAAAATTTATTCATTTATTTATATTTTTGAAGTCTATTAATTTTTAATTATTTAATTTCACTCACTTTTATCATTCATGAATTTAAGATTATTTATTTAATAATAATATTTATTATTTTTTACTTTTTTATAACTTATTCATTTTTAATATTTTTTAATTCATTATTTTTGTAATATATTTTAAACATTTTTTATCAAAAATTTTTTAAAAAAGAACTTCTAATACCCTTTTTGGTCTTTTAAAATCAACTCTAACAGAAACCCCACTCACTCATGGCATTCAAGATCTTACGGAACTGAACTTCTGCCACCGCTCACCCTTGAATTTCTCAGACGAATCAACCTTCCAAAAACTGAATTTATGTGATTATTTATACTCCTTTTTAATCGATCATGCATTTTATAATGATTTTTTGATATTTTTACAATATAATTGATCTATAAACCCCTATATTTGAATCCCCCTTTTCAATAATATTTTGAAATGTCTGTTGAGCAATTTTTTCCCTAGATCCATGTGATTTTCACTTTGGATTTCTTGGCTTTCCTCTCGTCTTGGTATTTTGAAATGCAGGGATAGCCTTAACATCAATTTGTAGGGGTGTTCTTGTGTTTGATTATGTATGTATATATATTTATATTTATATATACATATATATTAGGTGCTTAGGGGTAAAATTACATTCAAACACACACACCACACACATAGGCCATAAATGCAGGACATAGCCCCCCAAAGGGATAGTCCACCCATAAATCCCTATTTATTGTTTATTTATAGAATGACCCATAAGCCTACATTACCCATAGGCCCATCCCTTAAACAAATAACCGAACTCGATCCCACCTTTCCAATCCCGCATTCCACGTCCATTCGCCAATGCCTACTATGTAGCATCCTAGCAACCGGTCGAGCCACTGCTCACCTTGACACGGATGGGGCCCACCGTATTGCCATCACGCCCTGTCAAGCCACTACTATCCATGCCTCTCACCGACCTGCCCTAACCATTGTCGAAGCCTTCCACTATACACCTCATGCTAGCCTCACCAGTTGTTGCCTCCACGGACGCTATCGCGCCCTAGACAACACTGAACCCGCCGAAGCCCTGCCACCTCATGCCAACCATAATTCCTGTTGGTCCACCCCTATCTGGCCCAAACTAGATATTAATCTCCTCAAATATGTGCCCAAAAAAAATTCTAACATTTAGGGCACCCAGGAATTGATCTTGGACCAATTAAAAATTATTGGGGTGTCTTAACCACAAGTCTAGAGCCTAATAATGTGATTATGTCTATATGTATATATATATTAATAAATTTATAATAAAATTTAATTACATTAAATTAAATTAATCTATAGATATTTAAATATATGTGTATTATATATATAACTAAATTTATCGAGGGTATATTAATTAAACTATATCCTTATAAAAATATTTATCATAATGATATGACACTATTTCTTGACAAAACTATAATTTTCTATCCTATTTTTCATTACAAATTTTATTTTCATTACTTCCTTTAGTTTCCAAAGTGAGTATGAGTTTTTTCATAGGAAAATAATCAAATTTATTTGAAGTATCAATAACTTTCTCCTTTGATTTTGTATATTTGGTACTTCTTTAAAATATAGTTTGTATATATTTACATACAAATATGTTTAGACACACACATACACATAATTATATATTTACACTCAAATTTAAATACTTTATTTACATATCAATGTATATATATATTATATGAATACCTTGTGTGTATTTATTTATTTTTTATACAAAATGAATAATGTGGAACCTAATAGGTTGGATATAAATTGAAAATGGATTAATGCTAGTCATATAACAAAGTAGTATGAGGATAGAGTTAAAGTCTTCATCATGTTTTCAATTGGGCATGTATATAACCCATATTAAAACGTCTTTTCATGTTTATGTTGTTGTTATTCAATTTTAATTCATCAAAGAGAATTGAAATAACATTTAATATTTCATGTAAAAGATCGAAGCTATAACTGTTGGACTAAACATATAGAAAAACTAAATGTACATACTGACTCGAATGATTTTATGATTTATGGATCATTTGTTATGAATTCTAGGGTATATGATGATAGAGATCGTATGGAATAAATGAAAATGTCAATTGAAGATGAAATTTTTGATTTTCCAAAGTTTTTTGAGATTTCAAAGAGCTATTAAAAGAGAAAATTGAATACTAGTTGTACTAAATATACAACATTGTCAGCTATAATAAAATTATATAATCTGAAAGTGGGAATAGATGGAGTGACACTATCTGTATAGAACTACTCGATCTCTAGAATGATATTCTTTGAGAGGAAAATTAACTTTATTTTTGAACATATGATGCTAATGAATGTTATTTTTAATGGATATGATATCTCAAAAATTCATTATTGTATAAATGAATTTATATTGCTTCTCAAGGACCATGAATCACATAGAAAATGATCTAAATGTGGAATAAATCGATACAAGAAAGATGAATCAACTACTTCTAAATTTTTGTGCTACTTTACTATCTCTCCAAGGTTTATATGACTATTTGGATGTCAAGAAAATACTATACATTCGACATGGAACATAGATACAGGACTTAAAAATGGGAAACTATGACACCTAGGGAACTATTTTTAGTGAAAGAAACTTGATTTTGAGTATCCTAAATTTGGAAACAAGCTGAGAAACCTCGATATTTCATTATCTATAGATGGAATGAATTCTTTGGGTGTAAAAATTAGAACTCACAGTATAAGGAAAATTATGTTGGTAAATTATAATTTTCCACAGTGGTTATGTATGATGTAAAAATACATTATGTTTTCACTACTTATATCTGGACCAAAAATAACCTGGTTTGATATTGAGGTATATTTGGCTCCAATGAATAAAGATATAAAATTTATGTGGGATATAGGTGTTACATTTTATGATGATCATAGATGTGAAGATTTCACATTGAGAGCTATATTGTATTGGCTGATAAATGAATTTATTGATTATTGAAAAAATTTAGGCTATATCATTAAAGGAATGTTGGGGTGTCCCATTTATGAAGAAGCCATAAAATTAGTTAGATCAAAATATTCCTTGAAGAATGTGTTTTTTGGACATCACAAATTTTTACCCTGGTAATATAAATATTCATCTTGGATAATATTATTTGATGTAAATACATAAAAAGGTACAATATCTTCTCCACTAACCAGTGATCAACAATTCGTGAAAGTAAAAAATATCAACATTATTTTTTGTAAAAATATCAAAAAAATATTATGAAACAGGGTTGTAAAAGTGATCAATTTTATTATAATTATCTTACTACAATTTTTTTATGTCATCCATTTTCTTAATGTCATTAACGTAGGAAAAATCAATGTGATGGTGTTATTTCTACATTAAAAAAATCACTCAAAAAAAGATGAAACCATTGAATGGATGGACCTGATTAACAAGGGGATAATGGAAGATTTGGCACTGGTGAAGAATGAAAGATGGAATTTTCTTCCTACAACATCTTACACTCTATTCAGATAATAAAATTTAAAATTTTTCAACTTTATTAAGGTGTAAAATTTTTATAGGGATATTCATCAAATATCAATAATTTTGTGTCAATGACTAATTAGAAGTTAAAGGGTCTAAAATCAAATGAATGCCATGTTTTAATGCAATATTAAATATTTTTAGCTTTACATTTCATTCTGATTAAAATTTTATTAAATACATTAACTATAAATTTCTTATTTTTTAAATCCATATGCAATGAAGTTATAGACCTGGTGAAGTTTCCAATCTCAAATAAAGAAATTACAGTCATATTATGTAAATTGGGGATGTTCTTCCCATCGTGATTATTTAATATAATGGTCCACCTAATGCTTCAGTTGGTTAGAGAGATTAAAAAATGTGGTATTAAACATTATATATGGTTGCACTCCATTTAATGTTATATAATGATTTTTAAAGGGTATATTATGAATTGAAGTTGTCCATAAAGTTGTATTATAGAGTGATATATTGTTGAAGAAGCTGGTGATTTTTTACCAATTACCTATCAGATGTTAATATCATTGGTCTCCCAAAATCTCATAAAAAAATATTCCTTATAGGTGAATGGATATCTGGATGAGATGTTATTACAATTACCCTTACAAATCGGGAGGAATATCACCTTTAAATTTTATATAATAACACATAGGTTTCTCCATACATTGATGCCCAAAAAATAATTCATAGACATTTGATTCCATCAAGGTCCGAAATATGGATATCAAATACATATAATCAGAAGTTTATAGGATAGTTTCGATATCATATTTATAAGGTTTTGTCTTAAAATTAGAATTAAATTTATTAATGATTTTGATAGATAATCAGAGGACCATGTGTAATTTTATTATCCTACAATAGCTATATCATCAATGGTTATATGTTTTATACAAACGAATAAGAAAAACGTATTATGATTCAAAATAGTAGAGTTCAGTTTGTGGAGGAAGTTATGTGCATATTTGGTTAAATGGTTAAAATCCAATTTATGTGAATATGTCATACATCAGCATTATCAAACAAATAAATGATTTGGATTATACAAAATTTCATGTACTGATTTTCTATTACAAACGGGTTGAAAAAGGAGTTCAATTAAAGTCGATGAATTGGTATTCATGAAGGTTAGTTTTAGTGTGGAAGGGTATAAGGATAAACTACTCATAATGGTATCACAATCAGTGTGAGTATTTTATATCACATATCCTATAAATGGAAATTGGTTAATGTTTATGTTGGGAACTAAAACAACTTTAGGTTCAAATGAAAATTCAATTGAGGATGACCCTTTAATTGGGAGATCATAATCATTTCACAGTTATCCCAATATATACAGTGACTTTTACATTAGAGGGGACCATAAGGATGGTATTTGGATATTATAAAGAGGAGGAAAGTTCCTTCAACATTTAAAGAAAAAAATAGAGTTCAATGAACTAGTTAACGTTTTTTTAATATACTATGATTTTCCTCATAATATTTAATTTTATCTACTACATTTACATAATATAAATTAAATGTTAACTACTCGTGAAGATAGTTTCTGAAAATTATCTATTTATTGATAGATGGAACAAAAATATAATCCAACTGAGGGGGTCAAATATGGGGAAGACTATGGGAATCCCCCTATACAATAATATTACAGTCATTAGGTAAGGAACCACTAGAAAAATAGATGGTTGTGGGATCTTCAAAATCCCCTTTACTACCTAGAGAGTCTTCAACAAATTTACCTTCCCTCCAAGTGTGACTGACCATAGTATTCTGATCAAGGAGCCTTCTCATATAGATAGTGACTTTTCTACATGCTGATATTACCAATCCTGAGGAAGAACACACTATCAATGTTGAAACTGATAAATTTTTAGGGTATAAACTACATGTGGATGAAAGAAAATAAGAGGAATAGAATCACCATGTTAACTAACATTATTAAAGTAAGAAGAAAAGGTATAAAATTTGAAGTTAGATGGAATCAATGTATCCTACCTATTAACCCCAACAAGTTCATGTTCATTATTAATATTTACATCAAAACATGAATGAATTTGATGATTAATATAGATATGCATCAAAATTTCATGTATTTTTTAAAGAAAATAGTTTGGGAAGATATTAAGGTAATGTTATGATATACTTTATCCATTTAAAAAAAATTATATAATGAAATGTCGATTTACATATCATTATCCCTTACAGAGTTCATTTATTTTAGATGATCACCATAAGAAATTTGTTTTAATAGTTGTTGGAAAATATCCTAGATCCCTTCATACACTTCTTACAAATAATCATCTCAGTGATACTAAAGGAAAAGTAAACCCCTATCTATGAACTATGTGTACAGAAATTATAAACTATGAAATATTGAAAAATTATATAGTTTACATGACGAGGAATCATTTCAGGTGCATTTTAATTTCTAATATTATATTTAATATTATTTATTTTATCCCATTTTATTCAAAATTATTAATTTATAAAACAAAAAAGGAGTGATCAAAATAAGAAACAAGAAATAAAAACGATTTACCCCTATCGTAATGAAAGGATGGGTTATGATTCACTTTAAAAGAAAAAAGTATAAATTTTAAATCTATATTAAAATTTTTAAGTGGTATGAAACAATATATGTTCCTTTTTTAAATGTATATTTATGAATTAGAATCTAAAACCACATCCATCTCACATTATCTACTATGGAAAAAGGCTCGCGTAAATAAAATTAGACAAATAGTAGATGAAAACACACATTTGTTGGTACTTTTTCCAAAGAACCATCTTGTTTAGTACTTCATTACATGTTTTAAATATAAATTAATTTTTCTGATCACATTATTATTATTCCTCTACTTGAAATTTGTAAGTGAAAATTTCTTAAGAATAAATGTCATGTTGAGGGGTCATAGATGTTCTGATATGATAAGAACCTATAGGTTCTATGAAATTATTCATGTACCTAGTTATATATCTTGATGATTTTATCTGATAGGACATAGATATTACAAGATATCAATGTTCAACGGCTCATAATATATTGAGGCACATTTTCGTGGTGTTCACCCTCGGTGATCTCTAAGAAGGTGGTTATGAGAATAGACTTGCCAATAAGAAATCCGCATTCCATGTGTCATTGGATTTTCCTATATGAGGACGTGTTATTTGTTATTTAGAATTTAATATTATCATTAATAGATATCAAGAATTCTGTAATTTTATGTATTGAATAAAAATGTGATGACATATGCTCGTGTTGATATAGGATACGTTTGGTACGTCACGGGTGATATTGCATTAATGGATAATATGAGAAAGGATGTATCGCTTCTATCCATTATTGAAATTTTATATTTATGGTCCTTTGATAAGAATGGAACTACCTTAACATTTTCATGGTCATGGAATTCAGTGGGGGAGTTCATTTTAGAATATTAAAAGAAATATAAATCGAGTATATAGGTTGATGACACCAACATGAAACCTACTTGATTCGAGATATCATGATAAATGGATTGTATTACACGATATGTTTTCGTAGAATTTTGTATGTCATTGATACATTAAATTCACTCTCCTTGTAGGACTTGGCATGTTGCTTGATGTTAACCTTGTACTTTAGGTGGTTATGCCTAATGTCATTGAGAAAAAGGCCTAGAGGGTCACACACCAATTGTATCCTCAATCTTAGTTAAATTCATGTATTTAATTTAACAAGTTAGAATAAATAAAATTTATTTAGGTTTGGTGGATTATCATAATTTAATAAAAAGTTATTCCAAATAATAAGTGATTTAAATAATAGTAATAAATATATATTTCTAATTTTAAAGAATATAATATTTATTATACTAATCATAGAATAATGTAGTGGAGTTTATTTATTAAATAATCATTATTCCTGGATCAGTAAATGTTGATGAGGGAACGAAGACCGAGCTTAATGGTATGATTAGAAGTAAATGATATTTATTTATATTCTTAATGTGTTGTGTCTATTAGGTGATTAATAATATTATTATTATTATCATTGGACATGGGATCAACTAAGAATATTAAATATGGTTAGTGGGTTGTGTGTGATTTTCCAACCCTAAACATACCATAATAAATACATATTTTTAAATCTTTCTTAAATGAATTTATGTGTGAAAAAAGTAAGAGATAGACTCACTCAAGACCTAGAATGTATTCTCTCTCCCTCCTCTCTCACCCATTTAGGAAAACACATAGAGTTATTCCACATTCAATAAGAATATTGTTGTGATAAACCATAAACAAAGAAAGCAATTAGAATCATTCATACTAGCACTCGACAATTCTATGACATTTTTTGGATATTATGTTGCATTTTGGATCACCGATAGAGGAGGTTTTCATTTTGATCATGTATTGCAATGATGGTATGATAAGATATAGTTTCATGAATCAACAATGAAAGTATATTTACATGTTTTGGTAATTCTATATCTACTCATGAATTATTTATAAATTACATGTGATAATCATTATACATCTAGTTTTCTTCATTTTAAAATATTCAATTAATGCACTATTTTCATTTTACATGATGTTTTGATCATGTTAATCAAAGATCACACATAAATTCGGACTATTATTCATACCATAAAACAATGCTTCCTTAGTTCCTGGAACCTACAAGTAGTATCACAGTGGCCACATGTTTATTTTATAATTATTTATTATTGATTAATTGGTTCAATGGGTTTGAATTTTATTTCACATAAAATGATTGATTTTAATGCCTGGTCATCGTTGCCTCTTCCACTTATTCATTCTCAATAACATAACTAGTAATTGGTTAATGATTAAAAATGAAGAAACGTTTGATTCACACAATCTACAGGTGTCAAAGGATCTTCCTAGACAAAATAGAGTCTATAGTGTGTAATTCTTGAATAAAAAATATGTAATTCTGTTTTCATGTCCATATCATGTGGAAAAATTGGATCGATATTTGGTAATCAAATCTAATATCTGACAAAAGTAGAATAGTATGTAGACATAGAAAAGCACCCGACTTGAAGAAATACACATCGTGTAGCCATTAAACACGATGTGTAGTCCGAGTTCTCCCATGAATGAGTGATAATAATAAAAATTGAATATTTTTTTATATTAATTGATATAATTTTCCCACATTAATATTATTTGTATTATTTAATATAAAAATTTGTTTTGGGAAAGAATTTGGAAATTGCATGAAAATTATGTTTTTACCATTTTAATATCACCTTTTTATTTTTGTAATGTCATTTTATGTGTACCTAATTTTGAATATTAATATTACAGTGATATTCACCTATAAATTTTATAAATTTTTTATTCATACCATGATAACTGGATATCACATTTGGTGGACTGAAAATAGTCATTAATGAAGGGCTGGAAAGAATTCAGTAAACTAGACACCACCTCACTAAAGTGTCCATAACTTCTTCATTATTGATTGTATGTGGATGAAATGTTTATAGGATTTAAAGTACTTAATTTAGATAATTTCATTAAACATGAGTGAAACTTGGTTCACAACTTAATTTGGTCAAAAAAACATGTGAAAATGAAGTAATTTTTTCAGACCATATGATGCATGTATCCTTTTTGGAATTTGAAACCCTAGCCCTCTGAAACTCTACTTAAATGATATTTTAACTCTTTAAGAGGGCTGTTAGAGGTAATTGGAAGTTTTTTATGATAGGTTTTATTTTGGAAACATCTTAAACCTCTTGTAATAAGTAAGGCCTTGTGCAGTCATCTCTTCTAAGAAGGCTCTCCTCACCCACATCCATTTTTATTTCTTTTTTTATGCTTGTAACATGACTTTTTATTCTATAAATCTTTGAATTTCTTATCTTTTAATATTATTATTTTTTATATTTGTGCTATAATATAATATTTGAGATTATATTGCATGTTTCTCTTTCAATCCATTACATTTTCAAAATGTCTCCATGACGATAACTCCACCCTTGGAAGAGTGATTTTGTTCTTAGTTGATCTAATCACTACTCCATTAATTTATCTAATCTAGATCCATAAAAATACTATAATTCATAAATTTTGATCAATAAATTAATTTTTTTTTCTAAGTATCTTGATCGACATGTACTTGACCGTGACTTCAGACTTGTGTGAATCATGTGAGTGAAACTACAATTGAAAAATCCAATCAACTTAGGATTTAATTTTTTGGTTCAAGTCTTAGCCCCAAAATAAATTAATTCTCAACTATAGGATGTATATGCTTCCATAATTTAAAATTCACTATATTTTTTCTTTTGGATCACATTCAAAGTAGGGTTCTATGATTAGAAATCCTGAAGTTAAGTTAGAGCTCACATTTCCAATATTTATGGTCATGTTAATTTCTGTAGGGTTTGGTGGTTGATAATGTTAAGGGATTAAAATTGAATGAATTATAATCATATGGGGTAATTATAAATTAATGTTTATGGGAGTGGATTATATTTACTATGTCTTCTCATACTAATTTTTTTAAATAATTTGTGTCCTTGATTGATTCTTCTCCTTTGTTTACTTTGTTTATTGTCTGAAAAACAAAACCAAACCCCCCAAGATTGTTTCATTTGTTTTCACTGGTTTTCATGTTTTATTAAATCATATTAAGGGTTGTATAATTATCTTCCTACTTGAGATAATGACCACGGTCATCCACTATTCTACACTTAGTAAAATCACAAATATTTTTGAGATTTTGTACGACAATGATCATCAAATTGGCGTTGTTGCCAGGGAAGAAAGTGTTTTATTAAAACTATTTTAGGTAATTTAATGTTCTTTTTTCATAATTTTTTCTTCTCTTCTATTCCATTTTATTTTCTATTATTCCTTCCCAACCTCTTCTTTTTTATAGCATCAATTGAAACCTCATTTAATGATATTATAGTTTGTTACTTCTTGTTTCACTTTAATTGATGACATAATAGAACCCTCATTTTCATTTTGAAATAGACCCTGAGGTTGAATGAAGATTTAAGGCTCAAATCATAAAATATCTAAATATAAGAAGTAATGAAATTCCCATATTTCATTATTTCCATCATTCTGACAGCAGTGAGTCTGGTATCTCATCTCAAACAAAATCTAATTTTTAAAAAATGGATGAAAACATAAATGAAAATGAAAGAACCATTCAAGAGTTGGCTACATCATAAGATAATTATAAACCAACATGAATTTCATACCTCAATCTTGAATCAGACTTTGAATTAAAATTTGGATTGATACACCTACTTCCAGAATTTCAATGTCTCTCAGACAAGGATCCAAAAAAACATTTAAAATAATTCAATGTGTTTTTCTCAATAATAAAACCAAGAAATTTCTATGAATATTAAATAAAATTAAGGGCATACCCATTCTGAAATGATGGAAATATAAAATATTGGATGTATTACCTACATCCTAAATATGTTACATTATGGAATGATTTGAAAGTCCTTTCTTACACAGATTATTTCCAACAACAAGAACTAAATCAATTCAAAAGGATATCTCTAGAATAAAGAAAATCATAGGGAGAGCCAATGTATGAGTACGTAGAGTATTTTAAGAAGTTATGTACAAATTTCCCACATCACCACATGTGAGTGAGAAACTCCTCATCCAATACTTCTATTAAGTTATCACTCCCATAGAGACGAGCATGGTGGATTCAGAAGAATAAGGATCATTAGTTAACAAAACCTTGATGGTTGCTCAATAATTGATTGAAAATATGGAAGAAAACTCTCAAAAATTCATTGATCAAGGTATTGTAGCTATAAGGAGAGTACATCAGGTAATTCCCTCTACTCTTGATAGTCATTTAACTAATAATAATTTGGATGAGTTAACCACTATGGTGAGATAGATAGAATTGTCCCAAAAAGGCTTTCCCCCAACACAAGTGAAGTTTTGTGGCATTATTATTTCACCAGACCATCCAATAGATTCTATCCCACAACTAAAAGATACATAGGATTGTGCAGTACTGTTCTCAAGGAGACAATTTCAATAAAAACATGGACCCCCAAAAAAGAAGTATGATTCCTTCACACCGACTTATAATCAAGGATGGACAGATCACTCAAATATGAGGTGTGGGTGTTAAAAACCACAAAGGGATTCTTTTCAACAAAACATAAAGAAACCTCCATCTTACTAGTAGGGTTTTCAACAACCCCAATGAATATTTGAAGCCCAAGCATTAACAAGACAACAAAAAGGGGTTCCCTGACCAAAGGTAGATTCTAACATTGATGATCTTTTGAACAAAAATTTCTTAATCAACATAATGAGCTAAAGAGTAATGGCACAGAGTTGATGGATCTAAAGATGAAAATTAGCCATATTTCCACTTCCCTCCATGAAATGGTGAATAGGAACTCTGGAAACCTACCCTACCAACCCACTCCTAATCCAAAGGGGAATTTTAGTGCCATCACATTGAGGAGTGGGAATAAAACAAGTGAGATAATTGTTCCCAGTAGTCCATCGAGATTCACCCAACCAGGGGAGATTCCCCTGTCATCACCAGTCATTGTCAAAACAATGGATAAAGGAAAAGGTAACATGAAAATTGATGATATTCCTCATAAACTCCTTCCCTTTCCAAATAGAGTTGTGAAAACCCAAAATATGGAAGAAGAAGAAATGAAAAAAAATAGTTTTTGGAAAAATTCAAGTGTGTTGAGATAAACATTCCCCTTCTTGAGGCCATTAAGAAAATCCCAATGTATACCAAATTTTTAAAATAACTTTGTACCAATTGAAGAGGGATCATCGGAAATTATAGGATCAGTCTTAGAAGTAATTTTTCGATGCACATTACACCCTCTCAAGCAACACCAACAAAGTGTAAGGATCCTAGGACATTCACCATACCATGTACCATATGGGAGTTATAATTTTCTGATGCTTTATGTGACTTAGGAAATTCCATAAATATGATGCATCACTCTGTATTATCTTCTATATAGGTTGGTGAGTTGAAACTGAAGAGAGTAGTGGTACAGTTGGCGAATATAGCTACAGCCTATCCAGCGGGAGTCCTTGAGGATGAACTTGTTTGGTTAAGTGACATGATCTTTCCAGCAAATTTTTATGTTCATAAAATGGAGGATGATCATATAAGTTCTTATTCTCCAATTATCGTAGGTATTCCCATTCAAAAAAACTACAAAAACTATCATAAATTTCCTTTAGGGTACACTTTTTATGGAGTTTGGAGATGGAGTTGTGAAATTTAATGTTTTAGACTCCATGAAGTACCCATCATAGGACCGTTATGCTTTTTTTATCTCCCTTTTTGAACCATAATGTGAAAACCCCCATGAATTTTTATTGTCCTATGATTAGGGAGATTATGATTATTGGTTATAGTTTGATGTCTAAGGCCACTTCCATACCAATTTCTAATGCACAAACCTCTCTTCTATTTGATTTTGATGTGGATTCATATTATGGTTTTGATCATGTTCACTCTGATTATGACGTGGTTATTGAATATGATGATGATGTATTTGATGCATTAATATCTAATTTTGATAATTTTTATTTTGATACAAATGTTCATTGTCTAAATATATTATTTCTTTCAATGTATCCATCCATAAATCACCCCCCTATATTTGAACTCAATCCATTGTTACCAGATCTAATATACTCATACTTGTTGAATGGTGATAAATTACTTGTTATAATTAACAATATTCCTTTTGAACATGAAGAAAAACTTTTGAATCTTTTCAGGGAGAACATTAGGGAAATAGGGTGGACCATTGATGACATATTTGGGATTATCCCCTATATTTTGATGCATATGATTCTTTTAGAGTATGGGGATAAACTGATAAGGCAGTCACAAAGGTGACTTAAAATAAATCTTCTCAATGTTCTGAAAAAAGAAATTGAAAATTTTCTTAATATTGGTATCATTTATCCCATCTTATATACCCAAAGGGTGAGACATGTCCAAGTTGTTCCTAAGAAATATCGTGTTAGTATTGTTAGAAATGAGGGGGATGATTTAGTTCCAATGAGGGTGCAAAACATTTTGTGTGTGTGTATTGATTATTGAAAACTAATTCAAACCACTCTCAAATATCCTTTCCACCTCCCATTTATTGATCAAATGCTTGAGATACTTACTGGATGGACAAAAATATTTTTTTTGGAAGGATTTTCTAGTTATTTTGAGGTCCCTATTACTCTAGAGGATCATGAGAATACTACATTCACTTGTCCATTCAGTACATTTTCCAACTGGAGGATGCAATTTAGACTCTCCAATGCCCCATGTACCATCCATAGATTCATGCTGAGTATTTTTTATGATTTTATTTATCATTCATGGAGGTATTTATGGATGATTTTATAGTATATGAATCCTTATTTAATGAATTTATCTCTAGTTTGGGAAAGGTGTTGAATCATTGTATTGAGAATAATTTGGTCTTGAACTTTGAAAAGTGTCATTTTATGGTAGTGTATGTCATTGTCTTAGTTAATGTAGTGTAAAATCATGGAATAGAGGTTGATATATCCAAGGGAGATATTATTTCATCTTTACCAAATCGTTCATGTTTGTGTCATGTTAGATATTTCCTAAGGTATAAAGAATTTTTTCAGCAATTCTTCAAATATTTTAGTAAGATTACTCTAACTTTGTCACAATTACTTCAAAAGGATTCTCATTTTTTATTTCATAATTATTTTAGGGATTAATTTAATGAGATAAAGAAGAATCTAACCACTCCACCGATCATACACCTCCCACAATGGGACATTCCATTTGAGCTTATGTGTGATGCTTTAAACTTCGTAGTTGTATATGTCTTATCATATAAGTTAGAGTGAAGTTCAAATGTGATTTCCTATGATCCAAGGAAATTGTATTCCGCCCAAACAAACTAAAAAAACACAAAAAAGTAGTTTCTTGGAATTATATTACATTTCGATAAATTTCGTTCATATTTATTGGGCTCTAAACTAGTTGTTTTTTCTGAGCAAGCAGCTCTGAGGTACCTCTTCATGAAGCTAGATACAAAGCCTAGACTTATCAGATGGATGCTCCTTCTTCAAGAATTCAATATAGAGATAAATAAAAAGAAGGTTTTGGAGATCTTAGTGGTGGATCACATGAGTAGGATTACTCACACACATGAGGATAGCACATTGGACCAGGAACCACTGTGGGACACATTTTCTATTGAGAATATTTATGCACTATCAAGTACACATCCTTAGTATGATGATTTAGTGAACTATCTTATTACTTCTAAGATTCATTAAAATTTAAAGAAACATCATGTCCAATAATTAAAGAGTGATTCCTTGTTTTGTGTGTGGGAGGATCCCTACCACTAGTGCATGTCTAGTGATCAAGTTATTAAGAGGTGTGTTCATGATCATGAGTTTTAGTTTGTTCAACATATCTTCCATACACATTCATGTGGAGGACACATTAGACTCCAACAAATAGCTAGGAAAGTATTATACTCTGTATTATATTAGCATATATTATTCCATGATGCTCATGTGTTTTGTAAGTCTTTCTCATGTTCCCAACACACTGGCAATATTTCTAGGACATATGATATGCCACAACAGAACATATTGTTTTGTGAGCTTTTTGATGTATGGGAAATTGATTTTATGGGTCCTTTTCTTAGTTCATTTGATTTTTTTAATATTGTTTTTTTTGTTTAATATGTTAGAAAATAGATGGAGGCCAAGGTCACTAGGACTGATGATACTCATGTTGTAGTCAATTTTTTCAAGGCATAGATTTTTTATAGGTTTAGAGTATCAAAGGCCATCATCAGTGACCAAGGGACAAAATTTTGCAATCAGAATTTGGCTTCCAACCTTTGGAATTATTTGGTGACACACGAAACATCAACACCATAACACCCATAGACAAATGGCCAGGCTAAGGTTTCAAATTGGGAGCTGAAACAAATTTTTTAGAAAATTGTCCAGTTGAATAGGAAAGATTACAATAGGTGCTTGGATGATATGCTCTGGTATTATAGGTTTCCTACAAGACTCCCATTGGTATGTACCAATTTTGGATTGTTTTTTGGAAAGCCTATCATCTCCCCATGGAGGTCCAGCATCAATAATATTTTGTTGTAATGAAATGAAACATGGATTTTTCCGAAGATGGAGATCAAAGAAAGATATAAATTCAAGATGTTGGGGAAATTTGATTGTCATCACATGAGAACTCGTGGATCTATAAGGAAATATAAAAATAATCTCATGATAAAATGATAAAAAAAAGGGAGTTTCATGTTGGAGAAAAAGAGATTATCTATAGTTTGTGATTTAAGTTGATTCCCAGTATGTTTCATTCTATATGGTTGGGCCCTTATATTGTATCTAATGTCTTTCATTATGGTTCAGTGGAGATTGATCAAGAGGAAACAGGAAGAATATTTAGAGTCAATGGGAAGTAGTTGAAGCAACACCTTGAGGGATTCCCAATACATGTAGTTCATATCATCACGCTGCATGATCCCATAATCACTTGAAAACATCGGGTTGTCACTTAACCTCTCAGTTTTATATTATTTGTCCTAATTATAATTCTGTATTTCATTGGAATTTTATCAATTAATAGAGTGACATTGAAGACAATATAACATTTTAGGTGTGAGGGAGGGGTGGTATTTTGGATAGATTCTTTTTGATTTTTCTATTGAGTGTTCCTTATTTTTATTTTTTCAAAAAAAAAAATCAAAACATCAAAAAAAAAATTTCACATGCCCATTACATCCATTGAAGTAAATGAGATTTCATGTTTAATTTTTCAACCCTCATGGGAATTGCGTTGAGAATGGGTGAGTTTTCATCTTTTTTTTTCTCATTTTTTGGAAAATTGTGTCATTTAATATATCCATTCACATAACATGCAATCATGAATTGTAAGTTTCTCTTAACAAACTGAAGGTATAGTTAGGGTAAGTATTCCTTTTCATCTTATAACATGGTATTTCCAGGTGTTTGTTTCTCTTATAATCATTTCCATTACTATACTAGATTTACCTATGTGTGTGTACCTAATATCTCACTGCAGTATGCCCTCAAAAAATAAAAAAAAATAAAAATAACAATAAATAGTGGAATGAAGAAATGTACAACATGTGGGGATATTTAGGTTGGGAGCTCAAGGTTTGACTTTTTGGAATTCTTAAATTAGTGGGTCATGAAATTTGATTACAAAGGATGTTGAATGGGTTTTTTGGAATAGAATAAGGTAAGAATAAAAGTTTTTATTGACCTTAATATACTAGATAATGTGTGGAGATACATGCTTGAAATGATTGGAACACACACACATGGGGAATTTGTGTCATGGATGAATCATATGATGTTTCTACTTGAATACTGTCATTTATTTCATTGGATTTTATTTGATAAATTTTTTAATAAATTTACCTCCTGATTTTTTAATATTGACTTTTTTTTGAATCTTTCAATGCTCATATTTCTTTAATGTATTGGAAAATTTCAACATGCATCATTTTTTAGATTAATGACATGAGGTTTTTTATAGAGTAAAAAAGGATAAGTGTGGGGGAGTTGATAATACATTTTTTTCAATATTTTGTTTATACTAAGAGATATAATTTCACCATAATAATCTTATTTGGATGATTTAGTGTAAAAATTTTGATTTGGGAAATAATTTTGAAATTTCAAGAAAATTATTTTTTTACCATTTTAATATCACCTTTTTATTTTTGTCATATAATTTTCTATATGAAAAATTTTGAATTTAAATTTTTCAGTTATATTCACCATTAAATTTTATACATTTTTTATTCAGACCATGATAGCTGGATAACACATTTGGTGAGCCAAAGATGGGAATTAATGAAGGTTTGTACAGAATTCAGAAGATTGGACCCCACCTCACTAAAGTGGACATAACTTATTCATCAATTATTGTATTTGGATTAAATTTCTATAGTAGTTGAAGTAATAGATTTAGATAATTTTATTAAACTGTAGTGACACTTGGCTCACAAGGGAAGATGGTTAAAAATGCAGGTCAAGTTGAAGTAATTTTTGTAGAGCAAATGACTCATGTACCCGTTTTGGGATTTGAAACCATATCCCTCTAAAACTCTATTTTAATGATATTTTAAATATTTGGAAGGTTTTTCCAAGGATTTGGTAAGTCATGGATGATATATTGGCTCCGAGAAACATGTCACACCTCTTAGAAGAAGTAAGGTTTTGTGCAAGGATCTCTTCCAAGAAGGCTCTCCTCTCCCACCTCCACTTTGTATTTCTTTGTTTTCATGATTATTACTTGAACTTTTCTTCCATAAATATTATTTTTTATTTTGTATTAATATTATTATTTTTCTTATTTGCGCTAAAATATAATAGTGGATAAGATATTGGGTGTTTCCCTTTCAATACATTTCTTATGCAAAAACGTCTCCATGGTGACAACTCCACCCATTGAATAGTGGTTTCATTCGTAGCTGATATAATACCAAATCCCTTAATTTATTTACATTGAATACATAAACCTGATGTAATTCATACAATTTGATCAATTAATTGAGTTTTATTTTCAAAGTAACTCTATTGACTTTCACTTGACCGCGAGTTTGACATGTGTGAATTGTGTGAGTGAAACTACAATCGCCAAATCCAATAAAATTGGTATAAAATTATAGGGTAAAAGTGTCATAACCAAACTCAATTAATTCTCAACTCTAGGGAGCATATAATTCCCTAATTTTCAATCAAATATATGTTTGATTTTGGATCACAATAAAATTAGGGTGCTACGATTGGAAGTCCTGAAGTTAACATAGAGATCATTTTTCTAATTTTTGTCGTCGTGTTAATTTATGTAAGGTTAGGGGGTAGACAAGGTTATAGGGTCATAATTTAACATATTCTAATCATGTGGGATAATGATGAATGAAATGTGACGTGGATGGATTATATTTATAAGTCTTCTCACACTAGTTTTTTAAAAGTAATTGTGTCCTTGACTGCTTCTTCTCCATTGTTTTGTTTATTGTCTAAAAATCACAACCATCCCCCCCAGATTTTTTCATTTTTCACTTATTTTATAGTTTTCTTATATCCTATTAAAGGTTATTTAATTCACTTCCTCCTTGAGATAATGAACAAGGTCATCCACTTTTCTACACTTAGTAAAATCACAAATATTTTTTAGACCATGTATGAAAACACTCATCAATAAGAAAACAGGGTGTCCTAGTGATATGGGTATTAGATACAAGACATGGAGATTGATGAGTTGTAAAACTTTTAGGACACGCACTATGTGTTCCTACTACATTACATGTAAATTGAGCTTGTCCATAGAAAAAAGACACACCCAGTCACAAGGTGTGTTATGCAAACGTAGTTAGATAAAAATACACACTGTTTATGTTGGATAACATGCCATGTACTTCAAATGAGTTTGTGGTAGGAAACATGGTTAGACTCATGACATGTGTTATAGACATAGGAAGCATATATTACACACCATGTATATTGTTGTAAACAGTGTGCCATGTTTTTTATGGATAAAAGATTGAATATATATTCACATGTGTTTTGGGTGTCATTTTTTTGAAAAAGTATATGCCATGTCCTTTGATTGATAATTATATATTAAATATATTTCATGTTAAAATTCAGATAAGAACATGAAGTTTCATCCAAGTACACATGTGTGGTTTATTAATTTTAAATTAAATTAATTTTTTTCAAAATTATAGATGAAGGTGTGTTAAAGAGGCTAAGATGGAATTAAGATAAATTAAATTAATTAGTGTAATTCATGGCACATTATATTAATTAAATAATCAATCAAATTAATTTATAATAATATTGAAAAAGTTTGATCGTTGTTGAATGTTTGGATGATAATGATATTAGAGAATCCATTTATGTGTCATTGTTTTCATTTAATTTATTTTGGCTAAATTATTATTGGTGGTCTATGATTCATCCCCTTATCCTTATTATGTAAGGGCTTGTGTGCTCATGGTTTCTTTTATGTAAATAAAATTAATATAATCCATTAGATCCCCTAAACAATTTGGTAGTAATATCCTATGTAAGGAGGGACCTCCTAGTTGAGATGAGGTGTTCAATGGTTAGAATTAGAGGCGAAACCAATCTAGGTGATACATAGGTTCCAAGATAGAATTTTTCAACATAAACCAAGTTATAGTTAATGATTTTCCCCTTGGGTCAAGGGTTTTTTTATCATATTCTATATAGAAACACTATTGGATAATCTCATGATCATGCCACTTAAATTTTATTTCTATTAGTCTCAGGGTTAATTGTTAATGTATGTTGATATTGTATAGTCGCCTAATAAATGAATTAAGAAGAACGAAATATGGAATTAAATATAACTAGATTATGCATAAATTTTTTATCGAACATGGTTAATCAATTAAGTAAAATATATATAATATTAATAATTCAGGTAAAAAATATATAATGGTATTTATTAATAAGGATAAAAATAGCTCAAAAAAATATTAATTCACCATATCCTTCCACTATTTAAGTTAGAAATGGCCTCATAGTTTAAAGTTCTTGGCCAACCCAAGTTGGGGTGCTTTCAATTATCATGGAACTTTTAAATTGAAGTTTTGGGATAAAATAACATAGCTTACATCAAGGGTTGACTTACCAAGTAGGACTTGGTGTAACTAAGAGTAAAATATTAATGATATTTTTAAACATGATTTTAGGATTTATGATTACACTAAAAAGATCATGGAACTACAAGTTAATGTAGTTGGAAAGTTATGCCTATATAAAACCATTAATATAGATTTTTAATCCCAATTCTAGGTTGTGAGAAGTGGAATATGGATACTTTCCACTAAGAGTATCTAAGTGAAAAGATATTGTAAAACTAATAGTGATAAATATTAGGTTTTAAAAAATAGTGTGAGATTAATTGGATTTAATTTTATTTTTATTAATCTATTTTGTAATAAAAAAAAGTTCTAATCATATGATCTTAATTTGTAGAAATGGAAAATCAAACCACTTTGAAAATATCACTATGATCTATACTATATAAGGATAAAATTCACACCAAGATGAATTTCTAGGATGGTATAGGCACTTACCGATTATATTACACCATGAATGGAAATTTTACATGTTGGAAACCCTACCTCATGAGTAAATTTCTAAAGAGTCTAGTGAGGAAAAAGTGTCTCTCTATTTAAAGCATGTGGATGACATGATGGATGTAAAAATTTTCAGGATATCCTCTATGTCTAATGAGATTCTAAAGCAATATGAGGATATGGATTCTTATCTAATTGTTTATCACCTTCAGAATATTTATTAATAGAAGGTATGATCAAACAGATATGAGATATCTAATGCATTGTTCACATGAAAATTTTGAGATTCGGTGCTATCTAGGCCTTATGAAGTCAAGTTTATTGGATATATTTAGTGTGTAGACATCTTGGTTGTTAAGATCCCAGATGAGCTACACATAAATCTCATTATATCCTCCCTACCCAAAAACATCTCTAGTTTTATTAAAAATTATTACATGAGAAATAGCGAGAATACACTATCAAAACATATTACTCTTATCCACCAAATTGATAAAGATATGAGGTGGGACAAAACCATTTTCATTATGGTGAATTAGAAGAATAAGAATATGGTAGATAGTCTGAACACTCATTACAAGCATACAGTTATAAAGAACCATCCCTATAATAAGAATAAGATCCAATGTATAAGAAAGAAACAGGATGTGGTGTGTTTTTCATGTTGTATGTAGGTCCACTGGAAGAGTAATTTCACCCATCCAACAAATCAAGGAAAATCTTCAAGTGAAATTATTATTGAGTGTAATATTTATATATCTACAAGTTGGGTATTAGATACTACAAGTGGTGCTCACATTTGTATCCAAATATAAGAACAAAGTGTATTTTTAAGGGTTTAAAGAGGTGAGTTCAATCTATGGGATTCGAATGGAGTGAGGATGGATAACCTATCCATTGGAGACTACCATATCACGTTTCCAATAGAATTGATTTTGGTTTAAAAAAATTATTATGTTCCTTGTGTTACCAAGAACATTATTTCTATTTCTTTCTTATATATCGATGGATTTATTTTCATATTTGGAAATAAAGGTAGATAAATTTTTAAAGATAACATATGTTATGTTATAGCACAATTGAATAATGGTCTTTGTGAATTAAATTAAAAAATGGAAATTGATCACGAAATAAATATACAAAACTCGTATAACACTAATTCGTGGAATTTTTATATTTTCCACATAAATGAGAAGTGTTTGACAGAGCTCTATTAGGATGGTTACTTAGACTATTAAAAGCTTAATCAACTTGAAATATTTCACACTTGTTTATAAGGTTATATGACTAAACCACCATTCAGAGTAAAAGATGAAATGACCATAGATCTTCTCAAATTGGTACATAGAAATGTGTGTGGACCTTTTCAAGTAGAAGCTATAGGAGGATTATTGTACTTTATTACTTTTACTGATGAATTTACTAGATATGGTTATATCTACATGATGAGGTATAAGTCTGAATCCTTTGATAATTTCAAAGATTTCAAGAATGAGGTTGAGAACTACTTGGTAAGAATATAAAGATACATTTATTGGATTAAGGTGGTGAATATTTTAACCAGGACTTTATTAGCTTTCTATGGGAGTATGGGATTTTATCTCAACTTACACCACCTTATTCGCCACAATGGAATGGTTTTAGTGAGAGGAGGAATTGTACCTTATTGGAAATAGTAAGGTCAATGATGAGTCATTCAAGCCTTCCATATCTTTTTAGGGATATGCATTATATAAGGTATTATACTTACTAAACCAGGTACCAACTAAAGTGGAAAATGGTGTTCCCTTTGATTTATATAGTGGAAACCAACCCATTTTTTTCACATGTTCATGCATGGGGTTGTGTGGTTTTTGTTAAGGCTATCTCAAGAAACAAACTTGAACCCTAAGGCATGAAGTGAATCTGTATAGGGTATCCTGAGGAAACGAGGGGATACTATCTATAGAACCCTTCAGACAATAAAGAAACTATTTCAAGACAAGCCATTTTTCTTGAGAATGGGCACAAACTTAGGGTGGATGGTGGGATAATGATTTAATTAGATGAAGTTAATGATCAAGATACACAATATTTAGTAGAGGAATAGATTCCATTTGTCCCCATGGTCGAATGTGTTCCTAAAACACAAGTTATATGTAAGAGTACTACAGAGGTAAGATAACCTGAGAGATAAGGTTTTCTAGTAACTGATGGTGGTGACTCACTATTGGTTGATAATAATGATCCTCTTTCCTACAAAGAGGAAATAGAGATCTCAAAAGCTACAAGATTGAATGAATCCATGAATTCTATAATGGATTCCATGTATCAAAACAATGTTTGTGTTCTGATAAATCTACCAGTTGATGTAAATCATTTTTTTTGTAAATGGGTATTTAAGAGAAATATATATATGGAATGTAGAGTAAATACCTATAAATCATGTCTAGTAGCTAAATAGATTATACAATGTTAGTTAATTGACTATGATGAAAAACTTTTCTCTAGTTGGCAGGTTTCAAACCATCAAGATTTTGTTTTCCATAGAAGCTTACCATGACTATGAGATTTGGTAAATGGTTTTCAAAACTACTTTCCTTAATTGGAAGATTTAAGAGGGTGTGTATATGAAACAACTAGAAGGGTTTGTGACTCTATACATTACAAAAAAGGTATGGATGTTTTATAGATCCATTTATGGATTAAATAAATCATCCAATTCATGGAACATTCAATTCGATGAATCCATAAAAGAATTTTGTTTCATTAAGAAATAATTTGATCCATGTGTTTACAAGAACATTAGTGTGAGTAAAAAAAATTCATAGTAATATTTGTTGATGAAAAAGTACTAATTGGAAATTATATACCGTCCTTACAAGAGGTTAAGGTATGGTTGAGAAAGTTTTTCTATATGAAGAACATAGGGGAAGCAACCTATATTCTGAGGATCAAGATCATGCATGATAGATCTAAGAGGTTCCTTGCTCTATGTTAAGGTGTGTACATTAACTATATTCTAAATAGGTTCATCATGGAAGAATCCAAGATGTTATTGGTTCATGTTTAACATGGTATACTTATTTCTAAGAAAATGTGTCCTCAGACACAATAGGAAAGAGAGAGAATGAGAAAGATCCCAAATGTTTTTGTGACAAGATCCATCATGTATTCAATTATATGTATGAGTATTGATGTTTTATATGATTTGATCATGGTTGGTAGATATCAAGAAGATCCATGTGAACAGAATTTTATTGTTATTAAGGTTATCCTTAAGTATCTGAGGTGCATTATGGATATGTTCTTAGTGTATGGAGGAGATAAAAAATTATTCATCAAGGGTTATATAGATTCTGGATTTAAAATAGATCAAAATGATGTGAAGTCATATTATTGATATATCTTTTGTTTCAATGGAGGATCTTTGAGTTGAAAGAGTTCTAAATAATCAGTTTTTACTGATTCTAAAGTGGATTTTGAGTATATTTTGGCTTCTGATGTAGGTATGTAAGTACTTTGGATTCACAAGTTTTTCCTAGATCATGATGTGGGTCATCGTAGCAGAGACCCTATGATATTTTAATATGATAAATCTATAGTGGTGAATCTCTCCAATGATTTGAGGTCAGACCAAAGGGAAAAGAACATACTTCATAAGTTTTATCTATTGAGGGGTTTTTCATAGTGATTTGAACTTGTAATGAGAAGATTATTCATGGGTGAAATTGTAGTGGAACCATTGACCATGATTTTATCTTTGATTATGGATGAGTATGATGTGATATCTAATGTTCTGAAAGTTGTTTCAGTTGGATCTAGTGCACGTGGGAGTCAGTTAGAGTTATCTCCCTAAAACAAAATTATTTAATACTTCATTTCATGTTTTCATTATTAATGATGTTTTTTATCACATTATTACAATTACACTGCATGAAATTTGTTTGTGATTATGTCCTACGAATATATGTTACATTGAGAGATCATAGAAGTTCTTCATTGTGATGAGAACCTAGAGGTTCCATGACATTATTCCTAAACCTAGTTCTAGGAAAGGATTATATTATTTGATATGAAATAGAAGATATAGTCTATTAGGGTTAGGAGTCTCATATGAAATTGATATACATTCTCATGGTGCCCTCACTTGGTATTTTTAATATAGGAGGTTATGAGAATAGACCCATCAATAATAAATCAATATTCCATGTGTCATTGGATGTTATTATATGCGGATGTGTTTATTGGTCATTAGACATTAATATTAGCATTAATAGATATCATGATTCAGATAATCTAATGTATTGAAGAAAAATATGATCAAATAATCTCACAATGAGGTAGGATACATTGGATTTTTCATGAGTGATATTGCTTTAATGGATAATGTGAGAAATGATTTATGCCTTCAATCCCTTGATGGAAGTTGATATATCAGGGCCATTGATGGGAATAGAGTGACTTATATTAATTCTTGTATATGGTGTTTGGTGGGAGAGTTCATTTTCATAAAGTCAAATAAAAGGAAATCAATCATGTTTGTTGATGGAACCGGTATGAAACCTACATGATTAAAGATATCATAGAAAATGGATTATAGTACAATGTAAGTGTTTATGGGAGGTTGGATTTCATTGAGACATTAACTATGTTATCTGTGGTATTCTTGGAATGTTACTTGATTATAACATTAGACTTTATAAATTTATGCCTAATTCCACTGAGAAATAGGTCTAGAGGATCACACACTATGTGTATATAAAATCTTATTTTCATTCAAGTATTGGATTTAATAAGTTAGTATAAATAATATTTATTCAGGTTCGGTTGATCTACATAATCTAATCACAAGTTATTCAAAATAATAAGTGAGTTAATTAATAATAATAATAATAATAATTCAAGTTTAGTGAATATAATATTTATTTTATTTATCATAGAATAATGAATGGACATTTATTTATTAAATAGTCATTATTCAATGATTGGTAAATATAGATGACGGAAACTGAAATGAGCTTAATATTCTGGTTAAAAATAAATTATATTAATTTATATACATAATATGTTTCATAATTAAAATGTTTATTAATAATAATATTATTATTATTAATAGACATGGGGTCAACAAAGAATATTAAAGATTGTTAGAGGGAGTGTGGGATTTTCCAACCCTAAACCTACAATAATTAATATCTAATTATAAATACTTCTGAAATGAATTTTAGTGTGAAAAATATATGGATGGAGACTATCTCAAGACATATATTGAATCATATCTATCCTATATCAATCCTTCTATAGAAAAACGAGTTTTCTTCTTCCATTGATAATAATTACACTGTGATCAACCACGAACAACAAAAATGATCAAAATCACCGGTGCTATCACCCAGCGATTCTATGGAATCATTCATAGATTATGGTGCACGTGTGTATTACCTCTAGATGGATTTTAAACTTTTTACCTATATAACAATGATGGTACAACAAGATCTAGTTGAGCATATCATCATTGAAATATTAATTACAAGTTGAGGTAAATATATATCTGATCATAAATTAATTATAAAATACATGTGAAGATCCTTCTACTTATGGTTATGGAAAATTAATATGGTCTAGTAATATACTATTTTCATTGGACATGATGTTTTTATCATGTTAAGTAATGATTACATATATATTAAGACTACAAGTTTGGTTATTAATACCATCAAAGGACACTTATGTTACGCCTAGAACCTATAATAACAAGTATTTGAATCATGTGTAAGTATGACATAGTAGAAATTTAGTGTGATTAATAGTAATATTACCTAAAAATATCTATTATGTTCATATTTTTTATATGGTTTAGAAAAAAAATCAATATCAACTATACCAAAAGAAAAACTAATTTTAGAATCTTTGAAGCATCCAAAATAATATGGCCACATTAATGGTTCACTTTTTGATGTGTCACCTTGAGCATATTTTGAGATGAAAAATTCACAAGCATATATATGTATATATATATATATATGAGATATTTAATGACAAGAAGGCACAAATAGATTATTTAAAAGATATTATAGTCTGGTATGTTCTGGTGGACCAATAATACAAAATCATAAAATATAACCAATACTAGAATAATTATCAGTACATGAATATCCATACCACCACTAAATTTGAGGCTAGCCATTCCCCTTAACGGCCTACCTTACCTGAAGTAATAAATATTTTTATAACAATGTCTAATTAATGTGAATAAAAAAACTACTGATAACTTTCTATTAATAAAATATGATAGGGTGAAATTATATTTGATTTATATCTATCATCACCCACCCAACATCTTGTTGTGTGGGGTATGTTGTAAAAAATCCAAGGAGATTTGTTACATAATAAAAAGCTCCCAAAATATCATGTGAGATTGTGGATTGAAGTAGTTAATGAGTCAAGCATTGAGTTACATATTCTTCTTGATTATATGAATGTCTATGTGGTCAACAATTCTATTAAAACATCAATAGCATGGTTGTATAATATTATAAAGATACATGGAGATAATGAGGAGTCTCCTTTATAAAATTTTCAAATGAAAATACTTTAACAATTAATGAAAAAATTTATAAAATGAGGTATAGAATTATAGATAGAAAAACATAAGGGGGGCATAAGGTTAGATCAAAACAATCTAATGGATCTACCAAGAAATCAAAAGGACCGTCTAAGAGTTCCTTCACACCACCAGTTCCACTTCTTCATATATTAACTGTAACAACCAAATTTTTTAAAGTAATTTATTTCTTAGTTGAATACCTTTATTAGGTTTTATTGAGTTTAAATTTTCTTGAGTGAAGTCTTGGGTAATGTCTAGTTGTTTTTCGATATTTTTCGATGCATTAAAGGGGATGCATAATTGATGGACGGTTAGGAGAAACTGTTCCATTATATCAATGAAACCATGTAGAGTTTTTTCGAAATGACATAGGGAAAAGAAAAATATCCACATTGTTTGAATTAATAGTACGGAATGTTTGTAGAAACCATGAGATATAAGACAGAGGAAAAATATTAGTGTAACATGTTTTAAAAACTTTTTGGGTGCCCATAAATGGTAGAAATACTTGAAAGTTTGGTACATGGATTGCTAAACCATGTTAACAAACCATTCATGAGTTTCTAATTAATATAAAAATTTCATTTTAAGTAAAAAACCCTCTGAAACCACTCATTTATTCCCCCATTCCTAGGGATCTCAAACTTAGGGAATCTAATTGTGATTATTGGTGGTTCCTATCCCCCTATAAATCAAATCCGGTGGATCTGGTGTCTTGTATCATGTTGACTATAGGTAAGATATCATTTATCCTTTTTTATCTACATTCCTCCTTTATCTCCTATTTCCCCTTAGAAAGAATCATAGATTTGGGCTATCATGGCTGGATCTATAAACCCTTATTTGATCTAATGGAAGATTCTTGTTCTATAGATGGATTAGGGACTAAATCTATAGAATTGAGTTTTTTCCCTTATGCAGATCCAAATTAATTATTGACAGTAAAAACATTTTGGTAACTTAGAGAGGATTTCATCAACTGGCATAATTTATTCCTTTATTTATAATCCTATAGGTTATATTTTGATGGATTGGTCTTTTCCTATTGAAAGTCGGTGTGTGGGTGTGATCGGAGTGTTGTTCCTTGGTAGATCTTGGGTTTTAGATTTGGTGTGTTAAAGGAAAAAATTCCTTAATATCTTGGGACTTTATATGGATTTGTTTGAAAAGTTGGCATGTGTGTGTGTGCTTAATGTTGAGACAAAATATTAAGTTTGATTTTTTGTGTGTATTTAAGTATCCCATGTACACATCTTTCGTGTTTGGATATTTTTTATTATTATTTATAAACAATATATTTCTTATATGTGTAATTCCTTGTTGTGTGAATTTGTTTTTCATATAGAGGTTATTCTTTTAGTATTGGATGATAGGTGGACCATCGCTGTTTGGTTTACTATTAGAGGGGGAAGCATATGTGACAAGCATCAATGACAATAATGGACTAAGATACATGTTACAGGTATGAAGACCCTGTGGCCGGACCTGAGGTAGAGGTAGGGGTACGATGACCTTATGGATTAACCCATGATAAATACCGGGATTGAAGGCCTTGTGGACTGACCAAAGACTCATTGTCCTTGTGTCTACTCAGTGATTTAATGGGTGTCCTTGAGGTCGACCCATGAACATAACTATAGTTATAACCATTCTACCAGCATGGAGAAGGATCAGGTATGGCTAAGGTTTATGGCTTCATGGTGATCGTGAATTGACTCGGGGAATGTTTGGTTGTATTCTTGTTTATTTATTTACTTTTCTATCATATCATACACTTATATATACATGTTCACTTATGTTAAGTGATCATTTGTGGTGTTTAACAGAGTTATACTCACACCCTGCATGGGAACCATTGTGCATATATAGATTTCATGACTAGGGATTTAGTGAAGGGAAAGGGCCTTATGATATGTTATTGAATGATGGAGATGGGATATGTAGGTGGTACCAAAAAAAATCTGGATAGATACTAAATTTTTTTTTATTTATTTCTTTCATTCTTACTTTTTTACCGACCACATTGGGGGTCCATTCGATTATACTATAATGACTTTTCATGTCATCTTTTATATCACTTATTTTTATTATTTATGTTGTTTTGTTTATTTGGGTTATATTTATGTTGTATTATCCAAATATGGTTGTTATTATCAAGGGTATATTCTCCCCACATTACTTTATACCCTCATCACTAGTCAGAAGCCTCTTGCGTGAGAGGATGTGTGTATGAGGTTATGTGGCATGCCATCCTGAATCGAGTGATTCTGGTCGGGGCATTACAAAATGGTATCAATGGAAAGAGGTTCCTTTATTTATTTTCATTTGGGGTTATGGTAAAATGGAGATAGGTTGTTTAGAACTCAGTTGGGGGAGTGTTCATGTGCTTCTCCAGCTCATGGGAAACAGACCTCCGAGTTACTAGTAATGGGATTATAGTTATATTTTTATGTGATTTGGTTGCATTCATGCATCATGAATAGGTTCATAGGATCACATGTCATATATATAACTATTGATCACTGTATTGTAGTTATTTGATCAAATTCCTTAGTTTTTTGTAACTATTATATGATATATCTATGTTGGCATTAGCTAATTAAACTTGACCATGTTGTTATGTTATGTATATATATGATTGTAAATAATGTGCAAGTATGGATGACAGGTCTTGAGCCTTTTATAAAACTAGGAGGGTTATACCTTGGGTGTGGATTTATTCTAGGATAGTAATTTGAATATTAATCCTAATAGAAATCCCATAACTGTACTTTATGATTGATTGAGATGATCTCATAAGAAAATTATTATAGATGTTATAAGAATTCCTTTAGCATTTCATAAAAATGACACCTATGAGATGCCATAATTCTCTCACTAGGGAGGACACATTAGTTTCACCATATTCTATGTAAGAGGATACACCTAACTAGGATCCATCTCTCACCCCTGTGGTTTAGGTGATAAACCCACCCCAACCCTATGTCTTACAGTTTTCACCAGGTCATAGAAAAGGGGTTCCGAGGATGATGGGTGATTATGCCTAAGATATTCAGCTCCAGCATCAACCATATTCTTGGTAATTGGTGGTCCCAAAGATTTTGAGTAATGGATTGAAATCATAGAAGAAATATTTGACATGGTGGTGTCTCCTGATGATATTAAAGTTAAGTTGATAACATCTATGCATTATGGAACATCCAATATTTAATCAAGGGCCAGGAAGATAGGATTGAGGGTCTTACCTTGGGGGCCTTCAAGGATTTGTTATTAAAGGATTTATTTCCCAACATGTTGAAGCTATAATGATATTGGGATTTTATAGATATTCATCAAGGGATGACGTTAGTTTCTACTTATTCATCTCGCTCTATTAAATTTCTATGATTTTATACTCTTTTGGTTGTGAATGAGAAAAGAAGGCTGGTAAGTTCGATATGGTCCTCTATTTGATTCTTATATGTTAGGTTAGATTATTTGAATTGAAAACATATTCTATAGTTATTCACAAGGCCTTGACCTTTAATAACGTCCTAAAGGATGACATAGATGTAGGTATCCTTCCATCTCTTGGTGGTTTATCTAGAGGACATTATAATGCTATGGTGGGTGCCTGTTTTGGTAGAAAGAAGAGGATGGTCGATGAGTTACAGCATGGAAATACCAAACTATCATATTAGAGTATATTATCTTCATCCTTTTCTATATAAGGTATAGGTACCTAGTGTTTTAACTGTAGAAAAAGTTTTCATTATCGTAAATATTTTCCATAACCTCAGATCAAATGTCACAGATGTGGAAAATGGGACATCTTTAGAAATTATGTTTGAGGTTGTTATAGAAAGTCTCTCATAGGGGTGTGGGACGACATGGGAAATGACCCTATGACATAGAAAGGGTACTCAATAGCAGAATCCATCCCCTAAGACTTCAGTGACTCAGGAAATTCATGCACTACGTATTCAAGGTTGTGCTCTAGAGGCAGGCAGGGTGTATGTGATAAATGAAATTCTAACTATAAGTAGAGAGGGACCCTCTAAAATTAGAGGTAAGGTTTCTATTATCTCTACACTATATACTATTTTGTGATATAGGACCTTCACATTATTTCAAATCTACTCAATTTTTTATTGTCTGAGATTTACTAGTTAAGTTATCTTTTGTGATGTTCTCAATTGACATGCTTTTGGGAAGGAGAGTAAAAAGTCACCAATGATTTCTTAAATGTACTGTATTATTTTATGACTATGGAAATATATGAGACTTTATGATTTTAGATATGACCAATTTTTATGTGATATTCAGAATGGATTGGTTAACTATTTATTGATATTATACTGATTGTTACTTGAGATGTTTGACATTCACCACACTTAGAGGAGAGAGGTGTGTGTTAACAAATGAGTGGGATCTCAATGTAGGTGGGATGAGACTAGAAAAGATTTAGATTATATCTATTACGGTGCTCGGGGTGGGGTTATCTCTTATAGTGGAATTAGAATCCCCCCTCTATCATCTATTAGGGGTGGATCGTTATTAAGATGGTTGTCTGGATGAATTCTTAGGTATTCCTCTAGAAAAAGGAATTTTATTTGAGATTGAACTTAATCATAGGGCCTAAATAATACCTCCTTATCACATGAAACCAGTTTACTTGATATAGATGAAGGTATGATAAAATTATTTAAAGGAAAAGGGATTTATCAGACCAAGAACATCACCATCGGGTGCTCTAGTTTTGTTTTCCAAGAAGGAAAATAATAGTCTATGACACTGTGTGGACTAAAAGAAGTTGAATCTAGTGACAGTGAATAAAAGGTACCATTTACATTGGAATGAAGATATATTTAATTAGTTAAAGGGTGAATGTTGGTTTTCCAAGATTGATCTTCTTTTAGGATACCATTATTTGAGGTTCGTCGAGGTGGATATTCATAATACAACTTTAGAAGCATAAATGGATTGTACAAATATCATATCATACCTTTTGGATTGAAAAATGATTCAACAATGTTCATGGATATCATGAATAGGATTTTCCATCCATATCTCGACTCCTTATTCATTGTATTCATGGATGATATCTTGATATATTTTTAGACATCATATATTCATTCTAGAAACATTGAGAATTTTTTGAGTACACTTTGTTTGCACCGAATTTATTCCATGTTATCAAAGTGTCACTTATGGATTTAGGAAGTGCATTTACATGGGCATGTGATTTATGAGGAAAGTATTTTAGTGGAAATAGAGAACATAGATGCTAGGATATCTTGGGCATGTCTTAGGAATGTGTTCGATATTAGAAGTTTCCTTGGGTTTATAGGGTACTATCGATATTTAATTCATGTCTTCTTCTATTTGTAAGCACTATTGATAGTGATGAACAAAACGTGGGTGAAATTTGAGTAGTATTATTAGCAAGAGGGGGTGTTTCTTGATATGAGGATGATATTGATGATATCCCCAGTTTTGACCCTTATATAGACCAGGATTGGATACATAGTGTATTTTGATTCCTCAAATGTTAGATTGGGAGTTGTATTGGTGAATATAAATTAGTCAGTCACCTATGAGTCATGTCAACCACAACACCATGAGTGGAACAACTCGACCCATGACATAGAGTTGGTAGATATGGTCTACAATCTAATGTTTTAGTGACACTATTTATTTTTTAAGAGGTTTTCATCTACATGGACCACAAGATATTGAAATATATCATCTCTCATTGGGATCTCAATATGATATAGATACATTGTTAGGATTATCTATACACATTTGAATTTATGATGGACTGCTCTATAGGGAAATTTAATGTCATTGCATATTCTCTTAGAATGAAGACGCTAAAGATGTAGGAGCTTAGAGAGTGGCCTTCATAGGATGAATGGTGACTGATGATTTTGATGGTAGAGTGGCTAGTGGATTCATTAAAGGATCATGGTGTTATGACATGTGAACCTTTGTTTAGAATGTATTATTTAGAAAACCATATAAAAGTGGGCTAAGAGTCAAATTATGAGTGTGTGGTGATGTGGTAATTCATGGTTGGAGATGATTAAATTCTAGAGTGGTCATTAGATAATGACGATGTTGTAATGACCCATGTCATTATGGGTAGTAAATTCTTGATGTAATTTGAGTTTTTCAATTTTTAGATGGACCATTTTGAGGGATGATCTTTTACTAAAATTTGGGTAATTTGAACACCAATAAGGGGTGGTTTTGGACAATGATTTAGAAACATATGGGGGTTTGGATATGTGTCATTTCAATGGTCAAGTATCCAAGATACTAAAATTAAATATCTATCCATGGGACCATTGGTGGGGTTTGGGCACCATAGTTTTATGGAGGGGAGTTTTGGTCATTTCTGGGTGTTTCTATTTTGATCCCGCTCAAGTTTCTTCTCCCCTAATTGGATGAAAATAAAGGGGAGAGAACCTTTTGGATCTACCTTGGTGTTCCTTCAATAGAAGTCAATTCGAAGGGATTTAGCATGCTATTTTAAGATATGGACTTATCCTTTTTACCCATTTTCCCTTCATTTATTCTTTAATAAATTTCATTCTTTTTTTCTAGGGATTGGATATAAATTTTTTCCAAATCATGGAGAAACATTTTTTCCTCAAGGGAATTTTGTGTACGGCTCTTAGAGGACCTCTAAAGATTCCATAATCAAGTAGTTGTTCATTTATTTATTTCAATAAGCATAATTACACAGATTTAATTAGATATTTGGCTGATTTTTGATGAAGTTGACCATTGATTCTAGTTTTTAAATTGATTATTTTTATTAGTGTAGGCTTGGGGGTGTATTGAGAGTGTAACACCCCTAGTTTCTTGTGATTTCAACATCATTGGACCACTTGATGAGTTTGGAACCTATTATTCCATTTGGTTTTTTGGTTTAAATATATTAATTTATTAATTTGATGACATTTATAGTTGAGGTGGGTGATAGTGGACTTATTGGAGGTTGGAATGGGCCTTATGTAGATTTATCAGACTCTAGGTCCAGTCTTGAGACATTAGGCCAAATTTTTTTATAAATCATTATAATTAAATTTTATATGATGCTCAATGTGAGATAGGGATAGGGGAGTGGAGGTAGTGCTAGGATGGGCCTAAGAAGTAATTTTTTATTATTGGAATTAAAGGAATTTGATTGTTTGAGGCAGGGTGCCTTTACCTTACAATGTCTATTGGTTAATTGGTTATTTATATTCTGGTTCCAACATTATTATAATTTTCTTCATGGTTCATGTGTTGTGTGTTTTGAATAATGGAATTTCATGATGGTATTAAAATGGTGGGATGATCCTGATAGAAGTGATATATCCTTGGAGTATAGGGAAGGATCTAAGGGACCTAGGTGGATTCTTTTTTTAGACTTCGTCACAAAGGGATTATTTCCTTTATGATAAGTTCATGAGTTGAGAGAAGGGAAATGTGGTCTATTTGTTGTGTCCAGTGTGTGATGATTATTAATTTATGTATCCTTCCTAAGTTCATAGGGAGGGTTTGGGGTATATGGTGATGGATTCCCTAAAACCCATGGAGATGGGCTAGTGTGGTTGATGACGGCCTCCCTAAACCTATAGGGATGGGCTAGTGTGATTGAATATGGCCTCCCCAGATCCTATGAGGATTGGTCGGTATGACTAATGGTGACCTCCCAAAAACCTACAAGGATGGATCACTGTGTTGGATAACATCCCTAGTCTCTATAGGGATGGTTTGAGGTGAGTTGACGGACCACCCTAAGTGTGCCTAGATGGGTTGGGGTACTTGAAGAGGTCATGACCTGAGTGATAGGCATGATCCATGGGATAAAAGAATTACTGAGTTCATACAAGATGATATTCCTAGTATAGGGCTGAGGTAGGTAGTTTATGTGTTATGGTATATTATGTATTCTGGTATGGAGATGAAGAAATTATTGGGTGGGTTTTGGTATGAGGTAGATCTCGACATGGTGTTGAAGTAGGTATTCTTTTGTGTGCATGGGAATTATGATATGGATGGGTGTGTTTCAAAGAACTAACCGCACCCTATATATGTATTTCATGCACATCAACTTGATCGTATAAACACCCAATTTTGTTGAGGTGCTGGGGATACCCACTCTGTCATTAGACTCTCCCCCAATCCGCATACATGTCATGGGTTCTGGTGTACGTGGGTAGACTCTCATATTTTCTCTTAGTGAGAATGTATAGAAAGGGTTTGGATATTTGGTATAAGTATATCAGGTTATGTAGGCCATGGATACGAAACGATATGTGTGAGTTGGGCCAAAGTTCATTGTATTTATTTTATAGTGGTTGTTCATCATGTACCAAATAATGTGTTGATTGTTATGTTTGAGTTATATTTATTTTTTCTACTAGTATTTCTCTATTTATGGATTATGTATCAAATAAATTTTATTAGTTTATAATCTAGACTATGAGGGTCATGGGGATACTTATTTTTTCAACATGTTGGTGGAACATCCTCTATATGGATAGATCATGCCAATTTTTTGTTAGAATTGAGCATGACCCTCAAGACTTGTTTTAGAGGTTATAGTCTCCCCATAACTATGTTAGGCCCTCAGCACTAGTCAGAAACTTCTATCATATGAGTAGTCATGCTTGAGGTCATGTAGAGACCCCTTCTTGAGTGTTGTTCAAGCATCCCTTTCTAGGATGTTACAAAATGGTATTAGAGTGTATATTAGGATGGATAAAATTGTTTTATTTGGAGATAGGATGTTAAAAATTGAGATGTAGAAAGAGAACATGCTTAGATATCATGACATTGGTTGAAACTGAAGTGGCCAAGGGATGCATAGTTTTAGGATTAGTCACTCTAGGATGATTGGGGTGTTCATTTTGACTAAGAATCCCAACATGGGACTGATGAAAGTTTAGATGACTTATAGGAATTTTCAAGTAGATAATGAGTCTTACATGAATCATTGTAGCTTCATGCAAGATGAATGATATGAATGGATATTATTGGTGTTGTTTGACATGATGGCCTTATCAGAATCTATATTAATTAAATCAACTTATAATATAATTAATGTTTTCTCATTTATATTATTAGGGGTGATGAAATTAATATGGATGTATGGGGCATGTTTAATTGATGTGATGATATTATTTCCCACCATAGGGTAATGGATTTTTTTTCAAAAAAATTTGATAAGACCCCTTCCCTTTAAAAATAAAAACTTTCATAGGAGCACGAGGTCTGTATAAATGGTTTTATGGGTTAGGTTTAATGGTAATATATTCTGGATCTGATGTTTGAAATGTTATGAAATTTTTGGGCTTTTTGAAAAAATTATGGAAAAGGGATTTTAAAATTTTATTTTAATATAATTACTATATCCTTGTACACATATTATTACATTATTTTAAGCATAATTAACCATAAAATACCAACTAGGGATCATAAAGTCTAGTGTCTTTGGAAGAATAGGTACAAAAAACTGAAAACATTGAACTAGAATAAAACATCTCTTTATTAATATCCATAATATGATCCTAAAACCATTTAAGATCCTATTAAAGCATAATATGACTTGGGGAATACATAGATAAAAGCGGTGAGCCAAAAATCTAGCTAAGGGAATAAACAATGTAATAAATCATAGAAGATGAATTGTAAGGCATAATATGATGAAATAAAAAAGGAATGGAACATTAATAAATAGATAGATGAATAACATATATAGAATTTGACCATGTGAACATGATAGGAATGTGGAAAAAACATATAACATGACATAAACATGATTCAAGGATAACTTTCAAGACTATATCACACGGCGGATGAAGTCTTATAATATATTAGGTTTACTCCCTAATATCATACAAGGCATCTCATTAGACTAAAAATTACCCGATGAATTAGAGAACTATCTTGATTCACCTATTCATAACATGTTTTTGAAAATGTTTTCCAAATAAATAATAAAACATAAGGAATAAACATAAGGGTTACCCATAGAAAGAAATGGGTATTGTAATCACTAATTAGGCATAACCAAAGGGTGTATCAAAATATTATCCATGAAAGGAGGGATAAAATAATTTATAGAAAATCATAAAATAAAAATAAGAATAGATCATGAATAATTATTTCCAACTAAATTGAATACATGAACAATATTGTATAAGAATCTTTTAAAATGATCCACTTTAGTTCGGTTTAAGGGAAAATATTAAAGAGTATTTAAATAAAAAAAGGCATAATTGTTTTCATAAAAGAAGAAATGATGTAAGATTGTTTTTTATGCTGAAAAGAGTGATTTTATAAAAATATTTATGTATTAAATTATATTATGGAGAGTACAAGAAAATTGGTATGAAATTGGGATGTTCCCATTAATCAGGTTTTCTTATTGGGAGGAATTGATAAGGGAACCTTTTAAAACACGTATTTCCCCAAAAAATAAGGATGAATATATATGGATATATAATTTTGGAACATATAATCTGAATTTATAGTAATTTCATAAAAATAATGAATTAATATATTAGTCTAAATAGAGATAAAGTGTAACCCAAAGGTAAATTAGAGGTTTGGAGAGATCCCTTACCATATGACCAATTATGTTTTGAACTTGCACTTAATTTCATGGATAATAAAATTATATTAATAAATAATTTAATTAAGAACCTATTAAAAATATATTTTATTTATTATAATTTTATTAAGTTTATTTATGGTCATTTTGATGATCTATGATGTTCAATTTCGTCATTCTGGGAGTGTTCGTTTTCATGGTTTCATTGTTGGTTAACTTGTGTATATTTATCGATGTTCTTTTACAATGTAAAAAAACAGAATTGGAATGAAATGGTATTAATATACTTACATAATTTTAAATGTTCCCATATATCATTTTTTAGATATTATAACGATTCATTAGATAAAACGATAATGATAAACATTTTGTTTATTTTGACAGTTTTTCAATCATCACTAACTAGTTTTGTTTTATTATTTAATAATATATATATATATATTAGTTAAAAAACATGAAATAAGTTATAATATACATTTTAAAATCTTTTTTAACCATTATAATTTTTTTATGACTAGCCTTGAATGCGTTAATGGAAAATGAAAACTCATTATCCATGAAGGCAGTGAATCGACACAACACGGATGATGCTTTCATTTTTAGAGGAAAAAAATGAGAGATGAGAATTGACGAAATATATTCCATTAAAATAATAAAAATACAATATATATATATATGATAATGGGGTTTTCATTTCACTTTTTATAATGGATGTGAGGATAGGATAAGAAAATAAAATAAGTTAAAAGAGAAATGAGGATTTAACCTCTTGAATATCCTCTCCTTGAGAACCTCCTTAAGACACTTGGAAGTGGACTTTTGGTGAGAAAAAAAGTACCAAGGTGTGGGAAAGATTCTTGGAATAGTAATTGGGGATAAATTAGACAAGATAAAAGTCTTAGGAGGTGTGAGGATAAGCGGTGGTGAGGGGAGTTATTTAAAAGTGGAGGAGAGGGGTGTTTTTTGATTACTTTATTCATTTGCTTATTATTATCCATCAAGAAAATCAATATTGTTAATTACCATGAATAAATATAGTAACGAGATCATGTATGTTTGATATAATGGGAACTTACAGCATCCATGACTCCACCATGACTCAAAAATTCATTTATTTACTTTTAATTTTAAATACCATAAATAGTCATATTTCATTATTCACCAAAAATTCAAGTATTTTATAAATATAAAAAAAATCACCCTTACCATTTTTTTAAATTTAGATTTTTAATATTGATCCCATTTTATGAAAATAATTTTACAAATATGATAAATTTAACTTTTATTTAAAATCATCATTTATTTAAAAAATACAATTTTTAATATTATGACAGATTTTATGACACTTTGAAAAATTAACTAAGGTCTCATAAATTTATCCTATAATTATAATACAACATAATATTAATTTATGGATATATTTTAGGAAAATAAATTTTCCTTTAAATTAGTATATTAATTATAAAATTTTAAATAAACATTTATATTTTATAAAAACAGCAACACTTAATTTGTAATTTTTAAAACATTTATTTACTTATACCATGATATAAATATGTCATATTTTCACTTTTAAGATTCATAAATTTTATCTATACTTTTGTAGTTGAGGTTACTATTCTAACAGCCAGATTACTATTCCTAATGGTCACATTACTATTCAAACAATCAAGTTACTATTCCAATGGTATAGATTCCTTATTTTCTATAAATACCTTTTAGTTCATTCATTATCCATTTATGAGAATAATATTTTATTGTTTTATCTATGTGAATTTTTATGATTTAATCTATATGACATAATTTTAAGAATGAAATTTCTATTCATAAAATTCTAGGTTGATACATTCAAAATGGTCTTGGAAATTGTTTCAAAATGGTTTTTTGGAAACATGATAATTTTTTGTAAATGAACTGGATTGGATGGGGATTTTAGGTGACTTTTGTTTTGATGGAAAACCCTTGGAAAAAGTGTTGTTTTTGGGAAATCTCATGGGAGTTGGTGTGTTTAAAATATTTTGAAATAATGGTTTTGAAATGAGGCAACCAATAACTATGAGAATCAGTTTTCTTGGATTTGGTGGGTTGATCAAGGATGACCTAAATGCTTGATTTGTGTGCTTTTCTTGTCTTATGAGGTTGATTTGAAACCACCTATTGTGGTAAATGAGTGTGTTTCTGTGTGTGTGTTCTTAGTTTGATGTGATGTGCATAGAGAAAACAGTGCTTATGTAGAGAGGTTTGTTGGACCTTTAGTGGTTGACCAGGAGAGGTTTGGTGGTTGGTTCATGGATTTGGAAGGTGCTCTATAGATGATTGATTTATTATATAGTGTTAGTAATATGGGATGTATGTTCAATGTGAGCCAATTGTAGTGGGATCAGGGTGGATTCTTTTTGGGAGTCACTTACAGTGAACTCGTGGATGTTTGATGTTGCGCTTAAGTAGTCGAATGTGGTTTTGTGGGTTCAGGCATTAGGCCCATTATGTGTGTTTTATGTGACTTTATAATTTTATAGGATAGACCAATTTATGTGTACCTATTTTGGTTCCATGATTTTGACCAGTTGATATGTGCTCTCAGTAGGTGATTCCTATGGTGGGGAGCACAACTAATTGGAATTGTCAATCAGTAAAGTATTCTTATAGTGTGGAGCACCATAATCCTTGAGTTTTTGTCAATGTAACATTAGTTTTTTATAATTTATAGGTTATGCTGAGCACTGTCTTAACATTTGTTAACTTCAACGAGTTGAATACTTGGTAATTTCTCATTGGATATGGAAGTGGTAGTAGTTAGTGAGAGAAAAAATGAATTCCAATGGTATTATGGAATGATTTTTGGGTTCAGTGGTCATGTGAATATTCCATATGAGTGATATTCTATGGTTTTGAATAATTTCAAGGTTGATTTCTCTTTGTGATAATGGATTATAGAATAAACATGGCTAGTAGATTAAATATATAGGAAAATTTTTGTTATATGTGGCTCGTTGGAGTTGAGTTAGGTCCTTATGTTCAGATTTCATGGGAGTGTGAAATTGTTGGTGCCCATGGAATCTTGGGTGGGGGAATTTCACTTTGAAGAGGTTCTATTCCAATAAAGTTGTGGTTTGGGTGGTATGAAACTGTACACCCAATATTCTTAATTAGTCAAAAGTCATGATTGGGATGGGTACCAGTTGGGTTCAGTGAGGGCTCATAGGCATGGAGATCTGGAGCCTCAGTGTATAATCATGATGTCTCAATAATGGAACAAAAACATAGATGTTTTTGGTGTGATAACACGTCCAATCCAAGGATTTAACCTTGATGGGAGCACTTGCGGTAGACGTGGATAATGTGGAGGAATGGCTCGAGAGATGCAATACTCATATGGTTTTGGTGAGACTCATTTGGTTTGGTGCTCTAGGAGTGGTAAGGGATAAGCCAGATAGTGTTTCCATTGGTTTTGGTTTTCCTTTTTATAGATATTATTGGGATCATTCCCATGATTCATGGATGGGTAATGAATTCCCTTTTATAGTGATGCTCAGGGATGAACAGTCTCAGCCCTATATGAATATCATGTTCGGTGATGGATGAAATAAAGGACTAATAGTGATGTGATGAAAATGATTTTCCTATAGTGGGGAGATAGATTTAGTTTTTGGTGATGTGACCCTTGTGTAAGGGGTATCATAGGTGTGTGAGGTTGATCGATGGGAAATTGTGATGTTGTTTTGAGACTAATGGATTAGTGAGGTCATGTTTAATGGAATTCATGGTGAATGTCAGGTTAGACTCAGATGTGGTATTAGATGGGGCCCAAGCATCTGCCTTGGGTTTGGGATGGTTTGAGGTGATCTAATCAATAATTTTATCAAATTTTCCTTGATTCTCATGGTATATCACAATGGTTATTTTGATCGATTGATGATTTAATAGAAAGATGAAACCATATGATGGGTTTGGGTTATAGATTTCATTCCTAAATGGTCATGGGATGCCTTTAGAACTAGAAATCAGATAAAAAGGTGTTGTTGATGTGTCTGGACTAAATAAAGATGGCTCTTAGAGTAGATAATCATATTTGGGGGATGTTTTTTCATGTTCGAGGGTGAGGCTGAGTGGTTTCATGGAATGTTGGTTGGGGAGGGACAGACTGATGATATCATGGGGAATCAGATGTAGTTGGTAAGAAATTTCACTAGGAGCCTCATTTGGGATGAGGTTGTGGTGGTTTAAGGATCAAATCATAAATTTTAAAAGATATGAAATGTGTCAAGATTGGTGGAAAAGTTGTGTAGAAAAGGCATGTTGGGAATTTAGAGATGAAATATGGAGAGTTCACACTATATTGATGACCGTGATAGGTTTAGAGACATGTCTAGATCTTTACCATGGATTCTTGATGACAAAAAGAAATATCGTGGGGATTTTTTAATGACCCAAATCATTATAGGTTGTAAATTCTTAAGGGAGTTTGATTTTTCATTTGGTGTATATCCCGTTTTGAGGGACGAGATTTGGGATGTAATTCCTGGAATTTGAATACCCATAGGGGTAGATTTAGGAAAGTATTGAGTCTCATATGGGGGTTCAAAAGTGTTTTGGTGCATTGGTCGGGTGGCTAAGTAACTGAAATTCAGATCTGGTCAGTGGCCATCTGATGGGCTGGACAGTATTTAGGTACACAATATAACCCCACTGGCCTTCTGGTGCACTACCACCGACTAGATGGTGGGATAGATAGTGTGCAATGAATACTATTTGAACCCACCAGCCAACTAGTGGGGTATGGCTAAACTCATTTTAATTAGGGGGATTTTGGTCTTTTCTATGGTATCCTATTTGGAACCAACTCATGTATCTTCTCCTCCAATCAGAGGAACAGAAGGGGAGAGCCCTTTTTGGATCTACCATTCTCTCCCTTGGTGTGCCTTTTATTTGGGTGAATCTGGAATGCTTTGATGTGTTATTTCAAGGTAAGTACTTCTCCTTTCCTCCATTTGTTCTATTCCTCCATTCTTCAATGAATTCCATTCAGTTTGGCTAGGGATTGGATGGATTATTTTTCTAAAGCATGGATAAATCATTCCACCATAAGAGGATTTGGTGTGTGTCTCATAGAGGTCATCCTGATAATATTTAATCAAGTTTTTTTGTCATTTATTGTTAGGTACATAATTTCTTAGATTTAATTATTTATTTGGATAATTTTATGATGAAATTGAGCATTTATTAGAACTTATAAATTGGTTATTTTTATCGGCATAATCTTTGGGGTGTGTTGGGAGTGTAACTCACCTGGTTTCTCGTGATTCTGGCATCATTGGACCACCTAGTGATTTTGGCACCTATTATACCAATTGAGGTTTGGGGTTTGAATTAAATAATTAATCAATTTTAATATATTTATAGTTTATGTGGGTGCTATTGGACTTTTTGAAGTTGGTGAAAACATCATATGGATTTATCATACCATCAGGTGATTTTTAAGACATTAGGTGATTTTTTTTATTTGTTTGATTAATTATAAATTATTATAATTAATTTTTGGTAATTCTAGTGATATAGGGAATCATGAGTTGAGTCAATGCTTGGATTGTTTTAGGAAATTATTTTAAGTAAATTCCTTGTTTTAGGAAGGGGCCTTGATCTTACTGTGTCTCTGGGTTAATTGGTTATTTATCTTAGTGTTCCAATATTAGTATAAGTGTATACATGTTTCATGTGTTGTGTGTTTTGACTAATGATGTTTTACCATGGTATAAAAGTGGTGGGTCGATCCCAATGGAAGTGAAAGACCCCTAAAGAGTTTGGATGGGTATAAGGGACCTAGGTAGATGCTTTCATGTGTGACTATATCCTAAGGGACTAGTGCCCTAATGATGAGTTGGTGAGTTGAGAGACAGGTTGCGTGCCCTAGTTTTATTTTGCTAGTGTGTGTTGATCGTTGACTTTTTTGACCTCCCTGATTGCACAAGGATGGTTCAAGGTACTTGATGATGGCCTCTATAAAACATTTGGGTATGGTCCATTTTGGTTGATGGTGGCCTCCCTAACACCTATGGGGATAGGCCAATGTTCTTGACTGTGGCCTCCATAGAGCCTGCATGGATGGGAATGTGTGACTGATGGTGACCTCCCTAAGACCTACAGGGATGGGTCAATGTGTTTGATGACATCCCAGGTCTCTACGAGGATGGGTTAGGGTGACTTGATAGACCTCCATGAGTGCATGAGGATGGATTACGGTACTTGACAAGGTCATGACCTGAGTGACAGGTACAAAATGTGGGATATTGGAATTTATTTCATTCTTGATAGATGACCTTTACAACATAGGGATAAGGTAATTAGTGGATGTGTTATAGAATTAAATGTATTATAGAATGGATTTGAAGATGGTATTATATTTGTTGTGGTATTAGGTAGATCCCATATTGGTGATGAGGAAAATATGATTGTGTGAATATGTACATTATGTTCTGAGTGGGTGTTGTAATGAATTAGTCTAGGACTTCCATCCAAAGGACACCCAAGACAGCTCTCCACTGGCCAGAAGGGTGTTCCCGATCCCCACAAGCTAGAAACTTGTTCCTAGGAATCACAAGAATACACTTGGGGACAATTTTTCCTCATAATCATATTAAATGAATTTGAAGAAATAAACTAAAAATTTATCATGTAATATTCATATATCAGATTACAATGACAAATGAGAAAGGAAAAAAATAAAAATAAAAAGTAGAAAATAAAGAACGTACTAAATATAAATGAACACCAAATACCTACATCACCACAATAGTCTCCCTCTCTTACAACGAAATATTTCCCACCAAATGGATTTTCTTCATCCACTAGTAGCTATAGTTACCCTACATCCATAGAAATCATCAAAAGACTAAGTGTCCAAATTAAATCATTTAATGATAATATTATTGGGAATTCTAGGAAAGTAAAGGTAGGTCCTAGTAATGTATCTAATAGCCTCATATTACTGAATGTAGTAAAACAAATAACAATCCTTAGATAAATCAATACTCACTGAGCGGTTTGAAGAGGAATCAAGAACCTGAAACTGAGATAATATTATAGGAATGGGAACATAAGAACTCATTATTCCACCACAACCCAAAAAATCTATGAAATTACCTTGCTAAAACATTTTATAAATCGCAAGTTTGAACATAATGTATAAATTAGTCTTTCACGTGTTTTGTAAAACTAAGTTATGGGAATACTTTCGAACAACTTTCATTTTTATAAAATAAATATAGTGATAGTTATATATTTTTAATGAAACATTTCAAATGAGGAAATAAAAACCAAAACACTTTTCGCCTTTTCAATATCTCATGAAAATATTGTTTTCAAAAATAATTTTAAAGAAAACTCCCTTATTTAAAACTCTTAAAAAATACCCAAGACATTTCCACTTTTCAAATATTACTTTCAATACATTTATAAAACAACACATTTTAATGTAAACCAATACACACTCAAGGGGATTTTATAAAAGTAATAATGAGAAACAATACCATCAGAATGAAAACCATATAATGTCAATGATCAATCATAAAAGAGTAAACATGTAAACACATGCATAACATAATAAGTAAGAATACCAAATTATCAATATATAATAGAAATTCATAACATAGAATGTGTATCAGGAGGCAACACTCAAGGGTCTAATGGAAAGGTATAGACATATAATGTAGAGCAACTTCCAGCAAGTTAACAGTCACACATCTGTCAAATGAATTACTCTCAGCCTAATCTCATCTGTGACACCTCACTAACTAGTTATTATTTACAACTAGGTGTGACTAGATAGTGTGTAATCTCAATTATCCCAGTAACGCCTCATGACTTCCCATTTAATATCATATTGTTCCTCATGGAATAATTAAAATACGTAGTCCACTTTCAACATAAATTTCATCTCATGATCATAATAAATACCAAAGGCTAATGCAGAAATCATGTCCTTCCCATCTCACACTTCCCTTAAAAATAGCCCCAACTCAGAAGCACATCAGGAATCATAAACAAACATCCATCATATTGATATACATAAAAATCATCACAAATATATAGGGTCTCAATAAGTACATAGTCAACTAAACAATCACACATCACTTCACAACGATCCAACTATACCTTTCACTTATCAACTAGAATATATATACATTTGAAAGCCCATTTCCAATTTAAATCTTTTAATGTTCCAATTCACCTTGTATGCTTATAAACATATAAACCTCAACATATATATATACACCCCTTACTCCAATGTACATATACACAAAACCTTGTGTGTAAATGTACAAAGTGGATACCCATATATATATTTATATATTTATATGTATATAATTCACATTTAAAAGTGAAGAGAATTTGAAACCAAACATAAATCCAATGGAAGTCACCATCAACATAAAACATAATTCAAAATACACAAAGAAATCACTATCTCATTTTTTTTAAAAATCCAACCCCCCTATTTTTATAAAATGGTCCCTTATAATCAATCACTCCCATTTTAAAAATGTAACTAGCATTAAATACACATTCATGAATATTGAAATCTCTTTTTCTAAATCCAAAAATGAATTTAAAAAACACTTGGAACGAGACCTAAGTTTATGCCAAGTCATTAAACCAATTGATATACAACCAAAAACCGATGAGGAATTCTATAATATTTCAAAACCAATAAAAACATTACTAACCACATTAATCCATTTTGAAGGGCCACATGGGAATTTTCACAAAATCTTGGCATGCGTCCTAAGCCCATGCCAAGATTGAACATCACTTTATCCTACTATGTTATACAAAAATAATTATAATTTCACAAAAGGAATTTAAAACACAAATTAAATTTAATAACATCTAATACATGGAGGTTTCATAGATACTCCTACCATAAAATATATATGGGTGATTTGAAATGGTCTGAATCGATTCACCTTTGGTAGTGGTTTCTAAAACACGCAATAATGAGACCCGAGAGACACATCACACACCCTAATAATGAATAAATCCCAAAAATCAGGTCAACCCATTGACCTAGGTTTTGGATGAGAAAGGAGGGGTGATGGGGAAGATTAAAAATGTTAGAAAATTGAGTAGAAGGGAAGTGAAGGTCTTACCTTTAGGTTCAACCATTAATCCCTAATAAATCACAGAGAAATGGCGTGTAGAGGGGAGATTGGGAGAGGGGGTGGCATGTGGAATAGAGTTAGGGAGGGGGTTGGTCACATGACACAGATTATTGGGGAGAGGGGATAGGAAATAAAATAAGAAGAAAAAATAAAAAAATGAAAAAGAAAATAAAAATAATTTTTTTATTTTAGACATGGTTGACGGTGTAGGTGCATAGTTTACCAAACCATACAGTAGCCATGTTGTCCCTCTTGAAAAATAACGAGGCACCTATATGGTTTCCCCTAGGTAGTCTCATTGTTTGGAAAACTGTGTTAAAAACATGTGAATTAGCTCTGTCAAGGATAGACCTATTATGCATGGGTGGCACATGGTTACTCTTAACTATGTGGAAAACATGCTTAGAACTTACTCCCTCAAAAATTTTAAAATTCATCCAAAAACTCTTAGGAACTCACAATGTATTAAAATTAATTTATTTATTTAATTTTTTAAAACTACCATCACATGAAGGGTGTCACAAAATCCCCACCATACCATTCTCTTCCCCTAGAGAGTCATAGGTCAATGTATCAGTAATAAGGGAATGAAATATAAGACAACGCACAAGGAAAGAACAAGAAAAACTTAGGAAAAACTGGTCAACCACTAATCAAATAAATTAAATCTCTAATAGTAGACTAATCATTGTTCTCCCCACCATTTATAAATTAACTAAAATAGTGGAACAACCAGAAACGTCTTCCCGCAAAATAATAGGATGTCACTGAGAAACCAAAATCCCGAACTCTCTGATGGGAATTCTCAAAACTCCACCATCTATAACAAACTAATCTAAAACCAAAAAGAGATCACTATCTAGGAAACATCCCAAGGGAAAACAAAATTGGATCACCTAATCTCAACATTTCCAAAAACCAAAGAGTTCTAGTATAGGATACATGTCTCATTAAAAGAAAAAATACAAGGCTCTAACCTTAGAGTCACAACAAGCATACGAGGGTGTTTAGATCCAATTCCTATGAATACCATTCCACGTTAATTCCCAATGTAAAAAACTAGAGGGAATTCATAGCCTAATTGTAAATAAAACTAAACTCAAAGTTCATAGGTGTTCACAATAGGTTCTTACCATCTCTTAATTAGTGAACAACAAACAACCCATGGTCTACACTTTACAATGGAATCAAAAAGTATCATGCAACAAGGAATGAAAAATTTCCCAAAAAGGAACACTACCCACAATGGCCAACCAAAGGAACACTAGGACAAGAATCCCTCAATCCAAAACTACTCTAAACTCCATGAACATAACTCTCAAAAATATATCATCATCCGAAAGAGATGAAACTGAAACCCAAAGGATACACAAAATGATGTTCAATCACCAATCAAACATCAAACAATACCAAGCTCAACCAAGGAAACATGCTCAACCAGAGCTCACAAAAAATTCTTCAAGAATGAATTATCCTCACTAATTTAATAATTAATCCAAATATGACGGGTTGAAACCACTGGACCCAAAAATATTTAAAAAAATCACTAAAATCAATACCTTAGATAAACCCAAAGCACATATCAATAAATATAAATCCACACATTCTTCCCCATTAAGATCTTGGTTAATGTGAAACATGAGGAAGGACCCCTAAAAAATTACTTTTACACTAGACCTATCTAGGGTGTGTGGGACCACATTAAACAATATGATACATAAATCATTTCATGTTCATATACCTAAAATCATAGCATGTTTTCCAAAAACACACAGGGGACAAAAAAACACAATATTTACTAAAATAAGCATGGTTTTACCAAAATCCAATTTTGAAAAATATTACGATATTAAAATTGGGTATTATTTTATTCAAAACCAAATAGAAAAAATTTTACAATTCAAACCTCAATCCCTTACATGACATGATAAATTTTAAAATTTTTCAAAAACTAGTTACAAAACAAACACCACTTGTTTAAAAAAAATCCATCACTATTTTCAAGATAAATTAACCACTTTCCATTTTTAAATAGTTTTCAAATAACTTTCCCATTTGAAATACGCTCACCAAGGGTGAAAGTATAATTATAAAAATATTGGTTTCCATTAAAATAGGAAACCCATCCTTTAAAACATTGTACAGTTGACTGGAAAAATTAATCACATGTAAAATCATTTTTTTCCAAATTTCAAAATGAATTCAACTATATTAAAATATTTTATGAATTCAAGTTAACTTTACAGAAAATTCTTAAGGTCTTGTTTAAAAAATAAAATTTTTTATCATGAAATACATTTTTCACCCACACAAATGAATTATACATCACATGAATAATATATTTAATAAAATCATATCATAGTCATAAAAATAAATACAAAGTTTTCATCATATCATAGGACCAACCGCGATTCTTATCTCATTCCCCAAACACACCCTTGGCAATCCAAGGATCAATGAAATCTAAATAGAAAAACTAACTGAGATGTGGAACCATGACCAACATTGATCCATAGTTTACAAACACATTCCAATAGAGCATTGGTCCCTAAATATTTTCCATAATCTTGATTTTGGATATCACATGGTTTTTCAATCCCTAGGAACCACCCATGCATCCAGACTTCCTTCTTCATCACCATACCAAAACATCACATATGGACCCAAAGGGATCTGAATACAGAACAATGAGGATAAAAATACCACTACCATAGGCATAAAACAATAATCCAAAAGTTACATCAAACAAAAAACTATAATCAATGGAAAAAATCCAAACATCCCATGGAAACTTGAGGATCGGGACAAAAAAGAGATCAGGAAAATCTCCCATCACCTACCCATCAAGTGCCAACAATAATTAATAACTTGATATAATAATCACATCCAAAATAACAAAGGATGTTCCAATGTTTTAGGCTCTTATGAAAAAGAATAACCCAAACCTATGATACCATTTTTAACAAACTATTCTAGTTCATCTATCTGGTGGATGCCCAAACTGGCTCTCCACTGGGCTGAAGAGAATCTCCAATCCCTATAGGCTAGAAAATAGTGCCTAGGATTCACAATAACACACTTGGTAGTAGTTTATCCCAAAAATAAAATAAAATTAAATAGTAGGAATATAATAAAAATAGGGCATGAACTATCTATATATTAGATTTCCACAATGAATGATAAAAATAAAATAAAAAAAGTAGATAATAAAGAAATCAATAAATAGCAATGAGTGGAAAAAACCTCTCTCACAACCCCAGTATCCCTCTTTTATAAGGAAAAGAAGCCCTCCTAAGGGATTTTATTCAACCACCAGTATCTATTTTAACCCTTCATCAGTAGAAAGTAGTAAAATCACAAGTGGATAAATTAAATCATTTAAAGGAAAACTTATAGGGAATTCTAGGAAAGTAAAGGTAGGTCTTACCAAAATAAGTAATGGGCATAACTGTTCAAATGTAGTAAAATAAATAACTATCATTGGACAAATAAATGATCACTGAGTGGTCAAAACAAGAACTAAGAACATATAACTAAGATAAAAATATGAGGATGAGCACATAAGAAATAAGTAGCCCATCATTACCTACTAAATCTATGAAAATTACTGAGTGAAATATTTTATAAATCTCTAGTTTGAAGATAAGGTATAAATTAGGGTTCCACATGTTTTATAAAACCAAATCAGAAGCATGATTTCAAAAAACTAAACTTTTATAAAATTTAAACGAGTTTAGTTAGACATTTTAATGAAACCACTAAAATGAGAAAGGAAAAACCAAAATACTTTTCCCCAAACTCTCCTGAAAATCCCACTTGTTGAAACAATTATAAGGAAAAATAGCTTCTTTAAAACTCTTAAAGAAATACCCAAACCATTCCACCTTTTCAAATAGTACTTTAAACCCATTTATAAAAAAAACAAATTTGAAAGTAATCCAAAAGACACACAAGGGGATTTCATACAATTCATAAGGAGAAAACATACCATCACAAGTAAAACCACATAATGTCAAAGGTTAATCATAATATAACCATCATGTCAACACATGAAAAACGTAAGAAGTAAGCAACTCACATGATAAATATACTATAGATAAGGTGTAATATACCATACATATCATGAGGCAACACCTGAGGGACTAATGGACAAGTATAAGGCGTGCAAGGTGGTCCAACATCCAGTGGGTTAATGGGTCACACATCCATCAACTGAATCACTCTAAACTGAGTCTCATTAGTGACACCCCACTAGCCAGGTATTACATACAACTAGGGGTGACTAGCCAGTGTGTAATCTCAACTAGCCGAGAAACATCCCACGACTTCTCACTTAGTATCCTAGGGTTCCTCATGAAATAACTAAAAGAGGTGAGTCACTTTAAAAATAAATGGAATCTCATGACAAGAAAAAATCCCAAAGGATATCTCTATAATCACGTACTTCCCACCTCTCACTTCCCTTATAATATTCCCAAACTCATAAGCACGTCATGAATCATAACAAATAATTCATCATAAGGATATACATAAACATCATCACAAATAAAAAGGGTCTCATCAAGGGAAAATTTAACTAAATAATCAAAAATCACATCACAAAGTGCCAATCGGGCCTTCCACTAATCACTTATAATATATATACATTTGAAAAACCATTTCCAATTTAAATCTCATCATTTTAAAAGTAAAATTGGACACTCATGAACATATACACCTCAATATGTATATAAATACCCCTTTCTCTAGTGTACGTATACACACAAACTTCTGTGGATATGTACAAATAATATAACCATATATACATATATATACTCATATATGTGTGTGTATATAAGTCATTTTTAAAAGTGAATATAATTTGAAATCCAAATAGAAATCTAAGGGAAGTAACCATTAACCTAAAACATAATCTTAACAACTCAAAGAAACCACCATCTCATTTCAAAAAGAGTCAAACCACCACTTTCTATAAATAGGATCTAAAATAAGAACACCTATTTCAAAAATGAAGCAGGCAATAAATTCTCCTTCAAAAAAATATACCATTTTTTTAATCCAAGAGGGAATTTAAAAAACACTTTTCATGTGACAGAAGGCCATTACAAGTCATTAAACCCTTTGAAATCCAACATTAAACCTAAGATGAATTCTAGATAATTTAAAAAACAAAAAAAAAATTTAACAACCACTTTAAATAATTTTAATGGGATACACGAGCTTTTTCACAAGATCTTGGCATGTGGCTCAAGCCCATGCCCATATTTGAAAATCACATAAGACTAATATAGCATAAAAATATAATTATAACTACAAAAAACATTTAAAACACACAATAAACATAATAACATGTAATATAAGGGGTTCCATAGATAAACCTACCACAAAATGGTGGCGTAAAAGATATAACAATCTAAATCACTCTACCTTTGGTGGAAAATGATGAAACATGCAATAATGTGACCCAAGATACCCATCACACACCCTCAAAAAGAATAAATCTCAAAAGGTGCATCAACCCTTTGACCTAGGTGTCATCCATGCTTTGGGGGTGCAGATAAGAGGACGAAATTGTATAAATTGGATGATAAGTGAAGTGAAGGTATTTCCTCGAAGGATTGACCATGAATCCCCAAGAAATTGTGGAGAAATTTCATATAGAGGGGATATTGGGAGAGGGGGTGGAAAAAATCATAGATAAAGGGAGGAGGATGGTGTCATGACACAAATGATAGGAGAGTGGGGGAGAAGAAATAAAATATGGTGGAAAAAAGGAAAAAATAAAAAAGGAAATAAAAATATATTTTTAAAATTATGGACATGGTGAATGGTTTAGGCACATGGTTTACCAAACTGTGTTATCCATACTGGACATGCATGAGGTACCCTCATGGTTACCCCTAGGTAGTCGCATGGTTAGGATAATTATTTTCAAACCATGTGAATACACTCTATTAAGGATAGACCCCGCTTTCATGGTCAGTGCATGGTTACTCTTAATCAAGCACATCGCCTACTACCTTAAATTATTTAAAATTTATCCAAAAACTCTTGTGATCTTGAAACATCATAAAATTAATTAAATTAATTAATAAATTGAATAATATCATTATGACATGATGGGTTTTATAGATTTTTTCACATAATTGATTGCACTATATATATATATATATCATTCACATTCACATGATCATAGAAGCACTCAATTTGGTTAAGGCACTGGGGATACCTGTTAGGTTGTTGAACTCACCCCATATCTGTGTACACAACATGGGTTCTGGTGTACATGGGTAGAATCTCATGTTTTCTCTCAAATCATGGTTATAGTATGGATTTGGGAACCTGATAGTGGGTTTTCAGGTCATGGAGGCCATGTATATGATGAAATGTGTGTGAGTTGGACCAAAGTCCTTTATATTTATTTTATAATTATTATTCATCATGTACTGACCAGAATACCAATTGTTATATATGATATCTGTTTATTTTTATCTTTTGGTTATGATCTTTTTAAGGTTTATTATTCAAATATATTTTTTAGTGTTATATTCTAGACTACGGGGGCTCATGGGTTTCTTAATTTTGTATACAGGCTGGTTGGATACCTTCTATAAGGATGGGTCATGCTAATTTTTTGGTAGAATTTGAAATTACCCATGGGACTTATTTTAGAGAAAATAATCTCCCCATGAATATGTTTGGTCCTTTACTCTAGTTGATAGCCTTTATCATACGAGGAGGTTTCCCTGATGTCATGTGAAACCCCCAGTCAATGCTATTCAGGTGGCCCTGGAAGGGGTGTTACATATGTGATCTATGTCCATGGGAGGGTAGTTGTGCCAGCTTCCTTAAGAGAGTGTCTAATGAGAAGTCTCATGTTTCATAGTGTATTATGCATCTAGGGTCAATGAAGATGTATCATGATATATGATGTCATTTTTTGTGTCCACATATGAATAGATACATTACTAGTTTTATTTTGTTATTACTTACTTTCCATAGTATAAAGGTTGAGCATCAATATCCTGGTGGTTTTCTTTAGTCACTTATGTTTCCTATGTTGAAGTGGGATGACATGACAATGGACTTTGTAATGGGGTTATAAAACAAACCTACTCTTTATTTAACACTTAAACATAATTTATTACATAAACTCTTCACTTGATACAGCATATAATATTTATATTTATAGTGTCTTTTGGTCTTAGGACCATTACATAAAAACTTAAAATAATTAATACACATCTTTATTGAAAACTTCTTTTAAATTACCATACACATTCCTTCATACATAGAATTTCATGGGATAACCTGAGGGCAAGAATAAGAAAAGGGTGATCTATAAAGCCTAGTAGGGGAGTAAACAAGGCATAACATGAATAATATAGTACATGTTAGGAAATATTCATAGTAATGGATCATAATAGAAACACGAACATAAAGGCATGATATAGCATGATTATCATAACATGGAAATGCGGAAACAACATTTAACATGATATTAGCATGAGACAAGTCCCATTGCACATGAATCATGAGTAAACCATCATTTCACTTGAATTATAATGATTAAACCCACATTTCAGTTGATGTGTCATGATACTAGTCTTTACCAAATGCATTGGAGCGCTATTAGAGCACAACCTTCTTAATCATTTAATTTCATGCATAAGTGTGCCACATAGATCATACAACATGGAATCATTAAACATCATCATTTATTCCACAATAATGGAATGTTGAATTAATACATGAATCTATATAATAAATAGGTAAATTCTCATAAAGGTTAATATCGTCGATAGAGAAATGGTCATGGTATTCACTACACAGTGACTTTGGCTTGGAGAATTGCGGTGCAATTTCAACAGTATAACGGTGAGACATAAGAATTCATAAAAATGGTTTATGAGAGATAAAGGTGTGTCTCATAATATTTACATGATATCCAAAGTAAGGGGTCATATAGATACATGTACCAACATATGTAATAAAATTTAGATTCTTAAAATAAAATAATTACTTGAATGTAAATGAGAAGAGCGAAATCCCTTACGGAATATTGGCATGGTAACGGTTGTACATGGGAGGAATTAAAGAGAGATAAAGGGGTCTAAAATCATTAAAATGTAAGTAGAGAATTATGGGGGTGGTGATAAATCATACCCCAACATTTTTAATTGAAAATTCAACGGTATAGAAACATAAATAAACATGGGAAAAAATGAGAGAGGAAGAAATCCCTTACTTGGAAGTGTGATCCCAAATGCTTGGGAGGGGCTTCAGAGAGGTTTATTGGGAGTTTGGAGCACCTTGAGAGGATTCTAAAGAGATTATAGAATAGGTTGGTCTATTTCTAATTGTTTTTAGTGAAGAGGAAGTGGGATCTTTGGTGGGTTTGTATAGGAAAGGAGAGGGAATTATTTATTATTTAGGTTTTGGACACTACACAATAAACTAATTGTTCCCCTCTGTAATTGGGGATGACCTCATTGATTTATGTTTTAAACATTCCAAGTGGTTTCTAATGGGTTTTTTCGTAGAACCGGAAACATCCAATGATTCCATATTCATTTGAACTGACTTTATAAAGGTAAGCACTCATTAGTTTTGGACTGATGAGGCTTAGTAATTTGTATTGGTAGAGAGGATTGGAGGTCGGACTCATCAAACCTTTTTTATGGGAATTATTTTCTACTCTGGGACTCTCTTTATAGATTTAAGTTATGTTCATGAATCCTTATTACCTTACCAAGTATAAAATGAGCTTCCCTTTAGATATGACAATCAATGATTGATATGTAGGAAATTTAGAGAATCTTTTATATGTATTCGAGGTTCTTCATCGATAAAGAATCATATGAATTTGTTATAGATTCTTAGTCAATGGTATCCTTTGATACATAAAAGTCTCTTGTTTATTATAACGACCATACTGGTTTTAAAGACACTCAGTGGGGCACTAGATGTTTATTGTCATTCAGAAGGACATTGATTATTTCAGAGTTGGGATCGTACCCGCAGATGGGCTACCTACATATCCTTTGTTTTGGAAAAAGAATCAGAACCCACGCAGTTCAAGTAAGGGAATATGATGTTTATGATTGATGGCTCAAAGAAAGATGTCATAATTACTTTTACACTCTAAGCTCATGTGAGTCATGCTCGGTGTGAGAAACAAGAGGTATTGGTAAAACCAGACAGTTTTTTCATGAAAGATGCAATCATAAAAAATGATGTGGGGCTTATGTATGTATTACTGCCCAAATAGATGAATATTAGGATTTAATTCAGGGAAGAAATCCAGGAACAGGGTCCATAAAGGTGTATGTACATTATGGAGATTTGGATACTCTAATTTGGGGCTTACTGCTGAAAAGGATGCCCAAATTATGTGGGGACTAATGATTGGGTTTTACTCGTGAGAAGGAGATCCAGATTAAAAGTAAATTAGGACTGGTTAAGAGAAAATTAAGGGAGTTGGGGCTTACTCCTATGGAGGATTCCCATATTTGAGACTGGGGCTTACTCTTAAAAAGGGGGCCCATGTTAATGAGGACTTGGGGCTTACTCCTAAGGAGGATGCCCAGATTTGGGAATTTTATGATTGGGGTTTACTCCTGAAAAGGATGCATAGATTAGGGGACTTGGGGCATACTCCTAAGGAGGATGTCCAGAATTGAGAATTAAGACTGGGGATTATTCCTGAAAAGGAGGCCCAATTTAAGGGGTTCTCTCATCTTTAAAGGATGAGGTTGAATGAATGAAATCTCAATCAGTAGTGACAAAAAGATGTGAAAATCACTAGGTTTTGAGAAATGTTCCATGAAGTTTCTGTCATATAAGGAATAAAAATCAAGAAATCATGCCATAAATGGCTTTGAAGAGTGTCTTAATGAATGAATCTTGAATAGGAGAGGTGGAACGACATAAGAGGGGTTAAATGGGAAAGAAAGGCACCCAAAAAGGTAGGGGCGCGCAAGTCCAGGCAGGTGCACAAGTACTGCATGGGCGTGTAAGTCCTGGTCGTACATGTATACCTGCGTGACACATGGGTACTTGCGCCTTTGTAAACCAGCTTGGTAATACTTGGGCGATCCTTGACCAATGCCTTTAGAATTATCCTGACATACTTCCATAAGAGAGGTGCACAAGTTTTGGTGAGGAAGTATGGCGGTGCTCAAGTATGTTCATTTCCCTTAAGGGTAAAACACCTTAGGTGCGCAATTGTTAGTGAATTATAACACATAGACCTTACTCCTCTTGTTTAGACCTTCCATTCTAGGTAAAGAATTACCTTATAAGATTTCATACGACATAAAGAATAGACTTGGGCATTCAAAGCTCTAAATATGAATTCTGGAAAAATTTCTTCTTCAAATGGGGGGCCCACATGGTCTATTTATATGTTGGAGAAGACACCGGGAGGTTATCCTTTGGGGCGCTCAAGTCACTTGCGCGACCATTAGGGGTCGCTCAAGTGGACTTGTGCGACAGTGATGGAACTTGCACGACGCATGTGCTTCTGAAGCCTTGTTCATGCCTTTGTTGATTTTTTAGGTTTTCTTCAAAGGCTGAATCAGTTTGTGCTAAGTCATTTCCCTTTACATTCCTTTGGAATCTGTGATGAAAAGGAGCATCAATAAAATTCCCCCCTCATAGTTGGATCCGAAAGAAATGGGGATGTGACTCTGAGGAAAATAAGAGAACTCAAGGAAAGGCGGCGCGAAAGTGTTCAGTGCACAATAATTGGTGCGCAGGTTCGAATCGCGCAAGGCTGGAGCACGCTGGGTGTAGGCGTGCAAGTGGGCCACCTGGCCTATAAATACACAGTCATTTTCCGCACTTACCATCTGATTCTGTATTTTCGAGCTCTCGCCGCGCAGGTCCCCTTCGCCGCACAAGTTGCTCATTTTCTGTTGTTTCTTCATTTTCGCGCTATTGTCAAGGTAATAGGACTTGCGCAGTGATACTTTCACACCAAAAACATGTGCGTTATATCCATACTTGTGCGCCAAGTTTTAGACGTGTGCGCCTTAATGCTTTTTCCATTTCTTTGAAATTCCTTAAAAAATTTTATGAAAAAAAATCAACTTACTTAAAAGTTAATTTATTCAACTTTTGTGCAGAATCGATGGCTCATAGAACCGGAATAGCTGATGAACTGGATAGCAAGCAGATTGATGATATGATGAACATCATTGGCCATGATTATTATACCGTAAAAAGTATCACTCTTCCAGATTTGGCTAATTATCTAAAGAAATATCATCACGACTTCCCTCAAAAAATTTATATTCCTTTGTATGGCTATGGTCATCTGCGAGAAGTTACTATTCCAGAAGCAAAGAACTATCTCCCATTTTCGTGGTTTCAGAATTATACCAAATTTTATTCTGCAAATATCTCATGTGGAGGAGTATTTCTAAGTGATGGAGCAGTGGAGAAGGCCTACATGATGCGTCATAGCCCTTGTACAGCAGATTTGAAACCTCATACGCCTGAGCTGCGACCACATTATTATCCTTCAATCTTCCGAAATTCTCAGGTGGATCAATCCAAAGGCTGGAAGAAAATTTGGGACTTATGTCATTTGGGAGGTGTGAAACCAACTTTGATGTGGGCATACTAGGTGCGACAAACTTGTGCAGAGTTTGTCGGGGATCTAAAAGGAGTGGCGATATACGAAGCTGTTTGGGTTGGTCAAACATATGTTTACAGACATGATAATTTCGTGTGAGAGATACTCATCCATTGGATCCCAGAAACTAATTCTTTTCATCTAACTCATGTAGAAGTAGGTATCAATCTATGGGATGTCCACAAGATCTCAGGGGCTCCAATTTTGGGCTATATGTATGATGAATTCATTCCTCCCAAGGTGACATGGAATGATTCAGAGAAGACTCCTACTTTAGCTCGGGAATTATGTCAGATCTTCCGCAGGCTCAAGAGTTCAGAGACTTCGTTAACTCATTCTAGAAAGGATATTCATCCAGAGGAGTAGAAGAATATATTTCTTATTGATATGAAAGATAAGGAGCCAAAGGAGAAGGAGCTGAAGGAGAAAGGATCCATGAAAAAGAAATCCAAGGATAAGAGGCCCAAACATCCTACCACCTGCCCAAAACCTGAGAAGAGGGGTGCTCCTGGAACATTTTGGCCAACTCTAGAAGAAGGAGAGTTTGAGAAATGGGGATATGAGGTGAATCAAAGGATCCCGAAGAAGACTCATCTGGTGGGCTTCTTGGCTTTTTGGATCAGCGTTTATCTCTTGCCGGTCAGGGATTCGAAGGGAGGCATCAGGCTAGGTACCTTCGTCATTGCGGAAACGTTGGCTGGGGAAAAAATGGTTGGGTTGGATACCCCCATTTTAGCAAAGATTCACAGGATTTTACTTCATGTCTTCATGGGTAAATCTCCATTATGAATAGTGGGACCATTCCAAGTTTTATGGGGATGGATCGCCACTCACATTAGGACTTACAATGTACAGAATGGATTACAAATTCCTGGAAGTTCTTTCAGGACGTCAGTGAAAGCATTCTATGGAATTGCTCAATTATATGTTAATTCCTATGACATGAATGTGAGGCTGAGCATGTTTAAGGAATTCAACTTCTTTCCCAATGGAATTCCGCCCACCGGGCGGTTTGTTGATGATGGAACAGCCCATTTGGATCTGAGGGCATACATGCTAGCTTGTAGAGATGGTGTGCTAGTTTCCAAGATTGACGGAGAAATTATATGCGAGGCCTATTCTCCATCTAGATTTGCACGTCAATTCAAGTGTCTGCAATAGATTGATGTATCTCCTCCAGTACATTATAGGTTAGAGCAACAACTGATGGCTACTCGGCAATTGTGGCTGCTGACGTCAAGGGAGAATACCGGGGTGGTATTTGATCTACAAGTTGAAAAAGCCGCACATAACTTGACTACATATTATGCCGAGCACTGTATAGCATCATACCCAAAAGGGGTACTGAATCACCCAATTTATCAGGTGGGGAAAAGGAAGAGGACTGTACAGAAAGAAATACTTCCTCATGAATGTGGTGATTCCCCACATGAAGTCAATTCACCAGATTCCTCTTCTAGGACTGATTCACCGGATTCCCATGATGGGGATGATGAGGCACAATAAGTGGCATAGTATCCCCGTGCCCAATATAATCCTCCGGTTAGAATCAAGAGACCTACTCCATCAACTCCTTGTGAGTTACTTCATTGTGGTAATTTAATCACTGCTACTTTATAACGCAATAGGTCTTATTTTCTTATTCCCTATCTGCATTTGCAGGAACTGGGAAGAAATTGAAGTGAAATATTATAGGACCTTCCTTGCAGCCTTCATATCTAAGACCAGAGGTTGTCCAGTTATGGCAATGTTTATACTGTGGTACTGATACCGCCTTGATGGATTTGTGTGAGGGCCTACAACTTCCTGGAATAGGGAATCTTCTGACTTCTACAGATATCCAATATGAGGATAACCCCAATGAAGTGCAGGATTACATCAAAGAGATAGAAATTCTCATATATTCCACTAATGAGTTCATTCCTCTCACCAGGCGAGTGATGGAATTGATTGATCGTGGCACCGCTGAGGGGACTGATGAGGAGTGGCACGATTACGTGGCTCCTAAAGATGTAAGTTTTCTTTCCTTATTTGCTTTGCAACATTATTCCAGTCGAAGATTTGTTAATTAAGGAAGTAATTTTCTTTATCTTGCAGCTTGCAATGAAAGGAACTGAGGTTACTTCGCCACAGTATAGCCCTGTTGGTACTGTCATCGGGGCTGCTGCTGATTCTCCTCGCGAACAGGGTGAGATATCTCCAAACCAGGAGGCCATGAATGAGGAGCTGGAAATGGATTTTAATTCTCCAATTCAGGTGCCAATAAGGGAGACTACAGATACTCCAAAAAAAAAGAATCAACGGCAACGAAGGAGGAAGTCCAAAGCTAAACGCTTCATTAGAAGCGGTAAGTCCTTTGGGTAATTATGAGTCTATACTCATGAAAAGGTTTTTCATATTCTTGGGGATTGTAGGGTCTTCATCAATTTCCCCCTGAGGGAAAGGACTGATCCTCCTTCAAGGACCGTAGAGGGTGCTGTGGAATAATTGCAAATTCAAGATGACTTGGCTGCTCCCGGAGAAGAGCTAGTATCTGTTCCCAGTATCGCTCCTACTGTTTCATTCTGTGACACTTCAGGTTCAACTCCTGCATTAGAGCTTCTGGCGGCTGTTTCAACTGATGTCGTGATTTTATTTGAAGATGTTGTCTAGGGTCAGGGGTCGCAGGATGTAAGTCACCAAGAAGACACATCAAACACTCTTACTGGTGAGACTAACCAGGATTCTGAAATATCATTGGATGAAATGATGAATCGTGGCATGTCTTTCGAAGAATTTTATGATCATGATAAGTTATCATGTGACTTAGAAGACCTTGGGCGTGAGTGTTATACTTCACCCAATAAATTTTCTTATAATTTACACTTCTAATCATGACTGAAAATAATATGAAGTTCCATCCAGAGAAGCTGTTGATCTACCAATGCCTGAAGAGGGTGTGAACATTGATGTCAACCCTACAATTTCAGAAGCATTAGATCAAGTAGATCTAAACCCAGTAAACCCTCTTGAGACCCATCTTGAAGATCTTGTTGAGACTGGGAAAGATGGGGAGGATTCTTCTCAGGTTTCTGATCTACCATTGGGTAAGGGATAACAATATTTGTGATTGTACTTAATTTGAAAGACAATCGATTATTTTTTAATCCTTTGAAACTAACCAAAGATTTCAATTAGTTATGCAGGGCCATCAACTGCAGTGGCTAGATCTGGAGGTGAGTCCCCAGCCTCTACCCCAATGGGAATTGGAAGCAATGAATCATAGGTCAGGGGGGAAGGAGCAGAACAGGGCACTTTCTTAATTGCATTAATCCCAGATTATATGTCCCCCTGTGATGATGAAATTGAATCAGACCCAGAGGTGCTTAAGGCTCTTAGTTTCTCACGATGCAAGGCATGGAACAACATATGGAAAATCATATCTGAGGTGCCTTTAGAAGATCCATCATCGAAGATCCCTCAATTTTCATGCCTATTTATCATGCTAGGACTTGGCGGTTTTGGATACCAAGAAATCCATACCGCGGTGAAACAAGTCATCTTCAGGAGGGAGTAAGAGAAAAAGTGTCACGAAGAACTTACCAGGGCGAAACTGTCAGTCAACATCGGTGAATTTGAGGTTGTGGTATCTCAAGGTGATGCTGACTATGCTTCCAAGATGAAGGAGCTGAAGCATAAGATCAAAGAAAAATTCATTCAGAAGATGAACCTTCAGCAATAGTTAGATGTTGTTACTGGGGAACTTGACCAACATAATAATTCACTAGAGGGAGTTCAATCCAATGGTATGATGACCATTGTAGATGCCAAGAAAGCCCTCCAATAGGCTGAAAAGAGTGAAGTTGGTCGAGTGCATGAGCTTCAAGTAGCTGCTGATGAAGCTCGAGATGCGGTTCATCAATTGAAGACTTATGTTGACAGTATTTTGTAATATCTTGGAAAAGAGAAGAGACTCTAATCTGTGGATGTCCTTCTAATACTTGTGCATAAAATGGAAAGAATGCTTTCATCTTCAATCACTTGTGCACGTATTTTCCTGCTACCTGTTTAAAATTTTACCTAAGCCAATGGGCCTTGTAAGTATAGTTTGATTTTTACTAGGATTAGTGTAAATAACCCTACAAACTTTGAATCTTTTAATTTCTCAATATTACCTAAATCATAAAAAATGTATGTTTAGTGATCTGGAACATGACTTTTATTTAGAGTCCCTTTGACTTTTTTGGGCAGTTTAAAGTCATGCATATTGGACATAAAGAGGCTAATTTTTAAGGTCGAAATAGCTTTGACCGAATAAATTATAATTGACTCAATTCCTTGAAAATTCATCTAAAAAAATAGTAACATACTCAAGTATGAGGGAAAATATGTAAACTATGACTTAAGAATATTTGAACCTGAGGAATGATATGAAAAAGAGCTAAAAGTCATTAAATGAAGTAGTTCCCACGAATGAAGTTACCATTATTTAACAAACCTGTTAGGGGGTTAAATTATGCAGGGTTACCTAAGGGCATTGGCTACATAGTCAAATAAATAGCATCTTTTGGCTAACAGGTCAATTATGTATACTACTTATGGAAGGACACCTAAGGTCACGTGCTGCATAGTCAGGCAAAAGAACTTTCAGAAATTTACTTTCCTAGTGTTAAAGCCAGTGATTGTTTTTGGGGATTCAAATTTTCCAATGTATAGAGTTTGCTGTATGGAAAGAGGTACTTGAATATGGAGAAGATATTTCCAAATAAGATTATCGAAGAACTGGATGGATATCACTCCTATGAAGTTCTGACCCAAATGTAGGGAAGGAGAATAAAAACCATAGACTTGAATACTTTCAGATCAATAAAAAGGATATGGTACAAAAATGTCAAGGATGGATACTTTTGTAGATCCCTACATATGGTCATTTAAGACCAACAAGGACAAAAGAGGCTTTCTTCTCAATTATGAAGTTACCAGTATCCGAAAATCCTATTAGGGGGTTGAATTATGCAAGGCCACCAAAGGGCATTGGCTGCATAGTCAAATAATAGCATCTTTTGGCTGAAAAATCCGTTATGGAGACTGTTTATGCAAGGCCGCCTAAGGGCACGTACTGCATAGTTAGGCAAAATAACTCTCATAATTTTGAAATTTTTGTGACTAGAAGTCAAGAAAAGGGTTATGAAGATCTGAAAATATTTAAGGTTAGGATTATGACACATAAAGATGGGTATTTTCCAATGTATGCAGAGATACACTAATCAATACTAACCATAATCATGTTGTGGCTGGGTCCGGAATGGAAATGTTGGACTTCACTACATATCCCATAAGGAAGGGAATCAAACCATATGTAGTTATTCAACTACAGTTTAATGTTGTGTGGGACAAAAGTATTGGAGATCTTAGTTTAGGGTCATAGAGCTTGGACCATTATAAGAAATACACAGTGTGTGTTTTCATGGGGACTTTTCAGTCAAGGTACTGAAAGTGGAATTTGGGGTTAGGCCCAAAAGGCATGGGGCTAGATTCTAGGGACACTCGAAAGTTCCTATGTATCCCATAAGGATGGGAATCAAGACCACGTAGTTCTAGAAATACCCTTTGTACAAATTTGGTTCATACATGTGAATGGTGAAAGGGGACTTTTAGTGCAATGATGATTTAACCCAATATAAAAGGTTCTGGTATTGCCATGTATGCACGTAGTCTTTGAAATGAAACATGATTGAAAATCAATGTAAATAATGATTCCCTCTCAGTTGAGGGTGTCAAATAATATTGTAGTTTATTGTCATACTGGACAAAAGTGTTGTATAGTTTAACGTCGTATAGTAATGAAGAAAGTGAACCAATGTGAAGGTATTGATTCTAGGGGCGGTTTCACGAATCAACATCATATGAGATGGAGGTGAACCGATGTGAAGAGATTGGTTTTGGGCTTGAACCTTTGGAGGTTGCCTATGTACCCAACCTAGAAGGCAAGGATCAAAGTCCACGTAGTTCAATTTAAAGAATGAATTAATGATCAAGTCGTTCTTGGGGAAAACGACCTAAAAAAATGATGGTGTTGGGACTTACACATGGTTAGTATCCCAAAGAGGGTGTTATGGTTGAATTTTTCTCTAATCTCACGTGAGTCATACTCGGTGTGAGAAACAAGAGGTAACAATAACCTTAACGATGAACAGTTTAATGTCATGTAGGACATATGAAGGGACTATGCTGTTTAAATTCTTGCAGTTAGGACTATAAGTGTTGCACAGTTTAGAGTCATGTTGCAGGGACAAAGTACAATTATTGTCATGTAGTACGTATTAATGACTTTCTGTACAGTTTAGCGTCATGTAATTAGGACGATAGGGACAATACAGTTTAATGTTATGGTGGACGAAAGGGGTACTGTGTAGTTTAATGTCATGTAGTGAGGACAAAAGAGTACACCATTTAACCTCATGTTGGACGTATTAGAGACTTTTTCAAAAAGGGATGATACAGTTTAGCATTATGTTGGATGAAAGTACTAATATTTTATGGTCATATGTATGGACCGTGGATGGTGCAGTTTAATCTCTTGATGGACATAAGGGACTTGTAAATAGTTTAGGGTCCTATGCTGGACCATTGATGATGCAGTTTAATGTCTTGCTGGACGGTGGTGCAGTTTAAGGTCATGCCAGACCATGGTGCAGTATAAGGTCATACTGGACCATGGTGTAGTTTACGGTCATACTGGACCATGGTGATGTTTAAGGTCATACTAGACCATGGTGCAGTTTATGGTCATACTGGACCATGGTGCTGTTTAAGGTCATACTGGACCATGGTGCAGTTTAAGGTCATACTGGACCATGGTGATGCATTTTGTGTTTATAAAAAATACTTCTTCAAAAATCTGGCATTGGTTGGAGTAGTGATGAGTTCTCCATCCATCGAGATTAATGAATAAGCTCTGTTGCAGTAGACCCTATGTATTCAGTAAGGTCCTTCCCATTTTGGATCAAGATTGGGAGGTTTCTTTCCTGGTATCATTGGAGTTCTGAGAAGTAATACCAATTCTCCCTGAGTGAATGAATGAAGATGAACTTTTTTTCTTAAATCTCATGCTATTCGATTCTGATAGATTTACAAGTGGTGCAAAGTGCACAATTTTTCTCATCTAACCATTCCGATTCATTCAATCGCTTTTGAGATTGTTCATCTGTAGATGACTAATGAAAAATGGCTACTCTGAGCGAGGGTAGTTGAACTTCAATGGGAAAGACCACTTCTGTTCCATATACCATTGAATATGGAGTTGACCGCGTTGCAGTGTGGGTGGTAGTCCGATAAGCCCATAAAGCATGAAAGAGTTTATCAGGCCATGACTTCTTATCTTTATCCACCATCTTTTGTAGTATATTGGAAAGAGTCTTGTTGAAGGCTTCTATCTGGACATTGGCTGCTGCATGATACTGATATGAATGATTGGATTTGATGTTGTATTCTTGATACAACTTCTTCACGTCATATGAACAGAAGTTGGTACCATTTTCCATCAATATGGTATGAGGGAAACCAAATCTGGTAATGATGTTAGATTTGATAAATCTAACAATGCATTTAGAACTAACTTCTTTGAGAGGTATTGACTCTGCCCATTTGGAAAAGAAATCAGTAGTAGTAAGAATATACTTAAAGTTATTGGCCGTAGCTGAAGGGTAAGGTCCCACCACATCCATTTCCCATGTGGAAAATGGCCACGAGTATTTAGTTGTATGAAGAAACTCTAGAGGTTGATGAATGAAGTTGGCATGTACATGGAATGAATGACACTTCTTTGTGAAATTAACACAATCTTGTATCATTGAAGGCCAATAGTATCCAAGAATTCGAATCTGATTCGACATTCTATGTCCAGACTGGTGGGCACCACAAATTCCTGCATGCACTTATTTCATGTCAACCATTGTCTCTTCACCATCAATGCATCTGAAGAGAACTCCATCAAAACCTTGTTTGTAGAGAATTTTCTCGAAGTGATATGGGCTATCATAAAGAGTAAAATTGACCACTTGTCACCGGATTTGTTCTTTCTTGGCTCTATCAGGTGGAAGTGTTCCATTCGGAAGGTATTCCCTGATAGGTGACATCCATCTGTAGTATGACCATATGGTTCAGGAATGGGACTAATATCATTAATTTTTTCTATTCTGATTCAAACATAAGGTGAAATTTCACGCCGGTGGGAAATACTGATGGTTGTCTCGTCCTGATTTGGATCTTCCAGAGTTGTGGCTATATTATCCAGTGCATCATCTTGAGCATTTTGTGATCGCGGGACATAAGAAAATGTCTGTTCCGAAGAGAATTCCTCCATTAACTCTCTGACGTAATCATACAAAGGGATTAATTCTTCTTTTCCTATGGCGTAATCCCCATTGAATTTTTTGATTACCGGGTCTGAATCACCTTTCACCTTTATGTGATTCACTTGTGCTTAAAGCACCAATTCCAAGCATGCGATGAGAGCTTGGTATTCTGCTTCATTATTGGTACCACCTTCCCATAATAAGAAGGAATGAGGTAACACTACCTTTTCTGGAGAAATGAGCACAAATCCTAATCCAACTTTGTTGAATTTAGGATTTTCATTTTTCCTCCCTGTTGGACTTCTAGAAGCACCATCAAAGTAGATTTCCCATGTCTGAGGACTATCCTGAATAGAGAAGACTTCCTCATCAAGGAGTTCAATATCTGAAGATGTGTCTTCCACGAAAGGGTGTTCAGCCTGGAAATCGGCCAGAGCTTGGCCCTTTATTGACTTTTGAGACACATATTGAATGTCGAATTGCTGCAAAATAACTGCCCACCTTGCTAGACGTCCTGTAAGCATTGGATGACTATGGATGAATTTGAAGGGGTTATTGCGAGATACCAATTGGACCTCGTGATGTTGCAGGTAGTGTCTCAATTTCTGAACTGCAAATATTAATTCCAGGTAGAACTTCTCAATACTTGAATACCGAGTATCTTCTTCAAGCATTGTTTGAATGAGGTAATAGAGGTTGTTTTCATTCCCATCATCATTATTCTGAGCAAGAAAGGCATCCAATGATCGCTCTAAGGCTGCCACGTAAAGTATAAGTGGCCTTACTTCAACAAGTGTCATAAGTACCGGTGGACTCAAGAGATTCTTCTTGAGAATATCTAATGCCTCTTCACATTCTTCAGTCCACTGGTAAGTGACTCCCTTCTTCATCAATTTGGTGAAGGGTAAACGTTTTCCTGCTAAATTGGCGATGAAATGCCGAATATAGGCTAAGTGTCATTGAAATTCTCTTAATTTTTTCAAATTTTTAGGAGGTTACATACCAAGGATTGACTTTGTTTTCTCAGGATCTACTTCAATACCACGATGGCGTACAACAAAGCTGAGAAATTTTCATGAGGTTACCCCAAAAGCACATTTTAAGGGGTTCATCTTCAAATTATGTTGTCGAATCTTGCATAATATGACTTCCAAATCATCCAAGTGATTAGAACATTGTTTGGATTTGACCACCAAATCATCCACATAGAATTCAACAAACATCTCTAAAAAGGGTTTGAAGATACGATGCATGGAATGCTAGTATGTTGCACCTGCATTCTTTAAGCCAAAGGGAATTACCCGGTAGCAAAACACACCATGAGGGGATCTGAAGGATGTGGATTCCTCATCTTCTAGGGCCATTCGGATTTGATTATATCTGGAATATCCATCCATGAAGGAAAGTGCTTCATAGCCAGCTGTTTCATCAATTAAAAGTTCTGTAATCGGAACTGGGAAATCATCCTAAGGACAATGCCGATTAAGATCTCTGAAATCGATGAAAACTCTAATTTTTCTATTATTCTTCTTTAAAGGGAAAATATTAGCCTACCACTTGGGATATTTAACTTCTCTAATGAAGTTATATATGATAAGCTTTTCCACTTCGGCTTCAATTTTTGAAGCATAAGTTGGGTGTGTTCTTATCACAGCTTGCTTAAATCCTCGATGTTCGTCTCATAGACCCAAATGATGAGTAGCCACATCAGGATCAAGCCCGAGCATTTATGTATAGTTCCAATCAAATATATCTCTATTTTTCTTTAAAAAGGAAATATAAATCTCTTGTTCTTCAAGAGTCATAGCCTCACTGATTAAAGTGGGGTGTAGATATTCTTTTGTACCCAGATTTATTTCTCTGAGTTCATCCACGGTGGTAGAGATACCCTCTTCAAATTCTGGAGGAGCATCTCTGAGATCTTACTCTTCTTCTTCTTCATGTGTTATTTCTTTCATTTCTACTTTCATAGCAGGTGATGATGCAAAATTTCCATGATTAGAAGAGATGTTAAAATTTGAACATCTTGAATAAGAGGCTTCCATTTCTGATCCAATTGATGTTTAAGGGTATTCCTTGGGAAATAAAGGGGAGATGATGGACTGAGAATCTACATCATTGTTCACCTCCAATGTTGATATAACTTCTTCTGGACTAGTTGGTGAAGTATATACTTGCTGGATTTCAGTAGATGAAACAAAGACATCTCCATTTGAGCTTTCTTCATTGCCTGGTGGGTTACCATTTTCTCCCATGTTGTCTGGCTCGATTACCGTAATTGACATTATGGATCTTTCTATAAGTGTATTTTGATTTGGGTCTACCCTATCAATTTTACTGATAGGCAACACATAATCTGTACTCACATGCGCAAATGGATTTACTGGAATATTTTCCAAACCATATGGAGCATTAACTTTGGTAATCTCCCTGGTTGTGGATTTATCCTTTCCCTTCATGTGATATAATTCCGCCTTAATGTATTGAGACTCACATGTCTTGAACATGGCCTTATCACCATACAATGTCCCAACATAACCATCAAAACAATATTTGAGAGATTGATTGTATGATGAAGGAATAGCTGCATGTTGATGTAGCCAGGGTCTTCTAAGAAAGATGTTGAAGGCTGAATCTTGATCCACAACCATTAAATCTGAATTAGATACAAGATCTCCAAACCGAGTTCTGAGTGTAACTTCACCTAGTGGTTCTTGTTCATTTTTATCATATCCTTGTAACATCATGGTAGAATGAGATAAATCAGATTCTGTGAGGCCCAATCGACGAAGTGTACGAATGGGCATGAGGTTGACTCCTGAACTATTATTAATGAAATCTCTTCGGACGTCTATGCCATTGACCTTTCTAGATAAGTAAAAAAGGTATAATATGTCCATGCACGACATCATCTTCATCTTCATCAGTGAAAGATATCACTGCATGGCATTCCGTATGATTATTCTCTACGTGATAGACTTCAGCTACAGCAATTTCAATTTTAGACTCCTGAGGACTTCACAAAGCCTCGATGAGTGCCTCCCAAAGATCATTTGACATATTCAAAGCATCCAGAATTGATAACATGGCCAGTACATGGGCCAGGTGTTTCAATACATCATACTTTTGATCTAGAGGTCTGTGTTTCCAAATAGGAACATGTGGTTTAGCAGGTGCCTTGGAAGAAGATTCTTTGGAAGTTTATGCATCTTGTATTGGGATAGGAGTTGGAAATATTCTTGGTTTTGGAATATTTGACTGATTAGATGCATTTACTTGCTGAGAGGAAGAAGATGGAACCTTCAACCAGTGTTCCAGAATAATTGTGCCAGGATAGAATTTGCTATTGGTGGAAGAACATGCTTGTTCTTGTTGAGCTCGCTGAAGGGCTTCAACATGAATTTCTACTACATACACAGTTCTAGCAGGGGTAGAATTGGAATAGTGGCTTCTGAAAGATCCACGTCTTCCCCTATATCCTGAGCCTCTGGAACTTCCTCTGATTCCTCTGTTTGATATAGGGAATTCAGGCTCATCGAAATCAAAACTGTGATTGGCATACGGATCTGTTAATTCAATCATATTAACAGAACCGAAAATCAATTCTTCATCTGATGAAGACTTTGCCTGACTAGCCAATTTAGGCCGTTCCATTTGATGGGGTGGTTCCTGTTGCTTCATGGTAGATGGCATGAAATCTACAAGGGTCAAAGACAACTTAGTATTTGACACGTAATCATCTTCTTCTGATTCTTTCTATTTCATTAAATCATACCGTTTCTTCAATGATTTTCCATCTGATGAAGAGGGTTTTGCTGCGGCATTCATGGTATAAGGAACAATTGGTTTCTTCAATTGTGTTCGCAAAATAACATGAGTTTAGTTGATCGTTTTTTTGACCATTCACTCCTCGTATTTTTTTCATTTTTGTTTTTAACTTCTTGCCATTCACATTCCTCCTCTAGAACTGTAGTAGTTACACATGCTACATGAGCTGAAGAACCTTTCAGTTTGACTTGTCGCGAGTCGACCATCTTTTTCAAGAGGTATTTGAAGACAAAAGACTCTTGTATGGGATGTCCCAACATCTGATGAAATGGGAAATAATTGGGATGGTCTTCATCTCCATCCTTGTTTGGCCTATTGGGCATTGTCAATTGAACCAAATTATTTTCCAAAGCTAAAATGAAATAACCAGGAACTTGTTCATTTCTGAAAAATTATGTTTTTATCTTCAGATCCTCAAATTGTTTTTGTCTTTGATCTCTTTGATCATCTTGACGAATCGACCTCTACTGTTGGCACTCAGGAGGTGGAGCCCTTCGAGAAGATGAAGGTTTTGAGGTAGAAGCAGGTACATGTGCTTGTTTAAGAATAACTACAGCAGTCTCTTCTTTACTAATTCTCCTTCCTGGAGCTGATGGAATTACACCAGATTTAGCCTTAGTCTGTATAAGTGAATCTTCAATCTGTTGAGCGATTGAAGTAAGATCTCTAAACCCTCCAGTGTATTTCATAGGGATCAACGACGTGTGTAATTCATCACGTAGATTTTCCACACTGATTGGCAACAGTTCCTCTTGAGGGAGTGCTATGCTTAGGGAATATTTTAACCCCTTCCAGTGAGAAATGAAAACAGAGACTCTTTCATTATCCCTTTTCTTACTGTTTTTAATGTTGAAAAATATTGTCTTTTGCAAAGTTGATATGAATTGAAGAAGAAATCATTGAAGGAGATCTTCCCATCCGTTAATTGACTGAAATTTCAAGCTTGTATACCAGAAAAAGCTGGTCCTTGCAAGGTTCGCAAGAAGCATCTGAGTTTCACCGCTTCTTGCGGCTCAGAGTTCCCAACATAAGATCGCAAAAATACATGTAATGCATCAAATATTGTTCAGGATCACCTGATCCATTGAATATAGGGAATACAGGGTTCCCAAAATTTGATGGGGGAGAGATTGAATCTACCCTTTCAAGGTAATCTTTCTTTTCCAGTTGAACCTGCACATGCTTTCCTTCCATAGATTCCAACTGATCTGTTAATGAAACAATAGTAGTTATTAACTTTTGAGAAACATCTGATTGATCTTGAATAAGAAAAGGTGCACTGACTGGAGGTTGGACAGGTATGGCAGCTGGTACTGCAACTGATGGCAGCACTGCCAATTGTTGTTGCACTTGACCCTTAGGATTAGACCTGTGAGGGTGTACTAATAAAGGAGGATATTCTTGATCTATCTCAGTAGCTGAAACAAAATCACTTGGCTGACTGACTGTAGAACACATAGGAGGAAGACTACCCTGAAGTATTTCTGTTTTCATCCTCCTCAATTCCTTCATTTCGTCCTCATGTTGCACAAATATATTCTCTAGTGTGAGAGATTGGCGCTCTCCAGAGGGATGATATGTAACCTGATTCTTCCCCATTCCATTGTTTGATCCCTTTCGTAGAGGGGGAGTAGGTTAATTGAAGGAACTCCCAGATTTTGGGTAAACCTTTGATTTCTGGTACGCACACCTTCTTCATTTGTGTCTGTGAGTACAACTTCCTGAAGAGGAACCTCTTCATCTGATCCCTCTAAGTGAGCCTCATCTGGTGGATCAACAACAACAGCATCGATGACATTGATTGATGCATAATTCATCGCATCACTTCTATCAACATTTCTGTGATATTGTCTCCTTCGATGTCTTTGATGTGACATTTCCTTTTTTTGATTTGATCCCTCAGGAACTTCAAGACGAACCGTAATTTTGATGTAATATCCTGATAGTTTGGCTCTTCGTTCCTCTTGTGGCTTCTTCCCCAATTGAGAGAAGACCGACTTTCTTTGATGAGGGGATTGATGATTTGAAAAAGTCCCCAGTCCGGTGGACTGGGGTTGTTCCTTCTATCTTTTCTCAACTCCTCGAATCCTATTTGTTGATTCCGAGGGTTGGTTTAAAAGAGTCTCTAGTCTGGCGAGCTAGGGTGGCTCTTGACATGTTATGTCTGAGACTTTCTTAAAATCAATCCTGATCTTGGGCACCTTGGTCCGGAAATTAGCTGGATGCATCAATCGACATCCACTTTTATCACATGGTTCAAAAGACCATTGGATGATTTCTGACACTTCTTTCACTTGGTGATGTGCTTTCTTCAAACGAGAGTCATGTTCAATATTCTTGTTTTCTTGATATAAGAGTAATTCAACAACGTGTTCTCTGTATTCTTGATTTTAAGAGGAACTAGTTGAAACTTGTTCTTGGGAAAGTTTTTGATTACAAACAAAGCCAGGTATTTGTTGCCAGCCATGGGCAATAACATTGCATGAGACCATTTTCGGTAGGCTTTGTCGACTGGAGAGCACTGTGAAATGCAGTGCTCCATGAACACCCCATCCTCTGACATGAATACCAGAAGTGGCATTGGAAATTAACAGGCGCAACATTCTTAGTGAGCTAAGGCATGAATGCTGAAGGGCTCTCTCCTACTTTTCAGCCTTCAGATATCGAGAGACTAATAGAGATGCCAAGTCAATTTGGCGTTGTAATACTTCTATTATCTTAACATGATTTTCATATTCATCATAAGATAATAATTTCTTTTTAAACTGAAAAAGAGTTTTCCATATGTTGAGACGGATATCATGAATTCCATCTACTGTCAACAGTTCTGGAATGTCATACTGAGAGTCAGCTAGAGTCCAAAACATGACTGGCACGTCACCTTTTGCCAGTTGTTTTCTCATGTTTATCATTTTATCTTTATCATTTGATGAATATTCTTCTACCTATTTTCACCAGAGCTGATGTTTTCTTGTTTCTTCATTGGATTCAATAGGATTGGTAGAGAGATGATTGATTAAACTAGAAGATGCATCACTTAGGGGTGGTTCAGAAAATGACCTACACCCTGGGCTATCTTCCGATTGATAAATTATTTAACCTACCACCGATGAAACATCAGACATGACTGGTTTCGCATTTTCAAGTGCCTCATGATAAGAGGGCTTTCTCGGCACTACATTGTCTACTGGAGCATTTTCCAGGCAATGTGCATCACTGCTGCGGAGAGGTCTTTCGCAGCAAAATTCATCATCATGTGGAGGACCACCATGGTGGGTTACAGAAAAAGATGTGATCTCTTTCTCCTTGGTCTTCTGACCACACAAAGGGTTCTTGTGGCTCGAATATGAAGATGAAACTTCGAGATCGACTGAATTGTCATGAAGCAAGCCTTCATGAGGAAGTGTCTATTGAGGAAATTCAGAATTAATGTTCCCACTATTGGGAAATGAGGGAGTAGAATCTTGAATTCCAACAGATAATTGTCTGAGGGTTTCAGGAACTCCAGCATCGAGAAAATCCTTATTACAGAGTGGCTCTTGATCTCTTGACTTTGTTGGGCATGTCTTTTTCTTAGATGCCTTTTTACTCGCTTTGGAAGCTACTTGTTGACCAAAGTGGCGGCTCTGAGCAGGTGTATGTGCCTGATCAGGAGAGATGGCCAGGTTAGGCTGACGATCTCCACTCAAATCAGGTGTATGTGCCTGACTTGGCTGTCCGTATGATATGGGGGAATATGCCCCATAACCCTCTTGGACTAGAACAGATGTGTGTGTCTGTTCCAGAGTCAACTGTTGATGTTTCACTCCACTGGTACAGATAGATTTATGTGTCTTTCCCTGAGATTCTGTTGAAGCTGTTATAATATCCTGACAGGCATCCAGGATATGAGCATGAATTTTCTTCTGCTCGTTCCCCATTGATAGAATATGCTTGGTGACTTCAGTTGCCGGAACGGGGAAATACGTCCATTCTGGGCTTGGAGTAGGTGTATGGGCCTGCTACTGTCCTCCTTTTCCTGTCAGTGAATCCTGACAGTACTCAAGTGTAGGGGCAGAGAGTTGAGTCTACCTCCTATTTGTCACCAGAGCTTTCCGACTGACTTCTCCAAGTGCTACTGAGCGAGACTGTTGGTAGGCTTGATCAATACTAGAAGGTGTATGTTCCTGCTGATTGCACTTCTCCAAACATGGTTGACGAGATCCATCATATGTAGTCAAACGAGCCTGCTGACTAACTGGTGATGTATAAACAGGTGTATGTTCCTACCTATAGTACTCTGCTAGAATTGCCTGGTAGGATTGGTGTGATGCTGCTAGATGAATCTGATGGACAACAGAATTAAAACGGGGAGGTGTGTGTGCCTGCTCGTTGCTTGCCACCAAGTTAGGTTGGTGGACTTCTCCGGAGATGGCAAAGATGAGAAACTACCCACTGTTAACCGGAATTCGCCTCTAGCAATTCGTCTTGACTGCTCGGGTTTAACGAACCTGTGCCGAACGCCTGGAGTCGGTACCCTCATCATGTTGAGGGTGCACTACCGCACGAGTCTGGCGGCGATTGTTGGTTGGAGCCCTCGGGAAGGACCCATGTCTTCTTGAATTAAGTCCCTAAGGGACCTTCTCATTCACCTCCCTAGAATAAGTGAGCGAAATGTGATTGCATTCCAGGGATAACGACCCAAAACGGTTGGAGACGTTGGTTAGCACCGCCTGCTTCTTGATCACTGGTCATCGCTGTCCGGACGACCAGGGTGAGTTATTCACTAGGAGGGCTTGTCAGGCAGCCTCCAAACTTGGAATGGTTCCGTGTTGATGGTACTCCTTAACCAGCGTGTTTGATACCTAGCGTTGAAGATTCTGAGTAGGTGATATCATCCTCAGAGCGGACGATGATCCAGTAGGAGTAGCAACACTAGCATTCGCAGCAGCGGTATTCACAGGTGTGAACTTGAGTGCATCCATTTATTAGAATGCAGAAAATCGTGGAAAAGAGTTCATGTTTGATATAACAGACTTAATCAAGATAAATTAAGCCACTATATCTTTTGGATTAGCACATATGTCAATGATTGTTTTTGTTGGCCCTCTCATTGAGTTTTAAATAGGGGCCTAACAAATAAGCAAAACATCATTTAAACTTGGTTAAGCATTCACGACGGGTTCACCATTTTTTGTTCCCCTCTGGAATTGGGGATGACCTCATTGATTTCAGGTTCAAACATTCCAAGCATTTTCTAAAGGTTTTGTTCGTAGACACCAGAAACATCCAATGATTCCATATCAATTTAAACCTACTTTCTAAAGGTAGGCGCTCATTAGTTGTGGACTGATGAGGCTTAGGAATTTGCATTGGTCGAGAGGATGGGAGGTCGGACTCATCACACCTTTTTTAGGGAAATTATTGTTTACTCTGGGACTCTCTTTATAGATTTAAGTTATGTTCATGAATCCTTATTACATTACCAAGTATAAAATGATATTTCCTTTAGATATGACAATCAATGATTGATATGTAGGAAATTTAGAGAATCTGTAATATGTATTCGAGGTTATTCATCGATAGAGAATCATCTGTATTTGTTATAGATTCTTAGTAAATGGTATCCTTTGATACAGAAAAGTCTCTTGGTCATTATGATGGCCATACGAGTTTTAAAGCCACTCAGTGGGGCACTTGAAGTTTATTTTCATTCATAAGGACATTGATTATTTCAGAGTTGGGATCATACCTGCAGATGGGCTACCTACAGATCCTTTTTTTGGAAAAGGAATCAGAATCCACGAAGTTTGAGTAAGGAAATATTATGTTTATGATTGATGGCTCAATGAATGTTGTCATAATTACTTTTACTCTATAAGCTCATGTGAGTCCTGCTCGGTGTGAGAAACAATAGGTATTGGTAAAACCAGATATTTGTGCCATGAAAGATGAAATCATAAGAAATGATGTGGGCCTTTTGTATGTATGACTGCCCAAATAGATGAAGATTAGGATTTACATTAGGGAAGAAATCCAGGAACAGGGTCCATAATGGTATATGTACTTTATGGAGATTTGGATACTCTAATTTGGGGCTTACTCCTAAAAAGGAGGCCCAAATTAAGAGGGTACTTATGATTGGGTTTTACTCCTGAGAAGGAGATCCATATTAAAAGTAAATGAGGACTGGTTAAGAGAAAATTAAGGGACTTGGTGCTTACTCTTAAGGAGGATGCTCATATTTGAGACTGGGGGTTACTCCTGAAAAGGAGGCCCAGGTTAATAAAGACATGGGGCTTACTCCTAAGAAGGATGCCCAGATTTTAGAATTTTAATATTGGGCCTTACTCCTGAAAAGGATGCCCAGATTAGGGGACTTGGGGCTTACACCTATGGAGGATGCCCAAAATTGAAAATTAAGACTGGGGATTATTCCTAAAAACGAGGCCTAGTTTAAGGGATTCTCTCATCTTTAAAGGATAAGGTTGAATGAATGAAATATTAATATTTAGTGACAAAAAGATGTGAAAATCACTAGGTTTTGAGAAATGTTCCACAAAGTTCCTTTCAGATAAGGAATCCAAATCAAGAAATCATGTAATAAATGGCTTTGAAGAGTGTCTTGAAGAATGAATCTTGAATAGGAGAGGTGGAATAGCATAAGAGGGGTTAAATGGGAAAGACAGGCACACAAAAAGGCAGGGCGCGCAAGTCCTAGTCGCGCAGGTATACCTGTGCGACACATGGGTACTTCCGCATTTGTAAACTAGCATGGTAATACTTGGGAGATCCTTGACCAATGCCTTTAGAATTATCCTGAGGTACTTCCAGAAGATAGGCATGCACGTTTTGGAGAGGAAGTAGGGCAGCACTCAAGTATGTTCATTTCCCTTAAGGGTAAAATACCTTAGGCACGCAATTGTTAGTGAATTCTAACACTTAGACCTTACTCCTCTTGTTTAGGCCTTCCATTCTAGGTAAATAATTACCTTAGAAGTGTTCGTAAGATCTTTATAAGAGACTTGGGCGTTCAGAGCTCTAAATCTGAATTCTGGAAAAATTTCTTCTTCAAATGAGGGGCCCACAGGGTCTATTTATATGCTGGAGAAGACCCCAGACAGTTATTCTTTAGGGCGCGCAAGTCACTTGCGTAACCATTAGGCATCACGCAAGTGTACTTGCGCGACAGTGATGGAACGTGCGCGTCGCATGTGCTTTTGAAGCCTTGTTCATGCCTTTGTCGATTTTTGATGTTTTCTTCAAAGGCTGAATCAATTTGTGCTATGTCATTTCCCATTACATTCTTTTGGACTCTATGATGAAAGGGAGCGTCAATGCTAATCAAAAACACAAACCAACCCATGGTTTTTTTCAAAGAGGAGTGGAAAAAATTATTTTATAAGGACCATGTCCGAACTTATTAAAATATTAGGCTGGCTTATGTGGAGGTGAGTCACACTCTCAAGGAAATCATTTTAAAAAGTTAATATGTTTTATAATTCTTGGAGGGTCCACTAAAGCTTTGTAAAATAAAAAAAAACAAACCAAAAATTACATTATTTTAATGGTAAAACATATATTGTCCTAAAATCTCATTTATATTATTTTTATTACATCACTATTGTGTCATTATGATATCATAAAACACATTATATAATTAAACATTATTTAATTTTTACCCAAAAATTCAACTGCCTCAGAAAATTAAAAAAAATTCACCATTGGATAATTTTGATTTCCAGATTCCAAAAATAATATTCATTTTATATAAATAATTTTCTAAATATGAGAATTTTTACTTTAAAATAAAAACTGACAATTATCAAAAATTAATGTGTTTTGAAAAAAATGGATATAAAACCTTAATTAAAATCACAATTGTATTCATAAAAATTATATGATCATTTATATTTAATAAAAAGTATTTTCTTAATAAAAATTTTATTAAAATTTTATTTAATTAAAAAATCCATTAATTCGTCAAAATAAATTTCTTAATTGAATATTAACTAAAAACAATATTTGTGCTTTAAAACTATTTACAAAGTAACAACAATAAAATGAACGTATGTTCTTTATTATATATCAAAATAATGCACATAATCATAGTGCTATGATCTTGTTGCATAACCCCATATAACACACGCATATGACCTAAGGGTAAGGTGTTCGATGGCGATGGACTCTTGGGGTGGCTCGGATAACATCGGTCAGGTGGTAGTCTATATCAACTTCCACTTCTACGATAGGCACTTCCGTTCGAGCCTAATGTTTTGAATCTCAGCCTGGGTTTGGTCAAGATTGAAGCCCAGAAATGCCACTTCCATTCCGAGCTTCGACAAATAGGCTATGTATGGAGAAATTATACTAGATGAGGCGATAACTTCCTTTTCCTGAGTAAATTGGATTTGTTAAAACCTTATATTTATACTAATCAATTGCTCACTATTCGATAGATTTATTAGAAATGGTAAAAATTCTTAATGGTATTTTTAAATCTATAAAACCAAGTAAGTGAATATTTTATATAACCATTTTACATAATTAGACATTTAATTATATCAAGATTATTTTTCATTAATAATAGTTTGGGTCGTTACAATATTCCCCCCTTAAGAAATTTTTCCCTCAAAATTTCCTTTTCATACACTAAAATAGATCAGGGTAACGTTGTTTCATCACTTCCCATAATTCCCACATTGCTTCTTCAAACTTGTGGTTTTTCTACAACACCTTGATGATGGGAATTGTCTTATTTTAATGAACTTTTTCCTTACGATCTATGATTTTCATTGGCTTCTCTTCATAGGAGAGGTCATTATCCAATGGTTCCACCTCTGGATTGAGTACATGCAATGGGTCAGGTACGTACTTCCTCAAGAGTGATACATGGAATGCATCATGTACTTGAGACAGGTTTGGTGGGAGTGCTATTTGATAGGTCACTACTCCAATGCGATCAAGGATCTCAAAAGGTCTGATGTACCTTAGACTAAGCTTTCCCTTCTTCCCAAATCACATAACTCTCTTATATGGTGATATGCAGAGGAATATCGTGTCTCTGAAATCAAACTATAGGTCTCGTCGATGATTATCAGCATTGCTCTTTTGTCGAATCTGAGCAGCATTAATGTGATGCTGGATGGTATTAACCTTCTCCACCATTTCTTCGATCATTTAGAGATAGGAGTCTTTTCTCCCCAACTTCATCCCAACATGCCAGTGTTCTAAAACTCTTCCCATACATGGCTTCATAAGGAACAATTTGGATTTTTGAGTGGAAAGTTTTATTATAAGAGAACATAACCAGAGAAATATGTTGATCCCATCCTTCTTTGAAGTCCATTGAACTTGCTCTCAACATGTTCCCAAGTGTTTGGATAGTCTGCTCATATTGGCCATCAGTTTGAGGATGATAAGTCATATTGAAGTTTATCTCAATATTCAGAGCATGTTAGTGACTCTTCCAAAACGTAGAGGTGAATCTTGGATCTCAATCGGATACAATAGATAGTGGTACTCCATGTAGCCTTACCACTTCTCTAATGTATATCCGTTATAGTTTATCCAATAATAAATCCTCTCAAATTGCAATGAAGTGTGAAGTCTTTGTAAGACTATCCACAACAACCCAGATATCATTGTTTCCTTTAGATGACTTCGAAATTTCGGTGACAAAGTCCATGGTGATGTTCTCCCATTTCCATTCTAGTATGGGTAATGGTTGCATCATCCTGTTATACTTATGTCTCTCAGCCTTCACTTGCTGAAATACAAGGCACTTTGATGTATACTCAGTGATCTCCTTCTTCATGTTATCCCACCAATAATGCTCTCAGAGTTCTTGATACATCTATTCATTTCATGGGTGAATGGATAAATTTAAACTATGTGAATCATCTAAAAGTTCATTCTTTAACTCCAGATTTGATGGAACACATAGTCTTGTCCCACATCTCACAGTTCCTTATTCATTAATATTTAACTCTAAGGATTTCCCTTTTCTAATAGTTTCCACTTTCTTCTGAATTCCCACATCATCCTTTTGAGCATCCTTTAACCTTTCTAAAAGAGACGTTTGTGAAATAATTTGTGAAAGGATTGATGAAGTTCCATTATTTATGATTCCCATGTCTATCTTCATCAAATCTAAGAAGATTGTATCCATTTCAATTCTCATCAATGATAGAATCGTTTGGTCCTTTCTACTTAGAGAATCCTCCACCTTATTGACTTTCCCAAGGTGGTAATGGGTTGTGTATTCATAGTCTTTGATCAGATCTAACCATATTTGTTGGCACATATTCAACTCTTTCATTGTGAATATATACTTGAGGCTTTTTTGATCCGTATATATTTCACACTTCTCCCCAAAGAGGTAATGCTTCCAACTTTTTAAAGTGAATATTACTGTTTCCAACTTGAGATAATTTGTTATATAGTTTTTCTCATGAACATTCAATTTCCTTGAAGCATAGGTAATGACTTTGTCATTTTGAAACAACAAATAGCTCAGGCCCTTCTTCGATGCATCACTGAATTCCACAAAGAGTTCTCCACTTGTGGGTAATGTGAGGACGGGTTCATTGATAAGAATCTTTTTCAACTCTGTAAACCTCTCTTTGCATTCATCACTCCAAGAAAACTTGACTCCCATATTAGTTATCATATTAAGAGTGTTTGAAAATCGTGAGAAATTTCACACAAATCAGCGATAATATCCAGCTAACCACAGGAAACTATGGATATCCGTCACTTATGTTGGCCTCATCCACCCCTCAATTGTACTTGTCTTGGAGTGATCCACAGATATCCCATTACTTATGATGATATGACCCAATAATGATACCTCCTTTAACCAGAACTCACACTTGTTGTACTTTTCTTAATGCTTCTCCTTTCGAAAGGTCTCTAGTATAGTGCTTAGATACTCCTCATGCGCCTTCTTTGTTTTAAAGTATATTAGAATATCATCTATAAATACTACCACAAATTTGTCGAGGTAATATTTTAATACTCTATTCATCAATTCCATGAAGATTACTGGAGAATTAGTGAGTCCTAAAGGAAATACTAGGAATTCATAGTGCATGTATCTTGTACGAAAAGTAGTCTTGGGGATATCGTCCTTCTTCACCCTTATTTGGTAATATCTCATCCGAAAATCCACCTTGGAGAAGCATTTTTCTCCACATATCTAATAAAATAATTCATCAATTTGGGGTAGAGGATACTTTTTCATTATCGTGATTTTGTTGAGCTCACGATAATCAATGCAAAGGTGCATTGACCCATCATTCTTCTTAACTAAGTGGACTGGTGAACCCCATGGTGAACCACTTGGGCACATAAACCCTTTATCTAGGGTCACATGTAATTGTTTCTTCAAATCATTAAGCTCCACAATAGTCATTCTATACAGAGTCTTGAATATTGGAAGTTCTTGAGGTATAATATCAATTGAGAATTCAACATCTCTTCTAGGAGGAAGACCAGGAAATTCCTCAGGAAAAAACCATAAGTAATTCCCTCACAATAGGCATGTACTCAAGGATGGTTTCTTCCTTATACTCAATCAAATGAGCAAGATACACATGCTCATAGGGTAGTAATATCCACTCTTGACATAATGGTGCTAAAGATTATTCATCCTCCTCCTTGCACTTGTACAAAATTGGGGGTCAATTCGCCACTTAGAGAGTGATTTCACTCTCACGGCAATTTATGCTGGATTTATATAGGGAAATCCAATACATGACAAACTTTTCATTAAATTAAACTAGAGGAAGTATGAATAGGTCATCTAGAAATTTAAACCACAAATTGTGATAGGGAAGGAGCTATATTCATGGGTTGCAATGATTTCCCTATTTTTCGTTCTCACCAACATCTTTACTTCCATGATTTGTGGTGGTGTTGGGATTATTATACTAAAATTTTGGGATATAAAAGAATTTGTAGAACTAGAATCAAAAAGTGTGTTATCTATTATTGAAGTAATAACTAGTGTACTTATCACCACATCATTTATGGGGTTCACTTCGGTGGTAGTGAGGGAAAAAGCTCACCCTTGCTACCTTTCAGGTTGTTGGTTGCCTCCAAAAACCCTTGGCTTAGGGCACTGGTTTGAAAATTTCCCTAGTTCATTGCATTTGTAGAAATGAATAGTTCATTGAGGGTAAAATAGAGCATTCCTATCCTCTTTCCTAGCCACGGGTTTTTCTTGTCAGCAGTTAATGGCTAGGTTCCCTTCTCTTCCACACCTAAAGCATTTCATCATCCCCTTCAGGCAATTTTTGGGGTGCTTATTTCCACACCTTTGGAAAGTGGGGTGCTGGATTTTCTGAGCATCATTGGATTTATCCATCGGACAACCATAATTAAAGTCCACCTTAACCTTATTATCTCCATGATACCCCTGAGACTCATTGATCTCCATTTTGACTTTGTGGTCACATTGGACAATTTCCTCATAGCACTTGAAGTCATAAATCGCTAGGGATTTATGTAGGATAGGTTTTAGCTCACCAAGGAAGCGGCCAACCTTGAATTTTGGCGTAATGAAAAAGCCATAGGCATATCGTGTAAGCCTTGTAAAGTTTGCCTCATAGGCTGTGACAACTTCATCAAATTTGTTTTGAGGTCAAATAAGTCCCTTTCCATATTAGGTTGGAGGGTGTTCAGAAAATATTTATCAAAAAACATATTCCGGAAATCCTTCCATTCCAATGCCTTGATCTCTTCCTCGGGATTCGTATTTTTTTATCAATATCCACCATTGATCATCTTCACCCTCCATATGATAAGAATCTGTAATAACCTTCTCTTGTTCAGAACATTGAATAATGGAGAAGTTCTTTTCAATGGAGTTGATCCATTGTTCGGCAATTGAGGGATCATATGATCTGTTAAAAGTAGAAGGCATTTGTCTCATGAAGCTCTTGATTTCAACTTGTTATTTCTTATGGGGGTTTTAACGTTCTTCGTGACCCATGTTTCTATTCAAAACATGAGTTTACTGAGACATTATCGTGATAAAGTTCTGAATTCCTGCTCCCATCAGATTGGGCATCTCATTAGAATAGTCATCACATTGTTCTTCGCATTGGTTGTTAGATCGAGTCCTCCTATTACCGTCTATTGGCTAGAATAAAAGAAAATATAGGTGTAACACATAAAGGATAATCTAAAGATAAAAACAAATGACTTATAAATTATTTTTATTTTCTTAAATTATGAATTTATAGGCTTCAATATATGTTATCCATGATCTACTTCCCAACATATATTCTTAGGGGGAATTTTTTTATTCCCTAAATAATGGTTCATACTAATTTACCAAATTATATCCCATAGGAGTGTCATAACCAAGAGTACAGCAAGGCCCATTTTCATACACCAGTTCTCGTTCGAGTCTAGCTCAAAGCGATGTTTTCAGGTTTTACCCCTAGATACATATGTTCCAGAGCCGCCTCTACCTGCTTGTATCCGGAAAGGGATGTATTTTATTGATAAACCACTTACTCAATACTCGCCAAAATTTAGGGATGTTTTTATTATAATTAGTATTATCCTTAAGTCTGTCACTAGGGTTTTCTAATCCTAATCCCAAAAATAACTAAACTTATCCTATGATAATAACTATAACAACCCTGCACTTTATATCACACTTAATCAAAATTTATTACATAAACTCTTCACTTTATACAACATATAATATCGATAGGTATAGTGTATTATGGTCTTATTACCATTACATAACAACTTAAAACATTAAATACACATCTTTATTGAAAACTTCTTTTACATGACCATACACATTCCTTCGTACTTAGCATTGCATGGGATAACCTAAGGACATGCATAAGAAAAGGGTGAGCTATAAAGCCCAGTAATGGAGTAAACAAGGCATAACATGAATAATATATTACATGTTATGAAATATTCATATCAATGTATCACAATAGAATCATTAACATAAAGGCATGATATAGCATGATTATCATAACATGGAAATGTGGCAACAACATTTAACATGATATTAGCATAAGCCAAGGACCATTGAATATTGAGCATGATTAAACCCTTATTTCACTTGAATTAGCATTATTAAATCCTAATTTCACTTGATGTATCATGATACTAGTCTTTACCTAATGCATTGGAGCGCTATCAGGGCGCACCCTTCTTAATCATTTCATTTCATGTATAAGTGTGTCACATAGATCATACAACATCGATTCATTAAAAATTATCATTTATTATATGATAAAGGAATGTGGAATTCATACATGAAACTATATAATCAATAGGTAAATGTGCATAAATTTTAATACCATTGATAGAGAAATGGGCATGGTATTCACTACACAACCGCTTTGGCTTAGAAAATTGCATTGCAATTTCGGCAGCATAACGGTGTGATATAATAATTCATAAAAATAGTTTATGATAGTGAAATAGGTGTACCATCATATGTACATGAAATTTACATTAAGGGGTCTTATAGATATATTTCCCAACAAATTTAATGGAATTTAGTTTCAAAAAATAAAATAATTGCATGAATGTAAATGAGGAGAGAGAAATCTGTTACGGAATTTTGGCATGGTAACGGTTGTACATGGGAGGAATTAATGGGATATAAAGGGGTATATAATCATTAAAACATAATAAGTGAAGTATGGGAGAGGTGATAAATCATACCCCAACATTTTTAATTGAAAATACAAGGGTATAGAAACATAAAGAAACTTGGACAAAAATGAGATAGGAATAAATCCCTTACGTGGAAGTGTGACCCCAAAGGCTTGGGAGAGACTTGATAGAGGCTTCTTGGAAGTTTGGGGCACCTTTTGGGGATTATATAGAGAGTAGGGAAGTGTTTGGTCGAGCCCCAAATGTTTTGAGTGAAGAGGAAGTGGGAGCTTGGATGGGTTTATATAGTAAAAGAGATGGAATTCATTATTATTTAGGTTTTGGACACTACACAATAAACTAATCAAAACCACAAACCAACCCATGGTGTTTGCCCATGTTTTTTTTCAAACATGAGTGGAAAACATTATTTTATAAGTAAAATTTCCTAACTTATTAAAATATTAGGCTTTATTATGTGGAGGTGAGTCACACTCTCAAAGAAATCATTTTAAAAAATTTAAATGTTTTATAAGTCTTAGAGGGTCTAATAAAGCATTTTAAAATAAAAAACAAACATAAAATTACATTATTTTAATTTTAAAACATATATTTTCAGAAAATCACATTTATAGTATTTTATTACATCATTATTGGGTCATTATGATTTCATAAAACTCATTATATAATTAAATGGTATTTAATTTTTACCCAAAAATTCGGTTGTGTCAAAATATTATGAAAAATTCACCGTTAGATAATTTTGATGTCATGATTCCAAAAATAATATTCATTTTAACTAAATAAATTTGTAAATATGTGAATTTTTTACTTTTAAAATAAAAACTGACATTTATCGAAATTTTACGGGTTTTGACAAAAATGGATTTCTAACCCTAATAAAAGTCATAATTGTATTCATAAAAATTATATGATCATTTATATTTAATAAAAAGAAATTTATTGCTAATATTTTATTAAAACATTATTTAATTCAAAAATCCATTTATTCATCAAAATAGATTTCTTAATTTAATATTAACTAAAAATACTATTTGTGCATTAAATACTATTTATAAAGTAAAAATAATAAAACGAATTTATGTTATTTATTATATAAAAAACAATGCACATAATCATAGTGATAGATTCTTGTTACATACCCCCTTATAACACCCCGCATATGAGCTTAATGTGTGTGATGGTGACAGACTCTTGGGGTGGCTCGGATAACATCACTTGGGTCGTAATCTCTATCAACTTTCACTTCTCCCATAGGCAGTTCCATTTGAGCTTAACGTGTTGAAACTCGGCATGGGCTTAGTCAAGATCGAATCCTAATGACACCACCACTTTTTTGAGCTCTAAAAAATGGGATTCGTACGGAGCAGTTCTACTGGATGAGGTCATCACTTCCATTGTCTAAGTAAATTGGATATGTTAAAGCCCTTTATTTATACTAATCAATTACTCACTATTCAACAGCTATATTAGAAACAGTAACAATTCTTAATGGTATTTTGAAATCCATAAAACCAAGTAAGTGAATTTGTTATATATCCATTTTACATAATAATACATTTAATTAGATCAATATGAATATTCATTAATAAATGTTTTCGTCATTATAGGTTACAAAGGACCCTGAAGATTCAGGATATCATTTGGGTAATAATTGATTGTATGATAAAAGGGGGTCATTTATTTTCAATTCAAGAGACCCTTTCAGAAGATGATTTGGAGAATATGTATGTATGGTAGATTGTATGACTTCATGGATCTCATTTTATCATCATATCTGATAGATACTTTCACTTTAAATCATGGTTCTGTAAAGGATTACAAAAGGTTTTGGGTACCCAGCTTTAACTTAGCACATCATATCATCCTAATACTGATGTATAGTCAAATAGGACAATCTATATTTTAGATAATATGTTTTGTTCATGAATTTTTGACATCATAGAAGCTTGGGATGATAATATTTCTTTATATGATTTCACATAAAATAACATATTATATGATTTAATTCATATGGTATCTTTTGAGGGTCCTTAGGGTTGGTTGTTTTGATCACTGCTATGTTGAAATGAGGAAGTGAGGTGGTTGTTGTAGGGTTAATCATGGAACATGATACCACTAATAGAAGGCAGTTAATAGAGAAGTAGTAATTCACCAATTAGGGAAGGAAGGGATCATATAATAAAAAGAGGACATAGCCCTTGGAATACATTTTAGGCAACTGGTCTTTCTTTTAGTAGACTTCATGACTATGGAATTGATGGTTGTAGAAATAAGGGAAGTTAGTGTCAAGATATGTTGGACCATTTATGATTGCTGAGAATATCAAAACAATAGGCTACCATTTAGATCTTACACCATGTTACTGAGGTATACAATATTTCTCTATGAATATCAGTTTTAGTGGTACATTCCTAAACCAACGCATGTGAATTATTGTGAGGACTTTGAGCTCAATCCAGACACGTCATTTATAAATAACCTGGTATGGATCATAGACTATAGTGAGAAAGTGTTGCAGGGAAATGTAGTATAGCTTATCAGAGTCCTATGGTAGCATGGTCTTATTCCAGATAATACCCAGGATTGGGAATAAAATGTGTGATCTTAATGTCACATATTGTTTTAGGGTAATTTCTTGAGATGCTTCTTGAGGACAAGAATTCATTATAGGGGGATATTGTAATGAACTGGAGTTTTTTCAGTACTTGACGCCTTAATTTCAACCCGTTGCTATGTTTTGTTGAGTTATACTTTGATAGGGTGAAGTCTCAAGTATCCTCTCATTGGTTTTTTTGAGTTTTATAGGCTTTAAAGTGGATACATGGTTCGAGTATAGTTAGGGGAAATCATGTGGTTCTCCCTAGGAAATTGTGTCTCATGTCTATTGAATAACAGAGGGAAAAGCATGGTTTGTGCATGGTTAGAGTATACCATGTAATCCTTTCTAGTAATATATGTGTCATGATAGATAGATAGAGGAAAAATCATGGTTGGTGAACTTCTAACCAAACCGTGTGGGTTCCTAGAAGAGGAAGAAAGCCTCACATAGTTGACACACTATTTGGTAAACTATGTGACCAAACAATTAATAGGGTTTTAATTAATCTGAAAATTTTATTTAAATCTTAAAACCTCTCATTTATTCTCTTACTCCTATGGATATTGAACCTGAAACTCTAGTGGTGATTTTGGATAGTTGTCCTCCCTCTATACTCCAAATCCAATAGATCTAGAGCATTGGATCGTATAGATTCAAGGTAATATATTGTTTCCCCTCAATTCTTTTATTTTTTCAGAAAATGGAATTTCCCATGGTGGCCTTTTCGAACCCTCCACACAGAGAAACCCTCCTCCCCCACGAAGGGTTAGTACCCACAGGCAGCTCCCCAGCCCGGGAAGGAGTTGTTTCCAGCTGAGATGGCAGAGTATCCTGGAGGGTAACAGCCTGGCAGTGATGGTTCGACACAGCGATCCATCAGCAATTGGGCCGCGCCTCATTTTTTCCTCCCAGAGGAGTTCGGATGGCCCGGCAAGGCAGGTGGATCCCGAGGGAGAGACTCCTACCGAAAGCGTACTCACAGGATTTGAACCCTAAACCTCCCAAAGAACAACCTTTTTTTTTTGGAAACTCACCTTCACCACTACACCACCACATAAGTGTAAAACGTGTTGATGGGTAATGAGGTATTGGATTGGTCTGCCCACCTGCGTGCTGCACGTCCTCAGCGCGGCCCAAGGTGGACAACCCTTGGGATTAGGCCAGTTCCCAATGGGGTAGAGGGGCCCATGAGTGGTTTGCTAGCATATAGCGTGTGTTGCCTTGTGAGGAATCGAACCCGGAACCTCGGGGTCAGGACGTCACCACCTTTAACCAACTCACCCGGGCCCCTCATGAAAGCGTGTTGATAGGTAACAAGGTATTGGGCTGGCCTGCCCACCTACGTGTTGCACGTCCCCAGTGAGGCCCAAGTTGGAAAACCCTTGGGATTAGGCTAGTTCCTATTTTCCCTTGGAATGAGTCTTATATTTGGGATATTGTGGCTAGATCTATAGACTCTTATGTGTTCTAATAGAGTATTCTCATTCTATCTATGCATATGGGACCAAATCTAAAGAATTTATATTTTTCCTTGATTCTATCTAGATAAAACATTGAAAGAAAATACCTTTTGGTAAGTTTATACATATTTCATCCCTTATCATGATTACCCGCTTAAATTTCAATACTAGAGGATATATATTTATGTACTGGTTCTTTTTTTAGTGAATTTTAGTGTGGGGCATGATTCGAGTATCGTTCCTTTGAGGATTTGGGGCTTTGGATTCAATGTGTTAAAGGTAGAAAATCCTTACTATATTAGGCCTTTATATGGATTAGTATGTAATGTTGGGTTGTGAGTATGTTCTTGGTGTTGAGATACATCCTTTAGTTAGATCATGTGAGTGTGTGTGTGTGTGAATATCCCATGTACATATGTTGTGTGTAAGGCTATAGTTTATTCATGCTTGATATACACTATTGTGCCAATATGTTTTATTCCTTTCTCTATGTAAATGTTTGTCCATTAGAGGTTTTTATTCTATTAGTAGATGAAATATAGACCATCACGATTAAGTAAAATCTTATAGGGGAAGAATGTATAGCATGAATTAATGATGATAATGGTCTAAGACGCAGGGATAGGTCATGATGACCTTGTGGCATGACATAAGGTAGAGTTAGGGGTATGATGACCTTGTATCCAGAATCATGATCGAGATAAGGCACGATGGACTTGTGGAATGACCTAATACTTGTTAAAATTGTGGATTCTCATATATTATTGGGGGTGTATTTGAGGTTGACCAATTAACACGACTATAATTATGACCATTCTACTTATTTGGAGCCAAAACAGGTTAGGTTGGGGTATGTGGTGGCTTGGTTAGTATGTGTTCACTCAATAGATGTTTTCTTGTATGCTTGTGTGTGTATTTACTTTTCCATCATGTAATACACTTCAATATACATGTGAAATCGTGTTAAGGATGCATTGGAGGTGTTATACTAGGTTATACTCACACCCTTTATGGGAACCTTGGTGTGTGTGTAGATTTCATGACTCAGATTTGGTGAAGGAAATGGGTATTGTGACAGGTTTCTAAGATCATGGAGCAAGGATATAGAGGCCGTATTAGGAAAAGATCTAGATAATTGTCACAACACATTTATTTATTTATTTATTTATTCCAATTTTACTTGTCGACCTACCACATTTGGGGTACGTTTTGTTATGTTTCAATAAATTTTCATGATATATATTATTTTTATTATTTTTATTATTTTTATTATTTATTTTGTGATGTTTTTTTGGATTATATTTGTATTGTTTTTGAAGGTTCTGAGCGCAGTGGAAGCATGGTTGACATAGTAACCAACATTGATTTTACCCAGATCAATGATTATTCTGGGATCAATACGATCATGAATGCAAGTCTCCTTGGAATATAATCAAAGATTTAGATAAAGAATAAAGAGGCCTGAAGCCTTAGAGAGGATCTTGCACATCATGTTTATAATTAATTTAATTAATTTCATAGAGAAATTAATACCTGGATCTTCGGTATTTTTTTCATTGATGATTTTTATCATCCATAATGACCCTTCTGGATTATCTTGTTGCACTTGTAAGGATCCAAACTAGAATCCCTATAGCAGTGATCCACATGTGCTCCGATGGCCACTGATCGACAACGCTTTTTCTCCAGGTGCTAGCGCGGTGAAGCGAGTGTCTTGTGTTGGTCGTTCGTGATAACTTGTTCTTCGGTCTTGAAGAAAGTCTCTTGCTCTTGAGAGGGGAGAGAAGAGGATTCGAGAGAGAAATTGTTTGGCTCAACAATTCTCAATTCACTAGGCATGTGGGGTCATGTGTGGTACAATAGGTGTACTTGTCTATTTATATATATGGAATTTGAGTTAAAATATTAAATTGCATAGAAACAATTAAATATATTAAAGAAGTTAAAGAAAACCCATGCATTTAATAATAATACCACGTCGTTATTTATGGTGTTCCAACTTGCACAAAATGGAATTATAAATTCTACGTCACAAAATAATATCAATGTTATTTTAATTTGTGCCAACTAGATAAATAATTATTTACCATATTTCAAATAATTATTTTACTACTGGACTGACCTTGGTCTTCTCGAACTCTACTTCTATTTATTGAACACTAGAATAAATAAATAAATAATTTATTCTCATTAATAAATATATTATTTACAAACTAGTAAATAAATACTTATTAAATGTTAAATAAAATAAACAAATATATTTTATTTAATTTATGAGATCAATTTAACATGAATAAAATTATTCTATGGTCTTGCGAATAATATTTATTTCTTTAACAAAATTCAAATATAATTTAACTGAGACCACCAAAAACACTTAATGTGTAACCCTCTAGAATTCTTTCTCGTTGGCATTAGGCAGGATTTCCTAAAGTCCAAGAGTACTGTCTTGCAACAGGTCAAGGCACCCAAGTGAAAGATTGTAATGTCACAACAATAACATCCACATATGAATGCTCAGTGTGTAATATAACCCCTTTTCCACAATATCTCATCAAGCAGGTTTCATGGTTGTGTCATCAAATTTTATGCTTGATACGTTGTTCTTTGACTACATAAACTAAACTTGTCGTTACACCATGGTCATGGAATTTTGCGTGACGGTTCTATTTCAATCAAAGGGGTGAGATATCAACTTCAATTAATGGAAGGGACAAATCGTTCCTCGACTTATCCATTAATAACAAGCCACTCATGATGCACCCAACATACACTACTTCTCACCAACTTTTTGCGTGAAGGTTTTAGTTAGTAAATAAAAGTGAGTAAGTCATGACACATATTAATGATAATCTTAAAGTCCAAGGATCATTACACACGCTCATGGATATAAATATCCGATGACACAAAAACATGCAGAATTCCTACTAGCGGGTCTGTTCTCAGAATCTTCTATCTTGAAGATTACCAAGTGTGAACTTCATGAGAGGAAGTCTCATCTACTTACGAGTAGTCACACCTGACAGTTTTCATGTTATGTGTCCCATCATAGAATGTCATCCAACCGCAAAACTATATTTAAGAATATTGTTATAGCATTTCAAGGTTCTCATCATAGTAGGGAACTGCCATGACCTTATCAATGTAAAAAATACTCTAGGACATTATTTCATCATAGTCATGCAGAACAATGAACAATATGTAATAATACATTAAATATTCATGTAATAAAAGTAAATCGAGTTGTCTCTAGGACAACAACTCTTATAGTATTATATTGTGATGGTTTTTATTATTGAGGGTGTAGTCTACCCACATTACATTAGACCCTCAACACTAGTCGATGTCCTCTTGCATACGGGGAGGCATGCATGAGGTCATGTGGCTCTCCATCCCAAATCGGGTGATTCGGGTCGGGGTGTTACATTAACATTATAATTTTATACTTATACAACATTAAAATATGGAAATGTTTCTTATATTGAATATTAAAAGGAAATATTTGGAGAGGCCATTAAAAACATGATTCGTCTTAGGATTATAAATTAAATTATCAAGTTTACATGTTTGTGAGTCTCTATTGTGAATGCTTACATGAGGTGAAATTTAATAATCTATTTGCCTAAAATTGATCTACTATGTTCATTATAGTTAATAACTATTCATATTTTCTATAATTGAATATACTATTACTATATAAATGACAAAAACATTGAAGAAAATTTTTTACTTACTAATCCTTCTATCAGTGATATTCTAGAAGTTAATTTTGAAATAAAATAAATTGAAAAGAAATATTCATGGTCTCTGAAACGAAAATAATCAAAGATAAGCACCTCTTGATGCCTAAAATATAGGGATAAAACTCAACAATCTAATCATAAAAAAGATATTTTTGTTTTTTCCATTACTTGTTATTTTAGGAAGCATTATATGTTCCTCACACTCAATTTAGATACCCTAAATATTTATTTTTAGGATCCAAATAATGGATTTAAAATAAATCAATAACATATTATGTTCATTATGAATGTGTGATGCGTTAAAATTAATATTTTACAGATAAACATCAAATTATATGTTTTAGATTTTGTTTTTATTAGAATTATTTTATGATTGGTCAATATATATATATATATCATCTAAATCATGGTATGAGGTCAATGACTGAATAAAATAAGCCTATACATGTCATCAAATAGAGACAAATTAAGTTATGTATCTAATATTTAACTAGAAAAACTTATTCAAAAAAATAAAAAATTTGTTCAATGTTTCTGCATTATCTAAAAAAAAATAACCATAATGATTGTGCATATTATGTTTGTAAATTTATGAAAGATATCGTATACTATAAAAAAATAGCATCCCCAAATAGGTATTTCTTAAGTTAATTAAAATCTAAATTAAAATATTTTTTAATCATTTATTTGTATATATTTTATTAGTACTATTGAGATTTCCAATAGTCTATATACTAAAAATAAGAATTATATTTGTTTAGAGATGAGTTTAAAGAACATGTGGTGTAAAAATGTTTTTTAATATCATGTTTATTTGATTACCTATTATGTTTGTATTTTTTATTTAAAAAATTTATATTTCTTTAGGAATTTGCCACATATAAATTTGATACCTAATATGTTCGGTATGACTCAAAGTTCTTGTTTTCAATATAAAAGTGTGATTTTAGTCTAAATTGTGATTCAAATAGCCAATACCAATAGAATGAGTTTGAATTTTCTTGATACTTTATAAAAAATTGTCGAAAATTCATTTTTTATGTGTAGTAATTGACCATATATCAATTTGATACATTATGTGGATAGTATGGCTCAAAGTGAGTGTTTATAATAAAAGTGTCATTTCTGTGAAAAACATGATTCTAATTTCCAAAATCGATCAAAAAAGATCGAATTCTCCTGATACTTTATGAAAAAGATCCATTATTAATTTTTGATTTGTAATAATCAACCACATGTCAATATAACACATTATATTCCTGGTATGACTTAAACTGTGTATTTTCACATTAAAAAGTTTCATTTTACTCTAAAATACATGTAATGCAGCCAAAACGAAGAAAATAAGTTTATATTTTCATTATAATTTAATAAAATTATCCATAATTCATTTCTAATGTGTACTAATTGACTTCATGTCAATCTGACACACTATGTGGCCGATATGACTCAAAGTGAATTTTTCCAATATAAACGTGTCATTTTAGTCTAAAAAGCATTTCACAATGATAAAACATAGAAAAAAAGGTCTCATTATTTCGATACATTAATAACATAATCCATAATTAAATTTTGATGTGTAGGAAACTACCTCACATCAATTGGACACACAATGTGTCTCGTATGACCCAATGTGTGTGTTTTTGTTATAATAGTGTAATTTTAGTGTAAAACATAATGCAGATATCTAAAACCAAGAAAAAATGTTTTTATTGTCTTGATATTTTAGTAAAATGATACATGACTTATTGTTTATGTATATAAATCTACCAGAAACCAATCTAACACATGACTTGGTCGGTATGACTCAAAGTGTTTGTTTTCAATATAAAAGTGTCATTTTAGTCTAAATTGTGATTCGCATAGTCAAAAACATGAAAATGATTTTATATTGTCTTTTTAATTTAGGAAAATATTACATAATTAATTGTTTATGTGTTTGAATTTATCTCACATCAATCCAACACACTATGTGACCAAAATGACGTAAAGGGCATGTTTTCAATATAAAATGTCATTTTAGTCGAATATGTGATCCACATGGAGAAAACTAAGAAAACAAGCTTGTATTGTATTTATACTTTATGAAAATGATCCATAATTATTTTTTTATGTGTAGTAATTGACCTCACATCAATATGATACACGATGTGGTTGGTATGACTCAAAGTACATGTTTTCACATTTAAAAAGTTTCAACTTACTCTAAAACACATGTCACATAGCCCAAACCGAGAAAACAAGCTTGAATTTCCTTGATAGTTTAGGAAATTGATAAATTATTCATTTTTGATGTGTATAAATTGACCTTGCATCAATCTGATGCTTTATGTGTCTATTATGACATAAAGTACAAATTTTCAATATAATTTTCATTTTAGTCTAAAAATGATTCATATAGCCAAAACTGAGTAAATAAACTTAGACTATTTTGATACTTTTGTAAAATGATCGATAATTAATTTGTGACATATAGGTATTGACCTCACAAAAATATGAAAAATGACATGACCGATATGACTCAAAGTGTATGTTTTCAATATAATAGCATCATTTTAATCTAAAATGTGATTCAGATAAGCAAAACCAAAAAAATGAGCTCAGATAGTCGTGATACATTAGTAGAATTTTCCATAATTAATTTTTGATATGTATAATTAAACCACACATAAATGTGACACACAATCTGGTAATTAGGAATCAAAGTACATGTTTTCAATATAATAGTTTCATCATAGTCTAAAACACAATTCATATAGAAAAAACTATGAAAAAGAGCTTTTATTTTCTTTATACTTTAGAAAAATGAATCATAATTCATTTTTGACTTTTAAGAATTTACCACATGTCAATCTAAAACATTATGTGGATTGTATGACTCAAAGTTCTTGTTTTTAATATAAAAGTTTCATTTTAGTCCAAAACTATATTCATATAGCCAGAACTGAGAAAGCGAGCTTATATTATCTTGATACATTATGAAAATGTTCCATAATTCATTTGTGACATGTAGAACATGACTACACATAAATCCAACACATGATGTGACTGATATGACTAAATGTTCATGTTTTCAATATAAAAATTTCATTTTAGTCTAAAATACGAATCATATATCCAAAATCAAGAAAACAATCTTGGATTATCTTAATACTTTAGGAAAGCAATCCATAATTCATTTTTAATGCGTGAGAATTAACTGCACAATGATATGGTACACGATGTCGCCAGTATGAATTAAAATGTGTGTTTTTACATTTAAAAAGTTTTAGTTTACTCCAAAACACATGTCACATAGCTAAAACAAGATAAAAAGCTCGGTATGTTTTTAAACGTTAAATGAGTGATCCAAATTTGGAAAAAGGATTCATAGGAAGAGTGAACGACAACCACCAATAGAAGGTGTGAACCACATTCACATCTGGAATGAAAGCTATAACAACTAATAATATAATTGATGTAATTAATTATATCAACAACTAGCAATAAAAATAACTAATTAATATAATTAATAAATAAAATATAAATTAAAATTTATAATTTAATTAAAATATTAGTAAATAATGATATAATTACAAACAACAATGAAAGTGATTAAGATAATAAATAACTGCTAATATCATTAATATATTCAACAATCAACAATATAATTTATATATATTATTAATTAACAATGTAACTAATAATTCATAATATATTTATTAATTAATAGTACAATTAATAATAAATTATATAACTAAAAATATAATTATTAATAATATAATTAATAGTATAACAGATAATATGAATAATATATTCCCTAACTAACAATATAATTTATGATATGTGGATTATATAACATCCCAATTATAATTTGTTTTTTCATTTATTGTTACTAAAATAAACATTGGTTTTATTTTAGGGATACACTTTTGTATAGAGTTCAGTTGTTCGTTGTAAAAAGAATGTTATAAGATTTTTTTTATTTGGTTGTAATTTTTTTATTAATTTAAACTATTATTTCAATTTATATATTTTGAATTAAATTATTTAATATAAATTTTGAATTTAAATGATGGGGAAACGTAATATTTTTATTGAAATTGTGTTTAATTATATAATTTAAATTGTTTTTTTTATGATTTTCAAATATTTAGTTTTTGGTTCCGGATGTAATAGGGATTCAGTTCTACAACTACTGAAATGACCTTTATTAATTCTTAGAAAAATTATGATAATGACCTCATTTATCAATGTTATAAACACCTATAAAGGATTCCTTTATCAGCACTAACATAAAGTGTTGATAAATGCCTCATTTATCAATGCTAAAAAAAAGCACTGATAAAAGGCATACACTTTTTATGTGATTAGCTTATCATCACTACTGTAACACCCAAATATTTTTATGAAATATTTCTCTTTAAAAGATTTAATTTCTTTGATAGCTTATGTTTCATGCAGCACCGAGTTTAAACAAACTGCAATATACTATTAAAATATTTTTATTATTAACATGACTGTTATACCTTAGTCATTTAATCGGTGGGTACTAATAGGATTAACCATATTATGAATTATATTAATTCTTAGTAATTAAACACTTAAATATTTAATAAAGTAAATTTATTCTTCAAAAATATGTTTTCTTCAAAAATGATTTTATTTCTTTCTATGAGAAAAAAAAATATAAGTAATTTTGAAACTTTTATAAAATTTATTTGACAAAATAAAATTAAGTTTTTGTTTTTATCATTTCCACATTATCATAGTATGAAATTTTGGGATTTTACTAAAACGTTTGAAATTTTAATGAATAGTGAAAATACTTATTTATATTAAAAAGTATATATTCTTTAAAAACATTTAAAAAGTATGATTCTATTTTGGATTATATTTAAATTTATATGTGTTCCTTTTGATTCTAAATAATCTAATTTTTGGTATTTAAAATTAATTTTAAACATGAATTTAGTATAAAATATGTTATACTTAAAAATGGTCATTTATCGGGAAAAACAATTTTGTTGCATTTTTCTAGTTAATTTTAAATAACAATCTATCATTTCTGTGTTTTTAATTTTAAAAAATTGATGCATATTTGATATTATTAAATCCATATTTATTAAATATACACCTTTTATTTTTTTCTATATGAATAGTAATCATGGTAAAATTTATCTACTCCATAAAAGGTAAATCGGGTAAACTATATTAAAAATAAGTGATTAGACCATCAGTTTTATTAAAAATTCTTATTAGATAAATTAAATTATATCCTTAACACCTAAGGTTCGAAATTGATTTATTTAATGGATGATTTTCCATTAAAATGAATTATAAATTATTTTTCTTTTAAAAATGGAATCCTCAGGTGTGGCCTATGACTTAGACATTATTAAAATCAATGAAAATGACAAAATGTCGCACTCTTATTTCTAATAAGTAAAATATATTTAATATTGAGTCAACAAGAAGATATACATGACTATATATATTATTTTTAAGATAAAATATTTGTGTTCATCATGGTAATTTATTTTTAAAAAAATAAGAATTATATAATTACTCTAATGGTTTACACAACATTGATGCTGTAATTATTCAATTAACATAAAATTAAAATAAATGATAATAAAAAACTTAAAAATAAAATAATTTGAGATATTTAAGGTGATCCATGATTTTTTTATATTCCCATGACATTTTTAGGATAGAACAAAATATTTGTTCCTAATTTTATTTGTTTTCTTGATGTTTTTAAATATCATAGTAGTGAATAGTATCAAAATTGACAATAATGATTTTTTATGGGATTAATATTTTATTAAATTATATAAAAAATCCTCAAAATATTTAAAAAATAAAAACTGAATATTATATTATCTAAAATTTCATAAATTGGAAATTAATGGTCAAATTAACAAAATATAAGTAAAAATTACAACCTTTTAATATTGAAAAACTTGTTACTGTTGTAAAAATTAAAATAGGCTAACTAAGGGTTAATTAAAATGATAAGGTTTAAAAAAACTAAAACATGTATAAATTCTATTGGTTTATGGGATTAAATCTTTATCTCAAATAATCTTATAATCCATAACCATTTTGTGGTATTTGGATAGAAAATGAACTTACTATAATTTAATCTTTTAGGAAATTTCAAAAACACCCCTCTCCTCCCTTATAAATACCACCCTTCACAACTCCTTTTCCTCACACCATTTAAGCCTTGAAGATTTCCAAATCTCTAAACAACACTATCCTCCCCACTCTCCCCATGTTGAAATGTTTTGGGTCCCACCAAAAAACCAATTCCAAATTCCTTAAAGGATCCTTCAAGGAGGTGATATTCAAGAGATAACTTTCTCAAACCACCTCCCCTAATTTCTTTTCATCTTCTGCCTTCTCCTAAACTCATTCATCCATAAAATCATAATAAATATAGTATCATTTATATACTATAATGTTATATTTAAAATGAAATATTTTCTATCTATCCCTTTTTCTCATCTATTCTTATTTAAAGAAAGTAAACCATTTTCCAAATTATGGAAATTAATTATCTCCATGGATAATTAGTTTTAGTTTCTCATTACAGCCTTCAAGGATGGTTATAAAACTATTATTATTGTTAAATATAATTATAATAATTATATTATTACTTTTTGTATGTTCTAGAACTAATATATAGACATAATATTTTATAAAATGAAACTAATGTGTGATGTTCGGAAAAAACTGCCAAAAATAAACTAAACAATTATCATTAATGTTTTATCAAAAGAATCATCTTCATGTTAGAAAAAAAAATATATAGGACCATTTAAACTTATTTAAGTGTATTATTAACATTTCATTTCACTTATATAATATTATTCCCATTTGAAAAGAACTTCCCTAATTATACACAAGTGAACTGTCCTTGAAACCATGAAACAAACACTTTTTGAATAAAGAAATTGAATGTTATAACTCATAAAAATTCCCAAAAATGAACTTCATAAAATTATACTAAATAAAATACATGTTTATTAGTTTATGAATTAAGTAATTTATTAATCTAATTTTCATATCTAATACATTAGGTGCAAGTATATAACTCATTCAGACATAAGGTAAGGGATCTCTCTAAACCTACATATTTCCTTAGGGTTATGATTTATCTCTATTTACCTCAATTTATCCATTCATTATTTTTATATAATTATCCTATGTTATGTTTATATGTGCCAAAAATATTTATTTATCTCAATTTATCTTTCTTTTATGTGGAATTACATGTTTTAAATGGTTCCCTTCTCATTTCCTCTCGATAAGTAAACCCAATTAAAGGGAACTTCTCTATTTATTACCCATTTTCAAGTACACCCCATAAATTGTTTTAATACTATACTATTTTTCTTAAATTACTCTATTTATCATGAAAAAATACATTATTTCATTTATTCTATTATTCAAAATAGTTATTCGTTTATCCTTCTTAAAGACTCTTAAATATTTTACATAAAACCGCAATTAATTGGCACATTTATAAAGTTAGCAACCACTCTTTTTAATATTTTCACTTCAGTTGGATATAATTATTCATGATCTACTCTTATTTTTCCAATTTCAATGACCACGAATGATTTAAATCCCTTGTTTAATAGATACCATTGTTACAATCCCTTTGGTTATGCCTTATGACAAGATAATTATACATGTTTCTTTCCATGGTTAACCCTTATGTATATTCCTTATGTTTGATTCTTTATATGGTACAAATATGCATGAACAAGTTATGATGAGTTCATCTAGATATGACTCCAAGGAATTGGGTAATTTTTCATTATCATGATACGTTATGTATGGGATTAGGGAGTAAACTTAATCAATTATGGGACTTTTCCCACCATGTGATATAGTCTTAGTAGTTTTCCTTGACACATTTTTATGGCATGTTATATGTTGTTACCAATTTCCAATGTTTCCATGATCATACGATTTCATATTCTATATGTTGTGTTTCCATGCATTTATTCATGATTCATTCATTTTATGTTATCATGTGATTCCTTCTAATTCATGTGTTATGTTTTATTCCCATTTTTATTCCCTTAATGGGATTTTTAGCTCATCCATTTTTTCAATGTATTCCCCAAGTTATCATATGCATTTGTAGGATATAAAAGTGTGTTAGGATCTAATTACAAATAATTATAAAAAATATGTTATATTCTAGTTTCATGTTTCCTAATTATGTACCTAGTATTCCAAAGACATTAGACTTTTTGATCCTTAGTTTTTATTTTACGGATAATTACACTTAAAATCATGTAATTATATGTGTATAAGGATAGGGTCACTACAGATTCATGGTGTTAAAAATAACCATTTTTTGTGCTGACTAATGTCCATTTTGTATTAATGTAGAACACTCAAGTTTTAATGTATGCTTTTAGGTGGTCTCTGGTTTTTTGGATAGGTTATTATCCAGATTTTGGTTCATGTTGGTTTAAGGTTATACTTGATTCCCACGTAACCTTAAAGTTCCATATAACAGGGGATTGAGGAGTTTATATTGATTCGAAAAGTTTTCCTTATGAATTTTCCATTCCTTCATTTTTTAAAAATCAAAAACACCCTATCTTAAGGAAAATTTCATTTCCCCTAAGATTTATCTTAATAGGGAAAAGATTCCTTCCCCAAGGAAATTTTCTCCTTGCTCTTTTTTTCATTATTCAAATCATAATTTTTATATGATTTTCCTTAATAAAGAAAATTTTCCTTCCTCAATGAAAAGTTTTACTTACCTTCTTTTCAGGGTTCATATTTTAGTTTCTCTAAATCTAACTCATTTTATTACTAAGTGTAAAATTAGGTTTCACATCTAAAACCTCGGAATTCTATAAATACATAGATATAGAGTATTCTGTTTTCAGACTCTGAATTCTCTGAAATTCATACTCTGAATTTTATGAAATTAAAACTCTAAATTCTCTAAAATTCAGGCTATGAATTCTCTGAAATTCAGACTCCGAATTCTCTGAAATTCAGACCCCGAATTCTCTTAAATTCTGACTCCGAGTTTTCTGAAATTCAGACTCCGAATTCTCTAAAATTCAAACTCCCAACTCTCTAAAATTCAGACTCCGGACTCTCTGAAATTCTGACTCTGAATTCTCTAAAATTCCAAATCCCAATTCCTTAGAATTTCAACACTGAATTCCTCAAAATTTGGACTCCAAATTCCTTATAATTCAGACTCTGAATTCTTCAGAATTTGGACTCTGAATTCCTCTAAATTCAGACACCCAATTATTTAGAATTCAGGTTCCGAATTCCTAAAAAATATAATTAAAACATCCTTATAATATAGAATATGATTGTTCATTTTCTTAGACTCTGAACATTTTTTTTACCTTACACTCTAAAAAATGGATTTGGTTAACAAACCAATTTTTGAACGAGCTCATAACATTGATGACTGATCTATCACTCTAGAGACCACATGCTGTTGAAGTGATTTCTAGAGAGATATACTCTCATGCTTTGTGCGTACTGAACACCTTGTTCAGATTGCATCGTGCGACTCTGATTATTTTTTTGTACAATCATGGGCTTCCAGGGATAAGAAGATAGAGGTTTCGACTACCTTAAAGATCGAGGAATTCCTTGGTTAGGAAGATAGAGGTGTTAACTACCTTGAAGTTCGAGGGCTTGTAGGGATAGCAAGACAGATACCAATATTCCTATCGAGGGATTACCCTCGTGTCGGTAAGATAGACTTTCTTGAAAGTATAAATCAAGGGACCTTTTATCCAAGGTTTTTGGATACCCTACTCTTTGGGTTAAAATATTTCATACTTGTTACTTGTATTGTTTCAAGTTTATTTTCCGTTGTATTTTGATTAATAAGGAAAGTATAACTATCTTGTACTTTCTTGTATTTTTATACTCAGATTATAAAGATTCTATATGCTTTAAGGTGCAATATTTTCCTTGTAAACTTTTCTTAGGTTTCATTTCTGGAACCATATTTCCGAAATCTAGAAAGTTTGTAGAACTAAGAGGTCTTGTGAATTTACCTTATTTAGCATTGTTAAACATAGTTTTCCTTAAGGTTAAAAAAGAAAGTTTTTATACCAACTGCAAAGGTTCTTAAGGAATTTTTAAAATATACAATTCATCCCCCCCCCCCTCTTGTATATTTAGCATCTACATCATATTTCGATCCTAACTTTTATGTATTCTTCTCGGTGGAAAGACTCTACACAATGAACAAAGTATATTTATTGATCAAGAAATTTTTCAAAAATACTAAAATAAGGTAAAGTAAAGCTTACAAAGTTAGTGCCCCTTTACATAGATTGTCCACTTAATATTAATATTATGATTAAATTCATTTATCTTAATAAGATCAAGGTTAACAATTAAATTTAATTTCTATTGAGTTTTCAATGTGAAAACCCTTTGTTCTCTCTACTATAATGACAACACCATGATGAAGATACACAACATTTCCATGAAACCAGTATGGGAGTAATTCTTCACACACAAAACCTATAGATATCTATCACTTTAATGAAATAAAAAAAATGATTTAAATGAGAAGAAACTTATGGTCCTTGTCCAATCATGGTAGGTATCAAATCCATATGGGTGACCACGGATCTCGGTGAGATCAAAATAATCGAAAAAATTGATCATTTGATTAATCAAGATGGATTATGATTATACATACATGAGACAAATGATAATTGAATAAAATAAGTAACACCAAAATAATTCTTGATATTATATGGAATGGGAAAAATTAAACATTATGTAACATAGGCCAGCAGTGGTAAATCAAGTACATTCCCATTAATGAAACTCACAGGGAAGACTTATCTAGTATGACTGAGACCTGAATGAACAATCCAGATGGAGAACTCCTTATAAATAATTTCAACAAAAATGTCACAAATAAATTTATAATGATAGAAAATTACATAAATAATTAAATTTAATATTTCAAATATGAAATCACTATTATAGATCATCCCTTCAATAGCATGAAAAAAGGGTTTTATTAATACTAAAAAATATTATTTTTTGTGAGTGCTCTTAAAATCATATGGATTTTAACAGTTATAAAAATAAAAGTGATAAAATATCCCTTTATCAATGATATTTTATCACTAATAAAGGACCACATTTCTCAGTGCTAAACTAGCATTGATAAAAGTCATGTTGTTGTGGTGTGATTCTAAATTTACAGCACACTATAGAAGAAAATAGTGAATTTAATTGAAATTATATTTAAATTATAAATAAAATAAAAAACACTATATTATAGACATTTAAAACATATTGGTTTATACAAATACATTGGTAAGTACAATTTATCACAAACATTCAAAAACATCAATATTCCACTGTCTTTAGTCCCTAACATGCTCTCAAAAGAGTTCGATCATGGAACCAATTGTCGAAGAAACCACTCTAGCTTGAGAAAATAGTGAACCCGTATAAAAAATACTTATGTTAGTAATAGTATACAGAAATAAATTAAACATAAATATTAAACAATACATAAATAAATTGTAATTTTTAAACTGTAATCATACATTTTGAGTCATAACGATCACACCATGTATTGGATTGAGGTTCAGCTAGTACCTACAAGTCAAAAATGAATTATGGATAACTTCACTAAAGTATTAAAATAATTTTAATGTGTTTAATCATTTTTTATTATGTGACATGTGTTTTAAACTAAAGTGTCAATTTTAAACTAAAAAAATACACATTGAGCCATATCAGGCACACTATGTATCAGATTGAGGTGTGGATGATTCCTATATATAATAAATGACTTATGAATCATTGTTATAAAATATCAAAACAATAAGAATGTGTTTGATTTTTTTTGACTATGTGACATGTGTTTTGATATAAAGTTTCAATTTTAAACTCAAGGCTGACACATCGATTCATACTGGGCACACCATGTATCGGATTGAGGTACCGTTAATTACTACACATCAAAAATGAATTATAAATTTTTTTCTTAAACTATCAAGACAATATGAATTTGTTTTCTTGGTTTTGATCTTGTTGTGTGTATCTTTTACTAAAATTTCAATTTAAAATGAAAACATGCACTTGAGTCATACCAGTCACATCATGTTTCAGGTTAACAAAATACTAGTTCTAACATAGCACAAATGAATTATGAATGATTTAGATAAAGTATCAATACAATATGAGTGTGTTCACTTGGTTTTTATTGAGTTACACATGTTCTAAATTAAAATGTCAATTTTAAGCTGATAATATACACTTCGAGTCATACCGGGCACATCTTATACCAGATTAAGGTGAGGATGATTCCTACATGTAAAAAATTACTTATGGATTATTTTCTTAAAGTATCAAAATAACCCTAATGAATTATCTCGTTTTTGAGTATGTGATGTGTCTTATGAACTAAAATTTCATTTTTAAATAAAAACACACACTTGGAGTCATAACAGTTACATCGTGTATTGGATTGACATGAGTTTTATTCCCATATATTAGAAATTTCTTGAGATTCATTTTTATAAAGTATAAAAACAATATTAATGTGTTTTAATAAAAATTTTGTATGTCATGTGACTTTTTTACTAAAATGTTAATTTAAACTGATAACCTGAACTTTGAGTCATACTAGTCACATTGTGTGTCATTTTGATATCTGACTAGTTCTCACAAGTCATAAATGACTTATGATTCATTTTCTTAAAGTATCAAGACAATATGAGTTTGTTTTCCTTATTTTCAATTAGTGACACACATTTTCAACTAAATTATCAATTATAAATAGTTAACATGCTCTTTGAGTCATACCAGCCACACCATGTATCAGGTTGAGGTGCATCTGATTCATACACATCAAAATTGACTTATGGATGGTTTCCTAAAGTATCAAAATAATTCAAATGTGTTTTATTAGTTTGGAGCATGTGATGTGTGTTTTTAACTAAAATGTATATTTTAAATAAAAACACATGCTTTGAGTCATACCAATCAAACTATGTGTTAGATTTACATATGGTTGATTATTAAACATCATAAATGACTTAAGGATCATTTTACTAAATTATCAAAAAAACAGATTTTTTCCTCGTTTTTGAGTATGTCACGTATCTTTTTTACAAAAATGTCAATTTAAACAGAAAACATATTCTTTGAATAATACTGGTCTCATAATGTGTCAATTTTATGTGCGACTAATTTCAAAATAACATAAATGGCTTATGATTCATTTTTATAATGTATCAAGACAATCTAAGAACATTTGCTTAGTTTTTAGTGAGTGACACATGTTTTGAACTAAATTTTCAATTTTAATCTAATGACAAACTCTTTGATTCATACATGGAACACCATGTATTAGATTGAGGTTTGAATAATTCTTACACATCACAAATGAATTACGAATAATTTTCCTAAATTATAAAAACAATCTAAATTCATGTTCTTTGTTTTGAGTATATGACATGTGTTTTGAACTAGAATTTCATTTTTAAATAAAAATAACACTTGGACTAATTATTGCGCATACCAAATGTTTTGAGTATATCATGTGTATTTTTTACTAAAATTTTGACTTAAACTAAAAACACACACTTTGAGTTATACAGGTCACATCGTGTGTCATTTTGATGCGTGAAAAATTCAGATATGTCAAGAATGACTTATGAATATTTTTTATAATGTATCACGACAATCCAATCTTATTTTCTTGGTTTTTAGTGAGAAAAATATTTTTTCAACTAAACTATCAATTTGAAATTGATAACATACACATTGAGTCATGATGGGTGCACCGTGTATCAGATTAAGGTGTGGCTGATTCTTACATGTTAAAAATGACTTATGGATCTTTTTCATAAAGTATCAAAACAATATGAATTTGTTTGATCAGTTTTGAGTATGTGATGTGTGTTTTGAACTAAAATATCAATTTTAAATAAAAACACACACTTAGAGTCATATCGGTCACACTATGTCTTGGATTGAAATGTAGTTGATTCCTATACATCACAAATGAATTAAGGATAATTTTACTAAATTATCAAAAAAAAATATGAATGTTTTTACTCATTTTTTAGTATGTAACCTATCTTTTTTACTAAAATGTAAATTTAAATTGAAACCAAACACTTTGAGACATTATAGTCACATCATGTGTCAGTTTGATGTGAGACTGATTCCTACACATCATAATTGAATTGTGAATCATTTTAATAAAGAATCAATAAAATCCAAGTGTTTTTTCTCATTCTTAAATGAGTGGAACACGTTTTGAACTGAACTATCAATTTTAAACTGATAGCAAACACTTTAACTCAAAATGGGCACACCGTGGATCATATTAAGGTGTGTATAATTCCTACATTATGTAAATGACCTATGGATCTTTTTCCAAATGTATCAAAACAATCCAAATGTGTTTGATCATTTTTGAGTATGTGACGTGTGTTTTGAAATAAAATGTAATTTTTAAATAAAAACACACACTTTGAGTCATACTGATCACATAGTACATCAGATTGATGTGTGGTTCATTATTACATGTCAAAAATGACTTAAGGATCATTTTCCTGAAGTATCAAAATAATCACAATGTGTTTGATTGGTTTTGAGTATGTCACATGTGTTTAGATAATTAAATTAACTAAAATAAGTATGAGAGAAAAATTATAAGGAAATTAAAAAATATAGTATATAAAATGATGAAAAAATTAACTACATAAGTAGTAGGAAGTCACATATTCATGATGTCTTTATACACTCTAACACTATTTATTCTACCCATTCATTTATAAATAAATCTATTTATTCTTTTGAATATGATGACCTTAGATAGTCTCGGTAGTGATGAGAAAATATAAATAAAAAAGGATTAATAAATATTTAAAATGAAATTGTAATTATCATCAAAATGCCTATTTGGTGGTGCTAGTTTGTTGATGGAATGTGATATATTTTATAAATTTTCAAACGTAATAACCACAATAATTTCTATTAGTTTTTCAGAGAATTGTAGAAACATTGAGAAAAATAATTAATTTGTTTTGATATATATTGTTATTATGATATATTATTATATATTCTGTAATACCTATCCAGTTTTAGAATTCAATAGGCTTTTTGTGCTCATATATTGTCTTCAATCCATGATTTTGAATATATTTAACCACACCCATATCATAGAATAATATTCATTAAAATATAATATAAAATTTATAACTTGATGTTTATTTGTAAAAATTTTATTATAATGTATTAAACTTGACAAATTTCATCACATGTGGTTTATTTTTTTATGTTTCCATGAATTTAATCTAGAAAATAAATCTTTGGAGTATCCAAATTTAGTAAAATTAGTAACCAATGATTTATAAAAAACAAAAAGGATTAATTAATTAAAGGAATGAAAATATATTTGATATTATTAATTTGTATATCTTTACCCATGCATCAAGGGTATTAAGAATATTCTTTCATTTGTATGTTTTCTTTCAAACATTTGAGTCATTTTGTTCACTATTACTTCATATTCCTTTGGTTCTGTTGAGAATTATTGTGTAGAAGTAATGTAAGGACAAATGAGTCCAAATTTATCTTCCTAGGGATTTCCCTTAAAATAATTCTAATATATATGCCTATAAAAATGTGAATAGTATTTAGTCATAATTAATATTTAAGATTAGATATTGGAAAAACAAATTATGATAACACACATCAAGTATAAATTTACAACTAAAACTCCTATCCATTCATTCTTGAGGATTTCATTTACATTATTAAGACCAAGATAGTCTTTAATATCCCCTTTGTATATTCTTTTCTTCAAAATTAATTATGGAAATATCACCACATTTTAACATTATATCCACATGAACATGTAATATTAGTAAATGAAGAAGTTGAACTGGATAGGTGAAGGTACTTTCTGGATATCTTTATGATTGATTGGTTTATCCTTTAGATTGTTTTGTTTCGACCTTCCATTTCACCCCCTTTCTTTTCTCTATCTATAATAACATTCATTAGTTCAATCATTTTTCATCAGTTTTTAAAGGTTTTTCATAAAAAAATAAATTGGAAAGGAATAACTCCTTTTTTACATGTATTTTTAAAAGATCAAATTTCCCTGCTATAAAAGTTACAATAGTAATCTTGGCCATATGAACATCCATATCATCAAGTGTAATATATATATCAGTGCTTATCTTGTGATATACATGAATCCCCACTCTCACATGGCCTATTTGATGTTATTTTTTGTGTATAATATATCTTTTTATATTTCACATTGTACCCCTCTTAACAAGAAAATGGGTGGATGTTGATAGATATAAATCACAACCATTTTCACCTTGTATAATTTCAATCAATGATGTTTTCAATTTTTTCATAATTCATATTTCACAGAAATAGTTATGAAAAATTTTATTACCACTTGTAAGTTATCCTTTTGAGTGTAATGGATCACCTTAAATATGGGGGGATGGGGCGATATTTATGTAGTTTTTATTATTGTGTTTCTTATTCTCTTTTATTCCTTCTCATAAAATTTTATAACAACTCGGACTACCAATTAAGTTTTTATTATAGATCATCAAATCATGCCTATATCTCATCCATTTTCATAACTTTGTCCCCCTATTCATTTATTCTATAAAAATATGTTCAGAGTGACACCCCAAAAACAACACCTCTGACGTGGCCATATTGTTCTGGCTGCTTCAAGGCCACTAATAGTATTCATTCGTTGGGAAAAGCTAATGATGATTCCTATTTCTAAGATGAATAAAAAATATTGAAAAATAACTAATACTTTTTAGGTAATACCAATTTAAAGTAGAGAAAAATTTTATCATTCCATACTTATACTTGATTCCCATACATTTTGTGTGTTTTCATCTATTAGTTTCTAGTCTTTATTTACATGATTATCCTTCCATAGTACATGATGTGGTATGTAAGAGGATTTTGATTTTGATTCATCAATATTTATATAAACAAAGGAACATAATTATATTTTTCTTTCATGTCTCATAAAATTATTAATGTAGATTTAAAATATATACAATTTTTTAAGTGGAGTGTTCCCCATACTTACTTTATGGTATGGGTTTTTTGGTTTTACTTCACACTGCATATTTTCTTCACTCAATTGATGTTTTTTAAATTAGCAATTCTTAATTAAAGTGATTAATACACTTATTTTCAATAAATTGATTACTAATAATAATGTAATTGAAATGTTTTATCCTCATGATACCAATAAACCCATTTCACATTTTTCAGTTTATCACGTGTCCATACATCTTTGTTGGGTGTGGTTTTATTTTCCCTTCAGCATCTCTAGGATGATACTTAATAAGAATTTTTCTGAAATCCTCTGTGATCCATTCCAAAGATAATTAATATTAATTTCATTTATCACTTATATAGTATACATATACTCTGTATGGGATATTGTAAATCATCTTTTCATTATTTTTTTAGTAAAATAACAAAAATATATCATAATTTTTCCCATATATCTTACCAAATTAGTGTCTTCGTCATGGTTGAAACATTTCTTCATGTGTGTAAATTAATTTTAATGTGATTTGGAGTGGTGAACCCAATGTAACTATCAAATATGGCCTTATTGGGTTTAGCAGGCTGGTCACGTTCATTCCATCAACCCTCGAATTTGATGCCTCTATTTCTAAATTTAATAATTTTTGATAACATTATAACACTATGACACTCCTATTTTTTATAGGACATAGTTTATTCATTGATGACCATTTACTCATCTTCAACATCGCCAATATGTTGTTCCTCTGTATTGGTAGCATCGACATGTGTAGAAAATTTATGTTCCATTGCATTGGGACCATCAACATGTTGAGAAACCTATAGTTACTAAGGATTAGGAGCATCAGCATATGAAGATTTCATTTTTTTTAAAAGTGGTCAAAAATTTATTTTATATTATGTAAATATACTAATGAATAGATAATAATAATATTATTAGGTAACACAATGCCTATTACAAAAAATATATAACTTGATTATTGAAAACTAATTTTTAAAGGTTGAAGGTATTTGACCCCTCTATTGAGTACCCAAATCCCCTCATTATGGTCTCCTTTTACAAACAAAACCCCATCTACATTGGGACCACTGCAAAATTATTATGATGTCCTAAATAAAGGGCCATCCTTAGTTGAATTAATAGTTGACCCTTCAGTTTTTCTTTCGATAACAAAAAAATTGTACGCTTTTTTACGGGATCTAAAACATACTTGTACTAACTTTGATTCCATTATAAATGGTTCATCATTATACCATTACTTACTAAAATCCACATTCAATAATCTAAATTAATCTATTTTAACTGCAATCCTATTATCAACCCAGTTTCATTGAACAATTGACACTTTTAATATTTTATATCCAACTCCCATATTTGTTTGACAATGCCAAAGTATGAAATGTTTGAATAAATTGGATTTATGAATTTGGTACCAGATACATGCATCGCTTTATCCACACACATAACTCCATTTTTTTCATGGTATTGTGTTCATCATTTTCATTTACATAGAACATATAACCATTAATTACATAACCATTATATGATAATACATGCACACTTGGTCCACTAGCTTTCCATTGAATTCATTCTGAAATTGAATCTAAATTTTTAGTTGAATCCATAAAAATATGGTCTCAAAACCATCATATAATCTATTGATTATGTGTATTTGATATCCATATTTCATACCTTGAAGGATTAAAATGTCTTAGAATTACATTGTGGGTATCAACATATGGAACAACCTCTAAACTATTATCAAAAATGTAAAAGTGAGCCTCCTCCTGCACTATAATAGTAATTTCAACAACATCTATTCTGGAAATTCCTTCACCCACAAGCTGCCCGGTGTGATGATATATCAGTAGATCAATGATTTTTGAAATGGTCAGGCAGTCAGTACAAAATTCAATGGCTTCCTCAACAACATACCTCTCCATAATAGAACCTTATGGACGAATTTTATTTTTGATATACCATTTTAAAATATTCATATATTATTCAATTTGGTACATTCATCTATAATATATAGAACCTAATAGTAAAATCTATCTACCCAATTGAACCATCATATCAATGACGGGAAGAGCATCTACAATTCACATAATATGATTGTAATTTTCTTTTCTATACTTGATAATTTTGTATGGTTTATAATTTTACTGCTGATAGGTTTCAAAAATTAATAGACATTGGTTAATGTATTACTTACATTCTTATGAAAAATTCAATGTAAAGCTTCATAAATTAGATCTTGCATTAAATCATGAAAGCCATGTGATTTCAAGCCCATTAACATTAAATCAGTCATTGACATGATATTCTTGATATTTGATGAATACCCCTACGGAACCTTTACATAATTCAAGAAGTTGAAAAACTAATATCTTTATTTACTAGAAAGTGTATAAGCAACTTGAGGAAGAAAATTTCATCTTTCACACTCCATTAGTTCCAACTCTTCCCATATCCCCATGTCAATCATGTCCAACCTAACCTTAATTCCATCCTTTTTTACCGAGTACATTTAGTAATGTTTCCCGGAAAATATCACATTTAATTTTTCCAAATGCATAACATTAATAAAATTTCTAATGTATGCACAATTCTAGTATAGTAATTCAAAAAATTATTGTTTTTAAAACTAAATTTCATATGGTTTTTCAAATAAGGTTTACGAAAAGAAATGGCTAGATCTTTTCCTTTCTTAAATAGTTTATCACATGTTAGTAGGTGTTGTACCTTATTTTAAACTCCCATAAATTGATGTCATCCAAGATCGGTATTTATGTCACCGGGGTAGAAATAGATGATGCCCTAGAAACATAGTATTTGATGAATGTTTAAACCTAATTGAGTGTATATCTTGTTCATAAATGGGACAACCTTGAGTTCCTTTAATGTTATCTCATGAAAAATTTCCATAAGGAGGAAATTAATTTATTGTTCGATACAACATGGATCTCTAAATGATATATTCATTTCTATAAGCATCATACAACATAACACCTTAATCCCATAATAATTTCAAATCTTCGATCAATAGAGACAAATAAACATCAATATCATTACCCGATTGTTTTGGTCCAGATATAATCATAGATAACATAATGTATTTTCATTTCATGCATAACCATGGTGGAATGATAAAATTTATCAACATAATTGGCTATGTATTATGAGTGCTGATTGGAAAACCAAAGGGACTCACTCCATCTATAGATAGTGAAAGATAATGGTTTCACAGATAATCTCTAAATCCAGGATACTCATGATCAATATTCTTACACCAAGAAAATTCTATCTAATGATGAAGTTTTTTGTCTTCATTCATTGTTTCTTCATGCTAATTTAATTGCCTCATGGTCTCCTTACTTCTAAATAGGCGCTTAAACTATGGAATTATTGGAAAGTACCATAAAACTTTAGTAGAACATGATTCATCTTTCCTTTATCAATACATGTCACACTTTGGGAATTTTTTAAGTGATATGTGGTCCTTATGAAATAGTATACATTCATTTGAATAGGAATTTATTCTTTAAGATAGAATAACCATTATATGTACCATTTGTTTAGTGTCATATATTCGGGAAGTAAGCTCATTATATTTTGGGAACATACCATTCAAGAGAGATAGTAGTTTAATAAAGCTGGCATCACATTATTCATTGCCATATTTTACATCATATACATTCAGTATGGTAGAAAATTCTATATATTTAGTACAACTAGTATATAATGGAATCATTGAGAAACTCTTTAACATATGAAATAACTTTGGATAATTACAAAGTTTATCCTCAAATATCATTTTCATTTCCTCAATATGATCTTCATTATCATTTACACATGTGATCACATCCTTGATATATACTTCATCATTATTCACACTTGTAATCATATGAGATGATCTATAAAATGCAATGTTATACCAAGTAGTAGCTACATTCAGTTCTTACCCATGTTTAGTCCAAAATTTATAACATTGATCTATTTCATGAGAGATAAATTGTTCTTCCAACTCCTCTAGACTAATTATTCAGGAATAATGATGGTAGAAACATAGAAAAAGGATTTGAGAAGGATGGTATGCATTACCTTCTACAAATTTGATGAACTATTTAACCCCATCCTCATATTATTTTGTCATATGACTCGCATTTATCCATTTTTTATTCATATCCATCCTATTTGTTTTAGTAATATTAATATTTTAAAAAATAAATATATAAACAAAAATTATGGGCTTAAAACCCATAAAAGTCCATTCTTATAGAATATCTTAAACTATATGAAGCCATTGTTCTCAAATATTTAGATTCAAATGATGCGTATTAAGATTTTCTTATGGTGGTGGAAATCATTAAAGTAAAGGAATGTTTGGTATATATAAAGTTACAAATAATATAATTAAATTTTCATCAATTAAAAAACACAGATATCAAGGATAGTTTCTATAAATTTTCTAGGAGGGAGTAAAATAAGATAGACGAGTTGATATTTATTCATTTCTTCACATGGTATTTGGTAGGACAAGTGATGTTTCAGTGATAGGATTCTTAAGAGATGAAATTTATCTTGACAACCAAATGTTTGATGAAACTCTTGAATTTAAATCCAATGAACTAGAAGTCCTGGGTTGGGGTTCTCAGGATACTGGAAAGCTGAAGAACGATCTAATTAGGGTTTCATGAATGCTTCAAATATAAACAATTCACATGGTTGAGATAAATCCTCAAAGAATATCAATGTAAATTCTTATTGGGTTCGGAAGGAATAATAACCTTTATCCTGGTTTGAATAAAATTGTACAATTGGCACGATATTAAAAAATTTTCCTTAAGAATTCAATGTACAAAAAAATTAGTTTTAAACATTTCATTTCTAAAAATTTTACTCTTTATATTTCCATTTATTTTTAATGATTAAAAAATTCCAAACCAAGTAATTATATCTTTATTTTTCTCTATACTTTCAAAAAAATTTCCACATCATGTGGTATGACCTACCACTATCAAGGATCTATGTTTCTTCTACATTACTTTATTTTTTATAATATTTAATAGATTCTACTCCTCTATATTTCTCCTTTTTTATATGTTTTTATAATTTATGGTTTTAGTGATCTTTACTTCATATTATCAATCATATGATATTATATCATCTTCATTTAAAATAGAATATTGATTCTTTAATTCTATATTATGCATTGGAACCTCTAGTTGAATTCATTGATGAGTGATAATTTGTCTTTTCATTGGTAAAATTCATGTAAACCTCAAAGAATAATTTATATAATATCATTCATATCCAGTGATACAATAATAATATTGATGAAAGAAGTTTCATTTTTTAAAAATATAATCAAACCTCTTTTTAATTTTTAATTTTTCACTGGAATATATATTGATTGAATAACCAAGGATTCCATAATAAAAACATTTGATTCATGTTGTGTTGAACTAGAAATTTTTTGGGGATAGAATAACCTTCTTGGAATTATGGAACTCAACATTCATCCCCGGTGTAACAATTTCATCTTTAACATTAATTACATCTTCTTTTAAGATTCATCAAAAGTTGAGAAAAATTTATTTCAATATGTAATATTTTATTTATATAAAATTTATAAAGTATCCTTGAGGATCCTTTAATTTTTTTAATTTCATTTTTTCATTGAGTAAGATTATAAATTTTATATATGTCATAAGAGGAATGGAGAGTCTTGTTTGATAATCAATTTTTTATCTTGTCATAGTAACTTCATCCCCTGGAACTTCTTTCCACTTACTCTTTTTTCACTACTAATGTTAATACATCAATGGTTTCATCGTTTTCTTATATTTTTAGTATTAATTTGATAAATTTCTCTACTTTTTTAGATTTTCTTGTTTTTAATAATTCAACCTCTTATTTTAATCTATCAATCTCCTCCTTTTGTTATTTCATTTATGACTTTTAATATTTAAGATAACCATTTAACTTCTTCCCAATAATTATTTGTATATAAATATATTCCAAGGATACTTATAGTACAAACCTTAAGTATACTTAATAATGTTCTGAAACTTTCTATTGTGTACACTCACTTTTTGTATCATTCTTATAAGAAAATCTTTTAATTGAACATGAGGTTAGAGGTTTGTTTTGAAATATTTTATCATAGATGTTCTCAAAAATGAGAATATTAAATGGATTGTGGTTCTTCTTCCTGGTAATGGATACAAATGAGAACAATTTTTTGATTTTAATCCAAGAGAGATGGAAAGATACTTAAGACCTGGATCAAATTACCATCTATGCACTATAAAAACTATGTATGATTATAATTTAAAATTTCCACTTCACAAGATAAGTGGTAAAGGTTTTTTTTTGTGAAAAAATGGTCCTTTCATCGATGAAGTCTTATATATCTCATACATAGCCTCATTTAGTCAGTTGCTCCATGCAATCAGAGTGATAAATTTGTAAAATAAGATCTCACATATCATTTATTCAAAGATATTATATATGATTAAATAGACAGACATGATGCACATGGGGTGGTTCCTGAGTTGTAGACCCCGTAATCCTGCATCCAAATGATAAGGGTTTGAATCCTGTCATGATACTTGGAGGATTTATGATGCGGGCAGTGACGTGGGCATGATGTGGGTAGGCGGTGATATAGGCATAATGTGGGAAGGTAGTGACACAGGCATGATGTGGGCAGTATGATTCATGATTGAAACTGCACTGGGTCTTTGGGCCGCATTCATGAGACACTTTTTCATGGGCCTAATGCCTCTGTAATGGGTCTCCCACTAGTCAGATATAAATTTTCCTTTTCTTTAATAAAAAAAGCCTCTGGTCCCAACTTTAAAAAAATAGATAGACAAGATCCACAAAAAGCAGTAAGCGAAAGAAATAAAAAAATAGTGATGGGGTGGTGGTAGAGATCAAGCTGAATCTGTTGAAAAATGATAAAGGATAAAATAGTTTATGTCAATTAAAGAATAGAAATAATAAAATACCATAGTTTATGAGGGGGTTGATTCGTCGAATAAGATCGAGGGGAGCAGTGGCAGAGATCGACTTTTATGAGAGCTTAAACAATATGAAAGAACTCGTGTTTATTTATAAGACCAAGAAGGGTCTTAACAGAACTGATAAAGATAGGCTTTATCATCACCAATATAATAAGTACTAATAAAACATATTTTACCTTACCTTTTTTAGCATTGATAAAACATTTCTTTATCACGAATAAATTATAACGCTGATAAAGACCTATATAGTTAATATTTAATAATATAATTAATATAATTAAAAAAAGTAAATGTATATAATTATAAATAAATATAAATCTATATAATTATAAATATATTTATATATTTCTGAATATGTATGTATAAATATGATTATAAATATATATAATTATATATAATTATATATAATTATAAATATATTAAAAGAATTGAAAATATGTGTTGATAAATGTAATTATAAATATATATTTAGAGTTGTATTTATAAATAAATAAATATTTAAATATATTTATATAGGTATATATATATATATTAATATATATATATATATAATATATTTATTATTTAAATATATTTATTATAATTTTATAATTATTTCAATTTATTTTTATTTATTTATTTATTTTTATTTATAATTATATAAATATTTTTTAAATATATGTATATATATCTAAAATTGTATTTATTTATTTATAATTATAAATATCTAATTTTATAAATATAGTAAATATAAATTTATAAATATATTTATATATAGATATAATTATAATTATTTATAAATATATAGTTAAAAATATATTTTTATAAATATAATGATAAATAAATGTTTATAAATATGATTTGAGTTTGGGAACCCAACAATCATGTTCGAATAGGGTTCGAGTTGTAAAAATATTACCTGAACCTACAAAGATTAATACTTAGAATATTCACGGGTGTTAAAAATATTCTATGAGTATTAAAACATAGTAGATAATTATTTATAGTTCTTAATATTAACTACATTAGTTTTAAACACGTACAAAAAAGAAAAAAAAAAGAAAATTCATTTAAATAAATTAAATATATTAATTTCAAACCTTTTTAAAAAATGCACCTTGATATATATAATGGAATAAATATTTTTCATATAAATTAAAAACATATTAAGAATATTAAAACTTAGTAAATAATTATGTATAAATAAATATTAATAAATTAATAAATCCATATATTGTTAAAAATAATAAATATTAAAAATGAATAACTAATATTAAATGAAATAATTTTAAAAATGAATAAATAGAATTGAATAAATTTAAAAAATATTAAAAAAAATAAATTCACAGCATTAACTGCATGAATTAAAGACACATAAAAATGAATAAATATATATTATTAAAAATATAGATAAGAAAATATTAAAAATGAATTATATTGACTAAAAACATTTTAAAATTAAAACGCATTTAGGAAGATGGGTTCGGTTCAAGAGTGAATCTCTCTAAACCTCAATTGAAATTAGGATTTTCCCTCCATGGTGCCTCCATGTGTTGATTCACTGGTTGAATTCTTTCTCACCTAAGGGTGATTTGACTCTTACAAGCATGTTGCTACTCAAATGGAAGTTTGAATGGTCGTTTGTGGTGGGATTGCTGCAGCCACTTCAATACCTGAAAATGGTCTTAATCACTCCTTATCTATCTACGGAGCTTCTTTTCTAGTTGTATTTATCGAAAAAGAAATGTTTCCCATGTTAAGGAAGATATATATGTAGTCTAAGAATGTATGGAGATTGGTAAGAATTCCTTGATTGCACATCTTATTTTACTGAGGGGGTCTATGTTATGGATAACTAGAGAACTAGTTGTACAACATTAAGATATTTGAGGTTTCAAAAACTCAAAATGTGTTTTGATGGGTTGCGGTTTCTTCCATGTTGTATTTCCCTTAGAATAATTAAAGATGAAGGTGCAGGGTCTTGGGTTGATTTTCCTCAAGCTAGGAATCCAACACATCCGAGAATGGGATCGTAATTTTAATCCACCAAAGGTAAGAAAATACTTTTATCAATTTTCAGTTAAAATATATGGCTTAAATTGGATACTTTGACATCCAAGATCTTACATGACATTTTCATGGCCATCGGTGTCCCCATATAAATGGAAAAAGAAATAGAATAAGCCAAATTTGGTCACTATGCACGTTTTTTAGTAGATGTTGACTTCTGTTCTACCTTAGTTGATATAGTGTATATCTTTACCGATGAATATGGATATGATATGAGAATAGAGCATGAAAACATCCCTTAGTTTTTATCATTGGTAATGACATTTTGAATTGCAATATATTTATGATCTGGGGTTTTTCTCTACTTGAGGGCATGAGGAAAATTCATGCCTCAAAAAGTCTAGGTGATTGAAATACACCACTCAAGGTGTTTTTGAGAAGGATAAACATGTAAAGCCTCGTGAGGGATAATTTCATCCTCATATTAGATCATATGGGAGAGGCCATTCTCTAAATCTAGGTCATTATTCATACTTATTTTATGGATTCTTTGGGTTTTTTCCTACTAAACCTCCAAGTGCAGATGCTCTAAAAAGGGAAAAGTATACCCAGATAGAGAAGGCCCCTCATATTCAGTGGGAGTGCATTGTTGCCTTGGTTATTTCTGGGGCTCAAATTTTGCCTACCTCCTCTTCATTTGAAGTATTGGTAATGGGTTTTGATGAGAATCAAGATGCTAACTTCACAAGAAATGAAAAAGGGAAGGCAATTAGTGCCTCTTTTCATCGTATACTTGTTGGAGGTGATGAAGATCTCTCTGATGTCCAAAATGGGGAGTCTGGTATGACGATTGAGGATCAACAATAAGTTTATTCTAAAATTTTTAAATAGAAACAATTTTCTAGAAATATTAAAGGAAAAGTGGAGATGGATTCTCCAAAGCCAGTAAAGAAGAGTAAAGCTGGATCATCATATACAAACCCATTGGTGTCCTATCAATTGAACATAAACAATGGCAGGGAATGGAAGTAGGGCAGTAGTGCTATAGTTCTCATTCAAGATAAGAAGGAGTCTTGAATCAAGGGTAAAAAAATAATCGATGAAGAGGGCTTTTGTAATGCCTCGAGTTTTCAAAATAGAAAACTTTGTTCCATAGCCTATGCGACTGAACCCAAACAAAAAATTATTATTTAAATATAATTGTTTAAAAATTTATATTAAATTTATGTATATGAGTAGTATTAACTAATTTATGAAACATATATGTTCTAAATATTTTGATAAATGATTTGAAAATAATCAATCATTTTTTGGCAATATCTTTTTGTATGTTTTCTTCAAAAAAATTATTTTTTTATGAAAAATATATTATAATTATTTTCTATAAAATTTAAAAAATATATTTGATAAAGTATGTTATATTTTTAATATTATCATATAAATATAACTTGGGGTGAAAATTTATAATTTTTCAAAAAATATAGATTTTTCAGTGAATAGTGAAAAATATTGTTTTTTTGTAAAATTGTATTATATATTGATAATTAAATAATTTAAAATTATAATTATAATTTAAAGGTAAAATAATAATTATTTAACTATATTCAATTAATTACATTATAAATTATACTTATATGGGATTTTATTGTAATTTTATTTTTAACCTTCAAATGCAATTGTTTTTAAAACTGTTTTTAAATGAAAAATGTCTCTTGGTTATAATTAATTAAAATAACCCTTGATGATAAATGATTTAAATTTTTATATTAAATATCTATATTTATAAATTTAAATTCTTATAATTAATACTACGGATAAGATAAATCACCTTTTCCTTGATAAGTGGATTTTTTGGAAAACTAATTTTCATCGTGCTTGTGGGTTTTATTTTCAATTAAATTATTCCACCCATTAGAATTGATTTTAATAAAATGGATTCCATATTTTCAATAATATTAATTAATATTAGGTAATAATTTAAACTTAATTTTTAAAAAATATGAATTGAAATTATAGTAAATATTAATTACCATGGTAAAAGGAAAATAGGTTAATTAAGAGTAAAAATAATTTAACAAAAACTAGAAACAAAGTAACTCTAATTTTATGAATATTTAGACTCCCATTTCCTTTAAATTATTATTATATTTATTCCTTGTTGTTTTATAAATGATTTTGTAACAAGTTTGATAAAAAAAATATACGATAAAACACAAATTATATTTTTAAATAATATAAAATTTCTATTCAGACATTTCATTTAATAAATAAATGTATTTTTGAAATAAATTAGTTTTAAAAAAATATTATTATAAAATTATTTTTTTTAAAAATAAATGATCATATAATTTTTATGAAATCAAATGTAATTTATATAAGGGATTGAAAACTGTTATTGTCAAAAAAAGCCAACATTTTCAATAAATATTGGTTATTATTTTAAAAATAAAAATTATAATATTTAGAAAATTATTAACATAAAATGAATATTAATTTTGGAATCATAATTTCAAAATTATCCAACATATAATTTTTCATAATTTTCTGAGACAGTAAAATTTTCGATTAAAAATTCAGTAACGTATAAATATACTTTGTGTATTATGACATCATGATGACCCAAAAGTGATGTAATAAATACTATAAATGGTATCCAAGACCAAATAAATTTTTTACATTAAAATAATTTTATATTATGTTTATTTTATATATTTTTTAAATCCATTATGAATCATCTAAAACCTATAATATATTTTTATGTTTTAAAATCATTTCTTATAGAGTGTGACTCACATCTACAAAATTAGGGGAATTATTTTAATAATTTTGGAACATGGAATTATAAAATAATAAAAACTACTCCCATTTGGAATAAAACATGGGAAAACCCATGGGATGGTTTGTGGTTTTGGATATTTAATTATGTATAGTCCAAAACCTAAATAATAAACAAATCCCCCTCATTTCTTATATAAACCCACCCAATCTCCCAATTATCTTCACACAACTCCTTGTATCACATCCATACTTTTAAATCCTCTCTATAGAGTCCTCCCATGGTTTCCCCAAGCTATCAAAATCCCCTACCAAGCTTTTGGAGTCACACACTCAAGTAAGGGATCATCACCTTCCTCTCGTCCTTTTAATTCAAGCACATTCTTTGAAATTAGTCTTCTTAATTTCAATTTGTTATATTTTCATTAATTTATAATCATTACCTTACTGTAAAATTGATGTTATTTGAATGAGATATCATTTATCATCTCTCATTTTTACCTTTATCTAAGTCGTAACTATGCAGAAATTTTTTAAGGGATTTCCTTCCTCTCTTTTTATTCAAGAACCCCTTTTTATTTTATGCTTCTTAATTTCATTTTGATCATATTATGATATATTATTTCATATTTACCTTAATGTAAATATGATTTATAATTCAATATATCCCCTTTAATTCTCATTAATATCTCAATTATTCTTTATGTACACCTGTTACCATTCCGAATTATAGTTAGGATTATTTTATTTATTCATGTCTATTCATTACCTTATACATATTATTTCTAATTCATAATTTTGGGATATATTTTTCATGTACCTATTGAATCCCATTTTATTTCTAATTGATGAGATTCCCCTTTATCTCTCATCAACCCATTTTATGATTCTTTAAGTGATGTTATGCTATCAAAATATTAGCACAATTTTCCATGCTAAAACAATTGTGTAGTGAACACCATACCCATTTACTATCAAGGGTGTTCACCTTTATACACTGATAATTTTTTTATTAGGGACTTGAATATATTTATTCCACACTCGTTGGTCATTTAATAAATTATGATGATTAATGAATCCATGTTGTATGATCTATGTGGCACACATGAGCATGAGAATGAAATGAATGCGATTGGTGCACCCATATAGCGCCCCAATGCATTGGGTGATGTTTAGTATCATGATACGTCACATTAAGATATGGAGTGAACCTGATTACTTCCTGTTATTTTGTCCACATTGATGTCTTAGTGGGTTTATCCTTGATCTATGTTTATGATTCAGTATTTTATGTTGTTTCCATATTTCCCATGTTAGGATTATCATGTTATACCATGCCTTATTATTCATGTTTATTTTATTCCTCATTGATATTTATATTCTATAACATGTATCACTTTTTCCATGTTTATTCCATTACTAGGATTTATATCTCATACATTTATTATGTTTGTCCTCAGGTTATCCCATGCAGTTTTAAGTTTGAAGGAGTATTTTGATAATGTGAAAGATGTTTTTAATAAATATGTTGTATTCCCTATTTTATGTTGTTATGTAATGTACCTAATTCCAAAATACACTATCATTATCGATCATATGGTTTGTATTAAGTGTAGTATTATCTAATAATTCAAGTATTAATATGAAATAAAGAGAAGGGTTTTTATAATTGGTAATTATATAGTATGTTATTTATCAAGAAAATACATCCCTAACTAGATACTATAAGTGGACATGGTTCTTGAAAATATATACCTAGGGGTTATAAATCTAACACGGTGTCTCAGGCCTCACTCAGGGTAACCTAGTACATGATAGTGGACCTTACTGTGCACCTGATTCGAAACTTCTGGAGGACATGCTTTGGTAAATTCATAAGATATTTACGAACCATTATTAAGGGAACAAAAAAAACCATAAGAATATATGTTACAAAATATATCATGGATAACATAGATTAAAGAATATAAATTTAAGTAAACAAGTTTAATTTAAAATTTATCCCTTTAGTTTTATTGGATTATCATTTATGTGTTTAATTTGTTTAAAATTTTAATCTGGAGTTCTCATCATTTGGAGAAAAAGATGAAATTATAATGTAAATTAATTAAGGGACGAAATTTTAATTCTCAATAAAATATATTTTCTTATTTTCATAGTCTATATGATAATTGAATTCCTTAAATCTAGGAAAATAATCTTTAATAAAATGTGTTTTCATATTAAAATCATTTCCAATGATTTGATGGTCATTTTACACATCACTGATTTATGGTATTGTGGTCATTAAACTTCTATTGACCATGTTCTCTATCACACTCAACTAGTTATTTGGTATTAGTTTTATCTTCTGTATCCATGTTTTCACTTCCCACTAAATTTCTCTTACTTGGAAACCAAGTTATGTAATGACCTTCAAACGTCCCTTTCTCACTTTTCAAGAGGATGTTTTATTAATCCTTTTTATGATGGGGGTTTTCAAAAAAGATATTTTAGAGTGTCAAAACTTTTCTTACTGATTAAAAGTTTAAATTGTGAGGATGTAATTTATTAAATGTAGGAAGAATATAATGCCCCATGTTTTCAAAATAGAAAACATTATTCCATAACCTATGTGATACGTAACACTGAACCCAAACCAATAATGATTATTTAAATATGGCCATTTTGACCTTTCTATTAAATTTTTGGATATGAGTAGGATTAACTAATTTATTATATATATATATATATCTCCTAAATATATTGAAAAATGTTTAGAAAATAATCAATCAATTTTTGGTAATGTCTTTTTGTATGATTTATTCATAAATTATTTTATTTCTTTTTTTGAAAAATATATTATAAATAATTTCTATAAAATTTAGAAAATTTATTTTATAAAATAAACTCCATTTTTGATATCATCATATCACAATTAACTTAGGGTGAAAATTTCTAATTTTTCAGAAAAATATATATTTTTCAGTGGATAGTGAAAAATATAGTTTTTCTATAAATTTTTATTTTATATTGATAAATTAAATATTTTAACATTATAATTATCCTTTAAAGGTAAAATAATAATTATTTAATTTTATTCAGTTAATTACATTTAAAATCATCTTTATACTAGATTTTGGTGTAAGTTTATTTTTAAGCTTCAAATGCATTTGTTTTGAAAAATATTTTAAAATGATAAATGTATATCGATTATAATTAATTCTAATAACCCTTGATGATAAATTATTTAAATTTTTAGATTACGTGTCTATATTTATGAATTTAAATCCATATAATTAATATTAACAGTTATATAGTTAAAGTGAAATCATCTTTTCCTTGAAAATGGATTTTTCAGAAAACTGGTTTTTATCATGCTTGTGGGTTTTATTTTAAATTAAATTATTCCAACCCTATGAATTTATTTTCATAAAATGGATTCCATATTTTTAATCATCTTAATTAATATTAGGTAATAATATCAACTTAATTTTTGAACAATATAAATAGTAATTGTAGTAAATATTAATTACCGTGGTAAAAGGAAAATAGGTTAATTAAGCGTTAAAATAATTAAACAAATACTAGAAAAAAAAAAGAAACTATTATAGTATGAATATTTACATTTTAATTTAACTAAAATTATGATTATATTTATTCCTAATTGTTTTATAAATTATTTTGTAACAAGTTTGATAAAAAAATTATACGATAAAACACAAATTTTATTTTTAAGTAATATGAGATTTCAATTAAGAAATTTAGTTTGTTGAATTAATAAATTTTTTAAATAAGATATATTTTAATAAAATATTATTTTAAAAAAATTATTAAATATAAATGATCATATAAATTTTTATGAAGTCAAATGTAATTTTTAAAAGGGTTAGGAAACTGTTATTGTCAAAAAAACCCATCATTTTCAATAAATGTCAGTTATTATTTTACGAGTAAAAATTAAAATATTTAGAAAATTATTTAGATAAAATTAATTTTAATTTTGGAATCATAATATCTAAATTATCCAATGGTTAATTTTTCATAATTTTTTGAGAGTCAAATTTTCAGGTAAAAATTAAGTACCGTATAAATATACATTGTGTATTATGACATCATTATGACCCAAAAGTAATGTAATAAATACTATAAAGGGTATCCAAGACCAAATAAATGTTTTCCATTTAAAATAATGTGATATTAAATTTATTTTATTTATTTTCTAAAGCCATTATGAATCCACCAAAACCTATAATATATTTTAAGGGTTTAAAATCATTTCTTTTAGAGTGTGACACACCTCCACAAAATGAAGGGAATAATTTTAATAATTTTTCCCCTTGGACTTATAAAATAACAAAAAATCCAATTTTTCATAAAAATTGGGTATAAACCATGGGATGGTTTTTGGTTTTGTATATTTTATTATCTAGAGTCCAAAACCTAAATAATAAAGAAATCCCCCTCATTTCCTATATAAACCCAACCAAGCTCCCAATTATCTTCACTCAAACTCTTTGTATCATGTACATATTATTACCTATTATCTCTATATTCCTACCACGGTTCTCCCAAGCTCTAAATAATTCCCTACCAGTCTTTTTGATTCACACACTCAAGTAAGGGATCCTCACCTTTCTCTCCTCCTTTCAATTCTAGTGCATTCTTTGAAATCCGTCTTCTTAATTTTAATTTTTTATAATTTAATTAATTTATAATAATTAACTTACTATAAAATTGGTGTTATTTTATTGCTATATCATTTATCCTATCTCATTTTGTCCTTTGTCTAAGCTGTTACTATTCCAATATTATTTAAGGGATTTCCCTCCTCTCTTTTTATTCAATCACCCCTTTTTATATTATGCTTATTAATTTAAGTTTGATCATGATGGGATATATTATTCCATATTTCAATTACTGTAAATTTTATGTATAATTGATTTTATCCCCTTTCACTCTCATTAATACTCCTATGATCCTTTATGTACACTCATTACCATGCCGAATTATTGTTATGATTCTTTTCTTTATTCAAGTTTCTTTATTACCTTATGCCTCATATTTATAATTTATAATGTTGGAATGTATTTTTCAATATATCCTTATTACTTTAAATTTTATTTCTAAGTGACTAGAGACCCATTTCCCTCTCATATACCTATTTTATTATTCCTTAAGTGACATCGTTATGATACTGAAAGTTCACCATGATTTTCCATGCCAAGACAATTGTGTAGTAAACACCATACCCATTTCCTATCAAGGGTGTTCATCTTTATACACTTATAATTATTTGATTAGGTACTTAATTATTTCTATTACACACTCCATGATCATGGAATAAATTATGATGATGAATAAATTCATGTTGTATGATCTATGTGGTACACTTAATCATGAGAATTAAATTAATATGATGGGGGTGCCCAGATAGGACTCCAATGTATTGGGTAATGTTTAGTATCATTATACGTCACGTTAGGATAGGGAGTGAACTTGATTCCTTTAGGGTACTTTGTCCACCACTATGTCTTGGTAGGATTAGCCTTGACCAATGATTATGATTCAGCATTTTAAGTTGTTTCTACATTTCCCATGTTATGATTATTATGCTATATCATGTCGTATTATTCATGTTCCTTTTATTCCTAATTGATATGCCTATTTTATAACATGTATCACTTGTGACATATTTATTCCCTTACTGGGATATATAGATCACCCCTTTCATATATATTTCACAAGGTTATCTCATGCAGTTTTAAGTTTAATGGAGTATTTTGAGGATATTAAATAATTTTTTAATAAAGATGTTGATTCACTATTTTATGTTATTATGTAATGTACCTAATTCCCAAATACACTAGACTTCATGATCATTTGAGATGTATTAATTGTAGTATTATTTAATTAATCAAGTATTAATGTGAAATAAAGAGTATGAATGTTACATATTTCAATTGTCCACTCCTCAAAATATAAAAGCATGTGTTCCTCTATATATGATTGTGTGGTATGAGAAAGACCAGTTAACCAGTTCCTCCCAGAATGATTTTCTAACAAGACGGGTTTATGAAAACACCCTGGATGATATGGAATTGCAAGTTTATATTTACCCCCCCCCCCCCCAAGTGGAACATCCAAAAAACATCCCTTCATACAGGAAGATTGCTCATGGATTCGAAAAGGTGGATTGGACTTAGTCATCCCATTTTTCTGACCTAATGAAAACTATAAGCAGTAGTTTATTTTTCGGATGGTGCCTCACCACTTTTTTGTTAAAGGGAGGGAAATCATGGTGGTATATGTGGTGAGTTTCTAAAACCCACTAGAACATCAATGGGAGACGGAATGTGAAGGGATGGAATCAGCTTATAAAAGGTAAGAGCCTCCTCCCATTTCTCATCATCTTTACCAGATTCTCATCACCATTGGTTCAGTTGAGTGTGTGGTATTTTGTGAGGTTTATTTACCCATCTATTCAAGAGATATATTTATAAGGTTTTTCTCCTTGTAATAGTGAGTTAGTGTGTATGTAATTTTACCCATAGTGATCCTTCTATTTGCCCATGGTTTTTACCCCTTTCATTTTTGGGGGTTTTCCACATTACATCTAGTGTCCATTTATTTCCTCATTTTCACACATCATTTTATATTATTATTATCGTTTATATGGTGGAAAAATTAATTATTGTCCCAAAAATTTGTATCAACGGTTCTGACCCTATGTTGTTTACTTTTTCAGGTATTAATAATTCTCATAAATTTAAGTATGCTCTATCATTTCAACACTGGTTAATCAGACACATCATAAAAAAAATATTGAAAGTATTAAATACATCATTGTGAAATTGTGTAGGATATGGATTAATGGAATGATAGATAGAGGAAAAATTTTAGATCGAGAAATTCAATGGGAATAATTTTTCATTACAGAAAATGAAAATGAAAATAGTGTTGCAAAAGGTTAATTCTCGACAGATAATTGGAAAAATAACAACAGATGTAATGATGGAGAATGGTTTCAGTCGGAGAAAGAATTATAACCTGACAAAAATGTGGTGATTACTTCTTGGAATGGAGACGATCATGTCAGTGAAACAGTAATGACTGTCAGAAGCAGGAAGCATCTAAACAACGCATGGATAATCGACTCAGGAGAAACATGTCACAATATATCTCGATAGGAATGGTTTGACCAATATGAAACTATCCTGGAATGAATTATGTACAATGGGAACAGTCAAACCCTAAAGATCATTGGAGTTGGAACCATTAAACTGAATATGGATGATGGTATTGTTCGAACCATCCAAGTAGTATGTCATGTGAAGGGTCTGAAAATGAACATATTCTCTTTAGGAAAATTTGATGACACTGTATGAAAGACATGCATCGAGAATGGACTGATGAGAATTGTGAAGAGAACACTTATGGTAATTAAGGTAGAGAATATCTCAAAGAACCAGTACATGCGTATTGGTGAAATATATAAGGAAGAAAAGATAGTTTTCACATCAACTGCCTTAATAGAAGAATTAACAACCTTATGGAATAGAAAGCTTGGACATATGTCAGAATTATTCCTGATGATTCTTCAAAAGTTTCTTATTGGGATTACAAATTTATCCTTACCATTTTTTGAGAATTGTGTTTTAAGGAAACAATAGAGGTCAAAGTCTGCGACTTTTATAGTTAGTAGTATGGATATCATAGATTTGATCCATTCTAACATTTGGAAAGCAACGGTTATATACCTGGGATTTGCATGGTACTTTTTATCCTTCATTGATGATTATTCCATGAGATATTGGGTGTACCAAATCATGAGGAAATCTTATGTTTTTGAAGTATTCAAAACATTCGAAGCATGAAAGGTGCTTGAATATGGAAATAAGATCAAGTGTCTGAGGACTGATAATGGTGGAGAATATACAAGCGAGGAGTTTGATAATTGTTTTCAACAGGAAGGAATCAAGTGACAGTTCATGGTGCCATACACTCCTCAGTAGAATGGAGTGGAGGAGCGGATGAACAGAACCCCATTGGATAGAACAAGGGTGTTGTTTAAAGATTGCAGGAATTTCCAAAACATTTTGGGAAGAATCAGTGAATACCACATGTTATGTGATCAAAAGATCTCCTTCAATGGTGATTGATATAAACATTCCAATGGAGATGTGGACTGGTAAACCCGCTAACTATTCTCAGTTACATACTTTTGTAAGTCATTTATATTCATTTTTTAATGACTATAAATTATCAAAGTTGGATTCAAGATCTAGGAAAAGTATCTTCTTGGGGTATACGAATGGTGTGAAAGGGTATCATTTGTGGGACCCCACTACCTACAAGCTTATCATCATTATAGAATTTTATTTTTTAAGAATAAAAGGTGAAAATGAAAATTGACAGAGACAGGGAGAAAGAAAATACATAAAATACAATAGTCGATGTGGAGGAAAAATCCAAGGAAGAACCTATTTCCTCTGAGGCATTACCAAAGCATAATGATCAAGTGCCAGTTGATTTAGGACCATGATAATCAAATTGGGGGAAAAGAGAACCATTATAGCACTTAGACTATGTCACTAAGAGTAATATTAGGTAATTCCTATTGACAGAGGATGGATATCCATATTATTATTTGGAGGAGACCCGGATTTCAGATGTATCCCCATGGATAGTGGTGATATAGGAGGAACATGATTCCCTACACAAGAACAAGACTTGGTATCTTATTCCATTACCTTATGAAAGGAATGATATCGATAAAAAATGGGTCTTTAAGATCAATCGGGATAGAAAGGACTAGGTTAAAATATATCATGCAAGATTGGTGGTCAAAGGATATGTTCAGAAAGAAGGTATTGATTTCAATTGAATATTTTATCATGTTGTTAGACTGATGAATATTCGGATAGTTCTGGCGATGTTTTCTACATATATTTTAGATCTAGAGAAGCTTGATGTGAAGACTGATTTTTTCTATGGTGATCTTGATGAAGATATCTATATGCTCCAACTGAAAGTCTTTATATAATAAAGAAAAGAGAATTTGGTTTGAAGGTTAAAAAAATATATGTACGGTCTCAAATAAGCACTGAGGCTTTGTTATAAGAGATTTGATTCCTATATCATGAGTCTTGGATACTTGAGCCTTCATTCAGATTCTTGTGCATGTTTTAGGGGTTCTAATGGTAATGTTTTTATTATTATTATTTTGTATGGGGATGACATGTTAGTTACAGGATCCAAAAATGATCAAATCTACGAGATGAAGGCATGGTTATCTAGGGATTTTGATATGAAGGATTTGAGACTTGAAAACAAGACTCATGGGATGTAGATTTACCAATATTAAAATAATGGGAAGACATGGATATCACAGAAGAATTACTTACAGAGAGTCTTGAAATGATTCAACATGCAAGATTATAAGACAATATGTACCCCACATCCTATTAATTTCATGTTATCCTATACGATGAGTCCTATTAGTTAAGCAGAGAAGATGGATATGTCTCATGTACCATATGTATCAACAGTGGGTAGTATGCTGTTGGATATAGTTTGTACTAGACCAGAAATTGCACATGCAGTGGGAGAAATTATTCGTTACATGGTGAATCTAGGATGGGAGAATTGGATAATAGTATAGAGGATCGTGAGATGCATAAAGTAGACCTTAGATACTGCATTATGTTAGAAAGGATCAGATTTCACTATCAGATGGTATGTTGATTCAGATTTTATAGGTGATTCTGACCGGAGTAAATCCACTATAGCTTATGGGTTTACTCTTATAGGAGGAGCTATGAGCTGGATTTCAAAGTTAAATTTAGTTGTGGCTTTATATATGATAGAGGTAGAGTACATGGAATCCATACAAGCTTAGAAAGAGGTGATTTGGATGAGAAAGTTTTTGGACGATCTCAGGCAAAAATAAAAGCAAATTACATTGTTTTGTGATAGCCAGAGCACCCTGTATATTAAAATGAATCGATATTTTCATTCTAGGATGAAACACATTGGGGTAAAATGTCACTTTTTCCAAGAATTGGGGTAGGAGGGAAGTGTGGACATGCAGAAAATACATACTAAAGAAGATATAGAAGATTTCATGGCGAATGAGGTTGACTCGGATAAGTTCAAATGGTGTAGATCATCGAGCAGCCTCACAGATACATGAGAAGAATGTTTGGAAGATAGAATTGTTGTGTGGATATGTGATTGGTTCTCAATCAGATATCAAAGTGGGAGATGTGTCGACATCAGTTCATTTGTTGGATGATGCCTCCACCCTTTATTGTTAGAGGGTAAGCATGGTGGTAGATTTGGTGGGTGGCTAAACCCCACCAAACCAGCAGCGGGAGAAGGGATGGGAAGTGTTGCCAGCCTATAAAAGGCAAGAGCCTCCTCCCATTTCTCATCAACTTCTCCCGGTTCTCATCACTATCAGTTCATTTGAGTGTGTGGTATTTTGTGAGGTTTATTTCCCCAACTATTCAAGAGATATATTTATGAGGGTTTTCTTCTTGTAATAGTGAGGGAGTGTGTACGCACTTTTACTCATAGTGATCCTTCTATTTACCCGTGGTTTTTTATCCCTTTCATTTTTGGGGGGTTTTTCATGTTATATTAGATGTCGATTTATTCCAACATTTTTTTCACTTCTTCCAGAAATTAAGTTATTTATTTTCAAGACAATTTTGATGAAGAAGTGAGAAACCAAAGGGTGAAAGGACAACTAAAAATCACAATATCCATAAACATCACCACATTACTGAATGGTTTGATTCATAGCTTGAATTAATTTTTTTATAGTGGAACCAGATGTTTTTTACTATAGTGACTACTTCTTATTCTAAAGGTTTCATTCAATAAAAATTAATAGTGGTTTTAGATTCAATTCAGAGATAGTCCTTCGAGACCTCTATTGGAAATATATGACCTGCTTCATTTTGGATGAATCCTTAGACTCAACATCAGATGAAGAGTATGAGCCTCCTCAAAGATCAAAGACATGGTGGAGAAGTCAATATCCAAAGGGCACAAGTTGACATTCTAAGAATTTGGGATCTTGAGGGTTTTGCAGGAATTGACATCTTGTTGTCATTTTGGGAATTGTGAGCTCTCTTAACCCCCTTCTCTCCCTCTTATATTCTTATTTTTTCTTTAATAAAAGGTGTGAGGGCCTCTTGGCTCTGCCCTTTAAATGTTTAAAAAAATTAAAATGCATTTATAGAAATCAATTACACAAATTTCAAACATATTAAAAATATTAAAACTTAATAAATAAAAATGAATAAATATTAATCATATAAATTACTAACATATTGAAAATATTGACACTTATTAAATAAATATGAATAAATTTTAAAAGGTTAATAAATTAATTAATATGAAAAATAAATAAATATAAAAAATGAAAAAAATGAAATAATATTAAAAATGAATAAATAAAATTAAATAAATTACAAAAAAATAAAAAACATTTAAATAGATTAATTATATAAATTTCAAACTTATTTTAAATGTTAAAACATAATAAACAAAAATGAATAATGATTATTTATATAAATTACAAACATATTGAAAATATTACATAATAAATAAGTATATGTATAAAAAATGTTAAAAAATGATTATATTCTAACAAATATTAAAATAAATAAATATTACAAATGAATAAATAATTTAAAATGAAATAATATTAAAATTTAATAAATAAAATTTAATAGACAAAACTATTTAAAAAATGAATTATTATAAGATTAACCACATGAATTGTAGTTGCTTACAAAAATGAATAAAATTTTAAAAAATGATTTTAGATAACTTAATTATATAAATTTAAAACATTTAAAAATTAAAACAAATTAATAAATAAAATTTAGTAAATACAAATCATATAAATTTAAAACATGTTATAAATATTACTTAGTAAATAAATATGTATAAATTTTAAAAATTGAACAAATTCCAAAAACAATTATCAAAAATTAAAAAAATATACTTTAAATGTGAAATAATATTAAAAATGAATAGTACATGCCATACATACACATATACATATATACACATATATGTACATCTCACACACACATGTGCATATACACATATTCAAGAATACGTACAGATACATACATTTATACACATACAACATATACACAAACACACATAAACAAAACACACTCACACCATAATGTATACACATATACACACAGAGACATTAGTATAAATATATAAATTTAGATATCACATATTAACAATAAATCATTTATATTTATATAATTTATTATAAAATATATATATTTCATATTCACTACAACACTTATGTCCTTTAACAGTGCGCAAAATTACTTTTTACAACACAGTTAATTACAGCGATGATAAAGGACTAGCTGGCTGCAATGTGCTGTTAATATAACAGCACTCCCAGCGAAAACGTGTAATTTCAATCAATGATATGTACATTTAATGTGACCCCAGGAATACAAAAATGTCCACCCAGGGTATTTTAAAAAATACACTATTATATACATTTCCAACAATGTTTTATATAATTACATATACAATTATACAACAAACATTTAGAAACAAAAAAGTTTCATATTTTGATGCTCATGATCCCCTCTCAATAATGTCCACCCATGGTATTAGTTTTCAAGAAAATCATCTCAAACCAATAATAAGATTCCACTTATATATGAAAACAAATATTACGTGAGTAATACTATAAAGAAATAAAATAAAATAAATATGAAAGAATACATTAATAAAATGTCATATTTAATAAAAAAGACACATTTGGAGTTATAACGGTCACACCGTGCATATTAATTAGGGTTAGTTCCTGCATGTCACAAATGAGTTATGGATCGTTTTCCTAAAATATCAAACAATGTGAATGTGTTTTCTTGGTATTGAGTATGTCACTTGTTCTTTTTCTAAAATTATTGTCAATTTTAAATAATGACACATTTGGAGTTATACCAATCACATAATGCATCAGATTGAGGTTCAACTTTTTCCTACCTATCACAAATTACTTATGGATTTTTTTCCTAAATTATCAAAACAATATGAATACGTTTTCTTGGTTTTTAGTATGTTGGTTGTGTTTTTTTTTACTAAAATTTCATTTCAAACTGGAAACACCCATTATGAGTCATATCAGTTGCATCGTGTGTTGTTTTGATGTGAGACTACTTCATACACATAAAAAACGAATTACGAATCATTTTCCTAAATTATTAAGACAATCAGAGAAAGTTTTCCTGGTTTTCAGTGAGTGAAACATTTTTAACTAAAATGTACATTTTAAACTGATAACAGACACTTTTAGTTATACCAGTCACATTGTGAATTGGATTGAGGTGTGGTTGAGTCCTACACATCACAAATGAATCATGGATCATTTTCCTAAATTATCAAAATAATACGAATGTTTTATCTTGGTTTTTAGTATGTCACTTGTTCTTTTTACTTAAATTAATGTCAATTTTAAATTAAAAGCGATACTTAAATTTATACTAGACACATTGTGTGTCGTATTGAGGTGAGGTTGATTCCTACATGTCCAAAATGACTAATAGATCATTTTACTAAAATATAAAAACAATTTTAATGTGTTTTCTTGGTTTTCAGTATGTCACTTGTTGTTTTTACTTAAATTAATTTCAATATTAAATATAAAGACACACTTAGATTCATACCAGTCACACCATGTGTTTTATTGAGGTTTGGTTGACTTCTACAAATTACAAATGAATCATAGATCATTTTCCTAAAATATAAAAACAATCTGAATGTGTTTTCTTTGTTTTTAGTATGTCACTTGTTCTTTTTACTTAAATTGATGTCAATTTTAAATAAAAAAACACACTTTGAGTGATATCGGTCACACAATGTGTTGGATTGAGGTGCTTCTGATTCCTACCTATCAAAAATTACTGATAGATCATTTCACTAAAGTATCAAAACAATATGAATATGTTTTCTTGGTTTTTAGTATACTGGTTGTGTTTTTTACTAAAATATCATTTCAAACTGGAAACATGCATTATGAGTCATATGAGTTACATCGTGAATTGGTTTTATGTGAGACTGCATCATACAGATAAAAAATGAATTTTTAATCACTTTCCAAAATTATCAAGACAATTGGAGTGTTTTTTCTTGGTTTTTAGTGAGTGAAACATTTTGAACTAAAATGTCAATTTTAAACTAATAACGGAAACTTTTAGTCATACTGGTTACACCGTGTATCATATTGAGGTGTGGTTGATTCTTATATGTCACAAATGACTCATTGGTAGTTTCCTAAAGTATCTAAACAATACAAATGAATTTTATTGGTTTTTAGTATTTCACTTTTTGTGTTTACATAAATTATTGTCAATTTTAAATAAAACGATACAAATTGAGTTATACCAGCCACAATGTGCATCTTATTAAGGTTTAGTTGATTCCTAAACATCGCAAATAACAAATTGATAATTTTCATAAAATATCTAAACCATATGAATGCATTTGCTCAGTTTTCAGTATGTCCTTTATTGTTTTTTACTTAAATTAATATCAATTTTAAATAAAATGACACACTTAGAGTCATACCGGTCACACTGTGTGTCGTATTGAGGTAAGGTTAACTCCTACACATAAAAAATGACTCATGGATCATTTTCCTAAAATATTGAAATGATATGAATGAATTTTCTCAGTATTCAATTTGTCACTTGTTCTTTTTACTTAAATTGATGTCAATTTTAAATAAGAATACACATTTTGAGTGATATCAATCACATCATGTGTTTTATTGAGGTGTGGATGATTCCTACATGTCTAAAATGACTTATAGATCATTTTAATAAAATATAAAAACAATTGGAATCTTTTTGCTCAGTTGTCAGTATTCCGGTGGTGTTTTTTTCTAAAATGTCATTTCAAACTAGAAACATGCATTATGAGTCATATCAGTCATATTGTGTGTCAGTTTTATGTGAGACTACTTCATACACATTAAAAATGAATTATGAATTTCAATCCTAAATTATCAAGACAATCAGAGTTCATTTTCTTGTTTTTCATTTTGTGACATGTTTTGAAATAAAATTTCAATTTTTATCTTATAATAGACAGTTTTAGTCATACCGTTCACACTGTGTGTTGGATTGAGGTGTGGTTGATTCCTACATGTCAAAAATGACTCATTTATAATTTTCCTAATGTATCAAAATAGTTTGAATGTGTCTATTTAGTTTTTTTTATGTCCCTTATTCTTTTTTTTCTAAAATTCATGTCAATTTTAAATAAAAAGACACACTTTGAGTGATACAAATCACTTGTTATTTTTTATCATTTTTGAGTAGGTACGTTTCTATGATACTAAATACATTGAACTAGACATTTTAAAAATATATATCACGTCTTAGTAGATTAATATTCCTTATATAACATAATGATTCATGCCAGAATAGTTTAGGTCTAGTGCTTTTGGAAACATAAAAACATAAAGAACTAGTTTATAAGAGTCTCTCATTATGTTTTTCTTTACTAGAAACCTTCTTAGACGTATGATTTATAAAACTATTCTTAATAACCTAAGGATGAGAAACATAAGAAAGGGTGATCATAAATTCCCAATAAGTGTAAATAAGGGAGATATCAATGATCATATAAGGATAAAATGAGCATAAATATGTTACCATGCTTTCTATTTTCTTTCTTTATCAAAATGGAAACACTGCATTGTAGACATTTATCACTCTCCTTCAATTTTACTCCACTACCATTGAAGAAAAATGATAAATGCCGACAATTCAGGGGTGATAAGGATTTAAGGGAGAATAAGTTTGGGGAATACATTGTCTACATGAGTAGTCAAAAATTTAATTTAGATTTTCTTAATGTAGTAGATAATATATAATATTTTGAGGGAAAACATAGTACATTAAAAAAAATTTACCTTCTCATTGAATTTTGAGTTGCAGCCTCGAAGTCCAATCTCTCATGAGCATGATTGACGAAGCGCTGTCGTGCACGCTCTCAAAAATATTTATAGCTAAGTGCAGCACAGGGGCTGACCTAGGTCATTCTCTTGAGGAGGTTTTGTGGTTAATAAATAACTACTTCTATTCCAACTAATCTAATTCTTTTTTGTTGTTTAATATTTTATGAAAGAAATGTAATTTAATAAAATAAATGAAATTCATAAATCAGAAGAAACTAAAATTTAATTATAAATTACCATGCAATTCTAAACAGAATGTAATTAGGGAAGAAAGGAAGTTCTCCCGAGAGAATATTCAGGGAGCACCTTCATTGGCCAGCTTCAAATATTCTTAGTGTACACACTCCATCGTATGTGTGCACACCTTATTCTACCCCTGTTGTGAATGAAAATCCTACTTAGCGATCGCCAAGCACACCCTCCATCCACCTCCTCAATCGAGGGAAAATGGTTGTAGATTAAGAAGTTAACCTTTAGACGACCACAGTGAGGATTACACCCACTATAAATTATCCTTAGAATTAACTCAAAGAATATTAAGAATATGGTCTTGGGTTCAAGAACCTGATTACTCCCTTGGGATATTCCTCTTATTAGTTACTCATGATCATGAGTATTATAGTTCACTATGGTAAGATGAGAGGAAGAAAAGAGGGTGAATCGGTCGACACAAAAATAAAAACAATGCATGAACATATTAGAAATCTAAATTACAATTAAAACTAAAAATAAAGAAAATAAATAAAATAAAAATAAAGGTGGAAGATTTGTGGCCGGCCTCCCTCGGTGGAGATCTCCTCCTTGGTGCCTTGAAGAAATGGATTGAGAATGGGATCATTTGGGAAGGAGGTGAGGGCCTCCTTTTATAGGTAGAATTCGACCCCCTAATGTCGACGCGTTGAAGACCCATTTAATGACATATTCACGCGTTCCAACCTTCATAAATGTTGTTCATAAATGTCTTGGCCGTCTCCTCTCCACATTTCAGATAATTTGGAAAACATATGTAGTATTTATGAATTTTCCATTCTCGGTTTCTGTTTCTGGATGAAGCATCCAGGAAGGTTCCTCCAAAATAATATCATTCCATAGCCTCCTTAATGACCTTAAACATCCTAAAACGTTATTTTAGAGATGGCCCTATCTGTCCTCGAGGTATCCCAGGTGGAAACACATCATTTGGATATGTTTAGGTCGCGTTTGATGTCCGTCACCTTGGGTGGGTCCATGCTGTCCTCCCAGAAAAATTCCAATCTTCAATGATTTTTTTAGACCCTTTATATGAACGAATCAGCTCCTGGTCCAGAAGACAAAAATGAAGGAAATAAAATAAGGATTCTAAAAAAAATTAATCAGAAAATTTGGACTTTTATGTTTCCTGAAATGACCAAAATACCCCTGACGTTAAATTCTGTCAAAAATCCAGAATTAGTCGGTTTTCACATTTGGGTTCAAAATAGCACTAGAACCTAAAAAGATGATAATTACCCATTCAATAACAATTTTGTGGGATTATAAACAATTTTTTACAGTATAAAATATATTAAAATGTGAGTTTCATCAATGATCATTTTCAAACAAACCGCCCCAACTCAAACAATGATTCCACCTTTGACTTTCACCATATTGATTTTTTCTTACACAAATAAACTACAGTGCTCCTATTTTTTTGTGTCATCGGTCCTTCATCGCCTACCATTTCCCCGGAATCAATGTTGTCAATATGTTCCTCTAGAGTGGTAGAATTGACATGTGTAGATGGTCATTGTTCCTATGCACTGGGAGCAGAAATAGGTTGAGAAACCTATTGTTCCTTGGGAATGGGAGCACCGGCACGTGCAGAAGGTTGTTCCTTTGCACTGCGAGTAGCAGCAAGTTGAGAGACTTGTTGTTCCTCAGGATTGGGATCACCAGCACGTGTGTAAGTCATTATCTACATAAGTGATTTAATATTTAATTTGGATTACATAAATTCAGAAACAAATGGATAATAACATGAGGTAACATGATGTATATTACAAAAAAAATAACCTAATTATTGAACTATCTTTTTATTTATTAAAGGATGAATGGATTTGACATCTATATTGACTACCCAAATCCATTCATTTTGGTCTCATAGGATATAAAAAATATCGTATATATTGGGACCGCTTCGAAATTATTGCGGCGTCCCAATGAAATGGTCATCCTTAGTTGAATTTTCATCTAACACTTCAATGGTTTTAGTCAATAACCAAACAACTGAACATTTTTAGTTTGAAGGATTTTTAACATAAAATACTTGTACTACCTATGATTACATTATAAATAGTTTTTATTTGTAACCTTACTAATTGAAATCAACTTTCATTAATCCTAATTCATCTATTTTAACAGTACTCCTATTATCAACACACTCGCATTCAAAAATAATCACTTTGAATGTTGTATAATCCAAGTCCAATATTTATTTAATGATTCCAAAGAATGACATATTCATGTAAATTGGATTTATTTACATACTACCAGAAACATGCATCGCTTCAACCACAAGTGTAACTCAGCTATTTTTCATGGTACTGTATTCATCATGATCATTTTTGTATAACGTATAGCCATTTATTACATGACCATTATAAGATAATACAAAGAAAATGTTTCCTCCATCTAGCCATTAAAGCCATTCTGAAAATGAATCCATATTTTTATATGACTCCTTAAAAATATGTTCCTAAAAACATCCTATGAACTATTGATTATTTGTATTTGATATCCATATTTCATCCCTTAATGGATTAAAATTCCTAAAAAAATATTTGTGAGTATCAACATATGGGGAAACCTCCAAACTTTTATGAAAAATGTAAAGGTGGTTCTGCTCCTGATCTGTAATATTGATTCTGACAACATCTCTTCTAGAGATTCCTTCACCCGCAAGCCACTCAATGTGATGAGATTTTGGTAGATCAATTCTTTCTACACCGGATAGGTATTCGGTATAGAACTCAACGGCTTCCTCAACAATATATCACTCCATAATACAATCCTCTGGATGACTTCAATTTTTGACATATCCTTTCAAAATATTTATATACCATTCAATGGGGTACATCATCTATAGTGTACTGGACCACATAGTCAAATCACTCTCACCAAGTGAACCATCAAGTGAAGCATCATATCAAAGAATATTTGAGGGAAAAACATTTCCAATTCCCATAATATGATGGTAATTTCTCTTTCCATAGTCGGAAATTTCATCGTCTATAACTTTTCTACATATTGATTTGATGAAAAAAGAGCTTGGTTAATATATGATGGAAATTATTGGTAAAAATGCAATGTAATGCTATAGGCATTAGATAATGCATCAAAACATGGAAGTCATGTTATTTAAAAACTTTTAACTTTAAATTGGTCATTGAAATAGTGTTCTTGATATTTGATGAATACCCCTATTGAACCATTACATCATTCAAGAAGTTGAAAAATTGATCTCTCTCATACCTGAAAAGAGTTTAAGTATCTAGAGGAAAAAAGTTCATTTTTCACCCCTCACAGGTGCTAACTCTTTTCATATTCCCATGTCAACCATGTCCAAGGTAGCCTTAATTCCATACTTTGTTTTTTCAAGTGAATTTAGCAACGTGTCGATGACACTATCTCATACATTTTTTTCAACATGCATAACATTAAGAAAATATCTGACGTACATACAATTCTGGTATGGTAATTCAAAAAAACAAATCACTTTTTTCCAATAGTTTTCATGTGGATTTTCAAAAATTGTTTACCAAAAGCAGTTTCCATATATTTTAATTTCTCAAAAAATTGATCACCTATTAGTGGAGATGGTGTTATACGTTATTTTTGAACTTAAATTTAATGATGTCATCTAATATCAATACTTATGTCATTGGAGTAGAAATATTTGATGTCCTAGAAACGTTGTTTTCGATGAATGTTCAACCTAACTGACTGTGCACCTTGTTCATAGAAAAGAATCCCTTGAGTTCCTTTAATGCTATATCCAGACAAATTTTCATAAGTAAGAAATTCATTTATCATCCCGTACAACCTGGATCTCAAAGTGAAATCTTTATTTTTGTAAGAATCATACAACGTAACACCTAAATCCCAAAAAAACTTAAAATCCTCAATCAATGGAGCTAAATAAACATCAATATTAATACCCAGTTGGTTTGGTCCTAGAATAAGCATAGATAATATGATGTATTTTCATTTTATGCATAACCACTCTGGAAAGTTATAATTTACCAACATAACCGGCCATGTACTGTGAGTGATGTTTTGAAAACCAAAATGATTCCCTCCATCTATAGATAAGGCAAGATGATGGTATCTTGGCTCGTTCCCAAATTTAGGATACTCAAGACCAATTCTCTTCCACTGAGAAGAGTCTTCAGAGTGACATAGTTTCCCATCTTTATTTCTTGTATCTGCATGCTACATCAATTGCCCTATAGTCACCTCACTTCTATATAGGAACCTAAACCATGGAATGATTGAAAGTACCATAAAACATGCATAGGGCTGGATTCATATTTCTTGTATCGAGGTGCGCCAAAATTTGGGAATTATGTAAGTGATCTTTGGTCCTTGAAAATATTATACAGTCATTCGAGCATGCGTGTATTCTTTCAGAGATCATACCCATTGAGTGTAGCATTCATTTGGAGTCGTATGTTCAGCTCGGGAGCTTATTATCTTCTGGTAGCATCTCATTCAAGAGAGAAAGTAGATCCGTAAAATCAGCATCACTCCATCTATAGCCTTCTTTCAAATTGTATAGATTTAGTATGGTTGAAAATACTATATATTTTGTGTATCCAGCATTCAATGATGTCTTTTCACAACTCTTTGACCTCTCAAATAATTTTGAGCAATCACGAAGTTCATCTTCAACTATCTTTGTCATTTTCGCAACACAATCTTCATCATCATTCACATCTATAATCATGTCCTCGATATGATTTTCTTCATTGTCCACACTTGTAATCATATCAGATGATCCATAAAATCCAATGTTATCCCAGCCACTAGCTATATTCGTTTTTCCCCATGTTTATTAAAAAATTTATAACTCAAATATTCCATGAAAGATCAAGTGTTCTTCCAACTCCTTTATACTAACTTGTCTTAAATAACAATAGCATAAACATGGAAAAAGTATTTTAGAAGGTTCGTATGCATGATCTATTACAAATTTGAGGAACTTTTTCACTCCATCTTCATACTCTTTTGTGAGACAATTTGAATCCATCCATTCTTCATTCATATTCATCTTATTTGATTCGCTAATATTAATATTTAACAAAATAAATACATAAAAGGGGTCTTCCAAATAAGGGGAAATAAACATTTGAATGATATTTATTATTGAATTTTGTTTCCTAGGACCCATCCCCTTAGAATCTAACACCAAATTCCCTTGAAAAAAAATTTAAAAAATCACAATTAAAATCCCATTAAAAAAACCATCCATTTACACAAATTCCTCTTTAAAATAACATACCTTTTTTAGAATGAAACCAACATTAAATATGCTTTAAAAACAATCACACCCCTTTATCAAAGTCAATTGAGTGAGTTGACAAACACTTTTCATGCAACCTGAGTCCATTCCAACTGTTTAAATCATTTTAAATCTATTTAAAACCAAAAAAGGGTGTGTTGAACACATATAATTTTTTAAGAAACATTAAAAAACACTTGAATCATTTTAAAAGGTCGACTTAGGCATTTTCTGTAAAGACCCAATGTTTTATCAATGGAAATTATATTCCTATAATAATGTCATATAATCACATGAAATCAAAGCATAATGAACTACTATGTCATATGTGACCTTTAAACATAATATTGTCACTTCTGTGATTTGAATTTCAAATATCTGACATACATGGTTGTGATCAGTAAGATTTTTGGAGTCCGATATGAATACTTAATTTTTGGTGAATAGTAACTGAACCTTATGAATAGTAATATGACCCTTATGAATAGTAAATGAGACAAAATAATAGTAACCTCACCCATTAATGTATAAATAAAATTTAGGCATCTTATAAGTGATAATATGACCATAATAAATGTATGGGTATTTTTGTATGTCATAAATAATTTATTAAAATTAATTAATTTATTTAGAAGAAAATTTTTTTCCCAAAAAGGTGATAATAAATTATCAATGTAATGTATTCTAATTTGAAGATAATTTTATAAGACTTTATGCAATTTTTGAAAACATTATAAAATCACTTATAGTTTTAAAATATGTATTTTTAAAGTAAATTATGATTTTAATTAAAAATTAAATTTATTATATTTAGAAAATTATTTTTTAGAAACAGATTTCATTTTTAGATTCTACACAATGAAAAATGGTTATATTTAATTTTTGGGATTTGTCTAAAATGTTTGAATTTTTTATGAATAGTAAAATACAATAATTTTCAAATTAAGCTAAATACATAATTTATAGTGTCATGGATGATGTTCAACTGATGTATGCCCAATTGACTTGAACTCACATGAACTTATTACTATTTTTTCATGTAATTATCTCTATTTATTTTCTTATGGAAAAAATAATAAACTAATGATTAAAATATTAAGAAAACCCTCACCCCCCCCCACTATAAAAACCACCCACACTCCCCTCTTTTATTCACTTATCTCAAGCATTGTGCCTTGCCTAAAATATGATCAAATATCACCCCGAGCTCATCCCCCACATCTAGAAACCCTTTTTCTCCTAAAAAGTCCAAATACTCTCCCCTAAAAAGGTTCTCAAGGAAGGTTAATTCAAGTGGTAAAATTCCTCTTATCTTTTCATTCATTTTCATGTTCCTTTTTTCTCTTTTCCTTCATAACCTATCCTCATACAAATGGTATGAAAACTAAAGTACCATAAATGTACTTTAATTTTTTTGTGCTAATGGGATAATTCATTATTATGTTTCATTTTCCCTTCTTTTACACGAAAGAAACAAAAACACCATTCGAGATGTGTTAAATTGTCACATTGAAGGACGACATGTTATCAATTTATATTACCATATTCAATTTTGTTCATGAAACTATTATTATGGTTTAAAAATACTATTAAATATTTATTTTATCTTAAGTGATGTTCTGGAATTCTTTTTCACACATGATGTCGAATAATAATACAAAACAAGTTAATGATGAACCAAATTGCCAAATTAATCCAAGCGTTTATCATTAATGTTTTATATAATGATTCAACTAAAAAAATAACCAAATGCATATTATAACCATGTAATATCTTGTATGTTCACTAATTTCATATAACTTCAATTCTGGATAACCAATCTCAACATACATGTGTGTCGGAACATGAATATATGTGAACCGATTATTAAAACAAAGGAAGCAAACATACCCAAACAATGAAATTAAACCTCATAAACAATCAAAAGGGTTATTAAAGAACTAAAAAAGATTACACTAAATAATTTAAAAGTAAAATAGGTTCTGGAATTATTAATTAATTTACGTATTTTGATTATTTAGGTCATTAAGATCAGGAGAAAAACATCATCGGGCTTAAGGTAAGGGATCCTCTCTATTTCACTTTTATTCAAGAATGTCCTCTATGTTATTCCATTTTATGTGTAATCCCTAATGATGGGGTATGATTTATAACCTCCCCCATACTTCCCTCAGGATATATAAGTGATTATAAACCCCTTTCTCTCCCAATAATTTCTCTTAAGTACACCTAATACCATGCCGATAATCCGTAAGGGATTCTACCCAAACCTCCTTTATTCCTTCGGGTTGCCTTATCTTCCTTTTACCAAAATGAAGTTAACTTATATTTTTATGTGTGTCTTATAAATTCTATGTACCTATACCAAATTCATTTATCAAGACCCTTTCATCATTCTCTTTTGGGGATATACATGTTTTTAAGAGATTTCCACCTCAGTACTTCCTGATAAGCAAACTTGTTTTGAGGGAACTTCCTGAATTCTTACCTGATTTTAAGTGAACATTATATTATATTTTAAGCCACCATTGTCTTTATAAAGTAATTCTTTTCTTATTATGAAAACCTTATTGGTTCACTTCTAGTTTTATATAAAATATTGTTCCCTTTTTTATTTTAAAGCCTCTGTAGTATTATCCTTAAAAATGAACAAATTACATTTAATTTATTAAATACTATTCTTACATGGTTTCACATCTACTTGAAATAAATTACAATGATACATGCCTATTTTCCCGTATTAATGTCCATGTATATTTTAGTTCCTTTATTTCATAGACAATTTCAGGATACACCCGTTTGTTATGCTTTATGACATGATTGTGGTACCCAATTATTTCCATGGGTAACCCTTATGTTTATGTAAGATTGATTGTGTATGATTATTTCTGTCGAAAATATATTCATGAAAATTTAAGATGGTTGTTCCCAAATAGTGGTCCAATGAATTGGGTAATGTTGAGTCTCATGATACGTTATGTGTGAAGGTCTTGGTAGTTAGCCTTGACTTGTGCTACCATGTGTGATTGTCTTGGTGGTTAGTATTGGCTTGTGCTATGATGTGCAATGGTCTTGACAGTTGGCCTTGACTCAGGATAAATTCATGTTTTATGTTTCTAACACATTATTATGAATCCATGTTTATATGATTCCATGTTTATATGTTATTATTCCATATGTTACAATACTTTTTATATCATCATGTCATACCTTCTATCCCATGTGCTAATGTTTTGTTCTTATGGTTATTCCCTTACTCAACAATTTAGCTCATCACTTTGTTCATATGTTCTGTAGGGTACCCTACGCAGATGTTTGAGCACAATGGAAGTTAGGAAGTAAATTTCAAGATTAAATAATGAAATGTTTTATTTAGTTCCATGTTTTTAGTTTTCTGTACCTTGTCTTCCAAGACACTAGACATTACGATCCTTGGTTTGTACTCTGATATATAATTATGATTAAAATCATGTAATGTTATATGTAAAAGCACAGGGTCACTATATTTTCATAAATTATGGTCTAGATATTTGTGGATATTGAGAATGTAGAACTTTAGTAGAAACCCTAGGGATGAGAAAAAATATAAGAAAACACCCCATAATTTTGGTAAGTATAGAGTAAGTGGTTTATCAATAAAATACATCCTTGTCTGGATACAAATAGATATATATGGTTCTGGAACTGATGTATTATAACGACCCATACTTTACATACATTGTTAATACTTCAAAATTGAATCACACTTATTACAACATATGACAAAACCACAAAGGACCGTATAGGTATAGTGTCTTTAGAAACTGGGAAACATAAACAACTGGTTCATAAATCTTCTACAGTGTCTCCCATTTATTTCATCATATCTAGAGTCCCTTTTAGCATATTCTACTTAATATCCATCTTCCTGACCTGGGGAAAAGAAAACATAAAAGGGTGAGCTCAAATGCTCAGCAAGGGCAAATAAAGGAAATAAAAATCATATCATATCTTTTTGAAAATCAAAACCTGCAAAAGAGATCATAATATCTTAACATGGAATAAATCATAGAAGTGAAAATGAGATCCCCATAATCATAACATAAAACTTGAAACTTTGTGGCATGCACACATAATCATGGAAAATCATTTCTTGTTAGTCATGACTCATTGCCAAGACTATCTTAGTGGACAAAGTCCCTTTCTGAACCGAGTAACCCTCGTTTCAGTCCTGTTTCACTGAACCTGTATAACCTACCGTTCCAGCCCTGTCTATCTCATGAGATATAAAATCATTACCCAATGCATTGGAGGGAGATATAGGTCCCACCCGTCTTATAATGAATCCTTTCTTATGTGTGCCACATAATCATAAATCATACATCATCACATAACCCATGTAATAAAAATGGAATTCTTAAACAACATGACATCATAAAACAATTCATATAAGATAAAGGAATTCATAAAAATGTTTCCATCACAACATAATCAAATCCATGTAATAATAGGGATAGAAACAGAACCCTTTTATTATCTTATATGGAAAATAATTTTGATAAAATACTTGAACTTCATTCTTGAGGAAAATATCCTTTCTACTTAAAAAACACTTTTCCTTTCTTAACTTGTCATAAAATTTTAAACTAAAAGAAGTTGATTAAAAATAAACATGAATACTTGTAAAGAAAGCTTCTTGGAAATAATTTTTTAGAAATCCATTCATGCCGTATAAGTTAAAAAAAACATTCTTCTCATACTTTTGTCGGAAAAGTCAAAAAGTACCTCGTACGACAAAAGATTCCTTTCATACATATTACTAAAAACTCACCGAAGGGTAAAAATGGATTTAAACAATTGTAGGTGGATGGAAATAATATTACATATTGATGAAACATGGATGTGGATGATAAAATACACCCCAGTAAATACATACGAATAAACAATCTCGGATAAAAATGAGATTGTGATATTTCCCTTACCTTAGGTCCGATTTGCTTTGTATGTGTCCGATGCTCCTGTATAATGGTTTAAATAATGTTATTGACTTATTTCAGAATCATACATATTTATATGATATCATATATGGTCATATTATTAGCTTATTAATATTTCATTGTTACTTGTTACTCGGGTCTTTATAACTTTTTGTTCTTATGCGTGTTTTGTCGAATAAATTATTATTCTTCTTTTAAGGTTATAGATACCTTATATCCAGAATGGTATTAGTGTAACATATATCATATTTATTCATTCAATTCATTTATATAATTACTATGTAATGATGATCATGTAGAACGAGTCGCATCACATCGTGGAGACGGTATTCCGTACGTACGCACGAGTGATGATATCATTCCTATGAACGTGGAATTGTATTGGAGTATATGTATATTATTTCAGTATCAATATTACTTTATAATAATCATAAATAGTTACTCATTACACCATTATACCCATCCTTGTAAGGTGGTGGTGGAAAATAGATTACACCACGGCGTGGAGACGGTATTCCGTACGTACGCACGCGCGGTGATTTCATTTTTCCGTAGGATGGATAGAAGGTGAATTAGGGTTGTTTCATATTTATAATAACATATCAGTATGTATGTAATACTGATGTTATTACATTATCATGAAACAACTAAAGAAGAAGAAGTTGAAGAAGAAAGAAATTGAAATGATCGGTAATGGATATTACCTCTTCTTTGGAACGCCTCTTTGAATCCTCCACATAGGGAACTAAGATTGGTCTTTGAAGAAGACCAGGACCTCTAGGATTATTATAGGGAAGTGGAGAGGAGAAAATGGCAGGGTTGGTCGAGCTTGAGTGCTCAATTTTGTGTGAGGAGGAGGGGGAGGAGGTGCCCTTTTATAAGGGAGGAGAGGGGCACCTTAGGAATATCTCAAAATATTATTTTATATTAAAGTCAAAATCGGTTTATAATGGTTCTAAAGGGTCTTATTTCGAAGATAAAGTGGGGATGGGTCGAAATCCTATCAACCAATAGGATTTAGACAAGTTTAGGGTATTATTTTAACCTTATCAATTAGATTTAACTCTAAGTTAATTAATTTAACTTTTACCGTGTCTTTTTGTTTTCTTTCACTATATGGTTAATACACTTACTATAACATGCCAAACGAACCCCAAATTGTTTATTATTAATATATATATCCTTATCTAAGTCATTTGGCCGAACCTTAGATTTTTAGGAATAAAATAACAATTAATAATATAATATTTGATTTAAAAACTATTTTGTGTCAATTTTGACACTATTTGATATATGATTTTTGTGAAAGTCATAACAGAATTATATGTTCTAACAAAGTTACTTAAATCAATACTAATATATCATGTTAACCTAGAAAATTAGTGGAATTCATAAAAAGTCTCAAATTATATTAATTTTGGTGTTTATAACATCAATTATGTCAATATTTCATTAATAAGATAATTACTGCATCATCATTGTGTCATAAATAAATTAAATTATTTGATGTCTAAAAATTACAAATAAAATATCATCATGTAGGAAATCTGTTTAGCTTTCTAATTAATATTTACAATTGAATGTATCTTATGTATAACCCCATATTAAAAATTATTTACATATTAAACTTTGATTTTAACTATTTTAACCCTTCTTTAAATAAATTAATAATAAATGTCCTAATCTAATCCAAGTGGGCCTAAATGGTCATATTTTATTCCTAAGTTTGTTTTTGGTCGAATTACACTTGTACAATAGACTTAGGACATGTGTTAGGGTAATATTAATATCATATTTACCCTTAGTTACCCTATTTACTATTAACCGCGGTAAAAAAAGTAAAAAGTTAATATTCACCAAAAAATTATTTTCATCTCATTGAACCACATTTTAGTCCTTGATATTAACCGTGTCTCTCGGATTTTCGAAATTCCATTCACAGAAGCGGTAAAATTAAGTTTTATTCAAAATTCATTTTTTAACCTACCACTTAGTGGTTTCACTATTCATCAAAAATTTAATGTTTTCAGAAAAATACCAAAATTTCACCCTAGGCTAATTTCGATATTTTGAGTCCAAAAATGAAGTCCATTTTGAAAAATAAAATTTATAAAAATTTAAAATGTGGTTATTACTATTCATAACGGCAAGTTTTAATAGCATATTGTTGTTTAGTGAAACTCGGTATTGCGTACGACGCAAGCTATCGAGGAAGGTCGCGATTGCGTGTAAAACAAGCCAAGCAAGTGTTGTGTAGAAAAAGATTCCTTTGATGATTTATATAACATAAAAGTCTCGGGTGTTACATTCTACCCCCCTTAAAAAGAATTTCGCCCTCGAAATTCGTCACTTTGCAACAAACAGATGAGGATACTTCTCCCTCATCATATCCTCAAGCTCCCATGTAGCTTCTTCAAGTTGGTGGTTCCTCCATAAAACTTTCACCAATCGAGTGGTCTCGTTTCGTAGGACTTTTTCGCTACGATCCAGAATCTCTATCGGCTGTTCTTCATAAGAAAGATCTTGCTCCAGCGGTACAACTTCTGAGCTGAGTACATGTGAAGGATCTGGTATGTACTTTCTCAGGAGAGATACATGGAACACATCGTGAACTTGAGAGAGATTCGGTGGAAGCGCCAATCGGTAAGCTACCTTCACAACACGATCTAGTATTTCGAAAGGACCGATATATCTAGGGCTTAACTTCCCCTTCTTTCCAAATCTCATAACCCTCTTCCAGGGAGATATTCGTAAGAACACTTTATCACCCACTTCAAACTCTCGGTCTTTTCTTCGGTTGTCGGCATAACTTTTCTGTCGACTCTGAGCTGCTCTTATGTGTTGTTGAATAGATCTGACCTTTTCTTCCATCTCATCAACGAGATCAGGTCCTAATAGCTTTCTTTCCCCAAATTCATCCCAGTAAGTTGGAGTCCTGCATTTCTTTCCATAGAGAGCTTCATAAGGAGCCATCTGAATACTGGAGTGAAAGCTATTATTATAAGAAAATTCCACCAAAGGTAGGTGTTGATCCCAACCTCCTTTGAAATCCATAGAGCAAGCTCTCAACATATCTTCTAGGGTTTGAATTGTTCTCTCAGACTGACCGTCTGTCAGGGGATGATAAGCAGTGCTGAAACTCAACTCTGTATCCAGAGTATGCTGAAGACTTCGCCAGAACTTCGAGGTAAATCTCGGATCCCGATCAGATATAATAGAAAGTGGTACTCCATGCAATCTTACCACTTCTTTTACATATATCCTGGCAAGCTGATCTAGAGAGAAATCCTCTCTAATAGCAATGAAGTGTGCAGACTTTGTAAGACGATCAACTATGACCCAAATAGCATTATTGCCTTTGGATGTTTTAGGAAGTCCTGTGACAAAGTCCATAGTGATTTTTTCCCATTTCCATTCGGGTATGGGTAATGGTTGTAACATCCCCTTAGACTTCGGTCTCTCAGCATTAACTTGTTGACAAACCAAGCATCGAGAGACATATTCAGCAACATCTCTTTTCATGCCATCCCACCAGAAGTACTCTTTCAGGTCCCTATACATCTTCGTGCTTCCAGGATGAATAGAGAATGATGAACTATGAGCCTCATCCAGCAGCTCCTTCTTTAATTCGGGGATGGGAGGAACACAAACCCGATTCCTGAACTTTATTATCCCATCACAATCAAGGTTGAATTCAGGAACATTTCTCACCTTCTTTTTTAACTCGGCATCTTCTTTCTGTGCCTCTTTAATCTACACATGTATAGATGGTTGAACATTCATTTGAGAAAGATAAGATTTTTCCCCTTCCATTATAATTCCAAGATCCATCCTTTGTAAATCCATAAATATTGGATCTTTTGTGATCCTCATCATGGATAAACTAGCGTGGTCTTGTCGACTTAATGCATCTGCCACCTTGTTTGCTTTCCCAGGGTGGTAATGGATTGAGCAGTCATAATCCTTAATCAGCTCCAACCATCTTCTTTGACGCATATTCAACTCCTTTTGTGTGAAAATATACTTTAAACTTTTATGATCAGTATAAATATCACACCTTTAACCATAAAGGTAATGCCTCCAAATCTTTAATGCAAAGATTACCGCAGCCAACTCCAAATCATGTGTTGGGTAATTTTGCTCATGGATTTTCAACTGTCGTGAGGCATAAGATATCACCATATCATTTTGCATAAGAACACACCCTAATCCCTTCTTGGATGCATCACTGTAGATCACAAACCTTTCTCCACAACAAGGCAGTGTGAGCACAGGTGCACTGGATAACCTTCTTTTCAACTCCTTGAAATTCTCTTCACATTCCTCTGTCCAGACAAACCTAACTCCTTTCCGAGTCAACTTAGTGAGTGGATTAGATAATCGTGAAAAATCTTTTACAAAACGTCGATAATATCCAGCCAATCCAAGAAAACTTCGAATCTCAGTTACTGTTGTTGGTCTCGACCATCTTTCGATAACCTCTGTTTTTGCTGGATCCACAGATATCCCCTCTTTTGAGATTATGTGACCCAAAAATGCAACTTTTTGAAGCCAAAATTCACACTTGGTAAATTTGGCATAAAGCTTCTCCTTTCTCAGAGTCTTCAATATAATTCTCAAGTGATCTTCATGCTCTTCCTTGCTCTTTGAATAGACAAGAATATCGTCTATAAAGACTACCACAAATTGATCAAGATAGTCTCTAAAGACTCTATTCATTAGATCCATGAAGATAGCAGGGGAATTAGTAAGACCAAATGGCATCACTATAAATTCATAGTGTCCATACCTTGTACGGAAAGCCGTCTTTGGTATATCCTCCCTTTTGACCCTTAATTGATGATACCCTGAACGAAGATCAATCTTGGAAAAGTATTGAGCTCGGCGTAGTTGGTCAAATAAGTCATCAATGCGTGGGAGAGGATATTTGTTCTTGATGGTGATCTTGTTAAGTTCTCGATAATCAATGCAAAGTCTCATTGATCCATCTTTCTTCTTAACAAATAGAACAGGTGCTCCCCAAGGTGACGCACTAGGGCGTATGAATCCCTTATCAAGATTCTCTTGGATTTGCTTCTTCAATTCCTGCAACTCAATTGGGGCCATTCTATAAGGTGTCTTTGAAATAGGCAAAGCACCCGGTAGGAGTTCTATTGAAAACTCAACTTCACGATTTGGTGGAAGACCCGACAATTCCTCCAGAAAGACATCATCAAACTCCCATACAATGGGCATATTCTTAATCGTGAGTTTCTCACCAACCATTTGAGATAAATAACCTTCATTTAGTGGAATCAATACCCATAAGATGGAAGAAATTTCCACTGGAAGGTTATGTTCATCCTTGCATTGATAGACGATCGTAGATTGATCTGGAATATGAAATGTGACTTCCCTTCTTTGGCAATCGATATGAGCTCCATGTAGAGAAAGCCAATCCATGCCAAGAATCACATCAAATTCCACTAAAGGAAGGATCACAAGATTTGCAGGAAGCACATTCCCACAAACTTCGATCGGAGAAGAATTATAAACTTTTGATGCGACTGTTGTGCCATTAGGTGTTGTCACAACTAACTCAACATCTAATTGTTGAGGTAATACGGTGATACCCTTAGAAAATTCTTTAGAAATAAAAGAGTGGGTGGATCCAGAATCAAATAAAACATTTGCTACTTTAGAGTGGATGGTAAGTGTACATTTCACCACTTTGTTATCGTACCCCACATCGCTGATAGAAATTGCATGTGACATTCCTTTGTCTTTAGCCTTAAGATTTTGTTGACGTCGACCATCATCATCAACCCTTGGATTTGGGCATTGATTTGCATAATGTCCCATCTCCTTGCACTTGAAACATTGAAGTGTAGTAGGTTCATTCTGTGTATCCCTTCCTTTGTTTGCATCATTAGACATCTTCTTCCCATTATCGCGGCATTCAAATGCCCGATGACCTTCCTTTCCACATTTAAAACATTTACTTGTCCCTTTAAGACAACTCCCTCCATGTTTCTTTCCACACTTTGAGCATAAGGGAATGTTCAACTTCTTTTCCGTGTGCTCTTTAGATTTTTCTTTGAATTCCATCTTCCTCTTCTTATCAAACCCATGTGACTGATGGGTTACTCCAATCTCCATCTCGACTTTGAGAGCACATCGAACGATTTCCTCGTAGCTATTGAAGTCCCTTATGGCTAATGCCCTTCGAAGACTTGGTTTTAAGCCACTAAATAATCGATCGATCTTACTCTCAGGTTGGATAATAATACCAGAAGCGTACCTTGCAAGTCTTGTAAAATTTGCTTCATAGGTACCAATAGATTCATCATCCCTTTTGCTTCAGTTCAAGAAACTCTTTCTCCATATTTGTTCGGAGAATACGAGGGAATTACTTATTGAAAAATAAGTTCTTGAACTCGTCCCATTCCATAGACTCAATTTCATCCCTTTGCCTCGTATTCTTAACAAGATTCCACCATTGATCAGCATCTCCTTCCAAACGATACACTGCTAGGATGACTTTACCATGTTCAGAACATTGAAGAACTGAAAATATCTTTTCAGTAGTACAAATCCATTGTTCAGCAACTAATGGATCAGTAGACCCGCTGAAAGAAGGTGGACGCTGCCTCATGAAGGATTCAACAGAATGTTGCTCCCTCCTTTGCTCGTTTGGAAATCCTGCATGATTCATAGCTTGAGAAAGTTGTGTGAGTATGGCTACATGATTTTGCATTCCAGCTCCCATATCGTTTGGTTGCTCAGGGGGACAATCATTGCATTGCCCATCGCATCCCGCATTAACACGGTTCCTTCGGGTTCCAGCCATTGACTAAAACCAAGAAGAATAGTGTGAGCAACACTAATTATAATAGGAAACCACATAATTCAAGAATAAAATTTTCATGCTTAAGGTCTTATCCTAGGTTATTCAAGGCCATTTCTAAAACACTAATATTGTGTTCTATGCTTAGACTTATCCTTAGGGTTCTTACTAAGGCTTTCACATCCTAGTTTCCAAAGGTTGACTATACCTTTCCTCTGATACCAACTATAACGGTCTAGAATTACTTCCAGTGGACTACAATTGATACCTATCAGGGCACTCCATGGGCGGCTACACCCCCTGGGCGGGACACACCACCATCCCCAGTGGCATCCATTTCCTCATGAAGCCCTTGGGCGGAGAGCCATGCTTCTACAACGCTCACATGTGAGAGTTCCCAAGGATCGGATACATTCCTACCTCCTTTGCCTCTGATACCAACTATAACAACCCATACTTTACATACATTGTTAATACTTCAAAATTGAAGCACACTTATTACAACATATGACAAAACCACAAAGGACCGTATAGGTATAGTGTCTTTAGAAACTGGGAAACATAAACAACTGGTTCATAAATCTTCTACAGTGTCTCCCATTTATTTCATCATATCTAGAGTACCTTTTAGCATATTCTACTTAATATCCATCTTCCTGACCTGGGGAAAAGAAAACATAAAAGGGTGAGCTCAAATGCTCAGCAAGGGCAAATAAAGGAAATAAAAATCATATCATATCTTTTTGAAAATCAAAACCTGCAAAAGAGATCATAATATCTTAACATGGAATAAATCATAGAAGTGAAAATGAGATCCCCATAACCATAACATAAAACTTGAAACTTTGTGGCATGCACACATAATCATAGAAAATCATTTCTTGTTAGTCATGACTCATTGCCAAGACTATCTTAGTGGACAAAGTCCCTTTCTGAACCGAGTAACCCTCGTTTCAGTCCTGTTTCACTGAACCAGTATAACCTACCGTTCCAGCCCTGTCTATCTCATGAGATATAAAATCATTACCCAATGCATTGGAGGGAGATATAGGTCCCACCCGTCTTATAATGAATCCTTTCTTATGTGTGCCACATAATCATAAATCATACATCATTACATAACCCATGTAATAAAAATGGAATTCTTAAACAACATGACATCATAAAACAATTCATATAAGATAAAAGAATTCATAAAAATGTTTCCATCACAACATAATCAAATCCATGTAATAATAGGGATAGAAACATAACCCTTTTATTATCTTATATGGAAAATAATTTTGATAAAATACTTGAACTTCATTCTTGAGGAAAATATCCTTTCTACTTAAAAAACACTTTTCCTTTCTTAACATGTCATACAATTTTAAACTAAAAGAAGTTGATTAAAAATAAGCATGAATACTTGTAAAGGAAGCTTCTTGGAAATAATTTTTTAGAAATCCATTCATGCCGTATAAGTTAAAAAAACATTCTTCTCGTACTTTTGTCGGAAAAGTCAAAAAGTACCTCGTACGACAAAAGATTCCTTTCATACATATTACTAAAAACTCACCGAAGGGTAAAAATGGATTTAAAAAATTGAAGGTGGATGGAAATAATATTACATATTGATGAAACATGGATGTGGATGATAAAATACACCCCAGTAAATACTTACGAATAAACAATCTCGGATAAAAATGAGATTGTGATATTTCCCTTACCTTAGGTCCGATTTGCTTTGTATGTGTCCGAAGCTCCTGTATAATGGTTTAAATAATGTTATTGACTTATTCCAGAATCATACATATTGATATGATATCATATATGGTCATATTATTAGCTTAGTAATATTTCATTGTTACTTGTTACTCGGGTCTTTATAACTTTTTGTTCTTATGCGTGTTTTGTCGAATAAATTCTTATTCTTCTTTTAAGGTTATAGATACCTTATATCCAGAATGGTATTAGTGTAACATATATCATATTTATTCATTCAATTCATTTATATAATTACTATGTAATGATGATCATGTAGAACGAGTCGCATCACATCGTGGAGACGGTATTCCGTACGTACGCACGAGTGATGATATCATTCCTATGAACGTGGAATTGTATTGGTGTATATGTATATAATTTCAGTATCAATATTACATTATAATAATCATAAATAGTTACTCATTACACCATTATACCCATCCTTGTAAGGTGGTGGTGGAAAATAGATTACACCACGGCGTGGAGACGGTATTCCTTACGTACGCACGCGCGGTGATTTCATTTTTCCATAGGATGGATAGAAGGTGAATTAGGGTTGTTTCATATTTATAATAACATATAAGTATTTAAGTAATACTGATGTTATTACTTTATCATGAAACAAATAAAGAAGAAGAAGTTGAAGAAGAAAGAAATTGAAAAGATCGGTAATGGATATTACCTCTTCTTTGGAACGCCTCTTTGAATCCTCCACTTAGGGAACTAAGATTGGTCTTTGAAGAAGACCAGGACCTCTAGGATTATTCTAGGGAAGTGGAGAGGAGAAAATGGCAGGGGTTGGCCGAGCTTGAGTGCTCAATTTGGTGTGAGGAGGAGGGGGAGGAGGTTCCCTTTTATAAGGGAGGAGAGGGGCACCTTAGGAATATCTCAAAATATTATTTTATATTAAAGTCAAAATCGGTTTATAATGGTTCCAAAGGGTCTTATTTCGAAGCTAAAGTGGGGATTGGTCGAAATACTATCATCCAATAGGATTTAGACAAGTTTAGGGTATTATTTTAACCTTATCAATTAGATTTAACTCTAAGTTAATTAATTTAACTTTTACCGTGTCTTTTTGTTTTCTTTCACTATATGGTTAATACACTTACTATAACATGCCAAACGAACCCCAAATTGTTTATTATTAATATATATATCCTTATCTAAGTCATTTGGCCGAACCTTAGATTTTTAGGAATAAAATAACAATTAATAATATAATATTTGATTTAAAAACTATTTTGTGTCAATTTTGACACTATTTGATATATGATTTTTGTGAAAGTCATAACAGAATTATATGTTAGAACCAAGTTAATTAAATCAACACTAATATATCATAGTAACCTAGAAAATTAGGGGAATTCATAAATAGTCTCAAATTATATTTATTTTGGTGTTTATAACATCAATTATGTCAATATTTCATTAATAAGATAATTACTGCATCATCATTGTGTCATAAATAAATTAAATTATTTGATGTCTAAAAATTACAAATAAAATATCATCATGTAGGAAATCTTTTTAGCTTTCTTATGAATATTTAAAATTGAATGTATCTTATGTATAACCCCATATTAAAAATGATTTACTTATTAAACTTTGATTTTAACTATTTTAACCCTTCTTTAAATAAATTAATAATAAATGTCCTAATCTAATCCAAGTGGGCCTAAATGGTCATATTTTATTCCTAAGTTTGTTTTTGGTCGAATTACACTTGTCCAATAGAATTAGGACATGTGTTAGGGTAATATTAATTTCATATTTACCCTTAGTTACCCTATTTACTATTAATCGCGGTAAAAAAAGTAAAAAGTTACTATTCACCAAAAAATTATTTTCATCTCATTGAACCACATTTTAGTCCTTGATATTAACTGTGTCTCTCGGATTTTCGAAATTCCATTCACAGAAGCGGTAAAATTAAATTTTATGCAAAATTCAGTTTTTAACCTACCACTTAGTGGTTTCACTATTCATCAAAAATTGAAAGTTTTCAGAAAAATACCAAAATTTCACCCTAGGCTAATTTCGATATTTTGAGTCCAAAAATGAAGTCCATTTTGAAAAATAAAATTTATAAAATTTTAAAAGGTGGTTATTACTATTCATAACGGCTAGTTTTAATAGCATATTGTTGTTTAGTGAAACTCGGTATTGCGTACGACGCAAGCTATCGAGGAAGGTCGCGATTGAGTGTAAAACAAGCCAAGCAAGTGTTGTGTAGAAAAAGATTCCTTTGATGATTTATATAACATAAAAGTCTCGGGTGTTACATTCTACCCCCCTTAAAAAGAATTTCGCCCTCCAAATTCGTCACTTTGCAACAAACAGATGAGGATACTTCTCCCTCATCATATCCTCAAGCTCCCATGTAGCTTCTTCAAGTTGGTGGTTCCTCCATAAAACATTCACCAATCGAGTGGTCTTGATTCGTAAGACTTTTTCGCTACGATCCAGAATCTCTATCGGCTGTTCTTCATAAGAAAGAACTTGCTCCAGCGGTACAACTTCTGAGCTGAGTACATGTGAAGGATCTGGTATGTACTTTCTCAGGAGAGATACATGGAACACATCGTGAACTTGAGAGAGATTCGGTGGAAGCGCCAATCGGTAGGCTACCTTCCCAACACGATCTAGTATTTCGAAAGGACCGATATATCTAGGGCTCAACTTCCCCTTCTTTCCAAATCTCATAACCCTCTTCCAGGGAGATATTCGTAAGAACACTTTATCACCCACTTCAAACTCTAGGTCTTTTCTTCGGTTGTCGGCATAACTTTTCTGTCGACTCTGAGCTGCTCTTATGTGTTGTTGAATAGATCTGACCTTTTCTGCCATCTCATCAACGAGATCAGGTCCTAATAGCTTTCTTTCCCCAACTTCATCCCAGTATGTTGGAGTCCTGCATTTCTTTCCATAGAGAGCTTCATAAGGAGCCATCTGAATACTGGAGTGAAAGCTATTATTATAAGAAAATTCCACCAAAGGTAGGTGTTGATCCCAACCTCCTTTGAAATCCATAGAGCAAGCTCTCAACATATCTTCTAGGGTTTGAATTGTTCTCTCAGACTGACCGTCTGTCTGGGGATGATAAGCAGTGCTGAAACTCAACTCTGTATCCAGAGTATGCTGAAGACTTCGCCAGAACTTCGAGGTAAATCTCGGATCCCGATCAGATATAATTGAAAGTGGTACTCCATGAAATCTTACCACTTCTTTTACATATATCCTGGCAAGCTGATCTAGAGGGAAATCCTCTCTAATAGAACTGAAGTGTGCAGACTTTGTAAGATGATCAACTATTACCCAAATAGCATTATTGCCTTTGGATGTTTTAGGAAGTCCTGTGACAAAGTCCATAGTGATGTTTTCCCATTTCCATTCGGGTATGGGTAATGGTTGTAACATCCCCTTAGACTTTTGTCTCTCAGCTTTAACTTGTTGACAAACCAAGCATCGAGAGACATATTCAGCAACATCTCTTTTCTTGCCATCCCACCAGATGTACTCTTTCAGGTCCCTATACATCTTTGTGCTTCCAGGATGAATAGAGAATGATGAACTATGAGCCTCATCCAGCAGCTCCTTCTTTAATTCGGGGATGGGAGGAACACAAACCCGATTCCTGAACTTTATTATCCCATCACAATCAAGGTTGAATTCAGGAACATTTCTCACCTTCTTTTTTAACTCAGCATCTTCTTTCTGTGCCTCTTTAATCTTCACATGTATAGATGGTTGAACATTCATTTGAGAAAGATAAGATTTTTCCCCTTCCATTATAATTCCAAGATCCATCCTTTGTAAATCCATAAATATTGGATCTTTTGTGATCCTCATCATGGATAAACTAGCATGGTCTTGTCGACTTAATGCATCTGCCACCTTGTTTGCTTTCCTAGGGTGGTAATGGATTGAGCAGTCATAATCCTAAATCAGCTCCAACCATCTTCTTTGACGCATATTCAACTCCTTTTGTGTGAAAATATACTTTAAACTTTTATGACCAGTATAAATATCACACCTTTAACCAAAAAGGTAATGCCTCCAAATCTTTAATGCAAAGATTACCGCAGCCAACTCCAAATCATGTGTTGGGTAATTTTGCTCATGGATTTTCAACTGTCGTGAGGCATAAGCTATCACCATATCATTTTGCATAAGAACACACCCCAATCCCTTCTTGGATGCATCACTGTAGATCACAAACCTTTCTCCACTACAAGGCAGTGTGAGCACAGGTGCACTGGATAACCTTCTTTTCAACTCCTTGAAATTCTCTTCACATTCCTCTGTCTAGACAAACTTAACTCCTTTCCGAGTCAACTTGGTGAGTGGATTAGATAATCGTGAAAAATCATTTACAAAACGTCGATAATATCCAGCCAAACCAAGAAAACGTCGAATCTCAGTTACTGTTGTTGGTCTCGACCATCTTTCGATAACCTCTATTTTTGCTGGATCCACAGATATCCCCTCTTTTGAGATAATGTGACCCAAAAATGCAACTTTTTGAAGCCAAAATTCACACTTGGTAAATTTGGCATAAAGCTTCTCCTTTCTCAGGGTCTTCAACATAATTCTCAAGTGATCTTCATGATCTTCCTTGCTCTTTGAATAGACAAGAATATCGTCTATAAAGACTAACACAAATTGATCAAGATAGTCTCTAAAGACTCTATTCATTAGATCCATGAAGATAGCAGGGGCATTAGTAAGACCAAATGGCATCACTATAAATTCATAGTGTCCATACCTTGTACGGAAAGCCGTCTTTGGTATATCCTCCCTTTTGACCCTTAATTGATGATACCCTGAACAAAGATCAATCTTGGAAAAGTATTGAGCTCCGCGTAGTTGGTCAAATAAGTCATCAATGCGTGGGAGAGGATATTTGTTCTTGATGGTGATCTTGTTAAGTTCTCGATAATCAATGCAAAGTCTCATTGATCCATCTTTCTTCTTAACAAATAGAACAGGTGCTCCCCAAGGTGACGCACTAGGGCGTATGAATCCCTTATCAAGATTCTCTTGGAGTTGCTTCTTCAATTCCTGCAACTCAATTGGGGCCATTCTATAAGGTGTCCTTGAAATTGTCAAAGCACCCGGTACGAGTTCTATTGAAAACTCAACTTCACAATTTGGTGGAAGACCCGGAAATTCCTCCGGAAAGACATCATCAAACTCCCGTACAATGGGCATATTCTTAATCGTGAGTTTCTCACCAACCATTTGAGATAAATAACCTTCATTTAGTGGAATCAATACCCATAAGATGGAAGAAATTTCCACTGGAAGGTTATGTTCATCCTTGCATTGATAGACGATCGTAGATTGATCTGGAATATGAAATGTGAGTTCCCTTCTTTGGCAATCGATATCAGCTCCATGTAGAGAAAGCCAATCCATGCCAAGAATCACATCAAATTCCACTAAAGGAAGGATCACAAGATTTGCAGGAAGCACTTTCCCACAAACTTCGATCGGAGAAGAATTATAAACTTTTCATGCGACTGTTGTGCCATTAGGTGTTGTCACAGCTAACTCAACATCTAATTGTTGAGGTAATACGGTGATACCCTTAGAAAATTCTTTAGAAATAAAAGAGTGGGTGGATCCAGAATCAAATAAAACATTTGCTACTTTAGAGTGGATGGTAAGTGTACCTTTCACCACTTCGTTATCGTACTCCACATCGCTGATAGAAATTGCATGTGACTTTCCTTTGTCTTTAGCCTTAAGATTTTGTTGACGTCGACCATCATCATCAACCCTTGGATTTGGGCATTGATTTGCATAATGTCCCATCTCCTTGCACTTGAAACATTGAAGTGTAGTAGGTTTATTCTGTGTATCCCTTCCTTTGTTTGCATCATTAGACATCTTCTTCCCATTATCGCGACATTCAAATGCCCGATGACCTTACTTTCCACATTTAAAACATTTACTTGTCCCTTTAAGACAACTCCCTCCATGTTTCTTTCCACACTTTGAGCATAAGGGAAGGTTCATCTTCTTTTCTGTGTGCTCTTTAGAATTTTCTTTGAATTCCATCTTCCTCTTCTTATCAAACCCATGTGACTGGTGGGTTACTCCAATCTCCATCTCGACTTTGAGAGCACATCGAACGATTTCCTCGTAGCTATTGAAGTCCCTTATGGCTAACGCCCATCGAAGACTTGGTTTTAAGCCACTAAAGAATCGATCGATCTTACTCTCAGGTTGGATAATAATACCAGAAGCGTACCTTGCAAGTCTTGTAAAATTTGCTTCATAGGTACCAACAGATTCATCATCCCTTTGCTTCAGTTCAAGAAACTCTTTCTCCATCTTTGTTCGGAGAATACGAGGGAAGTACTTATTGAAAAATAAGTTCTTGAACTCGTCCCATTCCATAGACTCAATTTCATCCCTTTGCCTCGTATTCTTAACAAGATTCCACCATTGATCAGCATCTCCTTCCAAACGATACACTGCTAGGATGACTTTATCATGTTCAGAACATTGAAGAACTGAAAATATCTTTTCAGTAGTACTAATCCATTGTTCAGCAACTAATGGATCAGTAGACCCGCTGAAAGAAGGTGGACGCTGCCTCATCAAGGATTCAACAGAATGTTTCTCCCTCCTTTGCTCGTTTGGAAATCCTGCATGATTCATAGCTTGAGAAAGTTGTGTGAGCATGGCTACAAGATTTTGCATTCCATCTCCCATATCGTTTGGTTGCTCAGGGGGACAATCATTGCATTGCCCATCGCATTCCGCATTAACACGGTTCCTTCGGGTTCCAGCCATTGACTAAAACCAAGAAGAATAGTGTGAGCAACACTAATTATAATAGGAAACCACATAATTCAAGAATAAAATTTTCATGCTTAAGGACTTATCCTAGGTTATTCAAGGCCATTTCTAAAACACTAAGATTGTGTTCTATGCTTAGACTTATCCTTAGGGTTCTTACTAAGGCTTTCACATCCTAGTTTCCAAAGGTTGACTATACCTTTCCTCTGATACCAACTATAACGGTCTAGAATTACTTCCAGTGGACTACAATTGATACCTATCAGGGCACTCCATGGGCGGCTACACCCCCTGGGCGGGACACACCACCATCCCCAGTGGCAGCCATTTCCTCATGAAGCCCTTGGGCGAAGAGCCATGCTTCGTCCAACGCTCACATGTGAGAGTTCCCAAGGATCGGATACATTCCTACCTCTTTTGCCTCTGATACCAACTATAACGACCCATACTTTACATACATTGTTAATACTTCAAAATTGAAGCACACTTATTACAACATATGACAAAACCACAAAGGACCGTATAGGTATAGTGTCTTTAGAAACTGGGAAACATAAACAACTGGTTCATAAATCTTCTACAGTGTCTCCCATATATTTCATCATATCTAGAGTCCCTTTTAGCATATTCTACTTAATATCCATCTTCCTGACCTGGGGAAAAGAAAACATAAAAGGGTGAGCTCAAATTCTCAGCAAGGGCAAATAAAGGAAATAAAAATCATATCATATCTTTTTGAAAATCAAAACCTGCAAAATAGATCATAATATCTTAACATGGAATAAATCATAGAAGTGAAAATGAAATCCCCATAATCATAACATAAAACTTGAAACTTTGTGGCATGCACACATAATCATGGAAAATCATTTCTTGTTAGTCATGACTCATTGCCAAGACTATCTTAGTGGACAATGTCCCTTTCTGAACCGAGTAACCCTCGTTTCAGTCCTGTTTCACTGAACCGGTATAACCTACCGTTCCAGCCCTGTCTATCTCATGAGATATAAAATCTTTACCCAATGCATTGGAGGGAGATATAGGTCCCACCCGTCTTATAATGAATCCTTTCTTATGTGTGCCACATAATCATAAATCATACATCATCACATAACCCATGTAATAAAAATGGAATTCTTAAACAACATGACATCATAAAACAATTCATATAAGATAAAGGAATTCATAAAAATGTTTCCATCACAACATAATCAAATCCATGTAATAATAGGGATAGAAACATAACCCTTTTATTTTCTTATATGGAAAATAATTTTGATAAAATACTTGAACTTCATTCTTGAGGAAAATATCCTTTCTACTTAAAAAACACTTTTCCTTTCTTAACTTGTCATACAATTTTAAACTAAAAGAAGTTGATTAAAAATAAACATGAATACTTGTAAAGGAAGCTTCTTGGAAATAATTTTTTAGAAATCCATTCATGCCGTATAATTTAAAAAAAACATTCTTCTCGTACTTTTGTCGAAAAGGTCAAAAAGTACCACGTACGACAAAAGATTCCTTTCATACATATTACTAAAAACTCACCGAAGGGTAAAAAAAGGATTTAAACAATTGTAGGTGGATGGAAATAATATTACATATTGATGAAACATGGATGTGTATGATAAAATACACCCCAGTAAATACTTACGAATAAACAATCTCGGATAAAAATGAGATTGTGATATTTCCCTTACCTTAGGTCCGATTTGCTTTGTATGTGTCCGAAGCTCCTGTATAATGGTTTAAATAATGTTATTCACTTATTCCAGAATCATACATATTGATATGATATCATATATGGTCATATTATTAGCTTAGTAATATTTCATTGTTACTTGTTACTCGGGTCTTTATAACTTTTTGTTCTTATGCGTGTTTTGTCGAATAAATTCTTATTCTTCTTTTAAGGTTATAGATACCTTATATCCAGAATGGTATTAGTGTAACATATATCATATTTATTCATTCAATTCATTTATATAATTACTATGTAATGATGATCATGTAGAACGAGTCGCATCACATCGTGGAGACGGTATTCCGTACGTACGCACGAGTGATGATATCATTCCTATGAACGTGGAATTGTATTGGAGTATATGTATATTATTTCAGTATCAATATTACTTTATAATAATCATAAATAGTTACTCATTACACCATTATACCCATCCTTGTAAGGTGGTGGTGGAAAATAGATTACACCACGGCGTGGAGACGGTATTCCGTACGTACGCACGCGCGGTGATTTCATTTTTCCGTAGGATGGATAGAAGGTGAATTAGGGTTGTTTCATATTTATAATAACATATCAGTATGTAAGTAATACTTATGTTATTACTTTATCATGAAACAACTAAAGAAGAAGAAGTTGAAGAAGAAAGAAATTGAAAAGATCGGTAATGGATATTACCTCTTCTTTGGAACGCCTCTTTGAATCCTCTACTTAGGGAACTAAGATTGGTCTTTGAAGAAGACCAGGACCTCTAGGATTATTCTAGGGAAGTGGAGAGGAGAAAATGGCAGGGGTTGGCCGAGCTTGAGTGCTCAATTTGGTGTGAGGAGGAGGGGGAGGAGGTGCCCTTTTATAGGGGAGGAGAGGGGCACCTTAGGAATATCTCAAAATATTATTTTATATTAAAGTCAAAATCGGTTTATAATGGTTCCAAAGGGTCTTATTTCAAAGCTAAAGTGGGTATGGGTCGAAATCATATCAACCAATAGGATTTAGACAAGTTTAGGGTATTATTTTAGCCTTATCAATTAGATTTAACTCTAAGTTAATTAATTTAACTGTTACCGTGTCTTTTTGTTTTCTTTCACTATATGGTTAATACACTTACTATAACATGCCAAACGAACCCCAAATTGTTTATTATTAATATATATATCCTTATCTAAGTCATTTGGCCGATCCTTATATTTTTAGGAATAAAATAACAATTAATAATATAATATTTTATTTAAAAACTATTTTGTGTCAATTTTGACACTATTTGATATATGATTTTTGTGAAAGTCATAACAGAATTATATGTTCGAACCAAGTTAATTAAATCAACACTAATATATCATAGTAACCTAGAAAATTAGTTTAATTCATAAAAAGTCTCAAATTATATTTATTTTGGTGTTTATAACATCAATTATGTCAATATTTCATTAATAAGATAATTACTCTATCATCATTGTGTCATAAATAAATTAAATTATTTGATGTCTAAAAATTACAAATAAAATATCATCATGTAGGAAATCTTTTTATCTTTCTAATGAATATTTAAAATTGAATTTATCTTATTTATAACCCCATATTAAAAATGATTTACTTATTAAACTTTGATTTTAACTATTTTAACCCTTCTTTAAATAAATTAATAATAAATGTCCTAATCTAATCCAAGTGGGCCTAAATGGTCATATTTTATTCCTAAGTTTGTTTTTGGTCGAATTACACTTGTCCAATAGAATTAGTACATGTGTTAGGGTAATATTAATATCATATTTACCCTTAGTTACCCTATTTACTATTAACCGCGGTAAAAAAAGTAAAAAGTTACTATTCACCAAAAAAATTATTTTCATCTCATTGAACCACATTTTAGTCCTTGATATTAACCGTGTCTCTCGGATTTTCGAAATTCCATTCACAGAAGCGGTAAAATTAAGTTTTATGCAAAATTCAGTTTTTAACCTACCACTTAGTGGTTTCAATATTCATCAAAAATTGAAAGTTTTCAGAAAAATACCAAAATTTCACCCTAGGCTAATTTCGATATTTTGAGTCCAAAAATTAAGTCCTTTTTGAAAAATAAAATTTATAAAATTTCAAAAGGTGGTTATTACTATTCATAACGGCTAGAATTAATAGCATATTGTTGTTTAGTGAAACTCGGTATTGCGTACGACGCAAGCTATCGAGGAAGGTCGCGATTGCGTGTAAAACAAGCCAAGCAAGTGTTGTGTAGAAAAAGATTCCTTTGATGATTTATATAACATAAAAGTCTCGGGTGTTACATTCTACCCCCCTTAAAAAGAATTTCGCCCTCGAAATTCGTCACTTTGCAACAAACAGATGAGGATACTTCTCCCTCATCATATCCTCAAGCTCCCATGTAGCTTCTTCAAGTTGGTGGTTCCTCCATAAAACTTTCACCAATCGAGTGGTCTTGTTTCGTAGGACTTTTTCACTATGATCCAGAATCTCTATCGGCTGTTCTTCATAAGAAAGATCTTGCTCTAGCAGTACAACTTCTGAGCTGAGTACATGTGAAGGATCTGGTATGTACTTTCTCAGGAGAGATACATGGAACACATCGTGAACTTGAGAGAGATTCGGTGGAAGCCCCAATCGGTAAGCTACCTTCCCAACACGATCTAGTATTTCGAAAGGACCGATATATCTAGGGCTCAACTTCCCCTTCTTTCCAAATCTCATAACCCTCTTCCAGGGAGATATTCGTAAGAACACTTTATCACCCACTTCAAACTCTAGGTCTTTTCTTCGGTTGTCGGCATAACTTTTCTGTCGACTCTGAGCTGCTCTTATGTGTTGTTGAATAGATCTGAACTTTTCTGCCATCTCATCAACAAGATCAGGTCCTAATAGCTTTCTTTCCCCAACTTCATCCCAGTAAGTTGGAGTCCTGCATTTCTTTCCATGGAGAGCTTCATAAGGAGCCATCTGAATACTGGAGTGAAAGCTATTATTATAAGAAAATTCCACCAAAGGTTGGTGTTGATCCCAACCTCCTTTGAAATCCATAGATCAAGCTCTCAACATATCTTCTAGGGTTTGAATTGTTCTCTCAGACTGACCGTCTGTCTGGGGATGATAAGCAGTGCTGAAACTCAACTCTGTATCCAGAGTATGCTGAAGACTTCGCCAAAACTTCGTGGTAAATCTCGGATCCCGGTCAGATATAATAGAAAGTGGTACTCCATGTAATCTTACCACTTCTTTTACATATATCCTGGCAAGCTGATCTAGAGAGAAATCCTCTCTAATAGCAATGAAGTGTGCAGACTTTGTAAGACGATCAACTATGACCCAAATAGCATTATTTCCTTTGGATGTTTTAGGAAGTCCTGTGACAAAGTCCATAGTGATGTTTTCCCATTTCCATTCGGGTATGGGTAATGGTTGTAACATCCCCTTAGACTTCTGTCTCTCAGCTTTAACTTGTTGACAAACCAAGCATCGAGAGACATATTCAGCAACATCTCTTTTCATGTCATCCCACCAGAAGTACTCTTTCAGGTCCCTATACATCTTCGTGCTTCCAGGATGAATAGAGAATGATGAACTATGAGCCTCATCCAGCAGCTCCTTCTTTAATTCGGGGATGGGAGGAACACAAACCCGATTCCTGAACTTTATTATCCCATCACAATCAAGGTTGAATTCAAGAACATTTCTCACCTTCTTTTTTAACTCTGCATCTTCTTTCTGTGCCTCTTTAATCTTCACATGTATAGATGGTTGAACATTCATTTGAGAAAGATAAGATTTTTCCCCTTCCATTATAATTCCAAGATCCATCCTTTGTAAATCCATAAATATTGGATCTTTTGTGATCCTCATCATGGATAAACTAGCATGGTCTTGTCGACTTAATGCATCTGCCACCTTGTTTGCTTTCCCAGGGTGGTAATGGATTGAGCAGTCATAATCCTTAATCAGCTCCAACCATCTTCTTTGACGCATATTCACCTCCTTTTGTGTGAAAATATACTTTAAACTTTTATGATCAGTATAAATATCACACCTTTAACCATAAAGGTAATGCCTCCAAATCTTTAAAGCAAAGATTACCGCAGCCAACTCCAAATCATGTGTTGGGTAATTTTGCTCATCGATTTTCAACTGTCGTGAGGCATAAGCTATCACCATATCATTTTGCATAAGAACACACCCCAATCCCTTCTTGGATGCATCACTGTAGATCACAAACCTTTCTCCACTACAAGGCAGTGTGAGCACAGGTGCACTGGATAACCTTCTTTTCAACTCCTTGAAATTCTCTTCACATTCCTCTATCCAGACAAACTTAACTCCTTTCCGAGTCAACTTGATGAGTGGATTAGATAATCGTGAAAAATCTTTTACAAAATGTCCATAATATCCAGCCAAACCAAGAAAACATCGAATCTCAGTTACTGTTGTTGGTCTCGACCATCTTTCGATAACCTCTGTTTTTGCTGGATCCACAGATATCCCCTCTTTTGAGATTATGTGACCCAAAAAATGCAACTTTTTGAAGCCAAAATTCACACTTGGTAAATTTGGCATAAAGCTTCTCCTTTCTCAGGGTCTTCAATATAATTCTCAAGTGATCTTCATGCTCTTCCTTGCTCTTTGACTAGACAAGAATATTGTCTATAAACACTACCACAAATTGATCAAGATAGTCTCTAAAGACTCTATTCATTAGATCCATGAAGATAGCAGGGGCATTAGTAATACCAAATGGCATCACTATAAATTCATAGTGTCCATACCTTGTACGGAAAGCCGTCATTGGTATATCCTCCCTTTTGACCCTTAATTGATGATACCCTGAACGAAGATCAATCTTGGAAAAGTATTGAGCTCCGCGTAGTTGGTCAAATAAGTCATCAATGCGTGGGAGAGGATATTTGTTCTTGATGGTGATCTTGTTAAGTTCTCGATAATCAATGCAAAGTCTCATTGATCCATCTTTCTTCTTAACAAATAGAACAGGTGCTCCCCAAGGTGACGTACTAGGGCGTATGAATCCCTTATCAAGATTCTCTTGGAGTTGCTTCTTCAATTCCTGCAACTCAATTGGGGCCATTCTATAAGGTGTCTTTGAAATAGGCAAAGCACCCGGTATGAGTTCTATTGAAAACTCAACTTCACGATTTGGTGGAAGACCTGGTAATTCCTCCGGAAAGACATCATCAAACTCCCGTACAATGGGAATATTCATAATCGTGAGTTTCTCACCAACCATTTGAGATAAATAACCTTCATTTAGTGGAATCAATACCCATAAGATGGAAGAAATTTCCACTGGAAGGTTATGTTCATCCTTGCATTGATAGACGATCGTAGATTGATCTGGAATATGAAATGTGACTTCCCTTCTTTGGCAATCGATATGAGCTCCATGTAGAGAAAGCCAATCCATGCCAAGAATCACATCAAATTCCACTAAAGGAAGGATCACAAGATTTGCAGGAAGCACTTTCCCACAAACTTCGATCGGAGAAGAATTATAAACTTTTGATGCGACTGTTGTGCCATTAGGTGTTGTCACAGCTAACTCAACATCTAATTTTTGAGGTAATACGGTGATACCCTTAGAAAATTCTTAAGAAATAAAAGAGTGGGTGGATCCAGAATCAAATAAAACATTTACTACTTTAGAGTGGATGGTAAGTGTACCTTTCACCACTTCGTTATCGTACTCCACATCGCTGATAGAAATTGCATGTGACTTTCCTTTGTCTTTAGCCTTAAGATTTTGTTGACGTCGACCATCATCATCAACCCTTGGATTTGGGCATTGATTTGCATAATGTCCCATCTCCTTGCACTTGAAACATTGAAGTGTAGTAGGTTCATTCTGTGTATCCCTTCCTTTGTTTGCATCATTAGACATCTTCTTCCCATTATCGCGGCATTCAAATGCCCGATGACCTTCCTTTCCACATTTAAAACATTTACTTGTCCCTTTAAGACAACTCCCTCCATGTTTCTTTCCACACTTTGAGCATAAGGTAAAGATCATCTTCTTTTCCGTGTGCTCTTTAGATTTATCTTTGAATTCCATCTTCCTCTTCTTATCAAACCCATGTGACTGATGGGTTACTCCAATCTCCATCTCGATTTTGAGAGCACATCGAACGATTTCCTCGTAGCTATTGAAGTCCCTTATGGGTAACGCCCTTCGAAGACTTGGTTTTAAGCCACTAAAGAATCGATCGATCTTACTCTCAGGTTGGATAATAATACCAGAAGCGTACCTTGCAAGTCTTGTAAAATTTGCTTCATAGGTACCAACAGATTCATCATCCCTTTGCTTCAGTTCAAGAAACTCTTTCTCCATCTTTATTCGGAGAATACGAGGGAAGTACTTATTGAAAAATAAGTTCTTGAACTCGTCCCATTCCATAGACTCAATTTCATCCCTTTGCCTCGTATTCTTAACAAGATTCCACCATTGATCAGCATCTCCTTCCAAACAATACACTGCTAGGATGACTTTATCATGTTCAGAACATTGAAGAACTGAAAATATCTTTTCAGTAGTACTAATCCATTGTTCAGCAACTAATGGATCAGTAGACCAGCTGAAAGAAGGTGGACGCTGCCTCTTGAGGGATTCAACAGAATGTTGCTCCCTCCTTTGCTCGTTTGGAAATCCTGCATGATTCATAGCTTGAGAAAGTTGTGTGAGCATGGCTACAAGATTTTGCATTCCATCTGACCCTCTCATAAAAATTGGAAATTCCCAAAAATATTTGGATCTCAAAAACATTCATTGGCCTCTCTAAGTACACTATAACCTCAAACATCTCAGGTTCTAAAAATATGTTATCCACTAATATCATTTTCCCCATGAAGTGTACATTATCAATCCAAAACATACAATTTGAGATCATGGCATATAGTTACTGCTCCCTATGTTTTCTTAAAGTGATCTCCATATATCAAGCATGTTCATTCCTCAACTGGGAATACATGATGATATGATTGAAAAATATGGCTACAAAATTATCTAAATAAGGATGGAATAACCAATTGATGTCATCCATGAACATAGCTATTGTATTTTTCAAACTGAATGAAATCACTAGATAACCATACAATACATACGTACTCCTAAATATTGTATATGCTATATCAAAATACCTCACCATAAACTGATGATAACTTGATATCAAATTGTTCTTATAGAACACTTTAGCACCTCTATGTTGATAAAATAGTCCATCAATACATATAAGTGGATATAAGTTCATTTCTATCACTTAGCATAACCTTTAATAGTCCACACATATTCTCAATGATCCATTTGAATTTTTATGGAAAAAACTAAGGTACCCCAAGGGAACATAATCATTCATATGAACCCCTTCACCTCTAAGTCATTCAATAGAGCCTTATTCTCTCACAGCTCTATAAGATCCATCTTATATGGTGGAATAGATATATGATCCACACCTCATAAGAACACAGTCATAAACTCAACCTATCCATTGGTAGGTGACCTAGAGAAGTACTTGGGAAATACATCTAGGAACATTTCAATGACAGTAGGACATAATGATTGATGTTTCTCTCTATCATCCAAAATTACTCTAAAAATGGGCTGGGATTATACCCGTCTACAGAAATATAGGTCTTACATAACTAGTTTTCATATCCAAATCTCTAATATAGACTTAATCGTCACCCTAAAAAAAATATAATTCCACCCATCGATGAAAACAATTGATATAGTAGATACATTACTATATGAGGGTTTTAAGTGTAGTCGTAAACTAAACTCAGTTTTCATGTAATTCAAATTTATTATTTATTAGTTATTATAATTTTTGATTAATAAAAGTATATCTATATAAAATTTACTTATGTAGTTCAATTTCAGTGGAATTAAAAATCTATCAAATAAGATGCACTATCAGATAGAAATAATAACATTGTGGAAATAAAGATGCAATGTAAAAAAATTAATAAGTCTATAATGAGAATCCTCGAGATTTTAAAAAATATTTATTATGAATATAATTTCAATAAAATGAACATGTTTCTTTTACCCAATTTATTTAGAGGATCTATAGAGTTGATCTTAGGTGTCCTAGATCCACACCCAAAACATCCTTGACTATATACTTATTTCAAGGTATCAATCTCTAATCATGTATATTCTTTGATTATTATCTGGTATCTAATGCACCAAGACCCACTTCAATATGATGACCAACGACAACTCTACACCAAAAAATCATCAAACACAATGATTTGGACAATACATATTATATCCCTAGAGGCTCATTAAAATAATTCATCAGAAAGAGAAAAGTTACAAATATGGAATTGATCATGGAAATTTGTACAATGAGAAAATACAAAAGAAATACTAAGAGCATTACAAGAATACTCACAGTGGTAGCACCCGAGGAGCTGAGTTCGCAGCAGTGGTGGGTTCGCAGGGGAGAAGGGTTTCGCAGTAGTGGTGGGGTTCAACAGCAAATGAGGGGTATGTAAGGAGGTGGGTTTGTGCCAAATGAAGGGTTCAGGGAAAAAGTGGGTTTCGGCACACAACAAAGGTCAGGTTTGTAGAAAATGGGGTTTAGAGGTGGAGGTGATGTTCATTGAGGAGGAGGGAATCGTGACAGAAGAGGAGGGATTCGCAACGCAGGAGGATGGATTCGTAGTGACTGAGGAGGAGGAGGAGTCAGTGGCAACAAAGGAGGAGGAGGAGTCAGCTGCAGTGTTCGGCTTCTGCGAGAACTTGAGGCGTGTAAGAGAATGAGGAGATTGTCTATGCGTTTGAATGTAATTGTACCCCCAAACCCCTAATATATATATATAATTATAAATACTTGTATATATTTATTATAATTTTATAATTATTTAATAACTATAAATTTTTATATATTTATTTAAACAATTATAAAATTATAATAACTGTATTTCTTATATTTATGATTTTATATATAATTAATATATTAATTATATATATTTATAAGATTATAAATATAATAAATATATATTTATATAAATATATATTTATATAAATATATATTTATTTATAGTTATAATTATAAATATATATTTATATTTATTTATTTAAATAATTATAAGAACTGTATTTATTATACTATAATTTTATAAATATATATAATTGATATATTTATTATAATGTCATAATTATTTAAATATATCTATATTTATTTAGAATTATAATTATAAATATTTTTATTTATTTATAAATATTTGTATATATTATAACTATATTTTTTATTAATTTATAAATATTTAGATAAATATATATTTATTTAAATTCATAACTATAAATCAATATATATTTATTTGTAATTAAAAATTATAATAAATATATTTTTATGTATTGATGATATTTAGGATGCCTATGCTGGTGGAGCTCTCGAACCATGGCGATCTTAGCGTTTTGAGAATCTAGGGTTTCCACACATGGGGCTTCCTCACATTCTCAGTTCGGCTCTTCTAGCTGGAGGAGACGATTCTGGAAATCATGGGGTGGTGGTGGTTGCGGGTTGTAGTATTATTCCTGGCATGTGGTGGAATGGGGTTCGTGATGGAGTAGCGTCGACTTTGGTTGTGGATAGCAAGACATGTTTGGAGTGTGTGATGGGAAGATAAATAATTGCTAATGTTGTGGCGTCGATTGACAGGCCTCGTGGTGCAGTGTCGGTGTGCGTGGTGGGAAAATCTGGTGTTGCTGCTACAATGCTAGTTGTTAGTCCTCAAGGCAATGCAGTGTTGGTGTGTGTGGTGGAATGATCTGGGGTTATTGTTACAGCACCGATTGTCAAGCCTCAAGGCAGTGTAGTGCCATCTATTATGGGCCACATATCCTTATTGTCTTACAAGGATTTTTTTGGGTAGATTTGTAGAAAGGGAATCATTTCCCATGTCAAAGATGACGTGGAGACGGTTTCAAAGTGCCTAAATATGGGTAATCATTCGATCATTGCGAGATTAATCTTACCCAAAAGTTCCAAATCATGGAAGATTTCAGATCTTGTTGTGGGGCTCCTTGTGGTATGGAGATTTAGTGATTGGAGATGTATCCCGATGGGTAGAAGATTATTTCAAATTTTCTTCCACGTAAAGGATTTGAAGCTACGAGTATGGGGTCATGGATCAGTCTCTCTCAAACCCAGCATATTACATCTTTGCAAGTGGGATAATAACTTCAATCCAATGAAGGTATGAAATTCCACTCTGTAACTGTGGGTCAAGATTTTTTTTCCTTAATTGGTTATTGTGTCAACCAAAGATACTATATGATATTGCATTTTCAATTATTGTTCCGATTAATCTTGCTAAAGAAAGAGAGCTGGTTCAATATAGACATTATGCCCGATTCCTGGTGGAAGTTGACTTGGCGTCCAATTTGGTTGATAAGGTCTTTCATTCTACTAATTTAGATGAACTCGAGTTAAGGGTTGAATATGAAAATGTCCCAAAAGTCTACAATGATTGCAGGTTGATTGGACATAATGTATTGTCTTTAAGTCGATCCAGGATCTATAGTTTTTATAATTCTTGAGGTCATGAAGAGAAAAAATGTCTTAAAAAGGCCTGAAGGCCTGCTGGTTTTTATGGTCAGATTCTCAGTGGTTTCAATGCTCACTTTCCAACTGGATGTGAGGCACAAGTTGCTCCAAGTCTATATGAATAGGTGAATGTGGGGGGATCTATGCAGAGTAGTCACTTGGGGGCTGATTCATGTCAGTATGTTGATTCTTTCTCTGTATCTCCCAAGAAGGCCTCAAATTCATGGGCACAAATTGTTGAATATAAGGATGTTGCTGAGGATCCAGTTCTGAATGACTCGAGAATGGGAATGAATCCTTCTTATGTGCGGGGTATGATGGGTAGTCATCCCATGGATACAATTTTAGTTGAGGGGGTGATTATACCCTCATAGAACATGGGGATCATAAACATGTTGATGTTGTTGTTGATTCTGATGATTTGGAGAAATTTTAAGTGGCTATTGAGACTTAAGTGGGTCATGAATTGATCTTAGAAAAGGCATTGACTTCCTCCATCAAGAAAGGCAAAGACAGACAGGTCTTGGATTTGATGAATGTGAGTATCACTGCCCTGGATCCCAGATAGTCCCCTCCACTTAGTTTGCAAAGGGAAAAGTCAGGATGGGCTTGGCATCATGCTAAAACTTAGAAGCAGGGTTGTCATCCAAAAATTCATGGTCGAGGACATGGTTGCAATGATTGGGCTGGTACACGTGGGTGTGACTGAACATCCACCAATTCTTCTTCCAAGGAGATTACCCTGGAGCAGCAAAAGCACAGAGAGAATTACTTTGTGCTCTTCAAGTGGATGATGTCATAGTCTGAGTGGGAAACTGATGATGTTATTGAGGACCCTGAGTTAGAACATAGGGATGACCCTAATCCTTCTGACCCTTTGTGCTTTTCCTTGATAGAGGGAAGGAATTCTTTTCAGTCTTCATCATTTATCTATTCATTTAATTTTCTTTAATAATTTTGATGGGTATTCATTGGGTTGCCAACTTATACTCGGACCTGTTTCGTGTATATATATATATAATTAAGAAATGATAACAACTATATTAATTATATATATTTATAAAATTATAAATATATTTTTTATAATTTTTTAATTATATATATATACACGAAACAGGTCCGAGTATAAGTTGGAAACCCAATGCATACCCATCAATGTTATTAAAGAAAATTAAATGAAAAGACAAATTATGAAGACTCGCAAGAATTCCATCCCTCTATCAAGGAAAAGCACAATGGGTCAGAAGGATCAGGGTCATCCCTATGTTTTAACTCAGAGTCCTCAATAACATCAACAGTTTCCCACTTAGACTATGACATCATCCACTTGAAGAGCACAAAGTAATTCTCTCTGATCTTTTGCTGCTCCAAGGTAATCTCCTTGGAAGAAGACTTGGTGGATGTTTGATCACACCCACGTGTACCAGCCCAATCATTGCAAACACGTCCCCGACCATGATTTTTTGGATGACAACCCTGCTGCCAAGTTTTAGCATGATGCCAAGCCCATCCTGACTCTTCCCTTTCCAAACTAAGTGGAGGGGACTATCTAGGATCCAGGGTACTGATACTCACATTCATCAAATCCAAGACCTTCTTTTCTTTGCCTTTATTGATGGAGGAAGTAAATGCCTTTTCTAATATCAATTCTTGATCCACTTCATCCTGAATAGCCACTTCAAATTTCTCCAAATCATCAGAATCAACAACAACATCAACATGTTTATGATCCCCATGTTCTATGATGGTATAATCACCCCCTCACCCTGAATTGAATCCATGGGATGACAACCCATCATACCCCGCACATAAGGGGGATTCATGCTCATTCTCGAGTCATTCAAAACTGGATCCTCAACATCATCCCTATCTTCAACAATTTGCGCCCAAGAATTTGAATCCTTCTTAGGAGAGACAGAGAGAGAATCAACATAATGACATGAATCAGCCCCCAAGTGACTACTCTGCATAGATCCCCCCACATTCGCCTGTTCATATTGACTTGGAGCAACCTGTGTCTCACATCTAGTTGGCAAGTGAGCATTGAAACCACTGAGAATATGAGCATAAACACCAGCAGGCCTTCAGGACTTTTAAAGACATTTTTCTCTTCATGACCTTGAGAATTATAAAAACTATAGATCCTGGATCGATTGAATGACAATAAATTATGTCCAATCAACCTGCAATCATTTTAGAATTTTGGGACTTTTTCATATTCAACCCTTAACTCGAGTTCATCTAAATTAGTAGAATGAATGACCTTATCAACCAAATTTGACACCAAGTCAACTTCCACCAGGAATCGGCCATAATGTCCATATTGATCCAGCTCTGTTTCTTTAGCAAGATTAATCGGAACAACAATTGATAATGCAATAACATATAGTATCTTTGGATGCCACAATAACCAATTAAGGAAAAAAATCTCGACCCACAGTTACACAGAGGAATTTCATACCTTCATTGGATTGAAGTTATTATCCCACTTGCCAAGATACAATATGCTGGGTTTGAGAGAGACTGATCCATGACCCCATGCTCGGAGCTTCAAATCCTCTACGGGGAAGAAAATTTGAAATAATTTTCTACCCATCGGGATACATCTCAAATCACTAAATCCCCACACCACAGAGAGCCCCACAACAAGATCTGAAATCTTCCATGATTTGGAACCTTTGGGTAAGATTAATCTCTCAATGATCGAATGACTACCCATATTTAGGCACTTTGAAACCGTCTCTGCATCATCTTTGACATGGGAAATGTTCCCTTTCTACAAATAAACCCAACAAAATCCTTGTAAGAAAATAAGGAGATGTGACCCATAATAGATGGCACTGCACTACCTTGAGGCTTGACAATCGGTGTTGTAACAGCAACCCCAGATCTTTCCACCACACACACCAAAACTGCATTTCCTAGAGGACTGACAACTAGCGTTGTAGCATCAACACCAGATCTTCCCACCACGCACACCGTTTCTGCACCACGAGGCCTGTCAGCCGATGCCACGACATTAGCAATCATGTATCTTCCCATCACACACTCCAAACTTGTCTTCTTATCCCCAACTGAAGTTGATGCTGCTCCATCACGAACCCCATTCCACCTCATGCCAGGAATATTACTACAACCCGCAACCACCACCACACCATGATATCCGGAATCGTCTCCTCCAGCCAGAAGAGCCGAACTGAGAAAGTGAGGAAGCCCCATGTGTGGAAACCCTAGATTCTCAAAACGCTAAGATCGCCATGGTTCGAGAGCTCAACCCACCTAGCCATCCTAATTATCATCAATACAAAAAAATATATTTATTATAATTTTTAATTACAAATAAATATATATTTATTTATAGTTATAAATATAAATAAATATATATTTATCTAAATATTTATAAATTTATAAAAAATACAGTTATAATATATAAAAATATTTATAAATAAATAAAAATATTTATAATTATAATTCTAAATAAATATAGATATATTTAAATAATTATAAAATTATAATAAATATATCAATTATATAATTTTATAAAATTATATTATAATAAATACAATTATTATAATTATTTAAATAAATAAATAAATATATTTATAATTATAACTATAAATAAATATATATTTATATATGTATATATTTATTATATTTATAATCTTATAAATATATATTATTAATATATTAATTATATGTCAAATCATAAATATAAGAAATACAGTTATTATAATTTTTTAATTATTTAAATAAATATATAAAAATTTATAGTTATTAAATAATTATAAAATTATAATAAATATATACAAGTATTTATAATTATATATATATTAGGGGTTTGTGGGTATAATTAAATTCAAATGCACACACAATCTCCTCATTCTCTTACATGCCTCAAGTTCTCACATAAGCCAAACCCTGCACCCGACTCCTCCTCCTCCTCCATTGCCACTGACTCCTCCTCCTCCTCAGTCACTGTGAATCCATCCTCCTACGTTGCGAATCCATCCTCTTCTGTCCTGATTCCCTCCTCCACCATGAACATCACCTCCACCTCTAAACCCCATTTTCTACAAACCTCACCTTCGTTGGGTGTCGAACCCCACCTTTTCCCTGAACCCTTCGTTTGCCACGAACCCACCTCCTCTACATACCCCACCTTTGCTGCTGAACCCCGCCACTACTGCGATACCCTTCTCCTCTGCAAACCCACCTCTGCTGCGAACTCAGCTCCTCAGGATCTACCACTGTGAGTATTCTTGTAATGCCCTTAGTATTTCCTTTGTATTTTCTCATTGTACAAATTTCCATGATCAATTCCATATTTGTAACTTTTCTCTTTCCGATCAATTATTTTAATGAGCTTATAGGGATATAATATGTATTATCCAAATCATTGTGTTTGATGATTTTTTAGTGTAGAGTTGTCGCTGTTCATCATATTGAAGTGGGTCTTGGTGAATTAGATACCTGAGATAATAATCAATGAATATTCAGGATTAGAACTTGATACCTTGCAATAGGTATATAGTCAAGGATGTTTTGGGTGTGGATCTAGGATACCAATGATCAAATATATAGATCCTCTAAATAAAATTGGGTAAAAGAAACAAGTTCATTTTATTGAAATTATATTCATAATAAATATTTTTTAAAATCTCGAGGATTCTCATTATAGACTTATTATCTTTTTTTATACTGCATCCTTATTTCCACAATGTTATTATTTCTATCTAATAGTGCATCTCATTTGATAGATTTTTCGTTCCATTGAAAATGAACTACATATGTAAATTTTATATAGATATACTTCTATTAATCAAAAATTATAATAACTAATAAATAATAAATTTGAATTACATGAAAACTGATTTTAGTTTACGACTACACCTAAAACCCCCATATAGTGATGTATCTACTATATCAATTGTTTTCATCAATGGGTGGAATTATATTTTTTTAGGGTTATGATTATGTCTATATTGGAGATTTGGATATGAAAACTAGTTATGTAAGACCTAAATTTCTGTAGCCGGGTTTAATCCCAGCCCGTTTTTAGAGTAATATTGGATGATAGAGAGAAACATCAGTCATTATGTCCTACTGTCATTGAAATGTTCCTAGATTTATTTCCCAAGTACTTATCTAGGTCACCTACAAAGGGATAGGTTGAGTTTATGACTGTGTTCTTATGAGGTGTGGAGCATATATCTATTCCACCATATAAGATGGATCCTATAGAGCTATGAGAGAATAAGGCTCTATTGAACGACTTAGAGGTGAAGGGGTTCATATGAATGATTATGTTCCCTTGGGGTGCCTTAGTTTTTTCCATAAAAATTCAAATGGATCATTGAGAATATGTGTGGACTATTAAAGGTTACTCTAAGTGATATAAATGAACGTATATCCACTTATATTTATTGATGGACTATTTGATCAACTTAGAGGTGCTAAAGTGTTCTCTAAGAACAATTTGATATTAATTTATCATCAGTTTATGGTGAGGTATTTTGAAATACCATATACTATATTTACCCAAATAGCATTATTGCCTTTGGATGTTTTAGGAAGTCCTGTGACAAAGTCCATAGTGATGTTTTCCCATTTCCATTCGGGTATGGGTAATGGTTGTAACATCCCCTTAGACTTCTGTCTCTCAGCTTTAACTTGTTGACAAACCAAGCATCGAGAGACATATTCAGCAACATCTCTTTTCATGCCATCCCACCAGAAGTACTCTTTCAGGTCCCTATACATCTTCGTGCTTCCAGGATGAATAGAGAATGATGAACTATGAGCCTCATCCAGCAGCTCCTTCTTTAATTCGGGGATGGGAGGAACACAAACCCGATTCCTGAACTTTATTATCCCATCACAATCAAGGTTGAATTTAGGAACATTTCTCACCTTCTTTTTTAACTCGGCATCTTCTTTCTGTGCCTCTTTAATCTTCACATGTATAGATGGTTGAACATTCATTTGAGAAAGATAATATTTTTCCCCTTCCATTATAATTCCAAGATCCATCCTTTGTAAATCCATAAATATTGGATCTTTTGTGATCCTCATCATGGATAAACTAGCATGGTCTTGTCGACTTAATGCATCTGCCACCTTGTTTTCTTTCCCAGGGTGGTAATGGATTGAGCAGTCATAATCCTTAATCAGCTCCAACCATCTTCTTTGACGCATATTCAACTCCTTTTGTGTGAAAATATACTTTAAACTTTTATGATCAGTATAAATATCACACCTTTAACCATAAAGGTAATGCCTCCAAATCTTTAATGCAAAGATTACCGCAGCCAACTCCAAATCATGTGTTGGGTAATTTTTCTCATGGATTTTCAACTGTCGTGAGGCATAAGCTATCACCATATCATTTTGCATAAGAACACACCCCAATCCCTTCTTGGATGCATCACTGTAGATCAAAAACCTTTCTCCACTACAAGGAAGTGTGAGCACAGGTGCACTGGAAAACCTTCTTTTCAACTCCTTGAAATTCTCTTCACATTGCTCTGTCCAGACAAACTTAACTCCTTTCCGAGTCAACTTGGTGAGTGGATTAGATAATCGTGAAAAATCTTTTACAAAACGTCGATAATATCCAGCCAAACCAAGAAAACTTCGAATCTCAGTTACTGTTGTTGGTCTCGACCATCTTTCGATAACCTCTGTTTTTGCTGGATCCACAGATATCCCCTCTTTTGAGATTATGTGACCCAAAAATGCAACATTTTGAAGCCAAAATTCACACTTGGTAAATTTGGCATAAAGCTTCTCCTTTCTCAGGGTCTTCAATATAATTCTCAAGTGATCTTCATGCTCTTCCTTGCTCTTTGAATAGACAAGAATATTGTCTATAAAGACTACCAGAAATTGATCAAGATAGTCTCTAAAGACTCTATTCATTAGATCCATGAAGATAGCAGAGGCATTAGTAAGACCAAATGGCATCACTATAAATTCATAGTGTCCATACCTTGTACGGAAAGCCGTCTTTGGTATATCCTCCCTTTTGTCCCTTAATTGATGATACCCTGAACGAAGATCAATCTTGGAAAAGTATTGAGCTCCGCGTAGTTGGTCAAATAAGCCATCAATGCGTGGGAGAGGATATTTGTTCTTGATGGTGATCTTGTTAAGTTCTCGATAATCAATGCAAAGACTCATTGATCCATCTTTCTTCTTAACAAATAGAACAGGTGCTCCCCAAGGTGATGCACTAGGGCGTATGAATCCCTTATCAAGATTCTCTTGGAGTTGCTTCTTCAATTCCTGCAACTCAATTGGGGCCATTCTATAAGGTGTCTTTGAAATAGGCAAAGCACCCGGTACGAGTTCTATTGAAAACTCAACTTCACGATTTGGTGGAAGACCCGACAATTCCTCTGGAAAGACATCATCAAACTCCCGTACAATGGGAATATTCTTAATCGTGAGTTTTTTCACCAACCATTTGAGATAAATAACCTTCATTTAGTGGAATCAATACCCATAAGATGGAAGAAATTTCCACTGGAAGGTTATGTTCATCCTTGCATTGATAGACGATCGTAGATTGATCTGGAATATGAAATGTGACTTCCCTTCTTTGGCAATCGATATGAGATCCATGTAGAGAAAGCCAATCCATGCCAAGAATCACATCAAATTCCACTAAAGGAAGGATCACAAGATTTGCAGGAAGCACTTTCCCACAAACTTCGATCGGAGAAGAATTATAAACTTTTGATGCGACTGTTGTTCCATTAGGTGTTGTCACAGCTAACTCAACATCTAATTGTTGAGGTAATACGGTGATACCCTTAGAAAATTCTTTAGAAATAATAGAGTGGGTGGATCCAGAATCAAATAAAACATTTGCTACTTTAGAGTGGATGGTAAGTGTACCTTTCACCACTTCGTTATCGTACTCCACATCGCTGATAGAAATTGCATGTGACTTTCCTTTGTCTTTAGCCTTAATATTTTGTTGACGTCGACCATCATCATCAACCCTTGGATTTGGGCATTGATTTGCATAATGTCCCATCTCCTTGCACTTGAAACATTGAAGTGTAGTAGGTTCATTCTGTGTATCCCTTCCTTTGTTTGCATCATTAGACATCTTCTTCCCATTATCGCGGCATTCAAATGCCCGATGACCTTCCTTTCCACATTTAAAACATTTACTTGTCCCTTTAAGACAACTCCCTCCATGTTTCTTTCCACACTTTGAGCATAAGGGAAAGTTCATCTTCTTTTCTGTGTGCTCTTTAGATTTTTCTTTGAATTCCATCTTCCTCTTCTTATCAAACCCATGTGACTGATGGGTTACTCCAATCTCCATCTCGACTTTGAGAGCACATCGAACGATTTCTTCGTAGCTATTGAAGTCCCTTATGGCTAACGCCCTTCGAAGACTTGGTTTTAAGCCACTAAAGAATCGATCGATCTTACTCTCAGGTTGGATAATAATACCAGAAGCGTACCTTGCAAGTCTTGTAAAATTTACTTCATAGGTACCAACAGATTCATCATCCCTTTGCTTCAGTTCAAGAAACTCTTTCTCCATCTTTGTTCGGAGAATACGAGGGAATTACTTATTGAAAAATAAGTTCTTGAACTCGTCCCATTCCATAGACTCAATTTCATCCCTTTGCCTCGTATTCTTAACAAGATTCCACCATTGATCAGCATCTCCTTCTAAACGATACACTGCTAGGATGACTTTATCATGTTCAGAACTTTGAAGAACTGAAAATATCTTTTCAGTAGTACTAATCCATTGTTCAGCAACTAATGGATCAGTAGACCCGCTGAAAGAAGGTGGACGCTGCCTCATGAAGGATTCAACAGAATGTTGCTCCCTCCTTTGCTCGTTTGGAAATCCTGCATGATTCATAGCTTGAAAAAGTTGTGTGAGCATGGCTACAAGATTTTGCATTCCAGCTCCCATATCGTTTGGTTGCTCAGGGGGACTATCATTGCATTGCCCATCGCATTCCACATTAACACGGTTCCTTCGGGTTCCATCCATTGACTAAAACCAAGAAGAATAGTGTGAGCAACACTAATTATAATAGGAAACCACATAATTCAAGAAAAAAATTTTAATGCTTAAGGTCTTATCCTAGGTTATTCTAGGCCATTTCTAAAACACTAAGATTGTGTTCTATGCTTAGACTTATCCTTAGGGTTCTTACTAAGGCTTTCACATCCTAGTTTCCAAAGGTTTACTATACCTTTCCTCTGATACCAACTATAACGGTCTAGAATTACATCCAATGGACTACAATTGATACCTATCAGGGCACTCCATGGGCGGATACACCCCCTGGGCGGGACACACCACCATCCCCAGTGGCAGCCATTTCCTCATGAAGCCCTTGGGCGGAGAGCCATGCTTCGTCCAATGCTCACATGTGAGAGTTCCCAAGGATCGGATACATTCCTACCTCCTTTGCCTCCGATACCAACTATAACGACCCATAATTTACATACATTGTTAATACTTCAAAATTGAAGCACACTTATTACAACATATGACAAAACCACAAAGGACCGTATAGGTATAGTGTCTTTAGAAACTGGGAAACATAAACAACTGGTTCATAAATCTTCTACAGTGTCTCCCATTTATTTCATCATATCTAGAGTCCCTTTTAGAATATTCTACTTAATATCCATCTTCCTGACCTGGGGATAAGAAAACATAAAAGGGTGAGCTCAAATGCTCAGCAAGGGCAAATAAAGGAAATAAAAATCATATCATATCTTTTTGAAAATCAAAACCTGCAAAAGAGATCATAATATCTTAACATGGAATAAATCATAGAAGTGAAAATGAGATCCCCATAATCATAACATAAAACTTGAAACTTTGTGGCATGCACACATAATCATGGAAAATCATTTCTTGTTAGTCATGACTCATTGCCAAGACTATCTTAGTGGACAAAGTCCCTTTCTGAACCGAGTAACCCTCGTTTCAGTCCTGTTTCACTGAACCGGTATAACCTACCGTTCCAGCCCTGTCTATCTCATGAGATATAAAATCTTTACCCAATGCATTGGAGGGAGATATAGGTCCCACCCGTCTTATAATGAATCCTTTCTTATGTGTTCCACATAATCATAAATCATACATCATCACATAACCCATGTAATAAAAATGGAATTCTTAAACAACATGACATCATAAAACAATTCATATAAGATAAAGGAATTCATAAAAATGTTTCCATCACAACATAATCAAATCCATGTAATAATAGGGATAGAAACATAACCCTTTTATTATCTTATATGGAAAATAATTTTGATAAAATACTTGAACTTCATTCTTGAGGAAAATATCCTTTCTACTTAAAAAACACTTTTCCTTTCTTAACTTGTCATACAATTTTAAACTAAAAGAAGTTGATTAAAAATAAACATGAATACTTGTAAAGGAAGCTTCTTGGAAATAATTTTTTAGAAATCCATTCATGCCGTATAAGTTAAAAAAAACATTCTTCTCGTACTTTTGTCAGAAAAGTCAAAAAGTACCTCGTACGACAAAAGATTCCTTTCATACATATTACTAAAAACTCTCCGAAGGGTAAAAATGGATTTAAACAATTGTAGGTGGATGGAAATAATATTACATATTGATGAAACATGGATGTGGATGATAAAATACACCCCAGTAAATACTTACGAATAAACAATCTCGGATAAAAATGAGATTGTGATATTTCCCTTACCTTAGGTCCGATTTGCTTTGTATGTGTCTGAAGCTCCTGTATAATGGTTTAAATAATGTTATTGACTTATTCCAGAATCATACATATTGATATGATATCATATATGGTCATATTATTAGCTTAGTAATATTTCATTGTTACTTGTTACTCGGGTCTTTATAACTTTTTGTTCATATGCGTGTTTTGTCAAATAAATTCTTATTCTTCTTTTAAGGTTATAGATACCTTATATCCATAATGGTATTAGTGTAACATATATCATATTTATTCATTCAATTCATTTATATAATTACTATGTAATGATGATCATGTAGAATGAGTCGCATCACATCGTGGAGACAGTATTCCGTACGTACGCACGAGTGATGATATCATTCCTATGAACGTGGAATTGTATTGGAGTATATGTATATTATTTCAGTATCAATATTACTTTATAATAATCATAAATAGTTACTCATTACACCATTATACCCATCCTTGTAAGGTGGTGGTGGAAAATAGATTACACCACGGCGTGGAGACGGTATTTCGTACGTACCCACGCGCGGTGATTTCATTTTTCCGTAGGATGGATAGAAGGTGAATTAGGGTTGTTTCATATTTATAATAACATATCAGTATTTAAGTAATACTGATGTTATTACTTTATCATGAAACAACTAAAGAAGAAGAAGTTGAAGAAGAAAGAAATTGAAAAGATCGGTAATGGATATTACCTCTTCTTTGGAACGCCTCTTTGAATCCTCCACTTAGGGAACTAAGATTGGTCTTTGAAGAAGACCAGGACCTCTAGGATTATTATAGGGAAGTGGAGAGGAGAAAATGGCAGGGGTTGGCCGAGATTAAGTGCTCAATTTGGTGTGAGGAGGAGGGGGAGGAGGTGCCCTTTTATAAGGGAGGAGAGGGGCACCTTAGGAATATCTCAAAATATTATTTTATATTAAAGTAAAAATCGGTTTATAATGGTTCCAAAGGGTCTTATTTCGAAGCTAAAGTGGGGATGGGTCGAAATCCTATCAACCAATAGGATTTAGACAAGTTTAGGGTATTATTGTAACCTTATCAATTAGATTTAACTCTAAGTTAATTAATTTAACTTTTACCGTGTCTTTTTGTTTTCTTTCACTATATGGTTAATACACTTACTATAACATGCCAAACGAACCCCAAATTGTTTATTATTAATATATATATCCTTATCTAAGTCATTTGGCCGAACCGTAGATTTTTAGGAATAAAATAACAATTAATAATATAATATTTGATTTAAAAACTATTTTGTGTCAATTATGACACTATTTGATATATGATTTTTGTGAAAGTCATAACAGAATTATATGTTCGAAACAAGTTAATTAAATCAACACTAATATATCATAGTAACCTTGAAAATTAGTGGAATTCATAAAAAGTCTCAAATTATATTTATTTTGGTGTTTATAACATCAATTATGTCAATATTTCATTAATAAGATAATTACTGCATCATCATTGTGTCATAAATAAATTAACTTATTTGATGTCTAAAAATTACAAATAAAATATCATCATGTAAGAAATCTTTTTAGCTTTCTAATGAATATTTACAATTGAATTTATCTTATATATAACCCCATATTACAAATGATTTACTTATTAAACTTTGATTTTAACTATTTTAACCCTTCTTTAAATAAATTAATAATAAATGTCCTAATCTAATCCAAATGGGCCTAAATGGTCATATTTTATTCCAAAGTTTGTTTTTGGTCGAATTACACTTGTCCAATAGAATTAGGACATGTGTTAGGGTAATATTAATATCATATTTACCCTTAGTTACCCTATTTACTATTAACCGCGGTAAAAAAAGTAAAAAGTTACTATTCACCAAAAAATTATTTTCGTCTCATTGAACCACATTTTAGTCCTTCATATTAACCATGTCTCTCGGGTTTTCGAAATTCCATTCACAGAAGCGGTAAAATTATGTTTTATGCAAAATTCAGTTTTTAACCTACCACTTAGTGGTTTCACTATTCATCAAAAATTGAAAGTTTTCAGAAAAATACCAAAATTTCACCCTAGGCTAATTTCGATATTTTGAGTCCAAAAATGAAGTCCATTTTGAAAAATAAAATTTATAAAATTTCAAAAGGTGGTTATTACTATTCATAACGGCTAGTTTTAATAGCATATTGTTGTTTAGTGAAACTCGGTATTGCGTACGACGCAAGCTATCGAGGAAGGTCGCGATTGCGTGTAAAACAAGCCAAGCAAGTGTTGTGTAGAAAAAGATTCCTTTGATGATTTATATAACATAAAAGTCTCGGGTGTTACATTCTACCCCCCTTAAAAAGAATTTCGCCCTCGAAATTCGTCACTTTGCAACAAACAGATGAGGATACTTCTCCCTCATCATATCCTCAAGCTCCCATGTAGCTTCTTCAAGTTTGTGGTTCCTCCATAAAACTTTTACCAATCGAGTGGTCTTGTTTCGTAGGACTTTTTCGCTACGATCCAGAATCTCTATCGGCGGTTCTTCATAAGAAAGATCTTGCTCCAGCGGTACAACTTCTGAGCTGAGTACATGTGAAGGATCTGGTATGTACTTTCTCAGGAGATATACATGGAACACATCGTGAACTTGAGAGAGATTCGGTGGAAGCGCCAATCGGTAAGCTACCTTCCCAACACGATCTAGTATTTCGAAAGGACCGATATATCTAGGGCTCAACTTCCCCTTCTTTCCAAATCTCATAACCCTCTTCCAGGGAGATATTCGTAAGAACACTTTATCACCCACTTCAAACTCTAGGTCTTTTCTTCGGTTGTCGGCATAACTTTTCTGTCGACTCTGAGCTGCTCTTATGTGTTGTTGAATAGATCTGACCTTTTCTGCCATCTCATCAACGAGATCAGGTCCTAATAGCTTTCTTTCCCCAACTTCATCCCAGTAAGTTGGAGTCCTGCATTTCTTTCCATAGAGAGCTTCATAAGGAGACATCTGAATACTGGAGTGAAAGCTATTATTATAAGAAAATTCAACAAAAGGTAGGTGTTGATCCCAACCTCCTTTGAAATCCATAGAACAAGCTCTCAACATATCTTCTAGGGTTTGAATTGTTCTCTCAGACTGACCGTCTGTCTGGGGATGATAAGCAGTGCTGAAACTCAACTCTGTATCCAGAGTATGCTGAAGACTTCGCCAGAACTTCAAGGTAAATTTCGGATCCCGATCAGATATAATAGAAAGTGGTACTCCATGAAATCTTACCACTTCTTTTACATATATCCTGGCAAGCTGATCTAGAGAGAAATCCTCTCTAATAGCAATGAAGTGTGCAGACTTTGTAGGACGATCAACTATGACCCAAATAGCATTATTGCCTTTGGATGTTTTAGGAAGTCCTGTGACAAAGTCCATAGTGATGTTTTCCCATTTCCATTCGGGTATGGGTAATGGTTGTAACATCCCCTTAGACTTCTGTCTCTCAGCTTTAACTTGTTGACAAACCAAGCATCGAGAGACATATTCAGCAACATCTCTTTTCATGCCATCCCACCAGAAGTACTCTTTCAGGTCCCTATACATCTTCGTGCTTCCAGGATGATTAGAGAATGATGAACTATGAGCCTCATCCAGCAGCTCCTTCTTTAATTCGGGGATGGGAGGAACACAAACCCGATTCCTGAACTTTATTATCCCATGACAATCAAGGTTGAATTCAGGAACATTTCTCACCTTCTTTTTTAACTCGGGATCTTCTTTCTGTGCCTCTTTAATCTTCACATGTATAGATGGTTGAACATTCATTTGAGAAAGATAAGATTTTTCCCCTTCCATTATAATTCCAAGATCCATCCTTTGTAAATCCATAAATATTGGATCTTTTGTGATCCTCATCATGGATAAACTAGCATGGTCTTGTCGACTTAATGCATCTGCCACCTTGTTTGCTTTCCCAGGGTGGTAATGGATTGAGCAGTCATAATTCTTAATCAGCTCCAACCATCTTCTTTGACGCATATTCAACTCCTTTTGTGTTAAAATATACTTTAAACTTTTATGATCAGTATAAATATCACACCTTTAACCATAAAGGTAATGCCTCCAAATCTTTAATGCAAAGATTACCGCAGCCAACTCCAAATCATGTGTTGGGTAATTTTGCTCATGGATTTTCAACTGTCGTGAGGCATAAGCTATAACCATATCATTTTGCATAAGAACACACCCCAATCCCTTCTTGGATGCATCACTGTAGATCACAAACCTTTCTCCACTACAAGGCAGTGTGAGCACAGGTGCACTGGATAACCTTCTTTTCAACTCCTTGAAATTCTCTTCACATTCCTCTGTCCAGACAAACTTAACTCATTTCCGAGTCAACTTGGTGAGTGGATTAGATAATCGTGAAAAATCTTTTACAAAACGTCGATAATATCCAGCCAAACCAAGAAAACTTCGAATCTCAGTTACTGTTGTTGGTCTCGACCATCTTTCGATAACCTCTGTTTTTGCTGGATCCACAGATATCCCCTCTTTTGAGATTATGTGACCCAAAAATGCAAATTTTTTAAGCCAAAATTCACACTTGGTAAATTTGGCATAAAGCTTCTCCTTTCTCGGGGTTTTCAATATAATTCTCAAGTGATCTTCATGCTCTTCCTTGCTCTTTGAATAGACAAGAATATCGTCTATAAAGACTACCACAAATTGATCAAGATAGTCTCTAAAGACTCTATTCATTAGATCCATGAACATAGCAGGGGCATTTGTAAGACCAAATGGCATCACTATAAATTCATAGTGTCCATACCTTGTACGGAAAGCCGTCTTTGGTATATCCTCCCTTTTGACCCTTAATTAATGATACCCTGAACGAAGATCAATCTTGGAAAAGTATTGAGCTCCGCGTAGTTGGTCAAATAAGTCATCAATGCGTGGGAGAGGATATTTGTTCTTGATGGTGATCTTGTTAAGTTCTCAATAATCAATGCAAAGTCTCATTGATCCATCTTTCTTCTTAACAAATAGAACAGGTGCTCCCCAAGGTGACGCACTAGGGCGTATGAATCCCTTATCAAGATTCTCTTGGAGTTGCTTCTTCAATTCCTGCAACTCAATTGGGCCATTCTATAAGGTGTCTTTGAAATAGGCAAAGCACCCGGTACGAGTTCTATTGAAAACTCAACTTCACGATTTGGTGGAAGACCCGGCAATTCCGCCGGAAAGACATCATCAAACTCCCGTACAATGGGAATATTCTTAATCGTGAGTTTCTCACCAACCATTTGAGATAAATAACCTTCATTTAGTGGAATCAATACCCATAAGATGGAAGAAATTTCCACTGGAAGGTTATGTTCATCCTTGCATTGATAGACGATCGTAGATTGATCTGGAATATGAAATGTGACTTCCCTTCTTTGGCAATCGATATGAGCTCCATGTAGAGAAAGCCAATCCATGCCAAGAATCAAATAAAATTCCACTAAAGGAAGGATCACAAGATTTGCAGGAAGCACTTTCCCACAAACTTTGATCGGAGAAGAATTATAAACTTTTGATGCGACTGTTGTGCCATTAGGTGTTGTCACAGCTAACTCAACATCTAATTGTTCAGGTAATACGGTGATACCCTTAGAAAATTCTTTAGAAATAGAAGAGTGGGTGGATCCAGAATCAAATAAAACATTTGCTACTTTAGAGTGGATGGTAAGTGTACCTTTCACCACTTCGTTATCGTACTCCACATCGCTGATAGAAATTGCATGTGACTTTCCTTTGTCTTTAGCCTTAATATTTTGTTGACGTCGACCATCATCATCAACCCTTGGATTTGGGCATTGATTTGCATAATGTCCCATCTCCTTGAACTTGAAACATTGAAGTGTAGTAGGTTCATTCTGTGTATCCCTTCCTTTGTTTGCATCATTAGACATCTTCTTCCCATTATCGCGGCATTCAAATGCCCGATGACCTTCCTTTCCACATTTAAAACATTTACTTGTCCCTTTAAGACAACTCCCTCCATGTTTCTTTCCACACTTTGAGCATAAGGGAAAGTTCATCTTCTTTTCCGTGTGCTCTTTAGATTTTTATTTGAATTCCATCTTCCTCTTCTTATCAAACCCATGTGACTGATGGGTTACTCCAATCTCCATCTCGACTTTGAGAGCACATCGAACGATTTCCTCGTAGCTATTGAAGTCCCTTATGGCTAACGCCCTTCGAAGACTTGGTTTTAAGCCACTAAAGAATCGATCGATCTTACTCTCAGGTTGGATAATAATACCAGAAGAGTACCTTGCAAGTCTTGTAAAATTTGCTTCATAGGTACCAATAGATTCATCATCCCTTTGCTTCAGTTCAAGAAACTCTTTCTACATCTTTGTTCGGAGAATACGAGGGAATTACTTATTGAAAAATAAGTTCTTGAACTCGTCCCATTCCATAGACTCAATTTCATCCCTTTGCCTCGTATTCTTAACAAGATTCCACCATTGATCAGCATCTCCTTCCAAACGATACACTGCTAGGATGACTTTATCATGTTCAGAACATTGAAGAACTGAAAATATCTTTTCAGTAGTACTTATCCATTGTTCAGCAACTAATGGATCAGTAGACCCCCTGAAAGAAGGTGGACGCTGCCTCATGAAGGATTCAACAGAATGTTGCTCCCTCCTTTGCTCGTTTGGAAATCCTGCATGATTCATAGCTTGAGAAAGTTGTGTGAGCATGGCTACAAGATTTTGCATTCCAGCTCCCATATCGTTTGGTTGCTCAGGGGGACAATCATTGCATTGCCCATCGCATTCCGCATTAACACGGTTCCTTCGGGTTCCAGCCATTGACTAAAACCAAGAAGAATAGTGTGAGCAACACTAATTATAATAGGAAACCACATAATTCAAGAATAAAATTTTCATTCTTAAGGTCTTATCCTAGGTTATTCAAGGCCATTTCTAAAACACTAAGATTGTGTTCTATGCTTAGACTTATCCTTAGGGTTCTTACTAAGGCTTTCACATCCTAGTTTCCAAAGGTTGACTATAACTTTCCTCTGATACCAACTATAACGGTCTAGAATTACTTCCATTGGACTACAATTGATACCTATCAGGGCACTCCATGGGCGGCTACACCCCCTGGGCGGGACACACCACCATCCCCAGTGTCAGCCATTTCCTCATGAAGCCCTTGGGCGGAGAGCGATGCTTCGTCCAACGCTCACATGTGAGAGTTCCCAAGGATTGGATACATTCCTACCTCCTTTCCCTCTGATACCAACTATAACGACCCATACATTACATACATTGTTAATACTTAAAAATTGAAGCACACTTATTACAACATATGACAAAACCACAAAGGACCGTATAGGTATAGTGTCTTTAGAAACTGGGAAACATAAACAACTGGTTCAAAAATCTTCTACAGTGTCTCCCATTTATTTCATCATATCTAGAGTCCCTTTTAGCATATTCTACTTAATATCCATCTTCCCTACCTGGGGAAAAGAAAACATAAAAGGGTGAGCTCAAATGCTCAGCAAGGGCAAATAAAGGAAATAAAAATCATATCATATCTTTTTGAAAATCAAAACCTGCAAAAGAGATCATAATATCTTAACCTGGAATAAATCATAGAAGTGAAAATGAGATCCCCATAATCATAACATAAAACTTGAAACTTTTTGGCATGCACACATAATCATGGAAAATCATTTCTTGTTAGTCATGACTCATTTCCAAGACTATCTTAGTGGACAAAGTCCCTTTCTGAACCGAGTAACCCTCGTTTCAGTCCTGTTTCACTGAACCGGTATAACCTACCGTTCCAGCCCTGTCTATCTCATGAGATATAAAATCTTTACCCAATGCATTGGAGGGAGATATAGTTCCCTCCCGTCTTATAATGAATCCTTTCTTATGTGTGCCACATAATCATAAATCATACATCATCACATAACCCATGTAATAAAAATGGAATTCTTAAACAACATGACATCATAAAACAATTCATATAAGATAAAGGAATTCATAAAAATGTTTCCATCACAACATAATCACATCCATGTAATAATAGGGATAGAAACATAACCCTTTTATTATATTATATGGAAAATAATTTTGATAAAATACTTGAACTTCATTCTTGAGGAAAATATCCTTTCTACTTAAAAAACACTTTTCCTTTCTTAACATGTCATACAATTTTAAACTAAAAGAAGTTGATTAAAAATAAACATGAATACTTGTAAAGGAATCTTCTTGGAAATAATTTTTTAGAAATCCATTCATGCCGTATAAGTTAAAAAAACATTCTTCTCGTATTTTTGTCGGAAAAGTCAAAAAGTACCTCGTACGACAAAAGATTCCTTTCATACATATTACTAAAAACTCACCGAAGGGTAAAAATGGATTTAAACAATTGTAGGTGGATGGAAATAACATTACATATTGATGAAACATGGATGTGGATGATAAAATACACCCCAGTAAATACTTACGAATAAACAATCTCGGATAAAAATGAGATTGTGATATTTCCCTTACCTTAGGTCCGATTTGCTTTGTATGTGTCCGAAGCTCCTGTATAATGGTTTAAATAATGTTATTGACTTATTCCAGAATCATACATATTGATATGATATCATATATGGTCATATTATTAGCTTAGTAATATTTCATTGTTACTTTTTACTCGGGTCTTTATAACTTTTTGTTCTTATGCGTGTTTTGTCGAATAAATTCTTATTCTTCTTTTAAGGTTATAGATACCTTATATCCAGAATGGTATTAGTGTAACATATATCATATTTATTCATTCAATTCATTTATATAATTACTATGTAATGATGATCATGTAGAACGAGTCGCATCACATCGTGGAGACGGTATTCCGTACGTACGCACGAGTGATGATATCATTCCTATGAACGTGGAATTGTATTGGAGTATATGTATATTATTTCAGTATCAATATTAATTTATAATAATCATAAATAGTTTCTCGTTACACCATTATACCCATCCTTGAAAGGTGGTGGTGGAAAATAGATTACACCACGGCGTGGAGACAGTATTCCGTACGTACGCACGCGCGGTGATTTCATTTTTCCGTAGGATGGATAGAAGGTGAATTAGGGTTGTTTCATAATTATAATAACATATCAGTATGTAAGTAATACTGATGTTATTACTTTATCATGAAACAACTAAATAAGAAGAAGTTGAAGAAGAAAGAAATTGAAAAGATCTGTAGTGGATATTACCTCTTCTTTGGAACGCCTCTTTGAATCCTCCACTTAGGGAACTAAGATTGGCCTTTGAAGAAGACCAGGACCTCTAGGATTATTCTATTGAAGTTGAGAGGTGAAAATGGCAGGGGTTGGCCGAGCTTTAGTGCTCAATTTGGTGTGAGGAGGAGGGGGAGGAGGTGCCCTTTTATAAGGGAGGAGAGGGGCACCTTAGGAATATCTCAAAATATTATTTTATATTAAAGTCAAAATCGGTTTATAATGGTTCCAAAGGGTCTTATTTCGAAGCTAAAGTGGGGATGGGTCGAAATCCTATCAACCAATAGGATTTAGACAAGTTTAGGGTATTATTTTAACCTTATCAATTAGATTTAACTCTAAGTTAATTAATTTAACTTTTACCGTGTCTTTTTGTTTTCTTTCACTATATGGTTAATACACTTACTATAACATGCCAAACGAACCCCAAATTGTTTATTATTAATATATATATCCATATCTAAGTCATTTGGCCGAACCTTAGATTTTTAGGAATAAAATAACAATTATTAATATAATATTTGATTTAAAAACTATTTTGTGTCAATTTTGACACTATTTGATATATGATTTTTGTGAAAGTCATAACAGAATTATATGTTTGAACCAAGTTATTTAAATCAACAATAATATATCATAGTAACCTAGAAAATTAGTGGAATTCATAAAAAGTTTCAAATTATATTTATTTTGGTGTTTATAACATCAATTATGTCAATATTTCATTAATAATATAATTACTGGATCATCCTTGTGTCATAAATAAATTTAATTATTTGATGTCTAAAAATTAAAAATAAAATATCATCATGTAGGAAATCTGTTTATATTTCTAATGAATATTTACAATTGAATTTATCTTATGTATAACCCCATATTAAAAATGATTTACTTATTAAACTTTGATTTTAACTATTTTAACCCTTCTTTAAATAAATTAATAATAAATGTCCTAATCTAATCCAAGTGGGCCTAAATGGTCATATTTTATTCCTAAGTTTGTTTTTGGTCGAATTACATTTGTCCAATAGAATTAGGACATGTGTTAGGGTAATATTAATATCATATTTACCCTTAGTTACCCTATTTACTATTAACCGTGGTAAAAAAAGTAAAAAGTTACTATTCACCAAAAAATTATTTTCATCTAATTGAACCACATTTTAGTCCTTGATATTAACCATGTCTCTCGGATTTTCGAAATTCCATTCACAGAAGCGGTAAAATTAAGTTTTATGCAAAATTCAGTTTTTAACCTACCACTTAGTGGTTTCACTATTCATCAAAAATTGAAAGTTTTCAGAAAAATACCAAAATTTCACCCTAGGCTAATTTCGATATTTTGAATCCAAAAATGAATTCCATTTTGAAAAATAAAATTTATAATATTTCAAAAGGTGGTTATTACTATTCCTAACGGCAAGTTTTAATAGCATATTGTTGTTTAGTGAAACTCGGTATTGCGTACGACGCAAGCTATCGAGGAAGGTCGCGATTGCGTGTAAAACAAGCCAAGTAAGTGTTGTGTAGAAAAAGATTCCTTTGATGATTTATATAACATAAAAGTCTCGGGTGTTAAATTCTACCCCCCTTAAAAAGAATTTCGCCCTCGAAATTCGTCACTTTGCAACAAACAGATGAGGATACTTCTCCCTCATCATATCCTCAAGCTCCCATGTAGCTTCTTCAAGTTGGTGGTTCCTCCATAAAACTTTCACCAATCGAGTGGTCTTGTTTTGGAGGACTTTTACGCTACGATCCAGAATCTCTATCGGCTGTTCTTCATAAGAAAGATCTTGCTCCAGCGGTACAACTTCTGAGCTGAGTACATGTGAAGGATCTGGTATGTACTTTCTCAGGAGAGATATATTGAACACATCGTGAACTTGAGAGAGATTCGGTGGAAGCGCCAATCGGTAAGCTACCTTCCCAACATGATCTAGTATTTCGAAAGGACCGATATATCTAGGGCTCAACTTCCCCTCCTTTCCAAATCTCATAACCCTCTTCCAGGGAGATATTCGTAAGAACACTTTATCACCCACTTCAAACTCTAGGTCTTTTCTTCAGTTGTCGGCATAACTTTTCTGTCGACTCTGAGCTGCTCTTATGTGTTGTTGAATAGATCTAACCTTTTCTGCCATCTCATCAACGATATCAGGTCCTAATAGCTTTCTTTCCCCAACTTCATCCCAGTAAGTTGGAGTCCTGCATTTATTTCCATAGAGAGCTTCATAAGGAGCCATCTGAATACTGGAGTGAAAGCTATTATTATAAGAAAATTCCACCAAAGGTAGGTGTTGATCCCAACCTCCTTTGAAATCCATAGAGCAAGCTCTCAACATATCTTCTAGGGTTTGAATTGTTCTCTCAGACTGACCGTTTGTCTGGGGATGATAAGCAGTGCTGAAACTCAACTCTGTATCCAGAGTATGCTGAAGACTTCGCCAGAACTTCGAGGTAAATCTCGGATCCCGATCAGATATAATAGAAAGTGGTACTCCATGCAATCTTACCACTTCTTTTACATATATCCTGGCAAGCTGATCTAGAGAGAAATCCTCTCTAATAGCAATGAATTGTGCAGACTTTGTAAGACGATCAACTATGACCCAAATGGCATTATTGCCTTTGGATGTTTTAGTAAGTCCTGTGACAAAGTCCATAGTGATGTTTTCCCATTTCCATTCGGGTATGGGTAATGGTTGTAACATCCCCTTAGACTTCTGTCTCTCAGCTTTAACTTGTTGACAAACCAAGCATCGAGAGACATATTCAGCAACATCTCTTTTCATGCCATCCCACCAGAAGTACTCTTTCAGGTCCCTATACATCTTCGTGCTTACAGGATGAATAGAGAATGATGAACTATGAGCCTCATCCAGCAGCTCCTTCTTTAATTCGGGGATGGGAGGAACACAAACCCAATTCCTGAACTTTATTATCCCATCACAATCAAGGTTGAATTCAAGAACATTTCTCACCTTCTTTTTTAACTCGGCATCTTCTTTCTGTGCCTCTTTAATCTTCATATGTATATATGGTTGAACATTCATTTGAGAAAGATAAGATTTTCCCCCTTCCATTATAATTCCAAGATCCATCCTTTGTAAATCCATAAATATTGGATCTTTTGTGATCCTCATCATGGATAAACTAGCATGGTCTTGTCGACTTAATGCATCTGCCACCTTGTTTGCTTTCCCAGGGTGGTAATGGATTGAGCAGTCATAATCCTTAATCAGCTCCAACCATCTTCTTTGACTCATATTCAACTCCTTTTGTGTGAAAATATACTTTAAACTTTTATGATCAGTATAAATATCACACCTTTAACCATAAAGGTAATGCCTCAAAATCTTTAATGTAAAGATTACCGCAGCCAACTCCAAATCATGTGTTGGATAATTTTGCTCATGGATTTTCAACTGTCGTGAGGCATAAGCTATCACCATATCATTTTGCATAAGAACACACCCCAATCCCTTCTTGGATGCATCAATGTAGATCACAAACCCTTCTCCACTACAAGGCAGTGTGAGCACAGGTGCACTGGATAACCTTCTTTTCAACTCCTTGAAATTCTCTTCACATTCCTCTGTCCAGACAAACTTAACTCCTTTCCGAGTCAACTTGGTGAGTGGATTAGATAATCGTGAAAAATCTTTTACAAAACGTCGATAATATCCAGCCAAACCAAGAAAACTTCGAATCTCAGTTACTGTTGTTGGTCTCAACCATCTTTCGATAACCTCTGTTTTTGCTGGATCCACAGATATCCCCTCTTTTGAGATTATGTGACCCAAAAATGCAACTTTTTGAAGCCAAAATTCACACTTGGTAAATTTGGCATAAAGCTTCTCCTTTCTCAGGGTCTTCAATATAATTCTCAAGTGATCTTCATGCTCTTCCTTGCTCTTTGAATAGACAAGAATATCATCTATAAAGACTACCACAAATTGATCAAGATAGTCTCTAAAGACTCTATTCATTAGATCCATGAAGATAGCAGGGGAATTAGTAAGACCAAATGGCATCACTATAAATTCATAGTGTCCATACCTTGTACGGAAAGCCGTCTTTGGTATATCCTCCCTTTTGACCCTTAATTGATGATACCCTGAACGAAGATCAATCTTGGAAAAGTATTGAGCTCCGCGTAGTTGGTCAAATAAGTCATCAATGCGTGGGAGAGGATATTTGTTCTTGATGGTGATCTTGTTAAGTTCTCGATAATCAATGCAAAGTCTCATTGATCCATCTTTCTTCTTAACAAATAGAACAGGTGCTCACCAAGGTGACGCACTAGGGCGTATGAATCCCTTATCAAGATTCTCTTGGAGTTGCTTCTTCAATTCCTGCAACTCAATTGGGGCCATTCTATAAGGTGTCTTTGAAATAGGCAAAGCACCCGGTACGAGTTCTATTGAAAACTCAACTTCACGATTTGGTGGAAGACCCGGAAATTCCTCCGGAAAGACATCATCAAACTCCCGTACAATGGGCATATTCTTAATCGTGAGTTTCTCACCAACCATTTGAGATAAATAACCTTCATTTAGTGGAATCAATACCCATAAGATGGAAGAAATTTCCACTGGAAGGTTATGTTCATCCTTGCATTGATAGACGATCGTAGATTGATCTGGAATATGAAATGTGACTTCCCTTCTTTGGCAATCGATATGAGCTCCATGTAGAGAAAGCCAATCCATGCCAAGAATCACATCAAATTCCACTAAAGTAAGGATCACAAGATCTGCAGGAAGCACTTTCCCACAAACTTCGATCGGAGAAGAATTATAAACTTTTGATGCGACTGTTGTGCCATTAGGTGTTGTCACAGCTAACTCAACATCTAATTGTTGAGGTAATACGGTGATACCCTTAGAAAATTCTTTAGAAATAAAAGAGTGGGTGGATCCAGAATCAAATAAAACATTTGCTACTTTAGAGTGGATGGTAAGTGTACCTTTCACCACTTTGTTATCGTACTCCACATCGCTGATAGAAATTGCATGTGACTTTCCTTTGTCTTTAGCCTTAAGATTTTGTTGACGTCGACCATCATCATCAACCCTTGGATTTGGGCATTGATTTGCATAATGTCCCATCTCCTTGCACTGGAATCATTGAAGTGTAGTAGGTTCATTCTGTGTATCCCTTCCTTTGTTTGCATCATTAGACATCTTCTTCCCATTATCGCGGCATTCAAATGCCCGATGACCTTCCTTTCCACATTTAAAACATTTACTTGTCCCTTTAAGACAACTCCCTCCATGTTTCTTTCCACACTTCGAGCATAAGGGAAAGTTCATCTTCTTTTCCGTGTGCTCTTTAGATTTTTCTTTGAATTCCATCTTCCTCTTCTTATCAAACCCATGTGACTGATGGGTTACTCCAATCTCCATCTCGACTTTGAGAGCACATCGAACGATTTCCTCGTAGCTATTGAAGTCCCTTATGGCTAACGCCCTTCGAAGACTTGGTTTTAAGCCACTAAAGAATCGATCGATCTTACTCTCAGGTTGGATAATAATACCAGAAGCGTACCTTGCAAGTCTTGTAAAATTTGCTTCATAGGTACCAACAGATTCATCATCCCTTTGCTTCAGTTCAAGAAACTCTTTCTCCATATTTGTTCGGAGAATACGAGGGAAGTACTTAATGAAAAATAAGTTCTTGAACTCGTCCCATTCCATAGACTCAATTTCATCCCATTGCCTCGTATTCTTAACAAGATTCCACCATTAATCAGCATCTCCTTCCAAACGATACACTGCTAGGATGACTTTATCATGTTCAGAACATTGAAGAACTGAAAATATCTTTTCAGTAGTACTAATCCATTGTTCAACAACTAATGGATCAGTAGACCCGCTGAAAGAAGGTGGACGCTGCCTCATGAAGGATTCAACAGAATGTTGCTCCCTCCTTTGCTCGTTTGGAAATCCTGCATGATTCATAGCTGGAGAAAGTTGTGTGAGCATGGCTACAAGATTTTGGATCTCAAAAACATTCATTGGCCTCTCTAAGTAAACTATAACCTCAAACATCTCAGGTTCTAAAAATATGTTATCCACTAATATCATTTTCCCCATGAAGTGTACATTATCAATCCAAAACATACAATTTGAGATCATGGCATATAGTTACTGCTCCCTATGTTTTCTTAAAGTGATCCCCATATATCAAGCATGTTCATTCCCCAACTGGGAATACATGATGATATGATTGAAAAATATGGCTACAAAATTATCTAAATAAGGATGGAAGAACCAATTGATGTCATCCATGAACATAGCTATTGTATTTTTCAAACTGAATGAAATCACTAGATAACCATACAATACATACGTACTCCTAAATATTGTATATGCTATATCAAAATACCTCACCATAAACTGATGATAACTTGATATCAAATTGTTCTTATAGAACACTTTAGCACCTCTATGTTGATCAAATAGTCCATCAATACATATAAGTGGATATAAGTTCATTTCTATCACTTAGCATAACCTTTAATAGTCCACACATATTCTCAATGATCCATTTGAATTTTTATGGGAAAAACTAAGGTACCCCAAGGGAACATAATCATTCATATGAACCCCTTCACCTCTAAGTCATTCAATAGAGCCTTATTCTCTCATAGCTCTATAAGATCCATCTTATATGGTGGAATAGATATATGCTCCACACCTCATAAGAACACAGTCATAAACTCAACCTATCCATTGGTAGGTGACCTAGAGAAGTACTTGGGAAATACATCTAGGAACTTTTCAATGACAGTAGGACATAATGACTGATGTTTCTCTCTATCATCCAAAATTACTCTAAAAATGGGCTGGGATTATACCCGTCTACAGAAATATAGGTCTTACATAACTAGTTTTCATATCCAAATCTCCAATATAGACTTAATCGTCACCCTAAAAAAATATAATTCCACCCATCGATGAAAACAATTGATATAGTAGATACATTACTATATGAGGGTTTTAAGTGTAGTCGTAAACTAAACTCAGTTTTCATGTAATTCAAATTTATTATTTATTAGTTATTATAATTTTTGATTAATAAAAGTATATCTATATAAAATTTACTTATGTAGTTCAATTTCAGTGGAATTAAAAATCTATCAAATAAGATGCACTATCAGATAGAAATAATAACATTGTGGAAATAAAGATGCAATGTAAAAAAATAAATAAGTCTATAATGAGAATCCTCGAGATTTTAAAAAATATTTATTATGAATATAATTTCAATAAAATGAACATGTTTCTTTTACCCAATTTATTTAGAGGATCTATAGAGTTGATCTTAGGTGTCCTAGATCCACACCCAAAACATCCTTGACTATATACCTATTTCAAGGTATCAAGCTCTATTCCTATATATTCTTTGATTATTATCAGGTATCTAATGCACCAAGACCCACTTCAATATGATGACCAGCGACAACTCTACACCAAAAAATCATCAAACACAATGATTTGGACAATACATATTATATCCCTAGAAGCTCATTAAAATAATTGATCAGAAAGAGAAAAGTTACAAATATGGAATTGATCATGGAAATTTGTACAATGAGAAAATACAAAGGAAATACTAAGAGCATTAGAAGAATACTCACAGTGGTAGCACCCGAGGAGCTGAGTTCGCAGCAGTGGTGGGTTCGCAGGGGAGAAGGGTTTCGCAGTAGTGGTGGGGTTCAACAGCAAATGAGGGGTATTTAAGGAGGTGGGTTTGTGGCAAACGAAGGGTTCAGGGAAAAAGTGGGGTTTGGCACACAACAAAGGTCAGGTTTGTAGAAAATGGGGTTTAGAGGTGGAGGTGATGTTCATTGAGGAGGAGGGAATCGTGACAGAAGAGGAGGGATTCGCAACGCAGGAGGATGGATTCGTAGTGACTGAGGAGGAGGATGAGTCAGTGGCAACAAAGGAGGAGGAGGAGTCAGCTGCAGTGTTCGGCTTCTGCGAGAACTTGAGGCGTGTAAGAGAATGAGGAGATTGTCTATGCGTTTGAATGTAATTGTACCCCCAAACCCCTAATATATATATATAATTATAAATACTTGTATATATTTATTATAATTTTATAATTATTTAATAACTATAAATTTTTATATATTTATATTAACAATTATAAAATTATAATAACTGTATTTCTTATATTTATGATTTTATATATAGTTAATATATTAATTATATATATTTATAAGATTATAAATATAATAAATATATATTTATATAAATATATATTTATTTATAGTTATAATTATAAATATATATTTATATTTATTTATTTAAATAATTATAAGAACTGTATTTATTATACTATAATTTTATAAATATATATAATTGATATATTTATTATAATGTTATAATTATTTAAATATATCTATATTTATTTAGAATTATAATTATAAATATTTTTATTTATTTATAAATATTTGTATATATTATAACTGTATTTTTTATTAATTTATAAATATTTAGATAAATATATATTTATTTAAATTCATAACTATAAATCAATATATATTTATTTGTAATTAAAAATTATAATAAATATATTTTTATGTATTGATGATATTTAGGATGCCTATGCGGGTGGAGCTCTCGAACCATGGCGATCTTAGCATTTTGAGAATCTAGGGTTTCCACACATGGGGCTTCCTCACTTTCTCAGTTCGGCTCTTCTAGCTGGAGGAGACGATTCTGGAAATCATGGTGTGGTGGTGGTTGCGGGTTGTAGTATTATTCCTGGCATGAGGTGGAATGGGGTTCGTGATGGAGTAGCGTCGACTTTGGTTGTGGATAGCAAGACATGTTTGGAGTGTGTGATGGGAAGATAAATAATTGCTAATGTTGTGACGTCGATTGACAGGCCTCGTGGTGCAGTGCCGGTGTGCGTGGTGGGAAAATCTGGTGTTGCTGCTACAATGCTAGTTGTCAGTCCTCAAGGCAATGCAGTGTTGGTGTGTGTGGTGGAATGATCTGGGGTTATTGTTACAGAACTGATTGTCAAGCCTCAATGCAGTGTAGTGCCATCTATTATGGGCCACATATCCTTATTGTCTTACAAGGATTTTGTTGGGTAGATTTGTAGAAAGGGAATCATTTCCCATGTCAAAGATGCCGTGGAGACAGTTTCAAAGTGCCTAAATATGGGTAATCATTCGATCATTGAAAGATTAATCTTACCCAAAAGTTCCAAATCGTGGAAGATTTCAGATCTTGTTGTGGGGCTCCTTGTGGTGTGGAGATTTAGTGATTGGAGATGTATCTCGATGGGTAGAAGATTATTTCAAATTTTCTTCCACGTAAAGGATTTGAAGCTACGAGCATGGGGTCATGGATCAGTCTCTCTCAAACCCAGCATATTACATCTTTGCAAGTGGGATAATAACTTCAATCCAATGAAGGTACGAAATTCCACTCTGTAACTGTGGGTCAAGATTTTTTTCCTTAATTGGTTATTGTGTCAACCAAAGATACTATATGATATTGCATTTTCAATTATTGTTCCTATTAATCTTGCTAAAGAAAGAGAGCTGGTTCAATATAGACATTATGCCCGATTCCTGGTGGAAGTTGACTTGGCGTCAAATTTGGTTGATAAGGTCTTTCATTCTACTAATATAGATGAACTCGAGTTAAGGGTTGAATATGAAAATGTCCCAAAAGTCTACAATGATTGCAGGTTGATTGGACATAATGTATTGTCTTTAAATCGATCCAGGATCTATAGTTTTTATAATTCTTGAGGTCATGAAGAGAAAAATGTCTTAAAAAGGCCTGAAGGCCTGCTGGTTTTTATGGTCAGATTCTCAGTGGTTTCAATGCTCACTTTCCAACTGGATGTGAGGCACAGGTTGCTCCAAGTCTATATGAACAGGTGAATGTGGGGGGATCTATGCAGAGTAGTCACTTGGGGGCTGATTCATGTCAGTATGTTGATTCTTTCTCTGTATCTCCCAAGAAGGCCTCAAATTCATGGGCACAAATTGTTGAATATAAGGATGTTGCTGAGGATCCAGTTGTGAATGACTCGAGAATGGGCATGAATCCCCCTTATGTGCGGGGTATGATGGGTAGTCATCCCATGGATTCAATTTTAGTTGAGGGGGTGATTATACCCTCATAGAACATGGGGATCATAAACATGTTGATGTTGTTGTTGATTCTGATGATTTGGAGAAATTTGAAGTGGCTATTGAGACTTAAGTGGATCATGAATTGATCTTAGAAAAGGCATTGACTTCCTCATTAAGAAAGGCAAAGACAGGCAGGTCTTGGATTTGATGAATGTGAGTATCACTGCCCTGGATCCTAGATAGTCCCCTCCACTTAGTTTGCAAAGGGAAAAGTCAGGATGGGCTTGGCATCATGCTAAAACTTAGAAGCAGGGTTGTCATCCAAAAAATCATGGTCAAGGACGTGGTTGCAATGATTGGGCTGGTACACGTGGGTGTGATTGAACATCCACCAATTCTTCTTCCAAGGAGATTACCCTGGAGCAGCAAAAGCTCGGAGAGAATTACTTTGTGCTCTTCAAGTGGATGATGTCATAGTCTGAGTGGGAAACTGATGATGTTATTGAGGACTCTGAGTTAGAACATAGGGATGAACCTAATCCTTCGGACCCTTTGTGCTTTTCCTTGATAGAGGGAAGGAATTCTTTTCAGTCTTCATCATTTTTCTATTCATTTAATTTTCTTTAATAATTTTGATGGGTATTCATTGGGTTTCCAACTTATACTCGGACCTGTTTCGTGTATATATATTTATAATTAAGAAATAATAACATATATATTAATTATATATATTTATAAAATTATAAATATATTTTTTATAATTTTTTAATTATATATATATACACGAAACAGGTCCGAGTATAAGTTGGAAACCCAATGCATACCCATCAATGTTATTAAAGAAAATTAAATGAAAAGACAAATTAGGAAGACTCGCAAGAATTCCATCCCTCTATCAAGGAAAAGCACAAAGGGTTAGAAGGATCAGGGTCATCCCTATGTTTTAACTCAGAGTCCTCAATAACATCAACAGTTTGCCACTCAGACTATAACATCATCCACTTGAAGAGCACAAAGTAATTCTCTCTGATCTTTTGCCGCTCCAAGGTAATCTCCTTGGAATAAGACTTGGTGGATGTTTGATCACGCCCACGTGTACCAGCCCAATCATTGAAAACACGTCCCCGACCATGATTTTTTGGATGACAACCCTGCTGCCAAGTTTTAGCATGATGCCAAGCCCATCCTGACTCTTCCATTTCCAAACTAAGTGGAGGGGACTATCTAGGATCCAGGGTACTGATACTCACATTCATCAAATCCAAGACCTTCTTTTCTTTGCCTTTATTGATGGAGGAAGTCAATGCCTTTTCTAATATCAATTCTTGATCCACTTCATCCTGAATAGCCACTTCAAATTTCTCCAAATCATCAGAATAAACAACAACATCAACATGTTTATGATCCCCATGTTCTATGATGGTATAATCACCCCCTCACCCTGAATTGAATCCATGGGATGACAACCCATCATACCCCGCACATAAGGGGGATTCATGCTCATTCTCGAGTCATTCAAAACTGGATCCTCAACAGCAGCCCTATCTTCAACAATTTGCGCCCAAGAATTTGAAGCCTTCTTAGGAGAGACAGAGAGAGAATCAACATAATGACATGAATCAGCCCCCAAGTGACTACTCTGTATAGATCCCCCCACATTCGCCTGTTCATATAGACTTGGAGCAACCTGTGTCTCACATCCAGTTGGCAAGTGAGCATTGAAACCACTGAGAATATGAGCATAAACACCAGCAGGCCTTCAGGTCTTTTAAAGACATTTTTCTCTTCATGACCTTGAGAATTATAAAAACTATAGATCCTAGATCGATTGAAAGACAATAAATTATGTCCAATCAACCTGCAATCATTGTAGAATTTTGGGACTTTTTCATATTCAACCCTTAACTCGAGTTCATCTAAATTAGTAGAATGAATGACCTTATCAACCAAATTTGACGCCAAGTCAACTTCCACCAGGAATCGGGCATAATGTCCATATTGATCCAGCTCTGTTTCTTTAGCAAGATTAATCGGAACAACAATTGATAATGCAATAACATATAGTATCTTTGGATGCCACAATAACCAATTAAGGAAAAAAATCTCGACCCACAGTTACACAGAGGAATTTCATACCTTCATTGGATTGATGTTATTATCCCACTTGCCAAGATACAATATGATGGGTTTGAGAGAGACTGATCCATGACCCCATGCTCGGAGCTTCAAATCCTCTACGGGGAAGAAAATTTGAAATAATTTTCTACCCATCGGGATACACCTCAAATCACTAAATCCCCACACCACAGAGAGCCCCACAACAAGATCTGAAATCTTCCATGATTTGGAACCTTTGGGTAAGATTAATCTCTCAATGATCGAATGACTACCCATATTTAGGCACTTTGAAACCGTCTCTGCATCATCTTTGACATGGGAAATGTTCCCTTTCTACAAATAAACCCAACAAAATCCTTGTAAGAAAATAAGGAGATGTGACCCATAATAGAGGGCACTGCACTACCTTGAGGCTTGACAATCGGTGTTGTAACAGCAACCCCAGATCTTTCCACCACACACACCAAAACTGCATTTCCTTGAGGACTGACAACTAGCGTTGTAGCATCAACACCAGATCTTCCCACCACGCACACCGTTGTTGCACCACGAGGCCTGTCAGCCGATGCCACAACATTAGCAATCATGTATCTTCCCATCACACACTCCAAACTTGTCTTCTTATCCCCAACTGAAGTTGATGCTGCTCCATCACGAACCCCATTCCACCTCATGCCAGGAATATTACTACAACCCGCAACCACCACCACACCATGATATCCGGAATCGTCTCCTCCAGCCAGAAGAGCCGAACTGAGAAAGTGAGGAAGCCCCTTGTGTGGAAACCCTAGATTCTCAAAACGCTAAGATCGCCATGGTTCGAGAGCTCCACCCGCCTAGCCATCCTAATTATCATCAATACATAAAAATATATTTATTATAATTTTTAATTACAAATAAATATATATTTATTTATAGTTATAAATATAAATAAATATATATTTATCTAAATATTTATAAATTTATAAAAAATACAATTATAATATATAAAAATATTTATAAATAAATAAAAATATTTATAATTATAATTCTAAATAAATATAGATATATTTAAATAATTATAAAATTATAATAAATATATCAATTATATAATTTTATAAAATTATATTATAATAAATACAATTATTATAATTATTTAAATAAATAAATAAATATATTTATAATTATAACTATAAATAAATATATATTTATATATGTATATATTTATTATATTTATAATCTTATAAATATATATAATTAATATATTAATTATATGTAAAATCATTAATATAAGAAATATAGTTATTATAATTTTTTAATTATTCAAATAAATATATAAAAATTTATAGTTATTAAATAATTATAAAATTATAATAAATATATACAAGTATTTATAATTATATATATATTAGGGGTTTGTGGGTATAATTAAATTCAAATGCACACACAATCTCCTCATTCTCTTACATGCCTCAAGTTCTCACATAAGTCAAACCCTGCAGCCGACTCCTCCTCCTCCTCCATTGCCACTGACCCCTCCTCCTCCTCAGTCACTGTGAATCCATCCTCCTGCGTTGCGAATCCATCCTCTTCTGTCCTGATTCCCTCCTCCACCATGAACATCACCTCCACCTCTAAACCCCATTTTCTACAAACCTCACCTTTGTTGGGTGTCGAACCCCACCTTTTCCCTGAACCCTTCGTTTTCCACGAACCCACCTCCTCTACATACCCCACCTTTGCTGCTGAACCCCGCCACTACTACGAAACCCTTCTCCTCTGCGAACCCACCTCTGCTGCGAACTCAGCTCCTCAGGATCTACCACTGTGAGCATTCTTGTAATGCCCTTAGTATTTCCTTTGTATTTTCTCATTGTACAAATTTCCATGATCAATTCCATATTTGTAACTTTTCTCTTTCCGATCAATTATTTTAATGAGCTTATAGGGATATAATATGTATTATCCAAATCATTGTGTTTGATGATTTTTTAGTGTAGAGTTGTCGCTGTTCATCATATTGAAGTGGGTCTTGGTGAATTAGATACCTGAGATAATAATCAATGAATATTCAGGATTAGAACTTGATACCTTGCAATAGGTATATAGTCATGGATGTTTTGGGTGTGGATCTAGGATACCTATGATCAAATCTATAGATCCTCTAAATAAAATTGGGTAAAAGAAACATGTTCATTTTATTGAAATTATATTCATAATAAATATTTTTTAAAATCTCGAGGATTCTCATTATAGACTTATTATCTTTTTTTACATTGCATCTTTATTTCCACAATGTTATTATTTCTATCTAATAGTGCATCTCATTTGATAGATTTTTCATTCCATTGAAAATGAACTACATTTGTAAATTTTATATAGATATACTTTTATTAATCAAAAATTATAATAACTGATAAATAATAAATTTGAATTACATGAAAACTGATTTTAGTTTACGACTACACCTAAAACCCCCATATAGTGATGTATCTACTATATCAATTGTTTTCATAAATGGGTGGAATTATATTTTTTTAGGGTTATGATTATGTCTATATTGGAGATTTGGATATGAAAACTAGTTATGTAAGACCTAAATTTCTCTAGCCTGGTATAATCCCAGCCCGTTTTTAGAGTAATATTGGATGATAGAGAGAAACATCAGTCATTATGTCCTACTGTCATTGAAATGTTCCTAGATTTATTTCCCAAGTACTTATCTAGGTCACCTACAAAGGGATAGGTTGAGTTTATGACTGTGTTCTTATGAGGTGTGGAGCATATATCTATTCCACCATATAAGATGGATCCTATAGAGCTATGAGAGAATAAGGCTCTATTGAACGACTTAGAGGTGAAGGGGTTCATATGAATGATTATGTTCCCTTGGGGTGCCTTAGTTTTTTCCATAAAAATTCAAATGGATCATTGAGAATAAGTGTGGACTATTAAAGGTTACGCTAAGTGATATAAATGAACTTATATCCACTTATATTTATTGATGGAATATTTGATCAACTTAGAGGTGCTAAAGTGTTCTCTAAGAACAATTTGATATTAATTTATCATCAGTTTATAGTGAGGTATTTTGAAATACCATATACTATATTTACGAGTACGAATGTATTGTATGGTTATCTAGTGACTTCATTCAGTTTGAAAAATACAATTGCTATGTTCATGGATGACATGAATTGGGTCTTCCATTCTTATTTAGAAAATTTTGTACCCATATTATTCAATCAAATCATCATTTATTCCCAGTTGAGGGAGGAACATTCTTGATATATGGAGATCACTTTGAGAAAACATAGGGAGTAGAAACTATATGACATGATCTCAAATTGTATTTTTTGGATTGATAATGTACACTTCATGGGGAAAATGATATTAGTGGATAATGTATTTTTAGAACCTGAGAAGTTTGATGATATAGTTTATTTAGAGAGGACAATGAATGTTTTTGGGATCCAAATATTTTTGGGAATTTCCAATTATTATGATAGGGTCAACCAGGATTCTTCCTATTTAAAAGAGTTAATAAGGCCTTAACAAAGAATGTGGTATGGTTCTTTTTCTTATATGTTCATGAAATATACTTTTAAGATCTTAATGAGAGATTTATGAAAAAACCAATATTAACCATAAATGAGATGGTTAATGATTATGGATTATATTTTAATGTAACAGGAATCAGGATTTGAATATTTCTAGTCCATGATGGTCATGCGGTTGTTTATGGGTCCATAAAGTTAAGAAAACATAAGATAAAATTCCCAAATCCTTTCATAGATTTGAAAATAGTGGTTATTTCCATGAAGTGTTATTAGTATTATCATTATGGTGAGATATTTTTGGAATACACTAAAAAAATATTTGAAATATATTTAATCACAAATTGAAATGAAACATTGATAGTGGAGAAGGTTTGAGTACCTATAGTCCTTTAACTTTGACCTAATGTGTACCCTCAATAAGGGGAACCTATTTTCTAATGTATCGTATTGGAAGGATCAAGCTTAGGTAGTACATGTTTCAAGCATCAAGTAGAAGATGGTTTCACACATTAAAGAGACACAAATTTATGTTCAAAAGTATTATGGCCAAGTGAAAATTATGTCATTATCTATCACTTATTCACTCCTCACTAGTATTACATAAGTAAAATATAGGATTCATATTATTTATTCATGAGAAACATCATAAGTCTTTTATAGCTTTATATTTTATAAATTTTTGGTTATTTCTGATTCATGTATCCTTTATAATGTGTCTCTCTTGGGATTTATGTATTTGTGAAAATATAGAAACCCTATAATTTGACATATAACATTACATGATTTTAATATTAATTATACATCAAAGTAAAAGCTAAGGATCATAAAGTCTAGTGTATTGGAAGACTAGGTACATAAAACTTAAAACATGGAACTAAATAAAAAATTTCATTATATAATCTTCAAATTGAGATTCAAACTTCCATTGTGCTCAAACACCTACACAGGGTACCCTAGGGAAGACATGAACAAAGGTATGATCTAAATAGCCCAGTAAAGGAATAACCATAAGTACAAATCATTAGCACATGGGATAGAAGGCATGACATGATGATATAAAAAGTCATGTAACATATAGAATCATAACATATAAACATGGAATCATATAATCATGGAGTCATAATAATGTGAAAACAACATAAAATTTGACTTTATCATGAGTCAAAGATAACTGATAAGACCATTTCACATGGTATCACAAGCCAAGGCTAACTGCCAAGACCGTCACACATGGTAGCATAAGCCAAGTCTAATCGCTAAGACCGTCACACATAACATATCATGAGACTCAACATTACCCAATGCATTGGAGAGCTATCTGGGCACACCCATCATAAATTTTCATGAATATTTTTTCCACATAAATAATCATACATACTCAATCTTACATAAACATAATGGTTACCCATGGAATGAATTAGGTACCACAATCATGTCATAAAGCATAACAAATGGGCGTATCATAAAAGTGTCCATGAAAGAATGGAACTAAAATATTCATTGAAATTCATAAGGGAAAATAATCATATATCAGTATAAGTAATGTCAAGTATAAGTGAAATCATGTAAGAAAAGTATTTATGAAATTAAAACATTTTTGTGCGGTTTTAAAGAAAATACTATAGAGCCTTTAAAATAAAAAAGGGTACAATAATTTATATAAAAATAAAAGTAAACCAATAAGGTTTTCAAAATAAAAAAATAATTATTTTATAAATAAAATGGTGTCTTAAAACATAATATAGAGTTCACTTTAAATTAGGTAAGAATTTGGGAAGTTCCCTCATAACATGTTTGCTTATCGGGAAGTATTGAGGAGAGAATCACTTAAAAACATGTATATCCTCAAAAGATAATGATGAAAGTATCTTGATAAATGAATTTGGTACATGTACACAGAATTTATAAGATTCACATAAAAATATAAGATAACTTCATTTTGGTAAAAGGAAGATAAGGCAACCCGAAGGAACAAAGGAGGTTCGAGTAGAATCCCTTACGCATTACCAGCATATTATTAGGTGTACTTAAGAGGGATTAATGGGAGAGAAGTGGTTTCTAATCAATTATAAATCATTAGGGAAGTATGGGGGAGGTGATAAATCATACCCCATCATTAGATATTACAAATAAATGTTCATAACATATAAGACATTCTTAAATAAAAGTGAAATAAAAGGGTCCCTTAATTTAAGCCTGATGGTGTTCTTCAATTAATCTTAATGACCTGAATAATCAAATTAGGTTCATTAATTAATATTTCCAGAACCTATTTTACATGTAAATGATTTATTATAATATTTTTGAGTTCATTCACAACTTTTTTGATTGGTTTTGAGGTTCAATTTCATTGTTCGGGTCTGTTTGCTTCCTTGGTTTTAATGATTCATTCACTTATATTAATGTTCAGACACACATGTATGATGAGAGTGGTTGTAAAAAACTTAATTTATATGAAATTAGTGAAAATCCAGGAGATGATATGATTACAAAATTCATTTGGTTATTTGGAGTGAAGTTGAATCATTATATAAAACATTAATGATAAACTTTTGGACTGATTTGGTGAATTTTCACATCATTACCTTGTTTTGTATTATTATTTCACATCATGTGTGAAAAAGGATTCCAGAACATCACATAAGATAATATAAATATTTAATAGTTTGTTTTAACCCTAAATTTTTTTTCATGAGCAGAATTGAATATGGTAATAGAAGTTGATAACCCGTCATCCTTGAAGGTGATAAATTAACACATCTCGGACGGTGTTTTCGTTTCCTTAGTATAAAATAAGAGGAAAGGAGACCTGATAATAAATTATCCCATTATCATAAAAAAATTTATAGTATATTTATGGTACTAGAGTTTTCATACCATTTGTATGAGGAGAGGTTAGGAAGGAAAGAAGAATAATGGAACTTGGAAATGAAAGAAATGAAAAGAGGAATTTTACCTCTTGAATTAACATCCCTTGAGATCCTTTTTAGGGGAGAGGATTTGGTCTTTTTAGGATTCCAAGGGATATTGGACATGGGGTAGGATATTCAGGAAATATTTGAGCATTAGTTTGGCAAGGAACAATGCTTGAGATAAGTGAAGAGTAGAGGGGAGTGTGGGTGGTTTTTATAGTGGAGGGGAGGAGGGTTTTCTTAATATTTTAATACTTAGTTTATTATTTTTCCATAAGACAATAAATATTGATGATTCCATGACAAAAAAACAGTAATAAGTGCATGTGAGTTCAAACCAATTGGTCTTACATCAGTAGAACATCATTGATGACCCTATAAATCATGTATTTAGCTTAATTTGAAAATTATTGTATTTTACTATTCATAAAAATTCAAGCATTTTAGAAAATTCCCAAAATTCAATCTAACCATTTTTTTATGTGTAAAATCCAAAAATGAACACTATTTTTCAAAAATAATTTTCTAAATATAATTAATTTAATTTTTAATTAAAATCATAATTTACTTAAAAAATACAGATTTTAAAACTATAACTAATTTTATAATGTTTTCAAAATTTTCACAAGGTATTATAAAATTTTCTTTAAACTAGAAGACATAAAATTGATAATTTATAAACACCTTTTAGGAAAATAAATATTCTTTTAAATTAATTAATTAATTTTAATAAATTATTTATGACATGAAAAAATACCAATACTTTTACTATGGTAATATTATCACTTATAATATGCCTAAATTTTATTTATAGATTCATGGGTGAGGTTACTATTCTTTGGGATGATTTAATATTCTATAGGGTTAGTTACTATTCACCAAAAATTAAGTTTGTGTTATCTGACTCCAAACAACTTACAAATTGCAACCGTGTATGTCATATTTTTGAAATTCAAATCACAGAAATGAAAATATTATGATTAAAGGTCACATAGTACTTTTTAGTTCATTATGTTTTGATTTCATGTGATTATAATACATAATTATGAGAAAAGAATTTCCCATGATAAAACATTGGGTCATTACATTATTCCCCCCTTATGAAATTTTACCCTAGAAATTTTGTTTTGCATTTGAAGCCATAAAAAGGTTTGGTTCATTGCATCCTCTAATTCCCATGTTTCCTCTTCGTACTTATGGTTCCACCATTTTAATTTTACCATGTGAGTAGTCTTGTTATGTAGTCCTTTATCTCTACAATCTAAGATCTTCATTGACTGCTTCTCATAAGAAATATCATCCTCCAACTATACCACCTCTGAAGAAAGTACATGTGAAGTATCTGGTATGTACTTTCTTAAGAGGGATACATGGAAGACATCGTGTACTTTGGCCATGGTAGGTGGAAGTTCTTGTCGATATGCCACAACCCCGATTCGATCAAGAATATATAAGGGGTCGATGTACCTGGGACTTAACTTTACTTTCTTCCCAAACCTCATGACATTATTCCGTGGATATATGCATAGAAATACCATGTCTCCAACTTTGAAATAAATGTATTGTCGATGATTTTCTGCATAACTCTTTTGTTGAATTTGGGATGTCTTGATGTGCTGCTGAATGGTTTTCACCTTCTCCACCATTTCTTCGACCGTTTTAGGCCCTAGTTGCTTATGTTCAATGAATTCATCCCAACACGCTGGGGTTCTACACCTTTTCTCATAAAGGGATTCGTATGGTGCCATTCAGATGCTCGAGTGGAAACTGTTGTTGTAGGATAGTTCAACTAGTGGAAGATATTGGTCCCATCCACTATTGATGTCTGTAGAACATGATATAAATATATCTAGTAGTGTCTAAATAGTTCACTTAGATTGGCCATCAGTTTGATGATGATAGGCCATACTGAAGTTCAGTTCAGTGCTTATAGCATGTTGGAGACTTTTCTAGAACTTTGAGATGAATCTTGGATTTCGATTAGATTCAATAGATAATGTTACTCCATACAGCCTTACCGCCTATTTGATATATATTCATGAAAGTTGATCCAATTAGAAGTCCTCTAAAATTGTGATAAATTGAGCTATCTTTGTAAGATGATCCACAATGACCCATATATAATTGTTTCCTCTGGATGTCCTTAGAAGTCTAGTGACAAAGTCTATGGGGATGTTCTCTCACTTCCATGTTGGTATGGGTAGTGGTTGAATCATCTCCTTAGACTTATATCATTTAGCCTTCACTTATTGACGTATCAAGAACTTTAATGTATACTCAACAATGTCCTTCTTCGTATTCTCCCAACAAAAGTTCTTTCAGAGATCTCGATACATCTTTATGATCCCTAGGTGGATAGAGAAGGTTGAGATATGTGCGTAATTCATAATATCCATATTTATCTATAGATCGTATGGTACAGATAATCGTGACCCAAATCTTACAACTCCTTCCTCATCAATCTTTAACTCTGAGGATTTTCCATTTCTAACATATTCTATCTTTTTTTTAATTTTCACATATTTTCTTTGAGCATCCTTTATTTTCTCCATGAGGGATTCTTGGGCAATAATTTGATAAAGGATTGAATATATTCTTCCCTTAATGATTCCCATATCCATCCTCTTCAAATCTAAGAATATTGGATCCTTTTCAATTCTCATCATTGATAAAGATGCAGGATCCTTTCTACTCAGAGCATCCTTTACCTTGTTTGCCTTACCGAGATGGTAGTGGATTGAGCAGTCATAATCCTTGATGATATCTATCCATCATCACTGGTGAATATTAATCTATTTTGTGTGAATATATATTTGATACTCTTGTGATCATTATATATCTCACACTTCATCGCATGGAGATAATACCTCTAGATTTTTAATACAAAGATCACAACCACTAACTCGAGATCATGAATAGGATAGTTTTTCTCAGGTATTTTCAGATGCCTTGAGGTATAGGCTATCACTTTATCATTTTGCATCATCACACAGCCTAAGACCTTCATTGAAGCATCACTGTACACCACAAATAGTTCTCAACTTGTTGGGAGTGTGAGTACTGGTGTAGTGATTAGCCTCCTTTTCAACTTCTTAAAGCAGTCTTCACATTCATAAGTCCAGAAACACTTTACCCCTTCCATTTTAGCATGGTCATTGGTTTTTAAAATCCTGAGAAGTTCTTCGCAAATCATCGATAATACCCAGCTAGACCCATAAAGGTGAGGATCTCCATTATAGATGTTTTCCTAAGCCACCCTTCCATTTCCTTTGTCTTGGAAGGGTCCATAGATGTAAAGAACCTGAAATTTCAAGGAAATTTTTTTCTTAATTTATTTGGAATTTTACGAGTCTGTGGCTTCTGAAGACACTTCATTCCGAGGCCCGGTGTGCCCGAAATCAATTTCCGAAGTTTAGCTCGGGTACGTTCATTTAACGAATGAGTGAGTTTTTCTATCTTTTGAACCGGTGCTTGGAATTGAAATCTGAGTGCACTGATGATTTCGCAGTGCCGGTATTCGCTTAAGGGGACTATTACCACAATTGCGTTATATGCGGGATGAGAATTAATTTTTGGGTTTAGAATAAAATAAATAAAATTTGTTGTCTACAAATTTTATTTAAGGAAGGTGGTTAAATCCTACCAAGGGGAGTTAGTGGTGGGGCCCACACCCACCAAACCTCCCATGAGAGGATTTAGTGTGGTGGGGCCCACACAAGGCCCTAACTCCTCACCTCCCCTTAACACCCTTGACCTCCCCATAACTCACCTCTTGTTAAATGCATGGCAAGTCCACTTTATCTTTATTGAAGAGGAGCCTCTCCATCTCCCAAGATTATGCCAACTAAGATAATTAATAAACTTATTAATTATATTTGTCACACCTCTTGACTTCTTTTGAAATGCTTGGAATGTTTTAAAAGAAGGAGACTTAATGAAAGATTTGGTTGGCAATTGTTGTGTGGAGGATTGGAGAGATCTTGAGTCTTTGAAGAGTACCAACACACCGATGAAGAACGACCATTTCATCACGATGAAGAACGCTCCCCAGTTCTCCATAAAAGGAGAAGAGACCACCGTGGGGAATCTGAAAATGACGACGTCACCTTCCGATGTCAACAAACGATGCTTGGCTACCATGAATCTTTCTCAAGGTAGGGGCTGTTGTGTTCAAATTTTAATACCATTTTCTTCATTCTCAAATCCTTGAGTACTGTTTGGCCACTTGATACCATCATGATGAGGAAGGGATCGGACCGCACGAACACGGTCTGATCCTTCCCCTCTCGTTTGTTGATTGTTGACGATGGTGGCGGAACGCGAAGAACCGGCCGACATCGGGCCGAACACGAGCGGATCATCAGGGCAAGAATTCCGGGTCACCACAAAGGCACGACACCATTGTGCCGTTGGGAGATGAGATGGACCGCGGCCTAACTGTGCCGCGATGGAGGGTCACGGCGTCGTCACGCCGTTCCGGAGCTTGAAGGGGTCGCGGCGGCAGGGCGCAGCGCCATCACGCCACGCCGGTCGAGCAAAGCCACGGCCTAAGGACGTGGCAGACAGGGAAGGGCGGCTGGCTGAGTCGGCCACCGGCAAGGGGGCGCCATGGTAGAACCCGCACGGCGGGTTCCGTGTAGAGGGGAATGAGCCATGCCGGTTCCGTTACAGGAGACAAAGGGGGCGGTTTTTCCCCCTTGATTGGAAGGGCGGGCCCCGCAGGGCACCACCACCGCCTGGTCTCGCAGACCAGGTGGAATTCACCATCCAGCCATGCAGCTGGGCCACCACATCAAGAAGTCGGCCGGGCCGGGCCGCGCCCAACCGGACCGACCCGGTTCGGGCCGGCCCATGGGGTACTAGGTCGTGTCGGACCAGGCCCAGACCCCCTATTTTCGATCTCCTTCAGTTAAACGCCCATATAATGGGATACAGACCTCATATCGACGCTCCGTCAGTTTCGTTTGGATCCTTGTATCGATACGGTCGTTTCGGTATATTACACTCGATGTTTTGGCGAAGTATGGGTATGATCGGGTTGATTCAAAACCGAAACAATCCTGGCCCTCGGAGCGGAAATGCTTATAACTTGAGCTCCGGACGTCCGATTGATGTTCCATCGACATTATTGGTTTTCAATTAATAAGACAGATCTTTTGATATATTTCACCTGAGGTTTGGACACAGTTGGAGTTTGGCCGGGTTGGATTGTATCTGAAATCCAACCGGGCTCTTGGAATGGAAAAACTGATAACTATCAGACCGGATGTCCGTTTGACGAACTGTCAGCGACGTTGGTAATCTCGTTGATTAACGGTACCATTGAGTATACCTTATGAGATTTTGGGGTACATTTGAGATACGGTCGTGTTGGTTCGTACATGAAACCAACCGGGCCCCCGAGACTAAAAGGCTAATAACTCACAGACCGGGAATCCGATTGATGCGCCGTTTGTTGCATTGATACCCATATGACGAGGTAGTACTTCGAGATAATTCTTCCTGGGAATTTGAGATACTTGGAGTATCAACCAGTATCTCGTGGAGTGGATCCTCCTGGAGACGAGCGTACGGAGTACAGAGACCTTGTAGTTGGCTGAGACCTGAAGACTGCTTGTCCGATTCGAGTCGGAGTGACTTTTATAGCCCAGGGGGAAGCACTACTGTGTTTGGGTGGCAGACCCACGGTGGGGAGCACTACTATGTTTCGGTGGCAGACCCGCTGTACTCAATAGAAGGAGTACCTCTACAGGCTATTAGGGGGGGTGCACTACTGTGTTTGGGTGGCAGACCTCGGCGGGAAGCACTATTGTGTTTGGGTGGCTGACCCGCGGTACTCGACAGAAGGAGTACCTCAACAGTCTTAGGATAGTGAGCAGTGCCTCGGGGTCGTGACAGGATCACTGTACTCGACAGAGATGGAGCTCCTCAGCAGTTGTATTTTTGATAATGAAAATCCTGGTTTGAGCTGAGTCATCGACCTTTGAGTTTTCCTCATGAATGAGATGGGTTACTTGATAACTTAAGTATATGTATGGGAATATACCTAATTAGTGGTTTTTCATTGACTTCATATATATGTGAAACCTTGTGGCTGAGATAGGTTACTTGATAACTTAGGTATAAGTATGAGCTTATACCTAAGTAAGGGTTATCTGTTGAGAACTTTCTTTGAGATTATCCTTGTTGGATTTGGTGAGACCATAAGGGTCTCTGGATCCCTACTGAGTATCGTATACTCACCCCTGCATGGTCTATACTTGCACCTCATTGTGTTGGATGCAGAAGAAGGACAACACAGACTTGGATCGAGTGTTCGAGGACTGGACGGTACCCGGGGGTGGACCTTACAACGAGTCAGTACCCAGAGATGGACTTCATGACGAGACGGTACTCAGAGGAGGTTGGAAGGAGAGAGCGTTGAGGAGGCTATCTGTATCTACCCTTCAGCTAGGATCCGAGGTGGACACCCCAAGAGCTTCTTCTTCCTTTCAGCTGTTGTCCTTTGAATTGTACTTTACTTTCAGTTATAGTCGTACCTTTATTTTGGGCTTGTATTTCCGCCCCCTTGTACTTTCAGCACGTTTGTTTTACTGCTTTACTTAGTGTACACTCTAGTTGTACTCTGTTTGAGTGTGTTTTCATTTCTTAAAGGTAATGCCTTCCCTTTTTATTGGGATTTATGCCTTTGGTGCTAGTCACCAGCCCATGGCCTATGGAAGGCGGGTTTGGGGTAGTCACGGAACAGGCCCCGAGGACGGGTTGTGACAATAGATACCCCTTTTATAGTGATAACATGCCCTAATAATGATACTTCCTCCATCCATAACTCACATTTACTATACTTTGCATACAAATTCTCCCTTCTAAATGTCCTTAGCACAATATCCAAATGCTCCTCATGTTTCTCCTTGCTCTTGGAGTATATCAGAATATCATCGATAAAGATAACCAATTTTTTTGAGGTAATCTTTAAAGACTCTATTAGATAAATCCATGAAAATATCTGGAGCATTAGTGAGTCCAAAGGGAATCATTATGAACTCATAGTGTCCATACCTCATTCTAAAGGTAGTCTTGGAAATATCTTCCTTCCTCACCTTTAATTGGTGATATCCCGACCGAAGTTCCACCGTAGAGAAACAACTGGCCCCATGAAGCTGATCGAACAATTCATATATATGTGGTAGGAGATACTTGTTCTTTATCATGATTTTATAGAGCTCACGATAATCAATTCATAGGCACATTGATCTATACTTCTTATTGATAAAGAGGAATGACACACCCCATGGTGAAGCACTCGAGTGTATACAACCCTTATGTAGATTCTCTTGTAATTGATTCTTCAGCTCCTCCATCTCAACATTGTCCATTTTATAAGGTTTATTTGGTATAGGCAGACATCCAGGATTAAGTTCAATTGAGTACTCAACCTTTCGATCAGGAGGAAGACCAGATAACTCTTTAGGGAATACCTTAGTGTAATCCCTCATGATGGTCATGTCTTCAAGAATGATTATCTTCATTGTCTCAATCATTTGAGCAAGACATGCTTGCTCATAAAGATTTAATATCCTTACTTGAGACAATTATTCTAAAAGAGATTCATCTTCCTCTTTATACTTGTAATGAATGGGAGGATACTTCGGGATGTGAAGAGTTATCTCCCTTTCTCGGTAGTTGATGTTGGACTTGTATAAAGATAGCCAATACATTCCCAAGATAGAATCAAACTCTGCTAAAAAAGTATGTTTATATTTTCTAGGAGGTTTATTCCACAAATGTTAACCAGGGAGGATTTATAAACCATGGATAAAATAATTTCCCCATTCTCTGTTCTCATAGATAACTTATCCACCAAATTTTGAGGTGGCGTTTGAATAAATCTACTAAACATTAATGATATTAAAGAATACGTAGAACCAGAATCAAATACTACATTCGTTATACTTGAATGAATAACTACCATACCTTTCAACACATCATTGTCTAGATCCACCTCAGCAGTAGTGATAGCATAATACCTTCCTTGTTTCCTTGGATGTTCTTGTTGATTGCCTATGAAAACCCTCAGCTTAGGAAAATTTTTCGCATAATTCCAATGATCCTTGCAGTTGTAACACTTCACTACAGGCTGAGTGTTGATCTGAACCTTCCTTTCTTCTTCCACATTAGAGAGATTCTTCATATCCTGTTTGTAGTTTTTAGCCAGATGTCCCAACTATACACATTTGAAGCAATTCTTGGTTCCCTTTAGATAGTTCCCATGATGCTTCTTCCCATAATGTTTACACATGGGATGATTGGTCTTCTTTCCATAATAAAATTTATTTGCAGTACTTCCCACATTAGATTCCATTTTCCAATTCTTGTCACCAGGTCCACGATACCATTGAGAGTATCTGATCTCTATTTCAACCTTAATGGTACAACAAAAAAACTCTTCATAACATTCAAAGTCTCAAATCTCCATTTCTTTTCATAGACTCGGATTTAGTCCTCTATTGAAGCAATCCACCTTGATTTTAGTGTTCAAGATAAATCCAGAGGCATACCTTGTAAGCCTTGTAAAGTTTTCTTCATGCACACTAATGGAATCATATTCCTTCTGCTTCAGTTAGAGGAACTCTCTTTACATCTTGAGATGGAGGTTTTTAGGAAAATATTTATTGAAAAACATTCTCTTGAATTCCTCCTAATCCTTGGGATCAATTTCCTCCTAGGGTTTTATATTCTTGATCAGTTTCCATCACTGACCAGCTTCCACATCAAAATTATAGATCACCAATATGACTTTCTCTTCCTCTAAGCACTAGAGGACAGAGAATATCTTTTCAATATATTTAATCCACTGTTCCACAAGGAAGGGATAAGAAGATCCACTGAACATGGGAGGCCTTTTCCACATGAAGTATTCTATGACAACTTGCTCTTTCCTTGGAGGAGGAGGGTGTTCCATATGGTTCAAGTTATTATTCATAACTTGATCCAGCTGAGCAAGTATTGTCATGAAGTTTTGAGCACACATTCCCATCATACCAGGCATATCATTAGAGAAATATTCACATTTCCTATCACATTGATTGTTGGCACGTGTTCTTCTATTTACTTCCATTATCTAAGAAAAAGAGCGTACAATTAGAGGGCTTGAATACATAGCTATTGAGCATACAAATGAAACATTAAACATAAGTGGATAAACTTGTAAAGTAGAAGTATATCCTAACTTGTGATTCCCTATGTTTAAATCTAGGTTATCCATGATCTATTTCTTAACTTATATTCTTATGGCCTTTTTTTCATTCCCTTAATAATGGTTTATACTAAGATCATGAATTTACCAAAGCATATCCCCAGAGTGTGTCAAACCATGAGTGAAGCAAGGCCCATTTTCTTGCACCAGTTCCCGCTTGAGTTTAGCTTAAAGCGGTGTTTTTGGGTTTTACCCCTAAATACATCAGTTCCATAACCATATCTATCTTTTTGTATCCAGACAAGGATGTATTTTCTTGATAAACCACTTACTCTATACTTACCAAAATTTTGGGGTGTTTTCTTAAATTTTGTCTCATCCCTAGGGTTCTTATTAAAGTTCTATATTCCCAATATCCAAAAATAACTAGACCATAATTTTTGAAAATATAGGGACCTTAGTCTTTTACATATAACATTACATGATTTTAATCTTAATTATATAACAGAGTACAAACCAAGGATCGTAAATTCGGGTGTCTTGGAAGACAAGGTACATAAAACTAAAAACATGGAACTAAATAAAACAATTCATTATTTAATCTTGAAATTTACTTCCTAACTTCCATTGTGCTCAAACATCTTCATAGGGTACCCTACAGAACACAAGAACAAATTGATGAGCTAAATATTCGAGTAAGGGAATAACCATAAGAACAAAACATTAGCACATGGGATAGAAGGTACGACATGATGATATAAAAAGTCATGTAACATATGGAATAATAACATATAAACATGGAATAATATAAACATGGATTCATAATAATGTGTTAGCAACATAAAACATTACTTTAGCCTGAGTCAAGGCCAACTGTCAAGACCATTGCACATCATTGCACAAGCCAATGCTAACTGCCAAGACAATCACACATGGTAGCACAAGTCAAGGATAACTTCCAAGACCGTCGCACATAACGTATCATGAGACTCAAAATTACCCAATTCATTGGACCACTATCTGGGAACAACCATCTTAAATTTTCATGAATATATTTTTGACATAATTAATCATACACAATCAATCTTACATAAACATAAGGGTTACCCATGGAAATAATTGGGTACCACAATCATGTCATAAAGCATAAAAAATGGGCGTATCCTAAAATTGACTATGAAATAAAGGAACTAAAATATACATGGACATTAATAAGGGAGAATAGGCATGTATCATGGTAAGTTATGTCAAGTAGAAGAGAAAACATGTAAGGAAATTATTTAAGAAATTAAAAGTAATTTGTGGATTTTTAAGGAAAATACTACAGAGCCTTTAAGATAAAAAAGGGAACAATATTTTTTTATAAAACTAGAATTTAACCAAGAGGGTTTTCATAATAAGAAAAGAATGAATTTAAAAATACAATGGTGCCTCAAAATATAATATATAGTTCACTTAAATTTGGGTAAGAATTTAGGAAGTTCCCTCAAAACAGGTTTGGTTATCAGGAAGTATTGAGGTGGAAATCACTGAAAAACATGTATATCCCCAAAAGATAATGATGAAAGGGTCCTGATAAATGAATTTAGTATAGGTACATAGAATTTATAATACACACATAAAAATATAAGTTAACTTAATTTTATTAAAAGGAAGATAAGGCAACCCGAATGAATGAAGGAGTTTTGGGTAGAATCCCTTACGAATTATCGGCATTGTATTAGGTGTACTTAAGAACAATTAATGGGAGAGAAAAGGGTTTATAATCACTTATATATCATGAAGGAAGTATGGGGGAGGTTATAAATCATACCCCATCATTAGGGATTACACATAAAATGGAATAACATAGAGGAAATTCTTGAATAAAAGTGAAATAGAGAGGATCCCTTACCTTAATCCCGATGATGTTTTTCTCTTGATCTTAATGACCTAAATAATCAAATTACATTCATTAATTAATAATTCCAGAACCTATTTTACTTTTAAATTATTTAGTGTAATCTTATTTAGTTCTTTAATAACCCTTTTGATTGTTTATGAGGTTTAATTTCATTGTTTGGGTTTGTTTGCTTCCTTGGTTTTAATGATCGGTTCACTTATATTCATGTTCAGACACACATGTATGATGAGATTGGTTGTCCAGAATTGAAGTTATATGAAATTAGTGAACATACAGGATATTAAATGGTTATAATACTCATTTTTTATTTTGAGTTAGGTGAATCATTATATAAAACATTAATGATAAACGCTTGGATTAATTTGGCAATTTTGCTCAGCATTAACTTTTTTTGTATTATTATTCTACATCATGTGTGAAAAAGAATTCCAGAACATCACTTAAGATAAAATAAATATTTAATAGTCTTGTTCAACCATAAAAATAGTTTCATGAACAAAATTGAAGATGGTAATATAAATTGATAACCTGTCGTCCTTGAATGTGACAATTTAACACATCTCGAATGGTGTTTTTGTTTCTTTCGTGTAAAAGAAGGGGAAATGAAACATAATAATGAATTATCCCATTAGCACAAAATAATTAAAGTACATTTATTTTACTTTAGTTTTCATACCATTTGTATAAGGATAAGTTAAGAAGGAAAAGAGAACAAAGGAACATGAAAATGAAAGAAAAGATAAGAGGAATTTTACCTCTTTAATTAACCGTCCTTGAGAACCTCTTAAGGGGAGAGGATTTGGTCTTTTTAGGAGAAAAAGGGTTTCTAGATATGGGGGATGAGCTTGGTGTGATATTTTATCATATGTTAGGCAAGGAACAATGCTTCAGATAAGTGAATAAAAGAGGGGAGTGTGGGTGGTTTTTATAGTGGGGGTGAGGGTTTTCTTAATATTTTAATCATTAGTTTATTATTTATTCCATAAGAAAAGAAATAGCAACGATTCCATGAAAAAATAGTAATAAGTTAATGTGAGTTCAAGTAAATTGGACTTACATCAGCAGAACATCATCCATGACACTATAAATTATGTATTTAGCTTAATTTGCAAATTATTGTATTTTACTATTCATAAAAAAATCAATCATTTTAGACAAATACCAAAAATTAAATATAACCATTTTTCATTGTGTAGAATCTAAAAATGAAATATGTTTCTAAAAAATAATTTTCTAAATATAATTAATTTAATTTTTAATTATAATTATAATTTACTTTTAAAATACATATTTTAAAACTATAACTGATTTTATAATGTTTTCAAAAATTGCATAAAGTCTTATAAAATTATCTTAAAATTAGAAGACATTAAATTGATAATTTATGATAACCTTTTTGGAAAATAAATTTTCTTTTAAATTAACTAATTAATTTTAATAAATTATTTATGATATACAAAAATACCAATTCTTTTATTATGGTCATATTATCTCTTATAAGATGCCTAAATATTATTTATACATTAATGGGTGAGGTTACTATTATTTTTTATGATTTACTATTCATAAAGGTCATATTACTATTCATAAGGGTCAGTTACTGTTCACCAAAAATTAAGTAGTCATATCGGACTCCAAAAATCGTACTGATCACAACCATGTATGTCATATTTTTGAAATTCAAATCACATAAGTGACAATATTATGTTTAATTGTCACATAGGACATAATAGTTCATTATGTTGTGATTTCATGTGACTATATGACATAATTATGAGAATATAATTTCCATTGATAAAACATTGGGTCGATACAGAAAATACCTAAGTGGCCCTTTTTAAAATGATTCAAGTGTTTTTAAATTTTTCTTAAAAAATTAAATGTGTTCAACACACCCTTTTTTGGTTTTAAATAGATTTAAAATGATTTAAACACTTGGAATGGACTTAGGTTGCACGAAAAGTGTTTGTCAACTCACTTGACTGACTTTTATAAAGGGATGTGAATGTTTTTAAAGCATATTTAATGATGGTTTCATTCTAAAAAGGGTGTGTTATTTTAAAGAGAAATTCGTGTAAATGGATGGTTTTTTTAATGGGATTTTATTTGTGATTTTTTAAATTTTTTTCAAAGGAATTTGGTGTTAGATTTTAAGGGGATGGGTCCTAGGAAACAAAATTCAATAATAAGTATCATTCAAATGTAGAGTTCCCCTTATTTGGAAGACCTCTTTTATGTATTTATTTTGTGAAATATTAATATTACCGAATCAAATTGGATGAATATGAATGAAGAATGGATGGATTCAAATCATCTCACAAAAGAGTATGAAGATTAAGTGAAAAAGTACCTCAAATTTGTAACAGATCATCTATACGACCCTTCTAAAATACTTTGTCCATGTTTATACTGTTGTTATTTAAGACAAGTTAGTACAAAGGAGTTGGAAGAACACTTGATCTTTCATGGAAGGTTTAAGTTATAAATGTTTTAATAAACATGGGGAAAAACAAATGTAGCTAGTGGCTGGGATAACATTGGGTTTTATGGATCATCTGATATGATTACAAGTGTGGACAATGAAGAAAATCATATCGAGGACATGATTACATATGTGAATGATGATGGAGATTGTGTTGCGGAAATGACAAAGATAGTTAAAGATGAACTAATTGATTGCTCAAAATTTTTTGAGAGGTTAAAGAGTTGTGAAAAGACATCATTGTATGTTGTATACACAAAATATATAGTATTTTCAACCGTAATAAATCTATATAATTTTAAAGAAGGCAACAGATGGAGTGATGCTGGTTTTACGGATCCACTTTCTCTCCTGAATGACATGCTACCAGAAGATAATAAGCTCTCGAGCAGAACATACGACAACAAATGAATGCTACACTCAATGGGTATGATCTCTGAAAGAATACACACATGATCAAATGACTGTATAATATTTTCAAGGACCACAAATCACTTACATAATTCCCAAATTGTGGTGCATCTCACTACAAGAAATATGAATCCAGCCCTATGAAAGTTTTATGGTACTTTCAATCATTCCATGGTTTAGGTTCCTATATAGAAGTGAGGTGACTATAGGGAAATTGATGTAGCATGCAGATACAAGAAATAGATGGGAAACTATGTCACTCTGAAGAATCTTTTCAGTGGAAGAGAATTGATCTTGAGTATCCTGAATTTGGGAACGAACCAGGAAACCATCATCTTGCGTTATCTATAGATGGAGTGAATCATTTTGGTTTTCAAAACATCACTCACAGTACATGGTCGGTTATGTTGGTAAATTATAACTTTCCACAGTGGTTATGCATAAAATGAAAATACATCATATTATCTATGCTTATTTTAGGACCAAACCAACTGGGTATTAATATTGATGTTTATTTAGCTCCACTGATCAAGGATTTTAAATTTTGGGGGATTTAGGTGTTACGTTGTATGATTCTTACAAAAATAAAGATATCACTTTGAGATCCAGGTTGTACGGGATGATAAATGAATTTCTTACTTATGAAAATTTGTCTGGATATAGCATTAAAGGAACTCAAGGGAGTCTTTTCTGTGAACAAGGTGCACAGTCAATTAGGTTGAACATTCATCGAAAACCATGTTTCTAGGACATCAAATATTTCTACTCCAACGACATAAGTAATGATATTAGATGACATCATTCAATGTATGTTCAATAATAAAGTATAACACCATCTCCACTAATAGGTGATAAACAGTTTGAGAATGTAAAATATGTGGAAACTGCTTTTGGTAAACCATTTTTGAAAATCCATAAGAAAACTGTTTGAAAAAAGTGATTAGGTTTTTTGAATTACCATACCAGAATTGTATGTACGTCAGAAATTTTCTTGATGTTATGCATGATGAAAAAAATGTATGTGATAGTGTCATCGACACGTTGCTAAATTAACTTGAAAAAACAAATGATGGAATTAAGTCTATCTGGGACATGGTTGACATGGGAATATGAAAAGAGTTGGCACCAGTGAAGGGTGAAAAATGAACTTTTTTCCTCTAGATACTTAAATTCTTTTCAGGTAGGAGAGATATCAATTTTGGAACATCTTGAATGATGTAAAGGTTCAATAGGGGTATTCATCAAATATCAAGAACACCATTCCAATGGCCAATTTAAATTTAATGGTTTTTAAATCACACGACTTCCATGTTTTGATGCATTATCTAATGCCTATAGCTTTACATTGCATTTTTACCAAGAATTTACATCATATATTAACCAAGCTCTTTTTATCTTCAAATCAATATGTTGAAAAGTTATAGACGATGAAATTTCTGACTATGGAAAGAGAAATTACCGTCATATTATGTGAATTGGAAAGTCTTTTCTCTCAAACATTCTTTGATATGATGGTTCATTTGATGGTTCACTTGGTGAGAGTGATTTGACTATGTGGTCCTGTACACTATAGATGATGTACCCCATTGAATGGTATATAAAGATTTTGAATGGATATGTCAAAAATCGAAGTCATCCAGAGGGTTGTATTATGGAGTGATATATTGTTGAGGAAGCTGTTGAATTCTATAACGAATACCTATCTGGTGTAGAAAGAATTGCTCTACCAAAATCTCATCACATTGAGTGGCTTGCGGGTGAAGGAATCTCTAGAAGAGATGTTGTCAGAATCAATATTACAGATCAAGAGAAGACTCACCTTTACATTTTTCATAACAGTTTGGAGGTTTCCCCATATGTTGATACTCACAAATAATTTTTTAGGAATTTTAATCCATTAAGGGATGAAATATGGATATCAAATGCACATAATCAATAGTTTATAGGGTGTTTTCAAAACCATATTTTTAAGGAGTCATATAAAAATATGGAGTCATTTTCAGAATGACATTGATGGATAGATAAAGGAAAAAAATTTGTATTATCTTATAATGGTCATGTAATAAATGGTTATACGTTATATAAAAATGATCATGATGAATACAGTACCGTGAAAAATAGTTGAGTTACACTTGTGGTTGAAGTGATGCATGTTTCTGGTACTATGTAAATAAATCCAATTTACTTGAATATGTCATACTTTGGAATCATTAAACAAATATGGGACTTGGATTATACAACATTTCAAGTGATGATTTTTGAATGTGAGTGGGTTGATAACATGAGTGCTGTTAAAATTGAAGAATTAGGATTCATGAAAGTTGATTTCAATAAGTAAGGTTACAAATAAAAACTGTCTATAATGGAATCAAAGGTAGTACAAGTATTTTATGTTACAAATTCTTCAAACCAAAAATGTTCAATTGATTTGTTATTGAGTAAAACCATTGAAGTGTTAGATAAAAATTCAACTAAGGATGACCATTTCATTGGGACGCTGCAATCATTTCAAAGCGGTTCCAATATATACGATATTTTTTATATCATATGAGACCAAAATGAATGGATTTGGATAGTCAATAGAGATGTCAAATCCATTCATCCTTTAATAAAGAAAAAGATAGTTGAATAATTAGGTTATTTTTTTTGTAATAAACATCATGTTACCTCATGTTATTATCCATTTGTTTCTGAATTTATGTACTCTAAATTAAATATTAAATCACTTATGTAGATAATTACATCTACACGTGCTGGTGATCCCAATCATGAGGAACAACAAGTCTCTCAACATGCTGTTACTCGCAGTTCAGAGGAACAACCTTCTGCACATGCTGGTGCTCCCATTCCCAAGGAACAATAGGATTCTCAACTTATTGCTGCTCCCAGTGCATAGGAATAATGACCATCTACACATATCAATTCTACCACTCTAGAGGAACATATTGATGACATTGATTCCGGGGAAATGGTAGGCGACGAAGGACCGATGACACAAAAAAATAGGAGCACTGTAGTTTAATGGTGTTAGAAAAAATCAATAAGGTGAAAGTCATAGGTGGAATCCTTGATTGAGTTGGGGCGGTTTGTTTCAAAATGATCATGCTCATGAGAGATTGGACTTCGAGGCTGCAACTCAAAATTCAATGAGAAGGTAAATTTTTTTTTAATGTACTATGTTTTCCCTCAAAATATTATATATTATCTACTCATTAAGAAAATCTAAATTAAATTTTTGACTACTCATGTAGACAATGTATTCCCCAAACTTATTCTCCCTTAAATCCTTATCACCCCTGAATTGTCGGCATTTATCATTTTTCTTCAATGGTAGTGGAGTAAAATTGAAGGAGAGTGATAAATGTCTACAATGCAGTGTTTCCATTTTGATAAAGAAAGCAAATAGAAATCATGGTAACATATTTATGCTCATGTTATCTTTATATGATCATTGATATCTCCCTTATTTACACTTATTGATCATTTATGATCACCCTTTCTTATGTTTCCCAACCTTAGGTTATTAAGAATATTTTTATAAATCATATGTCTAAGAAGGTTTCTAGTAAATAAAAACATAATGAGAGACTCTTATAAACTAGTTCTTTATGTTTTTATGTTTCCAAAAGCACTAGACCTAAACTATTCTGGCATGAATCATTATTTTATATAAGGAATATTAATCTACTAAGACGTGATATATATTTTTAAAATGTCTAGTTCAATGTATTTAGTATCATAGAAACGTACCTACTCAAAAATGATAAAAAATAACAAGTGATTGGTATCACTCAAAGTGTGTATTTTTATTTAAAATTGACATGAATTTTAGTAAAAAGAATAAGGGACATAATAAAAACTAAACAGACACATTCAAACTATTTTGATACATTAGGAAAATTATAAATGAGTCATTTTTGACATGTAGGAATCAAGCACACCTCAATCCGACGCATAGTGTGACCGGTATGACTAAAAGTGTCTATTATAAGATAAAAATTGATATTTTATATCAAAACAAGTCACGAAATGAAAACCAAGAAAATGCCCTCTGATTGTCTTGATTATTTAGTATTGCAATTAATAATTCATTTTTAATGTGTATGAAGTAGTCTCACATAAAACTGACACACAATGTGACTGATATGACTCATAATGCATGTTTCTAGTTTGAAATGACATTTTAGAAAAAAACACCATAGAAATACTGAAAACTGAGCAAAAAGACTCCAATTGTTTTTATATTTTAGTAAAATGATCTATATGTCATTTTAGACATGTAGGAATCAGACACACCTCAATACAACACACGATGTGATTGATATCACTCAAATTGTGTATTTTTATTTAAAATTGAAATCAATTTATGTAAAAAAGAACAAGTGACAAATTGAATACTGAGAAAATTCATTCAGATCATTTCAATATTTTAGGAAAATGATCCATGAGTCATTTTTTATGTGTAGGAGTTAACTGTACCTCAATATGACACACAGTGTGACCAGTATGATTGTAAGTGTGTAATTTTATTTAAAAGTGATATTAATTTAAGTAAAAACAATAAGTGACATACTAAAAACTGAGCAAACACATTCATATGGTTTTGATATTTTATGAAAATTATCAATTTGTCATTTGTGATGTGTAGGAATCAACTACACCTTAATAAGATGCACATTGTGGCTGGTATAACTCAAAGTGTATCTTTTTATTTAAAATTGACCTTAATTAATGTAAACACAAAAAGTGAAATACTAAAAACCAATAAAATGCATTTGTAATGTTTATATACTTTAGGAAAACTACCAATGAGTCATTTGTGACATATAGGAATCAACCACACCTCAATATGATAAACGGTGTAACCAGTATGACTAAAAGTTTCTGTTATTAGTTTAAAATTGACATTTTAGTTCAAAATGTTTCGCTCAATAAAAACCAAGAAACAAATTCTCCAATTGTCTTGATAATTTAGGAAAGTGATTCAAAATTCATTTTTTATGTGTATGAAGTAGTCCCACGTCAAACCAATGCACGATGTGACTCATATGACTCATAATGCGTGTTTCTAGTTTGAAATGATATATTAGTAAAAAACACAACAAGTATACTAAAAACCAAGAAAACATATTCATATTTTTTTTATGCTTTATTAAAATTATCTATCAGTAATTTTTGATAGGTAGGAATCAAGATCACCTCAATCCAACACATAGTGTGACCGATATCACTCAAAGTGTGTCACTATATTTTCATAAATTATAGTCTAGTTATTTTTGGATATTGGGAATATAGAACTTTAGTAAGAACCCTAGGGATGAGAAAAAATATAAGAAAACACCCCAAAATTTTGGTAAATATAGAGTATGTGGTTTATTAATAAAATACATCCTTGTATGGATACAAACAGATAGATATGGTTCTGGAACTGATGTATCTTGGCATAAAACACAAAAACACCGCTTTAAGCTAAACTCAAGCGGGAACTGGTGCACGACAATGGGCCTTGTTGCACTCTTGGTTTGACACACTCTGGGGATATGCTTTGGTAAATTCGCGAACATAGTATAAACCATTATTAAGGGAATGAAAAAAAGACCATAAGAATATAAGTTAAGAAATAGATCAAGGATAACCTAGATTTAAACATAGGGAATCACATGTTAGGATATAATTCTACTTTACAAGTTTATCCACTTATGTTTAAAGTTTCATTTGTATACTCAATAGCTAAGTATTCAAACCCTCTAATTGTACGCTCTTCTTCTTAGCTAATGGAAGAAAATTGAAGAACACGTGCCAACAATCAATGTGATAGGAAATGTGATGATTTCCCTAATGATATGCCTGATATGATGGGAATGGGTGCTCAAAACTTCATGACAATACTTGCTCAGTTGTATCATGTTATGTATAATAACTTGAACCATATGGAACACCCTCCTCCTCCAAGGAAAGAGAAAGTTGTCATAGAATACTTCATGCAAAAAGGCTTCCCTTGTTTAGTGGATATTATGATCCCTTCCTTGTAGAACATTGGATTAAATATATTGAAAAGATATTCTTTATCCTCTAGTGCTTAGAGGAAGAGAAATTTATATTGGTGATCTATAATCTTGATGTGGAAGCTGGTCAGTGATGGACACTGGTCAAGAATATAAAACCCTAGGAGGAAATTGATCCCAAGGATTAGGAGGAATTTCAGAGAATGTTTTTCAAAAAATATTTTCCTAAAAACCTCCATCTCAAGATGGGAAGAGAGTTTCTCTGACTCAAGAAGATGGAAGATGAATCCATTAGGGTGCATGAATAAAACATTACAAGGCTTACAAGGTATGCCTCTGGATTTATCTTGAACACTAAAATCAAGGTGGATTGCTTCTTTAGAAGACTAAAGCCGAGTTTATGAAAAGAAATGGAGATTTGATAGTTTGATAGTTATGAAGAGATTGCTCGTTGTACCCTTATGGTTGAAATGGAGATCAGATACACTCAATGGTATCGTGGACTTGGTCACAAGAAGAGGAAAATGGAATCTAATGTGGGATGTCCAGTAAATAAATTCCATTATGGAAAGAAGCCCAATCACCCCACATGTAAAAATTATGGGAAAAAGCATCATGGGAACTATCTAAAGGGAACCAAGAATTGCTTAAAATGTGTAATGTTGGGACATCTGGCTAAAAACTACCAATGGGATATGAAGAATCTGTCTAATGTGGAAGAATAAAGGAAGGTTCAGATCAACACTCAGCCTATAGTGAAGTGTTACAACTGCCAGGATCATGGGCATTATGAGAACAATTTTCCTAAGTCGAGGGTTTTCAGAGGCAATCAACAAGAACATCCAAGGAAAAAAGGAAGGTATTATGTTATCACTACTAATGAGGTGGAGCTAGACAATGATGTGGTGAAAGGTATTCTAGTTATTCATTCAAGAATAACAAATGTACTATTTGATTCTGGTTCTACGCATTCTTTCATATCTTGAAAGTTTAGTAGATTTATTCAAACACCACCTCAAAATTTGGTGGATAAGTTATCTGTCAGAACAACGAATGGGGAAATTGTTTCATCCATGGTTTATAACTCCTCCCTGATTAACGTTTGTGGAATAATCCTCCTAGAAAATATAAACATACTTCTTTTAGTAGAGTTTGATGCTATCTTGGGAATGTATTGGCTATCCTTATACAAGTCCAACATCAACTATCGAGAAAGGGAGATCACTCTTCACATCCTGAAGTATCCTCCCATTCTTTACAAGTATAAGGAGGAAAATGAATCTCCTTTAGAATAATTGTCTCAAGTATGGATATTAATTCATTATGAGAAAGCATGTCTTGCTCAAATGATTGAGACAATGGAGATAATAATTCTTGAAGACATGCCCATCATGGGGGATTACACTGAGGTATTCCCTAAAGAGTTATCTGGTCTTCCTCATGATCGAGAGGTTGAGTTCTCAATTGATATTATTCCTGGATGTCTGCATATAACAAAGAAACCTTATAGAATGGACAATGTAGAGAGGGAGGAGCTGAAGAATCAATTACAAGAGAATCTACATAAGGGTTGTATACACTCGAGTGCTTCACCATGGGGTGTGTCATTCCTCTTTATCAAGAAAAAGTATAGATCAATCCTCCTATGAATTGATTATCATGAGATCAATAAAATCATGATAAAGAACAAGTATCCCCTTCCACATATAGATGATTTTTTCGATCATCTTATGGGGCCAGTTGTTTCTCTAAGGTGGAACTTCGGTCGGGATATCACCAATTAAAGGTGAGGAAGGAAGATATTTCCAAGAATTCCTTTAGAATGAGGTATGGACACTATGAGTTCATAGTGATTCCCTTTGGACTCACTAATGCTCCAGATATTTTCATGGATTTATCTAATAGAGTCTTTAAATATTACCTCAAAAAAAATTGGTAGTCTTTATCGATGATATTCTGATATACTCCAAGTGAAAGGAAAAACATGAGGAGCATTTGGATATTGTGCTAAAGACATTTCGAATGGATAATTTGTCAACCTATAGTAAATGTGAGTTATGGATGGAGGAAGTATCATTATTAGGGCATGTTATCACTATCAAAAAGATATCTATTGTCACGACCCGTCCTTGGGGCCCGTTTCGTGACTACCCCAAGCCCAGCTTCCATAGGCCATGGGCTGGTGACTAGCACCAAAGGCGTAAATCCCAATAAAAAGGGAAGGCATTGCCTTTAAGAAATGAAAACACACTCAAACAAAGTACAAGAAGAGGATACACTAAGTAAATCGGTAAAAAACATGATAAAAGTACAAGGGGCCGGAAATACAAGCCCAGAAGAAATGTACGACTATAAATGAATGTAAAGTACAATTCAAATGACAACAGCTAAAAGGAAGAAGTTTCTCCTGGGGCGTCCACCTCGGATCCTACCAGAAGGGTAGGTACAGATAGCCTCCTCAACGCTCTCGCCTTCCAACCTCCTCCGAGTACCATCTCATCGTGAAGTCCACCTCCGGGTACTGACTCGTTGTAAGGCCCACCTCCGGGTACCATCCAGTCCTCGAACACTCGATCCAAGTCTGTGTTTTCCGTCGTCTGCATCCAACACACAATGAGGTGCAGGTATAGACCATGTAGGGGTGAGTATACGATACTCAGTAGGGACCCCTAGACCCTCAAGGTCTCACAAAATCCAACAAGGATAATCTCAAAGAAAGTTCTCAACAGATAACCCTTACGTAGGTATAATCTCATACTTATACCTATGTTATCAAGTAACCTATCTCATCCACAATGTTTCAAACATATATGAACTCGACGGAAAACCACTACTTAGGTATATTCCCATACATATACTTAAGTTATCAAGTAACACATCTCATTCATGAGGAAAACTCAACGGTCGATGACTCAGCTCAAACCAGGATTTTCATTATCGAAACTGCAACTACTGAAGAGCTCCATCTCTGTCGAGTACAGTGATCCTGTCACGACTCCGAGGCACTACTCACTAACCTAAGACTGCTGAGGTACTTCTTCTGTCGAGTACCGCGGGTCAGCCACCCAAACACAGTAGTGCTTCCCGCCGAGGTCTACCACCCAAACACGGTAGTGCACCCCCCCCCCCTAATAGCTTGCAGATGCACTCCTTCTATTGATTACCGTGGGTCTTACACCCAAGCACAGTAGTGCTTCCCACCGTGGGTCTGCCACCCAAACAGAGTAGTGCTCCCCACTGGGCTATACATGTCACTCCGACTCGAATCAGACAAGCAGTCGTCAGGTCTCAGCCAGCTACAAGGTCTCTCTACTCCGTATGCTCGTCTCCAGGAGGATCCGCTCCACGGGATAGTGGTTGATAATCCAAGTATAAAAAATTCCCATGAGGAATTATCTCAAAGTACCGCCTCGTCATAGGGGTCTCAACGCAACAGACAGCGCGTCAATCGGACGCCCGGTCTGTGAGTTATTAGCCCTTTAGTCTCGGGGGCCCGGTTGGTTTCTTGTACAAAGCAACCCGACCATATCTCAACACTACCCTGAACTCTCATAAGGTATACTCAAAGGGACCGTTAATCAACGATATTACCAACGTCGCTGACGGTTCGTCAAACAGACGTCCGGTCTGATAGTTATCGGTTTTTCCGTTCCAGGGGCCCGGTTGGATTTCGGATACAATCCATCCCGGCAAAACTCCAACTATGTCCAAACCTCAAGTGAAATATATCAAAAGATCTGTCTTACTAAAAGGAATCCAATAAAGTCGATGGCACGTCAATCAGACATCCGGAACTCAAGTTATAAGCATTTCCGCTCCGAGGGCCCGGATGGTTTCAGGTTCGAATCAACCCGGTCGTACACATACTTCGCCAAAAACATCGAGTGTAATATACCTAAACAACCGACTCGATACAAGGATCCTAACGCAACTGACGGTGCGTTGATCTGAGGTCTGTAGCCCAAGATTTGGGCGTTTTACTGAAGGAGGTCCGAAAATAGGGGGTCTGGGCCCGGTCCGACCCGGCGCAGTACCCACTGGGCCAGCCCGAACGAGGTTGGCCTAGTTGGGCGTGGCCCGACCCGGACGTCTTCTTGATGCGGTGGCCCAGCTGCATGGCTGGGCGGTGAATTCCACCTGGTCAGCGTGACCAGGCGGTGGTGGTGCCCTGCGGGGCCCGCCCTTCCCATCAAGGGGGAAAACCCGCCCCCTTTGTCTCCCGTAACGGAACCGGCAGGGCCGGTTCCCCTCTCCACGGAACCTTCCAGGTGGGTTCCGCCTTGGCGCCCCCTTGCCGGTTGCCGGCTCAGCCGGCCGCCCTTCCCGGCCAGTCGCGGCCTTAGGCCGCAGCTTTGCTCGACCGGCGTGGCGTGACGGCACTGCGCCCCACCGTCACGGCCCCTTGAAGCTTCGGCACGGCACGACAGCGTCGTGCCCCTCCATCATGGCCCGGTTAAGCCACGGTCCGGCTCATCTCCCCATGGCACAATGGTGTCGTGCCTTTGTGTCGACCTAGAATTCTTGCCCTGACGATCCGCTCGTGTTCGGCCCGACGCCGACTGGTTCTTCGCGTTCCCCCACCGTCGTCCACAATCAACAAACGAGAGGGGAAGGATAGAACCGTGTTCGTGCGGTCCGAGCCCTTCCTCGTCATGATGGTTTCAAGTGTCCAAATAGTACTCAAGGATTTGAGAATGAAGAAAACGGTATTAAAACTTGAACACAATGACCCCTACCTTGAGAAAGATTCATGGTAGCCGAGCATCGTTCGTTGACATCGGAAGGTGACGTCGTCGTTTTCGGATTCCCCACGGTGGTGTCTTCTCCATTGAAGGAGAACTGGGGAGCATTCTTCGTCGTGAAGAAATGGTCGTTCTTCATCGGTGAGTTGGCACTCTTCAAAGACTCAAGACCTCTCCAATCCCTCACACAAAAATTGCCAACCCAATCTTTCATTAAGTCTCCTTCTTTTAAAATATTCCAAGTATTCCAAAAGAAGTCAAGAGGTGTGAAAAATATAATTAATAAGGTTATTAATTATCTTAGTTGTCTTAAGCTTGGGAGGTGGAGAGGCTCCTCTTCAATAAATATAATGTGGAGTTGTCATGAATTTAACAAGGGGTGAGTTATGGGGAGGTCAAGGGGGTTAAGGGGAGGTGAGGAGTTAGGGCCTTGTGTGGGCCCCACCACACTAAAACCTCTCATGGGAGGTTAGGTGGTTGTGGGACCCACCACTAACTCCCCTTGGTAGGATTTAACTACCTTCCTTAAATAAAATTTGTACACAACAAATTTTATTTATTTTATTCTAAACCCAAAAATTAATTCTCATCCCGCTTATAACGCAACTGCGGTAATAGTCCCCTTAAGCGAATATCGGCGTGCGAATTCATCAGTGGCCTCAGATTTCAATTCCAAACACTGGTTCAAAAGATGGAAAAACTCGCTCATTCATTAACTGAACGTACCTGAGCTAAACTTCGGAAATTGATTCTGAGCAAACCGGGCCTCGGAATCAAGTGTCGTCAAAAGCCACAGACTCGTAAAATTCCAAAGAAATTAAGAAAAAAAATTCCTTGAATTTTTTGGGTCTTTACATCTATGGACCCTTCCGAGAAAAAGGAAATGGAAGGGTGGCTTAGGAAAACATCTATAATGGAGATCCTCATCTTTCTGGGTCTAGCTGGGTATTATCGACGATTTATGAAGAACTTCTCAGGATTTTCAAACCCAATGACCAAGCTAAAATGGAAGGGGTAATGTTTTTCTGGACTTAGGAATGTGAAGACTGCTTTAAGAAGTTGAAAAGGAGGTTAATCACTACGCCAGTACTCAAACTCCCAACAAGTTGAGAACTATTTATGGTGTACAGTGATGCTTCAAAGAAGGTCTTATGTTGTGCGATGATGAAAAATGATATAGTGATAGCCTACTCCTCAAGGCATCTGAAAATCCATGAGCAAAACTATCCTATTCATGATCTGGAGTTAGTGGTTGTGATCTTTGTGTTAAAAATCTGGCGGTATTATCTAAATGCAGAGAATTGTGAGATATATAATGATCACAAGAGTATAAAATATATATTCACACAAAAATAGATTAATATTCACCAGTGAAGATGGATACATATCATCAAGGATTATGACTGCTCAATCCACTACCATCCCGGTAAGGCAAACAAGGTAAAGGATGCTCTGAGTAGAAAGGACCCTGCATCTTTATCAATGATGAGAATTGAAAAGGATCCAATATTATTAGATTTGAAGAGGATGGATATGGGAATCATTAAGGGAAGAATATCATCAATCCTTTATCAAATTATTTCTCAGGAATCCCTCATGAAGAAAATAAAGGATTCTCAAAGAAAATATGTGAAAATTCAAAAAAAGATAGAATCTGTTAGAAATGGAAAATCCTCAGAGTTAAAGATTGATGAGGAAGGAGTTGTAAGATTTGGGTCACGATTATGTGTACCATACGATCTATAGATAAAGAAGGATATTATGAATGACGCACATATCTCAACCTTCTCTATCCACCTAGTGAGCATAAAGATGTATCGAGATCTCTGAGACAACTTTTGTTAGGAGAATATGAAGAAGGACATTGTTGAGTATACATTAAAGTGCTTGATATGTCAATAAGTGAAGGCTAAAAGATATAAGTCTAAGGGGATGATTCAACCACTACCCATACCAACATGAGAGTGAGAAAACATCACCATAGACTTTGTCACTATACTTCTAAGGACATCCATAGGAAACAATGATATATGGGTCATTGTGGATTATCTTACAAAGATAGCTCACATTATCACAATTTTAGAGGACTTCTAATTGGATCAACTTTCACGAATATATATCAAATAGGTGGTAAGGCTGAATGGAGTAACATTATCTATTGTATCTGATCGAAATCAGAGTTTCATCTCAAAGATTTAGAAAAGTTTCCAACATGCTATAAGCACTGAATTGAACTTCTGTATGGCCTATCATCATCAAACGGATGGACAATCTAAGTGAACTATTCAGAAACTACTAGATATTTTGATATCATGTTCTATGGACTTCAAAAGAGGATGTGACTAATATCTTCCACTAGTTGAACTATCCTACAACAACAGTTTCCACTCAAGCATTTGAATGGAACCAAACAAAGCCCTTTATGAGAAAAGGAGTAGAACCCCAGCCTGTTGGGATGAATTCCGTGAACGTAAGCTACTAGGACCTGAAATGGTCGAAGAAATGGTGGATAAGGTGAAAACCATTTAGCAGCACATCAAGACATCCCAAAGTGAACAAAAGAGTTATGCAGAAAATCATAGACAATCCCTTGATTTCAATGTTGGAGACATGGTATTTCTATGCATATATCCATGGAAAATGTCATGAGGTTTGGGAAGAATGGAAAGTTAAGTCCCGGGTACATCGACCCCTTAGATATTCTTGATCGTATCGGGGTTTTGGCATATCGACTAGCACTTCCACCTACTATGGCCAAAGTACACGATGTCTTCCATGTATCCCTCTTAAGAAAGTACATACCAGATACTTCACATGTACTCTCTTCAGAAGTGGAATAGTTAGAGGATGATCTTTCTTATGAGAAGCAGTCAATGAAGATCTTATATTGTAGAGATAATGGTCTACATAACAAGACTACTCACATGGTCAAAGTAATATGGTGGAACCATAAGTATGAAGAGGAAACATGGGAACTAGAGGATGCAATGAACCGCACCAATTTATGGATTCAAATGTAAAACAAAATTTCTAGGGTAAAATTTTATAAGGGGGGAATAATGTAATGACCCAATGTTTTATCATGGGAAATTATTTTCTCATAATTATGTCATATAATCACATGAAATAACAACATAATGAACTAAAAAGTACTATGTGGCCTTTAAACATAATATTTTCATTTCTGTGATTGGAATTTCAAAAAGCTGACATACACGGTTGCAATTTGTAAGATGTTTGGAGTCCGATAACACAAAATTAATTTTTGGTGAATAGTAACTAACCCTTATGAATAGTAAATCATCCAAAAGAATATTAACCTCAACCATGAATGTATAAATAAAATTTAGGCATATTATAAGGGATAATATTACCATAGTAAAATTATTGGTATTTTTGCATGTCATAAATAATTTATTAAAATTAATTAATTAATTTAAAAAAAAATTATTTTCCTAAAAGGTGTTTATAAATTATCAATTTTATATCTTCTAGTCGTAAGAAAAATTTATAATACCTTATGAAATTTTTGAAAACGTTATAAAATTAGTTATAGTATTAAAATCTGTATTTTTCAAGTGAATTATGATTTTAATTAAAAATTAAATTAATTATATTTAGAAAATTATTTTTGAAAAATATAGTTCATATTTGGATTTTACACATCAAAAAATGGTTAGATTAAATTTTTGGATTTTTCTTAAATGCTTGAATTTTTTATGAATACTAAAATACAATAATTTTCAAATTAAGATAAATACATGATTTATATGGTCATCGATGATGTTCTACTGATGTAAGCCCAATTGGTTTGAACTCACATGCACTTATTACTATTTTATTGTCTTGGAATAATCACTATTTCTTGTCTTATGGAAAAATAACAAACTAAGGATTAAAATATTAAGAAAACCCTCCTCCCCTCCACTATAAAAACCACCCACACTCCCCTCTACTCTTTACTTATCTCAAGCATTGTTCCTTGCCTATCTTATGCTCAAATATTTCCCCAATATCCTACCCCATGTTTAATATCCCTTGGTCTCCTATAAAGACCAAATCCTCTCCCCTAATGAGGCTCTCAAGGGATGTTAATTCAAGAGGTAAAATTCCTCTTTTCATTTCTTTCATTTCCAGGTTCCTTTATTCTTCTTTACTTCCTAACCTCTCCTCATACAAATGGTATGAAAACTCCAGTAACAAAAATATACTATAATTTTTTTATGATAATGGGATAATTTATTATCATGTCTCCTTTCCTCTTATTTTATACGAAGGAAATAAAAACACCGTCTGAGATGTGTTAATTTATCACCTTCAAGGACGACGGGTTGTCAACTTCTATTACCATATTCAATTCGGGTCATGAAAAAAAATTTATGGTTAAAACAAACTATTAAATATTTATTTTATCTTACATGATGTTCTGGAATCCTTTTTCACACATGATGTGAAATAATAATACAAAATAAGGTAATGATGAGAAAAATCGCCAAATTATTCCAAAAGTTTATCATTAATGTTTTATATAATGAATCACCTTCACTCCAAATAACCAAATGAATTTTATAATCATGTCATCTCCTGGATGTTCACTAATTTCTTATAAATTCAGTTTTTTACAACCACTCTCATCATATATGTGTGTCTGAACATGAATATAAGTGAATCAATCATTAAAAACAAGTAAGCAAACAGACCCGAACAATGAAATTGAACCTCATAACCAATCAAAAAAGTTGTGAATGAACTCAAAATTATTATACTAAATCATTTACATGAAAAATAGGTTCTGTAAATATTAATTAATGAACCTAATTTGATTATTCATGTCATTAAGATTAATTGAAGAACATCCTAGGGCTTAAGGTAAGGGATCCTTTCTATTTCACTTTTATTCAAGAATGTCTTATATGTTATGACCTTTTATGTGTAATAACTAATGATGGGGTATGATTTATCACCTCCCCCATACTTCCCTCATGATTTACAAGTTTTTAGAAACCCCTTTCTCTCCCATTAATCCCTCTTAATTACACCTGATACTATGCTGGTAATCCGCAAGGGATTCTACTCGAACCTCCTTAGTTCCTTTGGGTTTCCTTATCTTCCTTTTACCAAAATGAAGTTATCTTATATTTTTATGTGAATCTTATAAAATCTGTGTACATGTACCAAATTCATTTATCAAGATCCTTTCATCATTATCTTTTGAGGATATACATGTTTTTAATTGATTCTCTCCTCAATACTTCCCGATAAGCAAACATGTTTTGAGGGAACCTCCCAAATTCTTACCTGATTTAAAGTGCACTCTATATTATGTTTTAAAACACAATTTTATTTATAAAATCATTATTTTTTTATTTTGAAAACCTTATTGGTTTATTCTAGTTTTATATAAATTATTGTTCCCTTTTTTTATTTTAAAGGCTCTATAATATTTTCTTTAAAACCGCACAAAAATGTTTTAATATCATAAATACTTTTCTTACATGTTTTCACTTATACTTGACATTACTTATAGTGATATATGCCTATTTTACCTTATGAATATCCATGAATATTTTAGTTCCTTTCTTTCATGTACACTTTTATGATACGCCCATTTCTTATGCTTTATGACATGATTGTGGTACCTAATTCTTTCCATGGGTAACCATTATGTTTATGTAAGATTGAGTATGTATGATTATTTATGTGGAAAAAATATTCATGAAAATTTAAGATGGGTGTGCCCAGATAGTGCTTCAAGGCATTGGGTAAAGTTGAGTCTCATGATATGTTATGTGTGATGGTCTTAGCGTTTAGACTTGGCTTATGCTACCATGTGTGACGGTCTTGGCGGTTATCCTTGGCCTGTACTACCATGTGAAATGGTCTTATCAGTTAGCTTTGACTCATGATAAAGTCAAATTTTATGTTGTTGTCACATTATTATGACTCCATGTTTATATGATTCCATGTTTATATGTCATGATTCTATATGTTACATGACTTTTTATATCATCATGTCATGCCTTCTATCTCATGTGCTAATGATTTGTACTTATGGTTAGTACCTTACTGGGTTATTTAGCTCATAACTTTGTTCATGTGTTCCCTAGGGTACCTTATGTAGGTGTTTGAGCACAATGGAAGTTTGAAGCTCCATTTGAAGATTAAATAATGAAATTTTTTATTTAGTTCCATGTTTTAAGTTTTATGTACCTAGTCATCCAATACACTAGACATTATGATCCTTAGCTTGTACTTTGATGTATAATTAATCTTAAAATCATGTAATGTTATATGTAAAATTATAGGGTTTCTATATTTTCACAAATACATAAATCCCAAGAGAGACACTTTATAAAGGATACATGAATTAGAAATAACCAAAAATTTATAAAATATAAAGCTATAAAAGGTTTATGATGTCTCTCATGAATAAATAATATGAATCCTACATTTTACTTATGTAATACTAATGAGGAGTGAATAAGTGATAGATAATGACATAATATTCACTTGTCCATAATACTTTTGAACATAAAGTCATGTCTCTTTAAAGTGGGAAACCATCTTCTACTTGATGCTTGAAACATGTACTACCTAAGATTGATTCTTCCAATACGATACATTAGAAAATAGGTTCCCCTTATTGAGGGTATACATTAGGTCAAAGATAAAGGACTGTAGGTACTCAAACCTTCTCCACTATCAATGGTTCATTTCAATTTGTGATTAAATATATTTTAAATATTTTTTTAGTGTATTCCAAAAATATCTCACCCTAATGATAATACTAATAAAACTTCATGTAAATCAACACTATTTTCAAATCTATGAAAGGATTTGGGAATTTTATCTTATGTTTTCTTAACTTTATGGACCCATAGGTAACCGCATGACCATCATGGACTGGAACTATTCAAATCCTGACTCCCGTTACATTAAAATATAATCCATAATCATTAACCATCTCATTTATGGTAAATATTGGTGTTTTCATCAATCTCTCATTAAGATCATAAAAGGATATATCATGAACATATAGGAAAAGGAACCATACCACATTCTTGGTTAAGTCCTTCTTAGCTATTTTAAATAGGAAGAATCTTGGTTGACCCTCTCATAATAATTCGAAATTCCCAATAATATTTGGATCTCAAAAACATTCATTGGCCTCTCTAAATAAACTATAACATCAAACTTCTCAGGTTCTAAAAATACGTTATCCACTAATATCATTTTCCCCATGAAGTGTACATTATCAATCCAAAACATACAATTTGAGATCATGGCATATAGTTACTGCTCCCTATGTTTTCTCAAAGTGATCTCCATATATCAAGCATGTTCCTCCCTCAACTGGGAATACATGATGATATGATTGAAAAATATGGGTACAAAATTATCTAAATAAGGATGGAAGATGCAATTCATTTCATCCATGAACATAGCCATTGTATTTTTCAAACTGAATGAAATCACTAGATAACCATACAATACATACGTACTCCTAAATATAGTATATGGTATATCAAAATACCTCAACATAAACTGATGATAACTTGATATCAAATTGTTCTTAGAGAACACTTTAGCACCTCTAAGTTGATCAAATAGTCCATCAATACATATAAGTGGATATAAGTTCATTTCAATCACTTAGAATAACCTTTAATAGTCCACAAATATTCTCAATGATCCATTTTAATTTTTATGGAAAAAACTGAGGCACCCTAAGGGAACATAATCATTCATATGAACCCCTTTACCTCTAAGTCGTTCAATAGAGCCTTATTCTCTCATAGCTCTATAGGATCCATCTTATATGGTGGAATAGATATATGCTCCACACATCATAAGAACACAGTCATAAACGCAACCTATCCCTTGGTAGGTGACCTAGAGAAGTACTTGGGAAATACATCTGGGAACATTTCAATGACACTAGGACATAATGACTGATGTTTCTCTCTATCATCCAAAATTGCTCTAAAAATGGGCTGGGATTATACCTGGCTACAGAAATATAGGTCCTACATTACTAGTTTTCATATCCAAATCTCCAATATAGACATAATCATCACGCTAAAAAAATATAATTCCATCCATCGATGAAAACAATTGATATACTAGATACATCACTATATGGGGGTTTTAAGTGTAGTCGTAAACTAAACTCAGTTTCCATGTAATTCAAATTTATTATTTATTAGATATTATAATTTTTGATTAATAAAATCATATATATATAAAATTTACTTATGTAGTTCATTTTCAATGGAAAGAAAAATCTATCAAATGAGATGCACTATCAGATAGAAATAATAACATTGTGGAAATAAAGATGCATTGTAAAAAAATTAATAAGTCTATAATGAGAATCCTCGAGATTTTAAAAAATATATATTATGAATATAATTTCTATAAAATTAACATGTTTCTTTTCCCCAATTTATTTAGAGGATCTATAGAGTTGATCATAGGTATCCTAGATCCACACCCAAAACATCCTTGAATATATACCTATTCCAGGGTATCAAGTTCTAATCCTGAATATTCCTTGATTATTATCTCAGGTATCTAATGCACCAAGACCCACTTCAATATGATGACCAGTGACATCTCTACACCAAAAAATCATCAAACACAATGATTTCGACAATACATATTATATCCCAAGAAACTCATTAAAATAATTGATCGGAAGGAGAAAAGTTACAAATATGGAATTGATCTTGGAAATTTGTACAATGATAAAATACAAAGGAAATACTAAGATCAATACAAGAATACTCATAGTGGTAGCTCCTGAGGAGCTGAGTTCACAGAAGAGGTGGGTTCGCAGAGGATAAGGGATTCGCAGTAGTGGTGGGGTTCGGCAGCAAAGGTGGGGTATGTAGAGGAGGTGGGTTCGTGGAAAACGAAGTGTTTAGGGAAAAGGTGGGGTTCGGCACACAGCGAAGGTGAGGTTTGTAGCAAATGGGGTTTAGAGGTGGAGGTGATGTTCATGGCAGAGGAGGGCATTGTGACAGAAGAGGAGGGACTCTCAACGCAGGAGGATGGATTCGCAGTGACTGAGGAGGAGGAGGAGTCAGTGGCAACAGAGGAGGAGGAGGAGTCAGCTATAGGGTTCGGCATCTGCGAGAACTTGAGGCGTGTAAGAGAATGAAGAGATTGTGTGTGCGTCTGAATGTAATTGTACCCCCAAACCCATAATATATTTATAATTATAAATACTTGTGTATATTTATTATAATTTTATAATTATTTAATAACTATAAATTTTTATATATTTATTTAAATAATTATAAAATTATAATAACTGTATTTCTTATATTTATGATTTTATATATAATTAATATATTAATTATATATATTTACAAGATTATAAATATAATAAATATATATTTATATAAATATATATTTATTGATAGTTATAATTATAAATTTATTTATTTATTTATTTAAATAAATATAAGAACTATATTTATTATACTATAATTTTATAAATATATATAATTGATATATTTATTATAATTTTATAATTATTTAATAATATCTATATTTATTTGGAATTATAATTTTAAATATTTTTATTTATTTATAAATATTTGTATATATTAGAACTGTATTTTTTATAAATTTATACATATTTAGATAAATATATATTTGTTTATATTTATAACTATAAATAAATATATATTTATTTGTAATTAAAAATTATAATAAATATATGTTTATGTATTTATGATATTTAGGATGGCTATGTCGGTGGAGCTCTCGAACCATGGCGATCTTAGCATTTTGAGAATCTAGGTTTTCCACATATGGGGCTTCCTCACTTTCTCAGTTCGGCTCTTCTAGCTGGAGGAGACGATTATGAAAATCACGGTGTGGTGGTGGTTGCAGGTTGTAGTGTTATTCCTGGCATGAGGTGGAATAGGGTTCATGATGGAGCAGCGTCAACATCAGTTGGGGATAGCAAGAAAAATTTGGAGTGTGTGATGGGAAGATACAGGATTGCTAATGTTGTGGCGTCGGTTGACAGGCCTCGTGGTGCAGCGCCGGTGTGCATGGTGGGGAGATCTGGTGTTGCTGCTACAACGCTAGTTGTCATTCCTCAAGGAAATTCAGTGTTGGTGTGTGTGGTGGAAAGATATGGGGTTGTTTTTACATCACCGATTGTCAAGCCTCAAGGCAGTGCAATGCCATCTATTAGGGGTAACATCTCCTTATTGTCTTACAAGTATTTTTTGGGGTTGATTTGTAGAAAGGGAAACATTTCTCATGTCAAATATGATGCAGAGACAGTTTCAAAGTGCCTAAATATGGATAATCATTCAATCATTGAGAGATTAATCTTACCCAAAGGTTCCAAATCATGGAAGATTTCAGATCTTGTTGTGGGGATCTCTATGGTGTGGGGCTTTAGTGATTGGAGATGTATCCCGATGGGTAGAAGATTATTTCAAATTTTCTTCCCCGTAGAGGATTTGAAGCTGTGAGCATGGGGTCATAGATTAGTCTCTCTCAAACCCAGCATATTGCATTATGGAAAGTGGGATAATAACTTCAATCCAATGAAGGTATGAAATTCATCTGTGTAACTATGGGTCGTGATTTTTTTCCTTAATTGGTTATTTTGGCATCCAAATATACTATATGATATTGCATTATAAATTGTTGTTCCGATTAATCCTGCTAAAGAAAAAGAGTTGGTTCAATATGGACATTATGCCCGATTCCTGGTGGAAGTTGACTTGGCATCAAATTTGGTTGATAAGGTCTTTCATTCTACTGATTTAGATGAACTCGAGTTAAGGGTTGAATATGAAAAAGTCCCAAAATCCTACAATGATTGCAGGTTGATTGGACATAATGTATTGTCTTTCAATCGATCTAGGATCTATATTTTTTATAATTCTCGAGGTCATGAAGAGAAAAAATGACTTAAAAAGTCCTGAAGGCCTGCTGGTGTTTATGGTCAGATTCTCAGTGGTTTCAATGCTCACTTGCCAACAGGATGTGAGACTCAGGTTGGTCCAAGTCAATATGAATAGGCGAATGTGGGGGGATCTATGCGGAGTAGTCACTTGGGGGATGATTCATGTCAGTATGTTGATTCTTTCTCTGTATCTCCCATGACGGCTTCAAATTCTTGGGCGCAAATTGTTGGAGATAGGGATGCTGTTGAGGATCCAGTTGTGAATGACTTGAGAATGAGCATGAATCCCCCTTATGTGCAGGGTATGATGGGTAGTCGTCCCATGGATTCAATTCAGGGTGAGGGGGTGATTATACCCTCATAGAACATGGGGATCATAAACATGTTGATGTTGTTGTTCATTCTGTTGATTTGGAGAAATTTGAAGTGGCTATTCAGGCTGATGTGGATCAAGAATTGATCTTAGAAAAGGCATTGACTTCCTCCATCAAGAAAGGCAAAGGCAAGCAGGTCTTGGATTTGATGAATGTGAGTATCACTGCCCTGGATCCTAGATAGTCCCCTCCACTTAGTTTGGAAAGGGAAGAGTCAGGATGGGCTTGGCCTGATGCTAAAACTTGGCAGTAGGGTTTTCATCCAAAAAATCATGGTCGGGGACGTGGTTGCAATGATTGGGATGGTACACGTGGGTGTGATCGAACATCCACCAAGTCTTCTTCCAAGGAGATTACCCGGGATCAGCAAAAGCTCAGAGAGAAATACATTGTGCTCTTCATGTGGATGATGTCATAGTCTGAGTGGGAAACTGATGATGTTATTGAGGACTCTAAGTTATAACATAAGGATGACCCTGATCCTTCTGACCCTTTGTGCTTTTCCTTGATAGAGTAATGGAATGCTTGTCAGTCTTCATCATTTGTCATTTCATTTAATTTTCTTTAATAACTTTGATCGGTATGCATTGGGTTTCCAACTTATAATCAGACCTGTTTCATGTATATATATATATAATTAAAAAATTATAACAAATCTATTTATAATTTTATAAATATATATAATTAATATATTTATTATAATTTTATAATTATATAAATATATCTATATTAATTAAGTATTATAATTATATATATTTGTATTTATTTATAAATATTTGTATATAAATATATATAATTAATATATTTATTATAATTTTATTATTATTTAAATATATCTCTATTTATTTAGAATTATAATTATAACTATTTGTATTTATTTACAAATATTTATATTTATTTATAAATATATTTATTTAATTATATATATTTATAACTTTATAAGTATAATAAATATATTTATTATAATTTTATAATTATTTGCATATATATATATATATTTATAGTTATAATTATAAACTATAAATAATTATATTTATAAATATTTGTATATAATTATATATATATATATAATTATAATAGATGTATTTATTTTAATTTTATAATTAATTAGATATATATAAATAGTAATAATTATAATTACAAATAAATATATTTAAAAAAGTATTAATCTATAATTAAAATTTTATAATTATAAATATATTAAATATATTTATTATCTAAATATATTTATTGTAATATTATAAGTATTTTTTAGAACATAATAGATTCATGGGTATAACACGAATGAATCATATACCTAGTAAAGTATAGATAATAAAAAATGAGCCATCACATATGGACAACATGAATAATAAAAAGGGTGTAATTTATAAATGAACATTCATGATGAATACATAACATATATGAACGTCAATTATACTCACGCATAAATATATTTATTGACCACATTCATTGAAAACATATATTTAATTATTAATATCAAAAGGGGTCTAGGAGCCAAAAAAACATGTTCCTACAAAAGATTTATTGAAAAATAAAATATAATACATGAAAAAGAGAATGGATGGGTTCAAACAAAGGGCATGCCCTCATCAAAAAAATAAAACTACATATAAGGAAAAACATGATCCCAATCCTCAGCAGATTCCCATTCTGACTGCAAATTCTTCTGATTAAAGTGTAAATAGTACTTTTCCCTGAGTTTAACCTACTCCAGAGTGAACTTCGTATATGAAGACCTCGAAGCCCAACCACGCCCATCACTGTCACATCCTTGGACATGGTTTTTTGGATAACATCCCTATTTCCATGTCTTGGATTGTTTCCAACCACCTTCCAGTGCTTCGCCCTACGAATAATAATCATTATCCATGAGAGGATATCCCTTAGAGTCAATTGTCACCATCTTTCTCTTTCCTTTGTTGGATTCCACTAGTTCTGGATCTGAATCTTTCTTCATGGCCCTTTCAAATCTAGATTGACCAAGGTCAATAGGCACTGGTCCAGCCTTTCCACTACCCAATACTGTAGGCTCCTTCACTGAACATCCAACCACAGCTACCCAAGACTTACTATAAGGACCCAGCCTTAAAACGTTACTTAATCTTGAATTTTATTCAAGATCATACATTGTTACACATTGAGGATCTTTTCAAGTTTAGATATTTATATAATTAATATATATTACACACATAACATACCACATTCATACAAAGAGGATACTACTAAAAATAGTATCCATTTTTTTCAAAATATAAAACATTAAAACTTAAATCATGATTTCATTGAAAATACTCCATATCATTCATCACAACTCCCTTATTTCTCTTACACATACATATATCCTGTAAATTTTTTTTTGAATCTTTGTATGAGTATAAAACTTGGTAAGGGATATAAAGAAAGAAATCGTTAGTCATGTCACTACTGGAATGGAGGGCTATACCAACACTTTGATTCCAATGGTTATAGAAAACAGTTGGTATATGTGGAGTACACACCTTTTTCCAACGGTTTTATCAAACCGTTGGGATATCTCCCAATAGAACCAATTTTTTCCAACGGTTTGATAAAACCATTGGGATATCTCCCAATTCCACCACCTTTACCAACGGTTTTAGTGAACCGCTGGTAAAGCATAGTTTTCCCAACTGTTTTTTAAAACTATTGGGGAAAAGTTCCTCCAAATACACAGAGCCCCCAATTCTCCCCCAATTCTCTGTTAACCCGACTGTAGCCCTGAAATTGAAGCTCTCTCGACGCTCTCTCATTACCCAGTCTCCAAAACTCCATCCATCCTCTTCAATCAAACAATTTTTCTATTCTACACATCAAATATGTAAGTTCTACCTCAGTTATAATGTTCTTAATCTATTTTTTTATTTTCTATTTTGATTTGACCTAAACCTGAGGGATATCTCTATACAAAGACTCAGAAACTCGTTCCACTCATAAATCCATCTTAAATCAAACAATTTTGTAGTTCTACACACTAAATCTGTAAGTACAACCTTAGTTTTAATGTTTTTCATCTATTATTTTTTCTTTCTGTTTTAATTTGGTATAAACTAGGTTGTGTTGTTTATGGCATGTGAAGGTTAGTGATATTGAGAATGAATTGGATATTGGTTGGGTGATGGATTGTAATTTTGATGTTTTTTGGATTAAGTTTAGTTAATTTTCAACGAATTATCTGGGGATTTCCTCCCTTTAACAGAGCCCCCACTCCTCATGGACCCTGGACACCCCCCCCCTCTTGGACCCTGGATAGTCCCCCCCTCCTGGAACTTGAACAACCTACCCCCCCCCCCTCTTTGTTGAAACTTGAACATCCCCCCTCCTGGACCCTGGAAAACCCCCCTCCAACCTCCTCCCAGGACCTTGTATAGTCCCCCCTCCTTCATGGACCCTAGGAAGCCCCCCACCCTCCACCCTGGAACCTCGATAGCCCCCCTCCTCGATGGACCTTGGTCAGCCACCCCCCCCCCCCCTTCTTCCTAGACCATGGAAAGCCCCTTATCCTCTTCTCCTTGACCCTGGACAGCCCCCCACCCCCCTTCGTGGACCCTGGATAGCCCCCCACCCCTTTTCCTAGACCTTGGACATCCCCCTCACCCCCATCCTCAAACACTAAATACCCCCCCCACTTCAAAACTTTGACCACCAAACTTGTACATGCTGTATTTTCTCTAGAAAGATAGATTTGATCCTCAAACCACCTCAATAATATCCTAAACAATGCTTATAATGTGGTTTTCACCACATAGCATCCAATTGTATGCCAATTCACTAGTCTATCCTCCCTTGGCTAGATTTTACAAAAAGCTCTCAACCTTAAGGATCCAAATAAAAATAAATTTAAATAAGGCATTTGATAATGGATTAAAATTTCAAATTGGGATCCAATGAGGAATATTTGAGATAGTATGCATCATTTCCATGAGTAAATCCATTTTTATATATCCGATAAGTTATTTTTCACAATTTTCACTCATTAATTGTTTGTAAAAATGAGACAAAGATTTATAAAGGTTCTAATATATAAAAATGAATCTATTTTTGGATGCATCTTAACCAACAATGTCTAGCTTGTCTACCTCTTCCATGATCAGCGATGTGCACGTCCCATCTCTATCTAACCTCGTACGATGGGTGACTTAGCATCTGGATGATGACGAGCGCCAGATTCTCTTACATCCACACCATATTCTTGCCCGCTATGCTCCTGATGTGATCAATCCCACTAAGCGTCTGGCTGATGACAAGCGCCAGATTATCTTACTTCCACACCAGATTCACGCCTGCTATTCTCCTGAAGTGATCAATCCCACTAAGAATCTCTGTGATCTTGATTACATGGCCACCATTTCTTATAAGAGGCATAGGAGTTTTAAGCTGATGGACCAAGATGATTGACCAGTGTCCATCCATCTGGCTGAAGACATAAAACTTAGCGCTTCCTGGGAGGCAACCCATGTTCTATAGTTTCATCATTTTGCTTTTTTTACATTGTTTTAGTAAATAAACATGTCATGTATGCAATAATTTTTTAGCTGCTTCTGATCTGTATGTTCACTTGTCATTACTCAGCATGACTACTTCTATTTTTTCTGATCCTTAGTGTTGTTTTTTATGACATGATGCGGCTATGTGTTGTCTATGTGTAGATTTTACTGGTACATAAGTATGTGCACTTTTAATTATTCCATTCTTTCAGTGCTTGGGACGATGGTACGAGGGAGGTTCGTACCAGAGGTAGATGAGAATCTCCGCGTACCCGACTAGACCCTTCCCCTCCCACTGACATGTCATCCTCCTCCCTAGACCCCGTACATCCCCCTGACAGCCCCCACCCTCCTCTTTGGTCCCCGTACTGCCCCCTAGACAGCCCCCCGAATAGCCCCTCCACCCTCCTCCATGGTCCCCGGACAGCCCCCCGGACACCCCCCAAACAACCCCTCTCACCCTCCTCCCTGGACCCCGGATAGCCCCCGACGCTCCTCCTCAGTCCCCAGACAGCCCCCTGGACATTGAACCCACCCTCCTCCCTGGACCCCAGACAGCCCCCCGGACACCCCCTGAATGTGATGTGTACGAGTCAACCCCGCCTCAATACGAGGCTCGGTGTGGCTGACACCACTCAAAATGCCTCTGTTTTGTTAAAAATGGACTTAATTTTAAGTGAAACCAACAACTGACATACGGTAAATCGACCAAACGCATTCGTATTCTTTTGATACTATAGTAAAAAGATCCATGGGTCATATGGGATGTGTATGAGTCAACCCCGCCTCAATCCGAGGCGTGGTGTGGACGGTAACATTCAAAATGTCTTTTTTTTTTGTTCAAAATCACTTTAATTTTAAGTGAAAACAACAAATGGCATACGAAAAACCAACCAAATTCATTCCATATCTATTGAAACATTAGGAAAATGATTCATGGGTTATATGTGACGTGTACGAGTCAACCTCGCCTCAATCCAAGGCACGGTGTGGCCAGAACCACCCAAACTGTCCCTCTTTTGTTTAAAATGGACAATATTGTACGTACATATGCCAAACTGATCAAACAGATTCTGATTGTGTTGATACTTTTGTAGAATGATCCATGACTCATATGTAATGTGTACGAGTCAACCCTTCCTCAATTTGAGGCCCGGTGTGGCCAACACCACTCAAAGTGCCTCTGTTTTGTTAAAAATGGACTTAATTTTAATTGAAATCAACAACTGACATACGGAAAACTGACCAAACGCATTCGGATTATATTGAAACTTAAGGAAAATGATACATGAGTCAAATGTGATGTGTACGAGTAAACCCCTATTCAATAAGAGGCTTGGTGTGGCCGAAACCACTCAAAATGCCTCTGTTTTGTTAAAAATGGACTTAATTTTAAGTGAAATCAACAACTGACATACGGTAAACTGACCAAACGCATTTGGATTCTATTGATAATACAGGAAAACAACACATGGGTCATATGTGACATGTATGAGTCAACCCTGCCTTAATCTGAGGCGCGGTGTGGGCGGTACTATTCAAAATGTTTCTCTTTTGTTCAAAATGACTTTAATTTTAAGTGAAAACAACAAATGGCATACGAAAAACAGAACAATGCATTCCGAATCTATTTAAACTTTAGGAAAACGATCCATGGTTCATATGTGACATGTACGAGTCAACCCTGCCTCAATCTGAGGCACAGTGTGTCCAGAACCACCCAAATTGTCCCTCTTTTGTTTAAAATGGACAATATTTTACGTACATACGTCAAACCGATCAAAAGGCTTCTGATTGCGTTGATACATTTTCAAAACGATCCGTGACATATATGTGATGTGTACTAGTCAACCTTGTCTCAATCCGAGGCCCGTTGTTGCCGACACCACTCAAAGTGCCTCTGTTTTGTTAAAAATGGACTTAATTTTAAGTGAAATCAACAATTGACATACGATAAACTGACCAAATGCATTCGTATTCTGTTGAAACATAAGGAAAACGATCCATGGGTCAGATTTTACATGTACAAGTCAACTTCTCCTCAATCTGAGTCACGGTGTGGCTGGGACCACTCAAACTCCCTCTCTTTTGGTCAAAATGGACTTATTTTTAAGTGAAATCAACAACTGACTTACGAGAAACTGACCAAATGCTTTCAGATTGTATTGAAACTTTTGGAAAACGATCAATGGGTTATATGTGATGTGTAAGTGTAAACCCCATCTCAATTTGAAACACGGTGTGGACGGTATCACTCCAAGTGTATGTATTTTTTTTATAATGGACAATATTTTACGTACATACACCAAACCAACAAAATGGCTTCAGATTGTGTGGATACTTTTGAACAATGATACATGACTCATATGTGATCTGTACGATTCAACCCCGCCTCAATCCGAGGCTCGATGTGGTAGACACCACTCAAAGTGCCTCTATTTTGTTAAAAATTGACTAAATTTTAAGTGAAATCAACAACTGATATACGACAAACTGACCAAACACATTTGGATTATGTTAAAACTTAAGGAAAAAGATCCATGGGTCAAATGTGACATGTACGAGTCAAATTCACCTCTATCCAAGGTGTAGTGTGGCTAGGACCACTCAAACTTCCTCTCTTTTGTTCAAAATGGACTTATTTTTAAGTGAAATCAACAACTAACATATAGGAAACCGACCAAACGCCTTCGGATTGTGTTGAAACTTTAGTAAAATGATCCATGGATTATATGTGATGTGTACGAGTCAACCCTGGCTCAATCTGAAGTGCATTGTGGCCAGTATCACTCCATGCGTATGTATTTTGTTTAAAATGGACAATATTTTATGTACATACGCCAAACCGATCAAACGGCTTCTGATTATGTCGATACTTTTTCACAACGATCCATGTATCATATGTGACATGTTCGAGTCAACCCTGCCTCAATCTGAGGCTCGGTGTGGCCAACACCACTCAAAGTGCCTCTATTTTGTTAAAAATGGACTTCATTTTAAGTGAAATCAACAACTGACATACGACAAACTGACCAATCGCATTTGAATTCTGTTGAAACTTAAGGAAAACAATCAATGAGTCAAATGTGACGTGAACGAACTGCCCCAGACAGCCCCCCAACCCCCCTTCCTAGACCCTGGATAGCCCCCCCCCCCACCCTCCTCCTTGGATCCCGGACAGCCCCCCGGACGTGAATAACATTTTCCTTTTGTACCACTGTGTATGCAAGTAAATGAGACTTGTATGCCTTATGTATAATTCTATTAAAATTTGATTAAATGTTATACCTCATGGATGATATGTAAATGTAGGAATGTTGATTTCACATGCTTTTTTTATTTCATTGATCATGCAATGTTATTTGGGATTATTCCATTTTTGTATGTCTTGAACTATATGAAGGACTTGGTAAGCTTATTAGCTCATGCTCATCAAATGCATGTGATGATATGCTATAATCTGAATACAAATCATTGTTTCACATTCTCAATGACCCCCATACTCACTCCCTGGAAACCTCCCCTCCCCTCTTCCTGGACAACCCCCTCCCCTCTCTGGATATCCCCCCACATCACATTCAATGCAAGTCATGCATCACTCTAGATGATGCACAAATATTAACCACATTGTTAATTCAGTTTATCACACATACCCCTCATGCACCAATTTCTATCATAATCATAACCTTTTTGAGTAAGAAAAAATTGATATGTGTGAAACCAATAAATTGAAATAGGTTAATTGGAATATTTTTTGTCATATGAAGATTGAAATGGGGAATTGTAGTACATGGCATGGTTGGAAGAGTGGTGTTTTTATGTGTTTTTTGTGCTATTTCCAATGTTTTTGGTGGTGTTTGAAATCTATTTCTAGATGTCATTTGTGATGTTTTTTATGCAGGTGTATCAAGGGGAGGAAGCTGTATGCAGGCTACTGGTTTTTTGTGAAAATATCCAATACCAACGGTTTAGAACCGTTGGTATACTTTGAGCATATATGAATATATACCAATGGTTTATCTAAACCGTTGGTAAAAAGATGAGCATATATGAATATATACCAACGGTTTATCTAAACCGTTGGTAAAAATCTATACCAACGGTTCAAAACCGTTGGTATAAGCTCAAAAATATGAATTTCCCAATAGTTTTAAACCCTTGGTAAATCCTTTTGCCAACAGTTTAGAGGAACCGTTGGGAAATTAAATATTCCACCACCTTTTTCCAACGGTTTTCCTTAAACCGTTGGTAAAGGGATTTCCCATCGCCTTACTTCCCTATAGTTTGGGAAACCGTTGGTATATCTTATACCAACAGTTTTCCAACCTATACCAACAGTTTTGAACTGTTGGTATTGTCTATATTTCCCGTAGTTAGTGATAGCCTAAAAACAAAAAAACCCATAATCAGAAAAACTCATATGCATAGAAACATAATGTAGTTGCCTTGGGACATATTTACCACATCACTCTTAAATTCGACCTTACATGTGGAATAACATTTTTGTCAACTTCCATTTACAGAGTACCCAATGCATTGGAGAGCTATAATGGGGCTCACCCATCATATCATGAGCTATAATGGGCTCAACCCAACATATCTTGAGTTATAATGGACTCAACCCAACATATCATGAGCTATAATGGGGATCACTCATCATATCTTGATTTATAATGGGATAAACCCAACATAAATAATTTCCAAGGAATATATCATGAATAAATCACTTCATAACTCATTTACACCCTTGAGAAAAGCACATTTGCATTTCAAAATCCCCTTTTTTGTAAAAATCACTCTTAGAACATTAACACTGCTCACACAAAATAATGAAAACCTTATTATTCAAAATTAACTATAAAACATATAATGGAGACACTATAGTATTAAAAAATCATGAAATCATAATACAACACTCATGACATAAAAAAAAAAGAAACAATCTCTTTGGATTTCATAAAGGAGACATCTAAAAGGATTTTAAGGGGAAAGTCCTTTACAAATGCCATGATATTTAAGAGAGATTTGATTAAATGAAGGGAATATGTATATATACTATAAATAAACATAATAAAACATAATATAATCAAATTAAATTTCACAAATCCCCTTATCATGATAAAATCATTGAATTTGAAGGTTAACCCAAATAATTGAAATTGGGTTTAGAATTCACTTACAAAATTTCGGCACGGTAACAGGTGTGAATGGGAGGGATTAATGATATATAAATGCGGTATATAATCATTAATTTATCATAATGGAAGTGTGGGTAAGGTGTTAAAACATAAACCATCATTAGGAATTAAAAATTAAAGGGAATAACATAGTGGATATTCTTGAATAAAATTGAGAAAGAGAGAATCCCATTCCTCGTGTTCGACTTCCATCAAATGTATTTAAAACTTCTGTATGAAGGATAAAATAGTGTTATGAGTATTTTAAAGAAACATATTTATGTTTATAAAACCTTTCATGATCATTTTATAATATCATTCCAACTATTTATTAATAATATTTTGTTAATTCCATTGTTTTCAGGTGTGTCTTCACATGGTTTCCATGATTGTTTCGTGATGGATATTCTTGTCGATTGGAAGTGAAAACTCCGAATTAGAATGGAATGGTATTTTCATATATCCAAAACCATAAATTATACCATTTATAATTTTGAATTATTACATGAGGATGATTCATAATATAAAACATTATTGATCATTGTTTAGGTCATTTTGGCGATTCTTCGATCATAATGAACTCATTTTGTTTTACAAGTTAATAACATGTGTAAAAAATGATTAAAGAACCCTAAATAAGATATAATAAATAAATTATGATCTGGTTCAACTATAGAAATGGTTTCATGACCAGTATTTAAGGAAGTAAAAGAAATTGAAATCCCATCATCCACGATGTTAGTAAATCGACATCACGGACAGGGTTTTAATTTCTTAAATACATGGGAGAGGAAAAGAAGTATAATGGTGAATCTTCCATAAGCATGATGAAATCAAGAATATGTAAGATACTGGATCATTCATTACTCTTGGATAAGGGTAGGTTAGGAAATAAGAATAATAGAAAAGATAATGAAAAGAAAAAGAAAGAAAACAAAAGAGGATGTTTACCTCTTGATCTCTTCTCATTGAGATCCTTCTTAAGGCCCTTGTTTTTAGCCTTTTGGTGAGACCAGTAGGTATTGAACGTGGGGAAGGGGATTGAGAAGATTATTTGGTAGAACTTAAGAAAGGTTAATGTCTTGAGAGGAGTGAAGATAAGCGGGAGTGTGGGGGGTTATATAGTGGAGGAGAGGAGAGTTTTCCCATTATTTTAATCATTATTTTATTATTTTTCCCAAGACAACCAATATTTTTGATTATTATGACCAATAACAGTAAGAAGTTCATATAAGTTTGAACCAAAGTCCATTTACATCATCCATGACTCAAGCATGATGCATAAATTCACTTACTTAGCGTATTTCGTAAATTATCGAATTTCAATATTCACCAAAAATTCATGTATTTCAGAAAAATCCCAAAAATTCACCCTAACCATTTTTTGATGTGTAGAATTCAAAAATGAACTCCATTTTTTTAAAATAATTTTCTAAATATTATTAATTTAATTTATAAATAAAATAATATTTTATTCTAAAAACAACAATTTTAAAACATTTATTTACATATTCCAAAATATGGGTATATCATAACATCAGTAAAATATTATATGTATACTATCATAGGTGACGTTACTATTCATAAGGGTATGTTATTATTCATAAGGGTAACATTACTATTCATAAGGGTATGTTACTATTCACCAAAAATTAAGTTGGTCTTATCAGACTCTAAATAACTTACTGATTGCAACCATGTATGTCTGTTTTTTGAAATTCAAAACACAAAAGTGGAACAAGTAAGTTTAGTGATAAATATAAATATCTACTTAAAAAAATGTCTCATGCATTTCAATTTACTTTTATAACCTTGGGGTGTTACATTATCCCCACCTTCTGAAAATTGCATCCTCGCAATTTTATTTACTTATTAAGCAAGTGAGGGTATATTTACCTCATACCATTTTCAGATTCCCATATTGAATATTCTACCATTTGGTTTCTACAAAAAACTTTTACCTGGTGGATTACCATATTCTGCAATACTTTCTCTCTATGATCAAGAATCTGAACTTGTCTCTCTTCATAAGTAATGTTTTCTTCCAGCTGAACTGCTTCTTGGCTCAAAACATGATATGAATCTGGCACATAATTTCTCAACATCGAAATATGAAAAATATTGTGTACTTGAGACAAACATGGAGGCAATGATACTCAGTATGCAACTTGTCCACCTTTCTCTATGATTTCAAAAGGACTGATAAACCACGGACATAGCTTTCTCTTATTACTAAAACACATCACACTTTTCCAAGAAGAATTTTTAAGGAAAACATGGCCACCTACCTCAAAAGAGAAGTCTTTCCTTCTGTTATCTGCATAAATTTTCAGCCTGATATAAGATTTCCTCATGTGTTGTTGGATCATCTTCACTTTCTCAGCCACTTCCTCTACTAATTTTGTCCCCGTCAACATTCTTTCACTGAATTTATCCCAAAATGTTCGAGTTCAACACCTCTTCACATACAATGACTCAAAAGGTTCCATCTTTCTGCTACAATAAAAATTGTTATTATAAGAAAACTCAACTAAAGAAATATGTTGATCCCAACATCCCTAGTAATCCATTGAAAAATCTCTAAGCATATCCTCCAAAGTCTGATTCGTTCGTTCTGACTGCCCATTTGATTGAGGATGGAAAGCTGTGCTGAAATTTAATTTTGTACCCAATGACTTCTTAAGGCCCTTCCAAAAGTTAAAAGTGAATCTGGGATCCTGGTCAGATACAATGGAAAGAGGCATTCCATGTAACCTGATAATCTCTTTGAGGTACAAACAAGAAATATGATCCAAAGACATTATATCTCTAATAGGGAGAAAATGTGCAGATTTAGTCATCCAATCAAAAATAACCCAAATTTCATTGTTACCTTGAGAAGTCTTAGGTAGTCCCACAACAAAGTCCATGGATACATTCTCTCATTTCCACTATGGCACTAGCAAAGGCTGAAGCATCCCCTTTGGAAACTTCCACTCTTCTTTAACCTGTTGATATGTTAAACATTTCATAATAATTCTACAATATCCCTTTTCATTCCATCCCACTAGTAATACTCCCGAAGGTCTCTATACATCTTAGTGCTGCCAAGATGAACTGAAAACAGAGAACTGTGAGCTTCACATAAGAATTCTTTCTTGAACTAAGAATCTCAAGGCACACACAAGCTTTTACCAAATCCTAATACACAATCTTTATTAAGATTAAATTCTAGAAACATACCCATTTTATCCAATTATACCTTTCTTTGTAGCTCATGGTCTTCCTTATGTGGTTTCTTAATTCTGTCTGACAAAGATGATTGCACTGAAACCTGAAACAAAATATATTTATTTCCCGCACCAACAACTTCTAAGACAAAATTAGTCAAATCATTTACCAAAGTATCATGTTCCAAACATATCATGGTTAATGTAGCATTACTTTAACGACTCAATGCATCAGCCACTCTGTTTGCTTTCCCATGATGTTAGTGAATCGTGCAATCATAATCCTTGATTAGTTTTAGCCATCTTTTGGGTATCATGTTTAATTCCTTCTGAGTGAATATATACTTCAAACTTTTACGGTCAGTATATATTTCACATTTGGCTCTATATAAATGATACCTCCAAATTTTTAAAAAAATACCATAGATACTAATTCCAAATAATTTGTAGGGTAATTTAACTCATGGGGTTTCAATTGACGTGAAACATAAGCAATTACTAGATTATTCTGCATCAGAACACAACCCAAGTCCCTTCAAAGAAGCATCACTATAGATGAAAAATTCACCATTCGTGGAAGGTAGAGTCAGAACTAGAGCATTCACCAATATTCATTTCAATTTCTAAAAACAAACATCACATTCTTCTATCAAATAAAATTTAACCCCTTTTCATGTTAACTTAGCTAGTGGGCTAGATAACTATGAAAAGTTTTTAATAGACCATCGGTAATAACCTGCTAATCTAAGAAAACTATGAATCTCTGTAGCATTTTTAGGCCTTGGGAATTCATCAAAAACTTTTGTTTTGGCAGGATAAATAGTTATTCTATCCTTATTTACAATTTTCCCAAGAAAAGAAAGTTGTTGCTACAAAAAATCACACTTTATGAATTTTCATTATAGTTTATTTTCTATTTATGTTTGCAAAACAACCCTTCAATGTTTTTCATGCTCCTCTTTAATTCTAGAATATACCAGAATGTCATCAATAAACACACCAAAAACTTATCCAAGATCTCATGAAATATTCTATTCAGAAGATCCATGAATACAACGGTTTAATTGTTTATACTAATAGTCATAACTAAAAATTCATTATGACCATATCTAGTATAGAACGCAGTCTTTGGGATGTCTTCATCATTTACTTTCAGCCGATGGTACCCCGACCTCAGGTCAACCTTTGAAAAATGTTTTTATCCCTGGAGCTGATCAAACAAATCATTAATATGAAGAAAAGGATACTTTTCTTTAATAGTAATGTTATTCAAGGCTCTATAATCAATGAAAATTCTCATTGAACCATATTTCTTCTTAACAAACAAGACAAGATCACCTCATGGTGAAGTGCTAGGTCGGATGAAGCCTTTATCTAATAATTCTTGCAACAGCTTTTTTAATTCTAGAAATCCCATTTAAGCCATTTGATAAGAGGGTTTAGAAATTGGCTTAACATCAGGAACTAATTCAATAGTGAACTCAACCTCTCGATCAAGAATAACACTAGGCAAATCATCAGTAAAAACATCCAGGTATTCATTTACCACTGGTACATCATTAATCTAGATAGTTCCCTTATCTTCAAAAATATGATCAAGATAGCTTTCATTTCCATCTTTTATCATCTTCTTAGCATTCTGATATGTTATCAATGGTTATGGATCATTATTATACACAAACTAAAATTCATTCTAAAAAAACTTCTTTTACTCTGCAATCTATCTTAGCATGATAAAAAAAAATTCATTCTACACCTAGAATAACACCAAACTCTACTAGAGTCAAAACAATAAGGTTTGTAGGTAAACTCTTTCCACATACAAATATAGGTATATTCTTATAATTTCTTTTTACCATAATATTTCTTCTAGGTGTTTTTACCATGAGTTCTGGTTTCATTTCATGATATTGAATTCCCAATTTTTCTGATATTTTCTCAGAAATGAAGTAATGTGTAGACCCTAAATCAAACAACACATTTGAAAAATCTGTAAAAGCAAGAAATGTACCTGATACCACCTCATCTGATGGCTCAACATCTACTAAAGTGGTTGAAAAGGATTTTTCCACACCCTTATTCTTCCAATCTTACTGATTTCCTACCTGAGTGACTAGCTTCGGACAAAAATTAGCAAAAATGAACCAATTCCTTATAGTTAAATCATTTCACCATCAGCTTCTCATTAATTTTTGGATCATTTTACTTGCACTCACGAGACATGTTTCCAAACATTCCACATCAGTAACATTTCCCAGAATTTACAATACATTCACCAAGATTCCTTTTACCACACTTTTCACAAGAAGGTAAATTCATTTTCTTACCTCCAAACTTATTTGATGAGTTCTTCCCCATTTCCTACCAAACTAACCGCTTCTTATTCTTGTCATCACGAGGCACATACATGTCAGAAAACTCCATCTCAACTTTTTCAACACAACGAACAAGCTTATCATATCTTTTCAACTCTTGTGAAGCCAAATATATTCGAAAAAATGGATTCAAACCAGAGTAAATTCTATTAATTTTACTATCAAAACCCCGAGTAAAATCTGGTACGTACCTGGAAAGTATTGTAAAATTGGGTTTATATCCTGCCATAGAATCTTCGTCTTTATACTTCAGTTCCAAGAATTGTTTCTCCATTCTGAGTCGAATAGTTTTAGAAAAATATTTTTCCAGATAAACACTCTTAAAATCATCCCATTCTAGACTGTCAAGATCATATCTTTCTCTCATATTCATAACCAAAGACCATCATTGATTGGCTTCACCTTCCAAATGATAAATGGCTAGTATTACCTTTTGACGTTCCAAACATCCCATGACATCAAATATCATTTCTTGAGCATTGATCCATCCTTCATCTATTACTAGATCCGCGGTTCCATTGAATGTTAGAGGATGTTTCATCATAAAATGCTTCACAAAAGACATATTTCTTCATGGTAGATCATGTTACTCTCTAGTATGGATACCAATACCATTTATTTCTTGAGTCAACTGATCCATTTCTGTCAAAAACTACTCGATTCTGATTCCCACCATTCCAGGCTGTAGATTCGGACAGACATCAGCCTCTTGGTGCCTTCCTACTTCAGCATCCCTATTTCTTCTGCAGAAAACCATTATGAACAGACATATCTTAGATGAAGATACATGGTAATCTGTAAATGCTATAACATTTCAATTTAACCATAGTGTAAAAATAATTTATGGTATTCTCTAAATATCATCCTAACCCCTAATGTTATTTAAATCATCCTATGATACCAACAATAAGGACCTGACATTAAAATGTTACTTAATCTTGAATTTTATTCAAGATCATACATTATTACACATTGAGGATATTTTCAGGTTTAGAGTTTTAGAGAATTAATATATCAACATAACATACAACATTCATAAAAAGAGTATACTACTAAAAACACTATCCATTTTTTTCAAAATATAAACCATTAAAACTTAAAACATGATTTTTTTTTCAACACTTCATGTCATTCATCATTACTCCCTTCTTTCTCTTACCCATCATTATATCCTGTAATTTTTTTTTTGAAATCTTGGGATGAGGATAAATCTCAGTAAGGGATATAAATAAAGAAATTGTTAGTCAATTGATAACATAAAAACCAATAAACCCCATAATCATAAAAACTCATGTGCATAAATTCATCATGTAGTTGCCTTGGGACATATTTACCATATCACTCGTAAATTCACCCTTACACATGGAATAACCTTTTGGTAAACTTCCATCTCTGAAGTACCCAATTGCATTGGAGAGCTATAATGGGGCTCACCCATCATATCTTGAGCTATAACGGGATCAGCCCAACATATCTTGAGCTATAATAGGCTCATCCCAGCATATCTTGATCTATAATGCGGATCACTCATCATATCATGAGCTATAATGAGATCAACCAAACATAAATAATGTCCAAGGAACATATCATGAATAAATTACTTTATAACTCATTTACACCCTTGAGCAAAACACATTTACATTTCAAAATCCTTTTTTCATAAAAATCACTCTTAGAACATAATAACTGCTCACACAAAATAATGAAAAGAATATTATTTAAAAATAAATATAAAACAAATAATGGACACTCTATATTATTAAAACATCATGAAATCAGAAGATAACACTCATGACATAAAAAACAATATCTTTGTATTTCATAAAGGAGACATCTAAAAGGATTTTAAGGGGAAAGCTCTTTACAAATACCATAACATTTAAGAGAGAATTGATTAAATGAATGGGAAGATGTATATATACTGTAAATACACATAATAAAACATATTATAATAAAATTATATTTCACAAATCTTCTTATCATGATAAAACCATTGAAGTTGAAGGTTAACCCAAAGAATGAAAATTGGGTTTAGAATTCACTAATGAAATTTCGGCACGGTAACGGGTGTACATGGGAGGGATTAATGAGATATAAATGGGGTATCTCGTCATTAATATATCATAAGGGTGGTATTGGGAAGGTGTGAAAACATACACCATCATTACGAATTAAAAACTAAAGGGCATAACATAGTGGAGATTCTTGAATAAAATTGAGAAAGAGAGAATCCCTTACCTCGGGTTCGACTTCCTTAAAAAGTGTTTAAAACTCATGTATGATGGTTAAAATAGTGTTATGATTATTTTAAAGAAACATATTCTTGTTTATAACACCTTTCATTATCATTCTATAACATCATTTCACCTATTCATTAATAATATTTTGTTAATTCTGTTGTTTTCGGGTGCATTCTTCACATGGTTTCCATGATTGGTTCATGGTGGATATTCATGTCGATTGGAATTGAAACTCCAAAATTATAATGGAATGGTATTTTCAAATTTCTAGAACCATAAATTATACCATTTATCATTCTGAATTCTGACAGGAGGATGATTCATAAGTTAAAACATTATTGATACTTGTTTAGGTCATTTTGGCGATTCTTCGATCATAATGAACTCATTTTTTATAAGTTAATAACATGTGTAAAAAAATAATCTAGAACCTTAAATAAGATATAATAAATAAATTATAATCTGGTTCAACCATAAAAATGGTTTCATGACCAGTCTTGATGGAAGTAAAAAAAATTGAAATCATATCATCCACGATGTCGATAAATCGACGCATCACGGACGGTGTTTAAATTTCTTGAATACATGGGAGAGGAGAAGAAGTATAATAGTGAATCTTCCATAAGCATGATGAAATAAAAAATATGTAAGATACTTCATCATTCATGCCTATTGGATAAGGGGGGTGAGGAAAGAAGAATAATAGAAAAGAAAATGAAAAGAAAAGGAAATAAAACAAAAGATGATGTTTACCTCTTGATCTCTTCTCCTTGAGATCCTTCTTAAGGCCCTTGGATTTGTCCTTCTAGTGAGACCAGCTGGTCTTGGATGTGGGGAAGGTTCTTGAGAGGAGTATTTGGCAGAACATAGGCAAGGCAAAAGGCTTGAGATGAGTGAAGAGAAGAGAGAGTGTGGGGGGTTTATAGTGGAGGAGAGCAGAGCTTTCCCATTATTTTAATCATTATTTTATTATTTTGCCAAAGACAACCAATAATGCTGATTCTTGTGACCAAGAACAGTAATAAGTGTATGTGAGCTTGAACCACTCAAGCATGATGCATAAATTCACTTATTTAGCCTATTTTATAAATTATCAAATTTTACTTTTCACCACAAAATCAAGTATTTCAGAAAAATCTCAAAAATTCACCCTAACAATTTTTCAATGTGTAGAATTAAAAAATAAACACTATTTTTTGAAAATAATTTTCTAAATATTATTAATTTAATTTTTAAATAATATAATATTTTATTCTAAAAACAACAATTTTAAAACATTTATTTACATATTCCAAAATATAGGTATTTCATAACTTCAATTAAATATTATATATATACTATCATAGGTGAGGTTACTATTCATAAGGGTATGTTACTATTCACCAAAAAATTAAATTGGTCTTATCATACTCTAAATAACTTACTGATTGCAGCCTTGTATGTGTTTTTCTGGAAATTCAAAACACAAAAGTGGGAAAATTAAGTTTAGTTCTAATTATAACTATCTACTTAAAACAGTATTTCATGCATTTCAATTTACTTTTAAAACCTTGGGGTGTTACACTTTCTGGAAGAGTCAGGGCGTGCTCCAGATGAGGGATCCTTACTGCTTCCATAAGTTCCAAAAATAACTCCACTAGAGTTTCCCTGGTCCTCCTTGTATTCTTGAACATTTTCCTCCTCAACTGGGGAGTTCCATTCTTTTCAAGTCATGGTATCATCCCTTACAAGGAGATATAATGGACTTTTAGAGGCATCCCCCACCAAGGGAGCAGTTGCCTCCTTGCCCACATTATCTTCTTTAATCTTATAAGAAATCTCAGTTCCCATCTTCTACTTTGATGAATCCTCAACTTCCTTATGCTTGGAAGAACCAACATTATTCGTTTGGACCCTAAGGACGTGACTGCATCCTGAAACTTGATGGCCAACAAGCTTGCAGAAATCACAAAAAGAGGGGATAACTTCATCTTCAAACTCAACATCAATGTTCAATCCATCAACTAAGAGAGTGGAATTGCTTGGCCATGGATGTAGAAGATCAAAATCAACCAAAACCCTTGCATAATACCCAAATATACCTATAATAGTATTATCATCAAGCTTCCGAGGTGCCCCTATATAAGAAGCAACATCATTCAAGATTCAAAGATGCCAAGGAACCCAACTGATCCCATGAATGCGTACCCAGATCTATGCATTAGTGTGCTTTTGATTGTAATTATTGAAATAAATCTCTCATGCTGAGAGCAGAACGGAACCTAGATTGAGATTATAGAAACCAAATTGCGATGCAACAGAATGGTGAAATTCATATTTAAAGATAAGATGAAAGTATCTCTTGCCAATCAGAATTAATTTCTAGTCATTGAAACCCCATATTTGACCACGATTCTTTTTTAAACTATCCACATTAAATGTCTTGTCTCCTTTGGGGAGGGTCAATCGGCCAATTAGTGATAATTGACACAAATTGGGCCTTTCCTGCAAAATAGCTCGATCAATAGAGATAAGAAATCTACTATTTTCATTTTTGGAGATTTGTTGTTCATTCGCAACCATATCAATTAATCTGACAGATCAACTACGACATATATGTCATCCTGGTTGAATCGATCCCTAACCTGATTGTCAGAAAACACAACAACATCCCTGCTAGGGTTCACCATGCACGGGGAAACCAGATTGAGTTGGTCCCCAAGCCAATCATCAGAAGCATCCCTGCTAGGGTTCACTGCATAGACTGCAGAGTCCCCGGAAAAATATGTGGTCTTCATACCAGTAGCATCCGCGAACGAGACATCCTGATGGAGTCAAACCCCAACCACACCATCCTGATGGAGTCAAACCCCAACCGCAGCGTCCATGGTAGACAACTGAGATCTACTGCATCAACACACAAAGCATCCGGAAGACGAATCCCAACCTGATCTGTAGGGTCTGATGACCAATCTGAGGTCTTGTTTAGATCCGTAGCAACTCGATCTGCAACATCTGACGACCGATCTGTTGTATTAGGGTTTATAGCGACCTGATCTACAGCGTTTGACGATCGATCTGCGATCTTAGGGTCCGTAGCAACCAGATCCTCATCGTCCAATGACCGAATTGCAGTCTTAGGGATCAGATCCGTAGCAACACAATCTTCCGTGACCAATGATTGATCTGCGATCTTAGGGTTCATAGCAACCCCAACTGTAGGATCCAGATCCATAGCATCCCGATCGATGCACGAAACATCCGGATGGAAAATATATATATTAATTATAAAAAAAATTAGAAATATATTTGAATTATTAAGAGAAATATTAATTATAAACATCCGTATTGTATTTAATTTATACAAATAAACATTATTTTTTAATAGAAATATAATAGTTTTATATAAATTAATAATATTTTTTATTAAAAACTTTTATCAGTGCTAAAAACAGTGCTAATAAATCTACCGTTTATCACTATTAAAAAATTGACGAAAAATGGCGCATCATTATCAGTGCTCTTTTTAGCGCTGATAAAGGCTAGATTTATCATCACATTTAGCTAGCGCTAATAAATATTACCCTTTTATCAACGCTTTCTGTTTAGCGCTGATAAAACCCGATGCGTCTCTTACCCGAATCTGTGTTAGTGATTTATATTAATTATATACATGCATTTTATAATTAATGTATATGATTAAACATTAAAACTGATTATAAATATGATAATTTTTTATATATTGATAATATTTTTTATTAAAAGTTATACCAGTCTTTTATCACTACGAATAAAAACAATGATAAAGTGAACTTTTATCACCGCTAAAAAATGTGTTGACAAAGAGAAAACTTTTATAAACACTTTAAAAGAACCTTTTATCATTTTTTTTACCCGGCGTTGATAAAGATTCCAATTTTATGAGCACATTCTATTTAGTGATGATAAAGTCGGTGCTATATATTACGCGATCTATAGTAGGGAATGTATTTTGATTTAGAGTTTTCTCAAGATAAACAAAAATACTATAAACCTTGATTGAATTATGATTTGTTCCTTAAAACATTTATTAATAAATCATTAATGCCTGGAGTTCGACAAATTCATATTTTTAACAAAATTGAGAATTATATGTTCTTCAAAATATTTTTTTTTATTGTTTAAAAAAAACCTAAATATGATTTTCAAATAAAACGTTAAAAATAATACTCACCGTTACATTTGACATAGAATTGATGTATACATACATAAATACATGTATATTTATATATGCAAATATAAATTCAAATAAAATAATGTTTAATCAAATATTATTAGTGTGAAAAAAATTCACAATTAATAATATTATTCACCTCATTCACCCCACAAAAATATTATATTTGAAATATCACTATGTGATTTTCATTTATTTAAAAAAATGATTAGAAGGTACACTTGGAAGCCATTTACAAGTCAACGTGAAGGGGTAACAAAATTTAATGTTATTAAATATTAATGCATAACAAAAGGATGTAGGACAAGACAACTTTGCCTCTAAAAGTCAAGCTAAATGGATAAATAAATGTTCAACCCATAATATTATAAAATATTAAAATTAATATATTTAATTTTGTATTTACACATACTTTATATAAATATTATGCATGTTACAATAATCAATGTAAATATTTTCTATGAAATTATTGAATGTAAATTTTGAATTGAAATGATGGGGAATTGCAATATTTGTATTACAATTATGGTTAATTGTAATATTTAAATTATTTGTTATGCTTTTCAAATTTTTGGTTTTCAGTTATGGGTGCTACATGGGTGCAGTTATGCATAGCTGGTATGATATTTATCCGTGATATGAAAAACGATGATAAAAACTGCACTAGCAACGCTAAAAAACACCGATAAATGGGGTCATTATCAAAAAATTTATTAGCACTGATAAAGGTCGCATGGTTTTAGGGTTCTTAGTTTGCCAACGCTGACAATAGCCATTTTTAGCATTGACTAAAGCTCATTATATAGTAGTGTTTCCTATCTCGTTTTTAATGTATTATTTCAAGTGGTCTCTGTTTTTTTTGGATTAGTTCATGTTAGTTTAAGGTTTCACTTGGTTCCCACTTAACCTCAACGTGGTATTATGAAAATACGGGGGGGGGGGTCAAGGTGTTGATGTATTGTCTCCAATGGAAAGACTCCACATAATGAACAAAGTATATTTATAGATCAAGAAATATTATAGAAATATTGAAATAATGTAAATTTTACAAAGTGGGTGATCAAGGTTAACATTAAAATTTAATTGTAGATGATTTTTCATGGTGAAAACCCTTCGTTTCTCTCCACTAAATTCACAACACCATGCTAAAGAGACTCCACATCGCTATGGAACTAGGATGGGAGCAATGGTTCACACATGGTACCTTAGAAGCTCTCTCTCTCTCTCTCTTGAAGGACAAAAACAAAAATGATTTGAATGAATTGAAAATGAGGGCCTTGAGCTAATCATGGTAGGTACCGGATCCATGTGGGTGACCACCAATCTCAGTGAGATCTTCCAAACTTTAATAGTTCGAGTAACCGAGATGGAGCATGACTAGCGATACATGAGACTAATGATAATTGGGTGAAACAAGTTACACCAAAATGATGCCAGATAAGAGAGTGAGAAAATCATCTTGCACGCACGAAAGCAATTGAAATGAAATTAATCAATGATCATTACCCTCCCTTTGCATATAATAGATGGTGTGGAAAAAGTCAACATTATGTAACATGAGCCAAAAGTGGTAAATCAAGTACATACACATTAATGAAGCCTGTTGGGAAGACCTAGCCAGTATGACACAGGCCCAAATGAACAATACATATGGAGAACACATTACAATTAATTGTAACACAAATGTCTCAAATAAATTTATAACGATAAAGCATTACATAAATCATCCAATTTAATTTTTGATAATATGAAATGTAATTTGACTCCAATATATAAACAACTAAAAAACTTCTTCAATTATGATTTTTTCTTTAAAACATGTCTTAATAAATCGTTGATTCCTCAAGTTCAAAAATTTCAAATTTTTAGCAAAGTTGAGAATTATATGTTCTTGAAAATATTTTGGTTATTGTTAAAAAAAATTAAACATGTTTTTTCAAAGAAAACGTTGAAAATAATATCCCTCTTTTGTACATTTGACAAAGAATTGTTATATACATACATAAGTACAAATATATTTGTATTTGTAAATATAAATACAAACAAAATAATGTTTAATCAATTAAGATTAGTGTGAACAAAATGCACCGTGAATAATATTATTCATCTCCTTCACCACACATAAATATTATATGTGAAATATCAGATATGTCATTCTCAATTAATTAAAAAAATGATGAGTAGGTAGACCACGTGGCGGGCCCTTTACAAGTCAAGGTGAAGGGATAATAAAATGTAATATTATTAGATATTAATACATAGGAAAAAGCGGCAGGACAAGACAACTTTTCCATTACAAGTCTTGGTAAATGGATAAATAAATATCACAACCCATAATATTATCAAATATTAATATTAATATATTTCATTTTGTATATAAACATACGTTATATGAATATTATGCATATTAAAATAATTATGATATGTTTCATATGAAAGTACATTTTTAGAAATTTATTTAATAAGTAATATATATATTAGCGCCCTTTTCAAGTCAGGTAAACGGATGAAAAAATGTCACCGCTCATTTCCTATAAAAAATAAAATAAAATAAAATTCCACCACTCATAATATTATTAAATATTGATAAAATAACAAATCATAGGGAAATAACTTGGCCATTCAAGTCAAGGAAAACTAATAAATAAATATTATAACCCCATAAATATTAATAATATTAATAATAAAATACTATGGAAATCCGATGGGTGGATACTTATCCCCGATAGACAAAGTGAAAGTGGGGATTGTTGCCAAGAATGATGATGATGTGTTTCTAATGCATCGAATGACAATGCCGGTAAATTAGTAGGCAATTGGTTCTTCAGTTTGGGTGCCTTAAAAAACACGGTGAAAAACCAATACCACAGATCTGGGTAAGGGATGTGAATGTGGTTATTGTTGCCAAGAATGATGATGATGTGTTTCTAATGCATCGAATGACAATGCCGGTAAATTAGTAGGCAATTGGTCCTTCAGTTTGGGTGCCTTAAAAAACACGGTGCAAAACCAATTCCACATATCCGGGTAAGGGATGTGTCATGTCTTATGAGCGTCAAGCAAAAAGTGCTGATAAAATGAGAACTTCAACAATGATAGCAGAAAGCATTGATAAATATACTATTTATCTGCGCTAAAAACGCTGATAGTGTGTATTATTTATCAGCGATTTCTTTAGCGCTGACAAAAGGTAGATTTATCAGCACTATTTTTAGAGCTGATAAATGTTTTTAATTAAAAATATTATTAATTTATATATATTTATTATATTTATATTCAAAAATAATGTTTACTTGTATACATTAAATAAAAAACGCGTGTTTTTAATTAATATATATTATTTAATACTTAATATATATATATATATATAATAAATTTAATTAAAAAATAAATATATTTATTATATTTATGTATTTAAAATTATAATATATTATATATTAAGTTGGGAGTACAATTACATTAAACACACACACATGCCTGAAGCAAAAACACAATGCACCTCTACCACTAAGGCACACCCCAACTACTATTTAATGTTATATATTTATAATTATATATAAATACTTTTTAAATATGTATATTTATATTTTATAATTATAAATAAATATATGTTATCAATGAATTTGGTCAATTAATGTGTGAATATAATTGACATTCATATGTTATGTATTCATCATGAATGTTAATTTATACATTACATCCTCATTACTATTCATGTTGTCCATATATATGATGATTCGTTTTTTTTTATCTATACTTTACTCGGTGTATATGATTTATTCATGTTCCGATGAAGCTATTATGTTCTCATAAATACTTAAAGTCATGATAAATATATTTAAATAATAAATATATTTATTATATTTATAATTACAGATATTTAGTAATATATAAGTACTTTTTAAAATATAATTATAATTATAATTATATATAACTAATTATATATATTTAAATAAATATAAAATTTAAATAAATTGTTTAAATGATAAATATATTTATTATAATTATAATTATATATAAATACCTTTTAAATATATTTATTTATAATTATAATTATAAATAAATATATACACATATATATATTTAAATAAATATGACTTTAATGAATATATATATATTCATTAGACATATATTTATTGTATTTTTTTTAAATGATAAATATATTTATTATATTTATAATTATATATAATAACTTTTTATAAAATTACAACATATACATTTTAAATATATTTATTATAATTTTTCAATTTTTTAAAAATTATTATATATTTATTTAAATAATTATGAAATTATAATAAATATATTTAATTAATATATTTATTTTAATTTCATAGGTATTTAAATATATATATATATTTATATTTATGACTATATATAATTAATATATTTATTTTAATATCATAAGTATTTAAACATATATATTTATAAATTTAATTATATTTAAGACTATAATTAAAATATATATGTAATAGATATATATTTATACTAAATATATATTTATTACATATGTATTTCATAATTATTTAAATAAATATACATTTATATTTAAATAATTATAAAATTATAATAAATATATTAATTATATATATATATAATTAAATAATTATATTTATAAATAAATAAAAATATTTAAAATTAGAATAGTAAATAATACAAACATATTTAAATCATTATTAAATTATAATAAATATATGAATTATATATCATTATAAAATTATAAATTTGATAAACATATTTTTTATAATTTCATAACTATTGGGATAAATATATATATATATATATATATATATATATGATTATAACTATAAATAAATATATATTTATTATAACTATAAATAAATATATATAAATTTATAGTCATTAAATAATTATAAAATTATAATAAATATATAAAAATATTTAAAATTATAATTCTAAATAAATATAGATATATTTAAATATTTATAAAATTATAATAAAGATATTAATTATATATAATTATAAATATAATAAATATATTTATTATAAATTTATAATTATAAATATATATATATATTTATTATATATATAAATAAAAATAAATATACGTATTATTATTATTATTATTATTATAAATAAACATTTATTTATTATACATATAATTTTATAAATATGTATAGAGATATAAATAATTTATTATCATTATAGTTTTATCAGTGCTTTTTTAGCGCTGATAAAAGGATGTTTTATCAAGGCTTTTTGTTTTAGTACTGATAAAACATACATTCATCAGTGCTCTTTCACTAGCGCTAATAAAAGGTTTACCCACTTTTATAAATAAACCCTAACAGTCTCCTCCTTCTCTCACATGCCTCAAGATCTCGTGGAAGCTAAACTCTGTCATCGAATCCTCCTCCTCCTCTTCCTCCTCCACTATCACCGACTCCTCCTTCGCTGCCTCGAATCCATCATCACCTGTTGTGAAGCCCTCCTCCGTCGTCGCATCACCTCCGCCGCCGAACCGCATCTGCATGCGCTGAACCCCACCTCTGCCATGAACCCTTCCATTACTGTGAACCCACCACCTCCACGTACCCCACCTATGATGTCGAACCCCACCTTTGCTGTGAAGCCCTTCTCCTTTGTGAACCCACCTCTACCACGAACCCAGCTCATCAGGTGCTACCACTGTGAGTCTTTTAATTATCCCGTGCTTTCAGATCCATGTTGACAATCTTTTAATTTGTTATTTAGACATTTTTATCCAGTTTTTGGATGTTACCTTTATGGTTTGGTTATTTTGATATGTGATGTATTATAAATATTTGATGTGATACTCTAATTGTTCTTATCTTATCACGTGTATGTTGAAGGTTAACTAATTATCAAGTTTCTTTGTATGATACCCTAGTACTTGTCTCCAACCCATGAAGATCAGAAGAATGCTTCAAGACTTTTAGTTTCTATATTCTAGTTACACATATGGGTTGACCCTGGTTGATTTGTTGCAGAGAAAAACATACCCAACCCTTTGAGGTTAAGGAATTGTAAATATTTTTTTGACCAATCAAGTAATCTTTTCTTAATGACATAATGATGTGTTTCAATCATGCTAAAAAGGAGGATTATATTTACTAATTCCCAAGGGTATAGAAATTGAAAACGAATGACAATAGTTCAAGTAATTCCATTCTAGGAGTTTCAAATCTAAGGTTTTCTCGAGGGTAAATAGGATTTTTTGGGGAATTCAACACATGCCAAGAAAATTTATTATGGAAGATAAAATAAAAGCATAAAAATCCCATATCTCAATGAACTAGATAATACTACATGGGATGAATTTTAATCAAACATTAATGGATTCCTCCACCAACCTATTGTGATGTATTTCATATGTACTAGGAGAGGTCGGTGATAACACATACTCATACTATTGAGGATGAGGCTTGTACTACCGTTTAGGTGATCCAACCACTACCTACGCAGATTTGGTCATGTATAATTTGATTGAAATTAGGAGGTAAATACAAGAGGGAGATACAAATTTTACATATATAAAAAATGGATGCATAGAATGTCTCACAAATATTCGATAGTTTTACCTTTAAACTCATTAATTCCCACTTAATATAGACACAAAAATGAAAAGGAAGGTTCCAGTGACATGGAATGTTTGAGTCTAGTTTGTGACTACAATTAAAACGCCCCATGTAGTGATGTATCTACTATATAAATTTTTTTCATTAATGGGTGGAATTATATTTTTGAGGGTGATGATTATGTCTATATTGGAGAGTTGGATATGAAAACTAGTTATGTAGAACCTATATTTCTATAGATCATAACCCATTTTTCATGAGTAATTGTGGATGATAGAGAGAAAGATCAGTCAGTAGGTCCTACTGTCCTTGAAATGTTCCTAGATGTATTTCCCAAGGAATTTTCTAGGCAACCACCCAACGGATAGGTTGAGTTTATGATTGTGTTATAACTTGGTGTAGAGCGTATATCTATTCCACCATATAAGATGGATCCTGTAGAGCTATGAGAGAAGAAGGCTCAATTGAAAGACTTCGAGGTGAAGGGGTTCATATAAATGATTATGTCCCCTTAGGGTGCCTTAGTTTTTTGTATAAAAATTCAAATATATCATTGATAATATGTGTGGACTATTAGAGGTTATTCATAGTGATAGAAATGAACTTATATCCTCTTATACGTATTGATGGACTATTTGATCAACATAGAGGTTCTAACGTGTTATCTAAGATCGAGAGAGGAAAATGATTGATATCTGGAGATCATTTTGAGAAAACTTAGGGAACATCACTATATTCCATGATCCCAAAGTGTATGTTTTTGATTGACAATGTACACATCATGGGGAAACAGATATTGGTGGATAGCATATTTTTAGAACCTGAGAAGTTCGATGTTATAGTTTATTTAGAGAGGCCAAAGAATGTTTTTGAGATCCAAATCTTTTTGGGAATATCCAATAATTATCATAGCATCAACCAGGATTCTTCCTAATTGGAAGCGCTAATAAGTCCTTAACCAAGAATGTGGTATGGTTCCTTTTCTTAGATGTTCATGAGATATCCTTCTATGATCTTAATGGGAGATTGATAAAAACACTAATCTTAACCATAAATGAGATGGGTAATGAGTATGGGTTATATTTTGATGTATCAAGAGTCAGGATTTGAATAGTTACAGTCCATGATGGTCATATAGTTTCTTATGGGTCTAGAAAGTTAATGACACATAAGAGAAAATTCCCAAACCATTCCCAGATTTGGAAATAGTGGTGATTTTCATGAGGTGTTATTTGTATTATCTTAAGGGTGAGATATCTTTGGAATAAACTAAAAAAATGTTTCAAATATGGTTAATCACAAATTGAAATGAACCATTGATAGCAGAGAAGGTTTGAATACCTATAGTACTTTAACTTTGAACTAATGTATACAATTAATAAGGGAAAACGTTTTTTAATATACCTTATTGGAAGGATCAAGCTTAGGTAGTACATGATTCAAGCATCAAGTGGTAGATGGTTGCCCACATTGAATAGATGTGACTTTATATTCAAAAGTATCATGTCCAAGTGTCACTTATGTCTTTATCTACCACTTATTCACTCCTCAGTAGTATTATAGGAGTAAACTATAGGATTAATACTATTTATTCATGAGAGACATGATACACATTTTATTTCTTTATATTTTATAAAATTTTGGTTATTTTTTATTCATTTATCCTTTATAAAGTGCCTCTATTGGGATTTATGTGTTTTTGAAAATTCCTAAGTGGTTTTTTAAAAGGATTCAAGTGTTTTGAAATGCTGGTTTCATTTTAACAAGGGGTGTGTGAAGTCTTTAATGAAAATTTGTAAAATACATAGGGTTTTCGCTCATTTTAAATGATTAAGATTATTGGGTTATGAAGTTTCCTTGAATACATTAAAAAATGGAATTGAGGTTTTGTGAAATAGTTTTTGGAACTGATTGGTTTATTTTAAAAAGTGTATGTTATTTTAAAGATTAATTTTCATAAATGGTTGGTTTTTTAATAGGATTTAAGCTATGATTTTATAAATAGTTCTCAAATGACATATGAAATGTAGTTTTTCAATAATCTTTTAAGTTTAGATTTTTATAGAATTAGGAATCCCATTAAATTATATAGGGAAGACAAGTATATTGATAATGACACCATGGAAAGGGTAAATGCACATCAATAATTAGAAGGATTAGATTTCAGTTATATTTTCTCTCCTACTGTAAATCATATATTAATTCCGATGGTTCTCAACTTGGTTTCCATTGAAGGTTTATTTCTAGAACAAATGGATGTCATGATTATATTCCTTCATAGAGATTTGGAGGAACATATCTACATAGATCAACTATAAGGTTTCATGATAAATGTAATAGAAGGTTCGGTTCTAGTCTCAAATGGAGTATTTTTGGGCTTAATTAAGCACCGAGATAGTGCAATTGGAATTTCAATGATTTCATGGTAGAATTAATGTTCATGTAATGTAATGTAAATAATTTCTACTATATGAAGGTGTATTATGATGATAGTTTTGTCATTTTGGTTCTTTATGTGGATGAATTTATCTTAGTTTTCAAAATGAAGGGAACACGGGAAGAGCTGAAGATTGATTTATCTAGAAGATCCCAAATAAAGGAAATTGGTTTTGGAAAGTGGATATTGGGGATAAATATTGAAGGAGACATAAAGTCTATAACTTTTTTTAGCCTTTGTTAAATTTTATATCAAATTTTTTTGTATTTATTTTGTTAAATATTATTATTACCGAATAAAATATGATGGATATGAATAAAGAATGGTTAGATTACAATTGTCTGACAAAAGAGTATAAATATTTTCAAAAGATCATGAATATGACCCTTATATAATCATTTGATTGTGTTTACATTGTTGTTATTCAAGAAAAATTAGTCTAGAAGAGTTTGATGAACACTTGATCTATCATGGAATAGATTGAAGTTATAAATGTTGGAATAAATAGAGAAAAAAAAGAGAATATAGCTAGTGACTGGGATAACACTGCATTTTATGGATCATTTGATATGATTACAAGTGTGGATAATGAAGAATAATGTATCAAGGATGTCATTATAGATGTGAACAATGATGAAGACCGTATTGAGTAAATGACAAGGACAGTTGAAGATGAAATTTTTAATTTCCCCATATTGTTTGAGAAGATAAAGAGTTGTGCAAAGAGGCCATTGTATGGTGATTACAAAAAATATACATCATTGTCAGCCGTACTGAAGCTGTATAATCTGAAAGTAGGAAATGGATGGAGTGATGCCAGTTTTACGGAATTACTTACTCTCTTGAATGACATTCTACCAAAATATAATGAGCTCCTGAGGCGAACATACGATTCCAAATGAATTCTATGGTCGATGGGTATGATCTCTGTAAGAATACATGCATGCTCGAATGACAATACATTGTTTTTTAATGACCAAAAATCACTTATAGAATCTCCAAAGTGTTGTGCTTCTTGATACAAGAATGATGAATATGATCCTATGAAAGTTGTATGGTACTTTCCAATCATTCCAAGGTGTAGGTGCCTATATAGAAGTCATGAGTCTACGGGGCTATTGACATGTAATGCAGATAAAAGAAACAAAGATGGGAAACTACATCACCCGATAGACTCTCCTCAGTGGAAGAGAATTGATCATGAGTATCCAGAATTTGGAAATGAGCTGAAAAACCTTCATCTTGTGGTTTCTATAGATAGAGTGAATCCTTTTGGTTTTCAAAGAAGCACTCACAGTACATGACCAATTATATTGGTAAATTATAACTTTCCACCATGGCTATGCATGAAATGAAAATACATCATGTTATCTATGATTATATCAAGACCAAAAAGAACTAGGTAATGAAATTGATATTTATTTGGCTCCATTGATCAAGGATTTGAAATTATTGTCAGATTGAGGTGTTATGTTGTATGGTTCATATAGACATGAATATTTTACATTGAGATCCATGTTTTACAAGACAATAAATGACATTATTTTTTATGGAAATTTTTATGGATATTGTATTAAAGGAACTCAAGGGTGTCTCTTCTGCGAACAAGGTACACAGTTAATTAGGTTAAAACATTCATTTAAAACAGTATTTGTAGGAAATCAAATATTTATACCCTAATGGTATAAGTACCGATCATAGAAGACATCATTTGATAGAAGTTCGGAAGAACATACAACAACATGTCCACTAATAGGTGATCAACTATTTGAGAAAGTAAAATATCTGGACACTACTTTTGGTAAACCGTTTTTGAAATAACTTATGAAAAACGATTGAAAAATAAGATTAGTTTTATTTTTGAATTACCATACTGGAATTTTCTGTAGGTTAGAAATTTTCTCGATGTTATTCATGTTGAAAAAAAATCTATGTGATAATGTCATCGACATGTTGCTAAATGCACCTGAAAAAACACAGGATGAAATTAAGACTAGGTTGGACATGGTTTACATAGGAATACAAGAAGAGTTGTTGCTAGTGGAGGGTGAAAAATTAACTTTTCTTACTCCATATACTTATACTCTTTCTAGGCAAGAGAGATATCAATTTTGAAACTTCTTGAATTGAATAAAAGTTCCAAAGGGTTATTCATTAAATATCAATAACATCATTTCAATGACCTATTTAAAGTTAAATGGTCTAAAATCACATGACTACCATTTTTTGATGCAAGATCTAATGCCTATAGATTTACGTTGCATTTTTCAAAAGAATTTCCTCATATATTAACCAAGATTTGTATCTTATTCAAAGCTATATGCACCAAAGTTATAAACCCAACGAAATTTCTGACCATGGAAAGAGAAATTTCCATCATATTATATGAATTAGAAATGTCTTTCCTACCAACATTATTTGATATGATGGTTCATTTTATGGTTCACTTGGTGATAGTGATTAAACTATGTGGTCATGTACATTATAGATGGATTTACCCCATTGAACGATATATGAATATTTTGAAAGGGTGTGTCAAAAATTGAAGTTGGCTAGAGGGTTGTATTGCAAAGCGGTTTATTGTTGAGGAAGCAATTGAATTATGTATTGAATAACTGTACGATGTGGAATGAATTGGTCTATTAAAATTTCATCACATTAGGTGGCTTGTGGGGGAAGAAATTTATGTAAGAGATGTTTTCATAATCAATATTATAGATTAATAGCATACCCACTTTTATGTTTTTCATAATAGCTTGGAGGTTACCCCATATGTTGAAACCCATAAATAAATTCTTAGGAATTTTAATCCATCAAGAGCTAAAATATGAATATCAAATACACATAAGGAAACGTTTATAAGATGGTTTCGAGACCATATTTTAAAGGATTCAGATGAAAATATGAATTCAATTTCAGAATGACTTCGATGGCTAGCCGGAGGATCAAGTGTGTATGTATTATCTTATAATGGTTATGTTATTAATGATTAAATGTTCTATAAAAATGATCATGATGAAGACAGTACCATGACAAATAGTGGAGTTACACTCGTGGCTGAAGCGATTCATGTTTTTGGTACTAAGGACATAAATCCAATTTATGTGAATATTCCATACTTTGGCATCATCAAACAAGTATGGGAGTTGGATTATACAACATTCCGTGTGCTGATTTTTCAATGCAAGTGGGTTGATAACAGAAGTGTCACTAAAATAAATGAATTGAGATTTGTGAAAGTTGATTTCAGTAAGGAAGGGTACAAAGATGAACCATTTTTAATGGCATCACAGGAAGTACAAGTATTTTATGTTAAAGATCCCATAAACCTACTGAAAGAACCCGATTCTTCTTTTGAGGTATAGATCTGTCCTTTTTAGTTTGTACTTAAGAAAATGGGGTAAAAGAGGTTGAGGGGATAGCTGCAGGCCTATAACACATCATGACTGGGAACTACATGTCGTGTACTTATAGGTACACTCTGTGTATGGAAGGCTTCATGACATGTAACACCGGCACACAACCACATAATGGTCAGGCTAGATTTTGTATGGACATGGTGTGTAGTCTCAAGTACACACATTGTACTTTTTTTAATGATTAAATCAGCTAGTAGTATTCTTTTTCATCAGATGGATAAAAGGATCATCTGGGTTCGCGAACAGTAGCGCCAAGGGCCATTTTTCATCTCGATTGATCATCCGAACCTCGATTCATTCATCATCAGTTGCGTTTGAACCTGATAAGTGAGCTCTCAATTCCTCTTGGGAATTTCTTTCTAATTTTTTATCTTGAAAAATTTATTTTAGGATGATAATTTATACATGTTTTGTAGAACTACTCCATTCTAGGTCGAAAAAAATCCCAACACCGGACGAAGAGAGTCGTACTATGATGAGGTAGGTGGTCTTGTGCCTTTCTTGAATTGTCATGTTTCTTATTTGTGCCATAGTGCTGCACACCGATGTATAGGGTGTCACCTTTAATGGAATTGACTCATGTTATTTAATAATGTTTATTTTTTAATTTATTAATTGAACTAAATCATGTTTGAGATTGTTTGAATTGATCAAGGGCCACCGCCTGGGTGTGTTCTCCCTTGGATGATAGATGTTTATCCATTTGTCCTAGGATGCCTATGGGTATGCCTTTAATTTTCCTTTTTGGGTTATTTAAAATGAAAGTGGTTGATTGAATGAGGAAATGTTTATACACCAGGCTTAGCCCTGATACATGCTGAAATTATTATACACCGGGTTTTGATTCTGACACATGCTGAAATGCTTATACTCCAGGTTATGACCTTGATTGACTACTAAAATTCTTATATAGTTTTCTTGATCTAGTTTGGTGTTATGTTATACCATGGTTATATGGTTTGGGTTAAACACACTAGGAGCGATACTTGCTTTTTTCCACATTAGGATGTCATGACCAGACTTAGTTACATATTTAATAATAAAATGATAATACTAGTGAGGCATCGAACAATTCAAAGTAGAAGCTTTGATTCAGTATTTACCATACTCGATTACTTTTCATTCTGAGACTGCAGATATTATTACTTTTAGTACTTACTGTTTATTGCTTTTCCTATTGAACAATGATATTCACTGACAGACCGATACAGATCTTTGGTGGTTTCCTACCGATATTTTGTCTCACACCCTATTTCGGTCATTCTTTTGGACCCAAAATGATTAAATTATTGCAGGTGTTGATTAGGGAAAGCACCCTGCTACAGGTACTTGATGTGATTCTTAGGATTCAGAGAGTATGGGATCGAGATGAGGCTTGCGATGCTTCCTAGTCACTAATGTTTTTTTTATGATTTTGAGACATATATTTTTCATTACTGTAGTGTACTTGTTTGGATGTTTTCCTAGAACATGTGATATACTACATCATCTTTTGTATTGAATGAATCTTAGTTATTTATCTTACCAGACAACCGCTATCCATTTCAGTTGTATGTTGGTTACTGATTTTGTTATTGATATTAATATTATGTTGTTTTACACTCTGCCAATAAGATCATAGTTTCCCCACTATCACACCTTAAGACCTCACTACTAGTCATAATCCTATGGTGTTTGGGGAAATGCGCTTGAGGCCATATGACCAACCGGGAATGGGGCACCAGTTGAGTGGGATCCGGATCCAGGATGTTACAAAGTGGTATCAAGGGGAATTTATTTTCTAGTTTACTTTACTGTTTGGTGATGATATAAAGGAAATGGAATTTAGTAACTAGCTGTGTTTGGGAGTAGATACCCCATGTATAGGAAAAATGCAAATTACCTCAAATGAAATAGTATTTTTTTTATTTTGAGCTATTACAATTGATTCGATTTCACTGTTGGGTGACAGACTTGTTTTGTGCTATTATTATTTATATTATTGAGGTTTTATTTTGTTGCAACCTGATGAGATAAGGGTATTTCATATCATGAATCATATAGGGACTTTTTAGAAATCACATTCCATGTATTCTTGCCATTCCATTTAGAGATCATTACTGATTGTATGCTGTTATGATAGATACCATGATAGATATGCCTATTGTTGTGATATTTGTATTGGTATGTGTTATGGTTGAATTGGAGGGATGCCAAACTTTGATCCCTGAGGAGTATGGTCCCTCTTGGATAGAAATTTGAAGGATCACATTTCGTCCATGGGATATAAAATGTGTTGTTATATGTTATATGTGGATGTCTAACTTTGATTAGCGAGGAGTATGAGTCCCCAGGGAATAGAATATGGCACACCATTTATTTATTTTTAAAAAATATGGGTTCTAGGGTATTTTTAGAGGATTACTTTCTAGAAACCTAGACAACACAGTGCGTGGGCTCATGAACACACACCATGTGTTCTTCTTCTCGGGAAGAAAAGAACTTTTTAAGTACACACCATGTACTCTGAGTACACAGCGTGTGGTTTTTGAACATGTTTCCAGCCATGTGAAATAAAACACGTGTTGTTGAGTCTTGATCAGAACAAGCTATGTACCTTATGTACACCCTGTGTAGTTTTACGTAGGAAGACTCGTGTGGCTCTGGACATGTAAAAGTACATGGATAGGAGGAAAGGACTTGAGTACACACAATGTGTTAGCCTGAAATTCCGTGTACATAAGACATTTACAAGAACAATACATGCATACTTACACACCCATGTGAGAGTTTAAAGGGATATGTCGTGTGTCAGGATGACACACCATGTACCTGGGGTGTTTACATGCCCATGACAATAGGATTACATGACACGAACGTGCCAAAGATAAAAAATCAAAACGATCATGACACACATCAAGTGGATGGTACCCTCAGGTGGAGGGTACCCTTAGGCTATGTGTGGACTATCAGAAACTGAACTAGTTGACAGTTAAAAACCAATATCCCCTGACACAGATAGAATACATGTTTGATCAGCTTCAAGGAGCCCGTGTGTTCTCAATAATCAATTTAAGGCCAAGATATCACGAGGTACATGTTTGATCTTTAGACATACCTCTTACTGCATTTTGTAGCAGGTATGGTATGTACAAGTGTGTGGTTATGCCATTTGGTCTCACGAATGTGCCAACAGTCTTCATGGAATTGATTAACTGAGTGTTTCATCCTTACTTGGATTATTTTATGGTGGTTTTCATGGATGATATCTTGGTATATTATCAGAATCAATATGATCATGCCAAAAATATTGATATTTTTTTGAAGACACTGAGAGAGCATCGATTATATGCTAAGCTCTCAAAGTGCCACTTCTGTATAGATCAAATTCACTTACTGGGTCACGTCATCTCAGATATAGGAGTATCAGTGGACCTTGAGAAGGGGAGAGTAGTAGTTACCTGGGAGAATCACAAGAACATCATTAAGGTGCAGAGTTTTCTAGGGCTAGATGGTTACTACAGGCATTTCATACAGGACTTGTCACACTTAGAAATGCTAATTATGAGCTTGAGAAAGAAGGGCGTGAAGTACGCATGTTCAGATTCTTGTGAGATGGAATTTCAAGAGTTGAATGGGAGATTGAAATCAACACTGATACTGATTATTCTAGAGCTAGGCAGGAGTTACACTATGTACTATGATGCATCAGGTATCGGGCTGGGAGTAGTGTTTATGCAGGGGGACTGAGTCATTGCATATGGGTCTTAGTAGTTGAGGACACATGAGTGGAACCATCCAACACATGATCTCAAGATGGACATGGGTTTTCATGCCTTACGGTGTTGCAGACATTAATTATTGGGGGAACATTTTTTGGTGTACACCGACTACAAAAGTCTTAATTACATGTTTACTAAGCATGATCTAAATCTGAGGCAGTGAAGGTGGGTGGAATGAATTCAGTATTTTTAATTCGATCCTGCCACATGTCTAGAAAAGGTAATACGGTGGCTGATGCACTGAGATGGAGCAATCATATGCAGGTAGTGCTTGAGGCTAGTGGAGGGTGGTATCTTATGACATTGTTTTCTGAGATACAATTGGAGGTGCACAACAATCAGGGGAAAATTTTCCTTTCTTCTTTTGATGTGACTTATACCCTCCTAGAAAGAGTGAGGATAAGATATCTATCAGATTCTGAAGGCCTAGTCCTATGGGAGAGTGTAGTAGGAGAAGATCCACCTCCTGGTTGGACGGAAAGTGATGATGATATCCTGTGGATCCATGGACGTGTTTGGGTTTTAGTGGACATACACGATGAGTTGATACGGGAGTTTCATGTTTCATCTTGGGTAGTTCATCCTAGAGTTAATAAGATGTACTGAGACTTTTTCTGTCAGTACAAGTTGCTGGGTATGAAGTGATAGGTGACTAGTGTTGTTAAGAGGTGTTCCACCTGTCAGTAGGTCAAGGTTGAACATCAGCGGTCAGTTGGGATTTTACAACAGTTACCTATTATGGAGTGGAAATGGGATGATGTCACGATGAAATTCATGATGGGTTTACTGAGGTTTCCCTGAGGTAATGATGTAGTGTGGGTGGTGCTTGGTGGACATACAATGTTCGCTCACTTCATGCTGATCAAGGAGACATTCGGTGTTGATGAGCTTGGGAAGCTATATATTCATGAGGTGTTACGACTTCATGGGGTCCCTCATTCTATCATTTTAGATATGGATGACCAATTTACATCTCATTTCTAGAAAAGTTTTCAAAGGTTTCTAGATACACAGGTGCTTCTGAGCATAGAATACCACCCTCAGACTAAGGGCTAGTAAGAGCGTACGATATATGTGTTAGAGAACATACTGTGAGCATGCGTCCTAGACTTTGGGGGATCTTGGGTGAAGCATATTACCATATTGTAATTTCCCTATAATAATAGTTTTTATGAGACAATAAATATGGAACCTTATGAGGCTTTTTAGGGTTGGCCATGCCGATCAACCATGTGCAGGTTGGAAGCGGCTGAGGCAGCTTTACTGGGACCACGTCTTATGCAGGAGACTTCTTAGCAGGTCTATTTGATTCAGAAGTGTATGGATATTGTGCAGTCACATTATAAATCTTATGCTGATCGTCATAGATTACCTCTAGAGTTTGAGGTCGGGGATCAAGTTTTCTTGCATGTTGCATCGAGGTTGGGACACAAGAGAATCAGGATACATAGTAAGCTTTCATCGATATATGTAAGTCTGTTTGAGATTCTAGAGAGGGTCAGGAGAGTTTCCTATCGATTGTAGTTACCTCAGAGGTATGGGGCTATGCATGACGTCTTCCATGTTTTATCAGTTTCAACGTTACTTTTCGGACCCATCTCGCACCTTTTAGCCCAAGGAAGTGGAGTTGTAGGAAAATGCATCATTTGAGGAGCATCCCATTCGTATTGTGGATCATAGCAAGAAGGTTATAAATGGTTGGTCTTTTCCTTTGGTACATGTGATATGACAGAACAACCAAGTGCATGATGAGACTTGGGAGAGGGAGGTCGATGTAATATCACAGTGGCCAGAGTTATTCTCAGATATTTCTTCACCACCCCTAGAAGGGAAATTCGAGGACAAATTGATTTAAGGGGGAAGTATTACAAGAACCCAGTTCTTCTTTTTTAGGTATGTATATTTCATTTTAAGTTTTAACTTAAGAAAATGCGGTAAAAATTGTTGAGGGGTTGGTTTCAGGCCTATTACACAAGGTGACTAGGAACTACACGCCGTGTACTTATAGGTACACGACCACATAAAGGTTGGTCCATATTTTTTACGGACATGGTATGTAGTCTCATCTACATGATATGTACTTTTTTTAATGATAAAATCAATTAGTAGTTTCATTTTTTTGTCAGTTGGATAGAAGGATCTTCTGGGTTTGCGAACAGCAATGCCATGGGCCATTTTTTGTCCCAATTGGTCATCTAAACCCAGATTCCTTCGCCATCAGTTGCATTTGAACTTGATCAGTGAGCTCTTGATTCCTCTTGAGCATTTATTCCTAATTTATTCTCTCAAAAAATATATTTAAGGTTGAGAATTTATACCTATTTTGTAGATCTACTCTATTCTAGGTTGAATCAAAGCCTGAAGCTGGATGAGTAGAGTCATACTACAATGAGGTAGGTGGTCTTGTGCCTTTGGTGAATTTTCATGTTACTTATTTGTGCCAGAGTGACACAAGCCCATGTATAGGGTGTCTCCTTGAATGGAATTAACTCATGTTATTTTCTAATGTTGATTTGGTAACTGATTAATTGAACTAAATCATGTTTGAGATCGTTTGACTTGATCAAGGGCCACCTCGTGGGTGAATTCTCCCTTGGATAACTGATGTTTAGCCATTTGGACAAGGATGCCTATGGGAATGCCTTTGATTTTACTTTTTGGGTTATTTAAAATGGAAGTGGTTGATTAAATGCTGAAATGATTATACATTGGGCTTGGCCCTAATACATTCTCAAATGTTTATACACTGGGCTTTGACCCTATCACATGTTGAAATTCTTATACATCATATTTAGACCATGATTGATTGTTGAAATGATTATATAGTTGGTTTTCATCCAGTTTGGTGTTATGTTATACCATGGTTATATGGTTTGGGTTAAGCACACTAGGAGTGATACTTGATTTTTTTCTACATTAGGATGTTAGGACCGAACTCAGTTACAAATTGAATAATGAAATGAAAAGACTAGTGACACGTCTACAAAGCCAAAAAACAAGCTTGGATTTTGTATTTACCATAATCGAATACATTTCCTTCTGAGAAAACAGATAAGCTTACTTTTAGTACTTACTGTTTATTTCATTTCCAATTGAACTATGATATTCACTGAAAGACCAGTACCGATATTTGGTGGTTGCCTACTAGGATTTAGTCTCACACCCTATTTGGGTCAGGATTTTGGACCCAAACAGAATATATGATTGTATGTGTTCATCAGGGCAAGCGCCCTACTACAGGTACTTGATATGCTACTTAGGAGTTGGAGAGCGTTGGATGGAGCTGAGCCTTGAGATGCTTCCTAGTCTCTTCTATTTCTTCTCTGATTTTCAGACATATATTGTGTATTAATACAGTTTAATTGTTTGGATGTTTTCCTAGAACATGTGACATGCTGCATCAACATTTTTATTGAATTATTCTTGGTTATTTATCTTATCAGACTTCTTCTTTTATTTTCAATTGTATGTTGTTTACTGCTTATTCTATTGTATATTAATATTCTGATGTGTTATACTCTGCCAATGAGGGCATAATTTCCCCACTATCACACCATATGCCCTCACTGCTAATCGGTATCCTCTGGCATTTGGGAAAATGTGCTTGAGGCCATGTGGCCAACCAGGTATGGGGCACCAGTTGAGTGGCATTCAGATCCGTGATGTTACAAAGATCCGGATCCGGGCCGTTAGAAATAGAATCAGAGCTATATCCATTTTATGTTCAAGCAAGAATGTTGGGTCCTTATAAGGGGTGGATTATGGTTATCCCACATTGAAGGAGAAGGAGCATGAATCACCCATTTATTAAATGGTGTGGATACATCTACCATAATGAGGAATTTTCCTAGGGGATGCCTGAGGGTCAGAGCCCATGAAAAGCAAAACCATGTTGGCTAGGCCCAAATCAGAAAATATCATGATCATGGACTGGACTAGTCTATTACACCTAAAGTGGTCGATTGTTCTATTATTGAACAAAACCACTGAAGGGTCACATGAAAATTCAACTAAGGACGAATCTTTCATTAGGAAATCGCAATCATTTCGTAGTGATCCAAATATAGATGGTGTTTTTTTATGTCATAGGATACCATAATGATGGGATATGGATCATCGATAGAGGGGTCAAATCCCTTCAACCTTTAAAAAAGGAAAACATAGTTCCATAATCAGGTTACATTTTTTTGTAATATACATAATGTTACCTCATGTTATTATCTATTTGCTGTTGTATTTATGTACTCTAAATTAAATGTTAAACCACTTCTATAGGAAATGACTTAAGCATGTTTTTGTGCTCCCAATATAGAAGAACAACAAGTCTCCCAACCTACTGATACTCGTAGTGCAGAGGAATGAACTTCTGCACATGTTGATGCTCCCATTCCTGAGGAACAATAGGTTTCTCAACATGAAACTTCTCCCAAATCAGAGGTACAATGACCATATGCACATGCTGATGCTACTAATCTATAAGAACATATTGATGATGTTGATTCTAGGGAAATGGTAGGAAATGAAGGAGTAGAGACACAGAAAAAACAAGAGTGCCATAGTTTGACGGTGTTAGAAAAAATTGGAACACCCCATAGATTTATAAAAAAAAATAATATTGAATTCATGAAACACTGAGTCTCTACAAAACACCACTTTCTTATAAACTATCCAGTAAACATAATTTTTCTAGAACTATGATTTGAATTTCAAAAAACTGACATACACGGTTGCATTTAATAAGATATTTAGGGTCTCTTAGGACCAACTTACATGTTTTGGTGAATAGTAATGTACCCTTCTGAATAGTAGTATGATCCTTAGGAATAGTAACCTCACCCATGAATGTATAAATAAAATTTATACACCTTATAAATGAAATAGAGTATTTTAGAAATTAATTATTAAGTGTTGGTTTTTTTGGTGCAATAAATATTTAATTAAAATTTTAAACAAATAAACAAATTTAAAATAAAATACACATTCATAAAATTTATCCTTCAATAAGTATTTTTTTTCATAAAATTTTAGGATAATTTTATTAGACCTCAGTTAATTTTTGAAAGTATTATAAAATCAGTTTTAAATTTAAAATATGTATTTTTTCAAGTAAATAATGATTTTATTTAAAAATTAAATTTCTCTCATTTAGAAAATTATTTTGATAAAATGGAGTTCATTCATATATTCTACACATTAAAAAATGGGTAGGTTGATTTTTTTTTGGAATTTTCTAAAATACTTGATTTTTTTGTGGATAGGAAAGTACAATAATTTACTATAAATGATAAATACATGATTTATTGAGTCATAAGTGATATAAGGATGATGTAAGCACACTTGGTTTGAAATAAAATTCTATTTTCATTGTTTTATTCACAAGAATCAAAACTATTTATAGTATTGATCCAAAAATAATAAAATAATGATTAAAATAATGGGAAATAACTCTTCTACTCCACTATAAAAGCCACCCATCACTCCCTCTTATCTTCACTCCTATCAATCCTTGTGAATAATATAAATTCTGTTGAAATATCCTCCCAATATCCTCCCCACATCTAGAATCCTTTGGTCTCTTCAAAAGACCAAACCCTCTCCCCTAAATAGGTTCTTAAAGAAGATAGATTCAAGAGGTAAATTCCCCTTTTCATTTCTTTTATTTTCCTTCAAGTTCCTTTATTTCTTTTTCTTTCCTCACCTACTTTCCTCCAAATGTTATGATAACTACAATATCTTACATTTACTATAATTTTGTTATGATAATGGAATAATTCATAATCATCTGTCCTTTCTCCTCTTTTTATACTAGAAATGAAAACACCATCCAAGATGTGTTAATTAATCACTTTCAAGGACGACGAGTTTTCAAATTCTATTACAATATTCAATTATAGTGATGAAACCAAATTTTATTGTTGAAAAAGATCATAATATATTTAATATATCCTATATAATGTTCTGAAATCAGTTTTGTACACAAGGTATTAATTTATAAAACAAAATGGGTTTGCGGTGATCGAAAAACCACTAAATTAATCCAAGCGTTTATCATTAAATTTTATCTAATGATCCATCCTCAGCCAAAGTAACCAAATGACTCATATGATCATTTAAACTTCTTTATGAACATTAATAACATATAACATCAATTTTTTAATTGAATTCTTATTTTACATTAACTTTTATACAAATGAACCGATCTTGAAAACTAATGAAACGAGCACTCACAAACAACGAATTCGAATCTATTAGCCCATAAAAAAGACCATAAATGAACTTAATAAAATTACATAGGATCAAATAAAGGTTTAATAGGTTCTGAATTAAGTTATTAATAATTACAATTTTATATTCCAGGACCTTAAGACCAAGAGTGGAACATATTTAGACATAAGGTAAGGTTTTTCTATCTAAACCTCCATTTTTCGTTCGGGTTACTCTTTATCTTTCTTAATCCCAATTAAATTCTTATTTATTTTTATTTAATCATAATAAATTCTATTTTAATGTTTTATATATTTTTATCTTCTAGAATCCTTATTTCTTTTATGGTGAGTTACATATTTTAAAAATATATTTTAAAAGTCCTTCCCGACAAATAAGCCATTTTCAATAGAATTTCTCAAATTCATACCTATACTCAAGGAACTATATAATCTGTTTTTAGAAACATTTTTTTATAAAATAAATGTTTTTATTATGAAAAACTAACTTAATTCACTTTTTTTATACAAATTTTTTCCAAAATAACTTTTCTTTTCAAAGTAAAAGGGTATTTATCTCAAGAATTACTTGATGATTTTATAAGAGTATTTTCACATATTTCAACACCCTTATTGATTATTATTGGATTAATATTTTATGATATCATCTAACATATTTTATTGAATGGTTTATGAATAGTTTTGTTGTGGTTGTGATATCTTGATACTATTCACCACATTACATCGAAAGGTTAGAATTTATGTTTAATGATTGGGGAAATCTATTTACATTTCATATGTTAGTTTTAATATAAATGTATATATTGTTTATGTTTATCCCCATTCATATGTGGAATTAATTGGAATTATTATGTGATGGGTGGGTCCCTCTATATTTGCTCGATGCATCGGTAGGTCTCATGAGACAAACTAATGTCTTGGCACAAGGCCTTGATAGAATGGTTATTATGGTCTTGGCACGAGACCTTGACAGTGTGATTACAGTGTTTGGAATTATGCATTGCCTCATTATGAAATTAGATATTGATAGTCCATGTGATTATTTAACTAAAATAATATCAATGGTTATGTTTTATGTTATTATTTAATCAGTTCGTATTGCTTCCATATTATGCTCAAGTATATTTTTTAAGGCATGCATTTTTAGTTATTCATCTTGCCTAGTGTTTATGTTTATATTTTCTTTAGTTGTATTATTTACCCTTAATGAGAATCTAATATCACCCATTTCACATGTTTTAATTTCTCAAGGTTGTGAATAAGTATATTATGAATGACTTTCAAGGATAATCTAGGAGATTATGCATGATTCAAAATAAGTTGATATGTTATTTTTTCCTTTCAAGTTGTAATGTTGAACTTATGCATGTATCTGGTTTTACAATACTACTAAACTATTAGTTTTTTGGGATAAAAATTTCATATAATCATGTCAATGTAATCAAATAAGGTACCAACTCCGAGAAACATGGGTCGGGTCCTTACATTAGGAATGAGAGGATGTTTAGTAGAAACATTAGAAAATAGATTTAGAAAATATAGATTATGGAAGAAAACCATAAGATAGTATTATAGGATAAACATAAAAGAACATCCTTTAATTTTGGTAAGGAATATATTATGTGAATCTTTATAGAAAATATATCCTGATATAGATAATATAAGTGGATGTGGTTTTGGCACAGATGTACCTAGGAGTAAAAACTCTGACAAGGAGTTTTGGGCTATACCCAAGGTATCATGGTACACGAAAACAAGCCTTACTGCACACCTGGTTTGACACTCCTGGGGGATATGCTTAGGTTAATTCACATTTTCTTTACAAACCATTATGAAGGAATTAAATGTAATTTTTTCCTCAAAGAAACCATTTTTATGACTATGATATTAACTATGGATAGGATTTCAATTTATGAATAGTATTTTTCTAAGTTGATATTATACATTATGATTCATAACCTAATATAGTGAATTACATTATTTAGAAATGAATACTAGTGGAAGGAATGAAAACCCCATGAATATGCATACCCCATCTAGGGATTTCCCTCTGATTCAAGATAATGATATTGGTTCTGGTGTCGTGACTAGTGATGAGCAACTTATAACTATACTGGGATATTCGACTCATGTTATTAATAATAACCTTACCCGTATGAAGAATCTAGATCCACTTCATAGAGGAGATATGTTAGACCGCTTTGCAAGAAAACAACCTCCATTATTCAATGGGAATACTAACCCATTCATAGAGGAGTAGTGGATAAGTTATTTAGAGAAGATATTTCTCATTTTGGGATGTAACAAAAGAGAGAATGTTATCAAGGAATTTTATCATCTATCAGGAGATGCAGATCAGTGGTGGTCTTTAATTCAAAACAAAAAGGAGGAGTAAGAAATAAAATAAATATAATGGAGGGATTTTAAGGAAATATTCTTATAAAAACACTTCACTTGTGAACAACAAGAAGATATGGAAATACAGTTTTTGAATCTAAGGCAAAAAGAGGATAAGAATGTTTCAAAGTATGAAGCTAACTTCACAAGTTTAACAAGACATTCCAAGGACTATATACGTAATCCACAGAGCAATATTTATCGATTATTTTATGTTTTAAAAACATTACTCTGAAGTAGGGGTGTCCAGACCCGACCCAACCCGACTCGACCCGACCGGGTCGGGTAAGGTTGGGTCGGGTTAAAAAATTTATACCACAGGTTGGGTCGGGTTGGGTTATATCATGGTTGGGTTGGTTCGGGTCACAGGATGGGAAAACATTGACCCAACCTGACCCAACCACCCTGACTACTGTGAGTAGCCTCTTCGAACTTCACCCTCTCCCCCTGACTCTTGACCCAGTTTCCCCTCACTCTCACCACATGTCACTGTCTTTCTCCTTTCCTACACCATCCATTAAGTCCATGCCATCACCCACCATTACATGAATACTCTATTAATCACATAGATGATTGAATCTTACATGAAATTTCTATGAAAAACATAAAATAAATTCAATGTAATCGAGACATGTGAAATTAGGAAAAAAAAAATGCCCGATCAACAAACAAAAATATGATGATAACTGGATTTCATTTGATTTTTCTACAAAAACTAAAGAACAAGAAAAAAACCAAAGGAAGATAGAACAATTTTAATGATTAAAATATCTGACAATGGAGGATCGACTAAGAAAATGATCATTGAATATCTCCCTCGCCCTCAATAGTCCAGTGTATCCACCACGCCGCACCAGCATGTACCCCTACCTCTTCCACCACCTCCATCTCCATCGCGCCTGTGTGCAGTGCCAAATCTATCGGTGTCAGGAACTACCCCATTCTCATCACCCTCTTGGCCTCAACTTGAACCTCCTCAAACCTTGATAACTACTTGCAGGCAATCAAATCAAATCATACCATCGAGTCGCATACTGATGTTTTTTGTGGTCGATTTATTACTGGGTGGAGGATGCAGGCATTCCCTAGTGTGGCGAAGAAGATGAAGCAGAGGAATACGTAACCCGATCAAACCACGGGGTGATTTCCAAAAAAGAACTAAACAATTTTTTTTGTCGTAACCCGGTCAACCTATGGTTTGGGATCATAAAAAAACACCAAACAATTTTTTTTCCTGAACCTGATCAACCCGACCCGACCCAACCCGATTTGAGGCAGGTTGGGTCGGGTCGGGTCTGAATCCAAAAACATCTCTGACCCGACCCGACCTATTTTGCTTGGGCTGGGTCCAAAATAGCCCTCAACCTGACCCAACCTGACCCATGGACACCCATACTCTGAAGGGAACTAGTCTCCCAAAGTTTTTCATCATATGAAGATATAGTATCATGTGCTATCAAGATAGAAAAAGATTTTTCTAAGTCTTACAACTTTAAAGGAAAACAAGAGAAGAAGAGGGATACCAAAAAATCAGGAGAAGGAAATAATGAAATGGGGAAGAAGAGACGATTTTATTTTCTACTCGGTGATAATTGTGGGATGAAACACCCCAGTGCATACCTATAGGGTATGAGTGTTTGTTACAGGTGTGGAGAAAAAGTTCACCACTCTGGTGATTGCACGGGGAAAAAGGAAGCTACCGATTTTTGATGATACAATTTCAAGGAGACGGTACATTATGAAAATGATTGTCCTAAGTGTCAATAAAATATTCCCCCATGAAGGCCAAGCGATCAAGGTCAAGCTTATGTTGTCACAACTATTGTGGTTGAAGTTCCTAATGATGTGGTGGCAGGTACTTTAATCGTTTCCTCAAACTTAGCCAATGCTTTCTTTGATTATGGATCATCACATTATTTTATATCTTCCCAGCTTTCTAATAAAATTAGATATTTCCAATTTCATTCAATAATGGAGTTGTTAGTAAAAACTCATAAGAGAAGTATCATTGCAACAAAGATGTGTCAGTCAGTCCCTATTATGTCATATAAAGGTGCTTTATCTACTAATTTTATCATCATACCCATGATTTACTTTCAAATAATCCTTAGTATAGTTTGGATTTCAAATTATTATGCGAAAATATATTATAAAAAGAAGGAAGTTACAATTTTTAGAATGATGTAGAATCCCTTATCATTAGGTAGAAGCATCACTATCTAATTCTCATCTAGATCCACCCTCAGTAGCTCTACTGAATTCAATTCTTGTGGAGGAAGAGAAAATGATTCCTATGGGTGAGGAAAGAAATATTCAAATTGAGAATGTACCTATTCTTCAAGAATACATTGATTTATTTCCATATTATTTACCTAGACATCCTTCGGAATGAGAGATTGAGTTTTCTATTGATTTATTTCCTGGTGCAAGGCCTATATCAACAACTACTTATAGAATAACCCTAGAGGAATTAGTGGAACAAAAGAAACAACAAGAGGAGTTGAGTAATAAGGGGTTTATTCACCCTAGTGTTTCTCTATGGGGTGCTCATATTCTTTTCATTAAGAAAAAAGAAGGATCTATGAGGTTGTGCATTGACTACAGGGAGATCAATGCTATTATGATAAAAAACAAGTATCCTCTTCCTCACATTGATGATTGATTTGATCAACTTCACATAGCCCAATATTTTTCAAAGATTGACCTTCGATCTGGATATCAAAAGTTGAGTGTGAGGAAGGAAGATATTCCAAAGATAGTATTTCAAAACAGGTATGTGTATTATGAGTTTAAAATGATGCCTTTTGGACTGACCAATGCACCCTCTGTTTTCATGGATCTAATGAATAGGGTTTTCAAGGAATATCATGATGACTTTATTGTGGTATTTATTAATGATATCTTGGTATCCTCCAAAATCTATTAAGATCATGAAAATCACTTGCACATTAGTTTGAATACTCTTAGAAGAAATGAATTATATGGGATGTTTAGAATGTGTGAGTTTTGGCTTCAATTAGTTTCTTTTCATGGCTATATTGTCTCTAAGAATGGAATATCCATTGATCCTATAAAGAAAAAGGCTGTTCAAGAATGACCTAAACCAACGAATGTAACTGAGGTACATAGTTTTATTAGTTTAATAGGTTATTATCGGTGTTTCATTCAATACATCACCCGATTATCCAACCCGTTAACCATGATTACTCACAAAGGGGTTAATTCGTATGGACAAAATAATGCGAGGAATGTATTGAAGAATTAAAGACGATATTAGTGAATTCTATGATCCTAACTCTTCCAATGGGGAATTATGAGTTTGTGATCTATAGTGATGTATCAAAGAAAGGACATGGTTGGGTCCCTATGCATAATAATAGAGCTATTTCCTATGCATCAAGGTAGTTAAAAATTCATGAAAAAAACTATCCTACTCATGATATTGAGTTAGTAGCTATAATCTTTGCTCTGAAGATATGTAGACATTTCCTTTATCGAGAATGATGTGAGATATATACAGATCATAAGAGCTTGAAATGTTTCTTCTCACATAAATAACTCAACACTAGGCAAAGTAGATGGCTCAAACTACTCAAGGATTATGATTGTTCCATACATTACCAACCATGAAAGGAAAATAAGGTAGCTGATGCATTGGTCAGGAATGATCATGGAGTTTTAAAAAAAATGAGGATTTAAAGGGATCCTGTATTCATGGATATTGTATGTATGGACATGAGAATTATTAATGAAGGTGAAATATTATTACTTTTTCATTTGGTAACCCTACTATATTTATTGGAAAGAATTAAAAGTTCTCATTCCAATGATGAGAATCTTCAAAAGTGAATTAATGCTGTGAATGATGGGAAGTTGCAAGACTTCATATATGAATATGTAATTGTGAAATTTGGGAGGAGGATTTGTGTTCTAACTATACCCGGGCTAAAAAAGGAGTTATTGTATAATTCCAATAGTTCAAATTTTTCTATACATCCTAGTATTACTAATATGTATAGGTATTTGAAGGAACATTTCTAGTTGGATAACATGAAGAAGGGAATTTCAGATTATGTATCAAGATGTTTAGTCTTTCAACAAGTGAAGGCTGAATGACAACATCCTAGAGAATTCATGAAACCTCTACCTATTCCTACATGGAAATGGGATAACATCACCCTGGATTTTGTAATCAGATTACCCAAAACACCAAGAAAGAATGATGAAATATGGGTAATTGTTGATCAAATTACAAAATATACACATTTTCTCACTATAAGGGAGGATTTTTCACTAGAGTGCCTTGTGTGAATCTATATCAATGAATTTTTGAGACTTCATGGAGAACCACTCTCAATTTTTTCTGATCATGATCCATGATTCACATCGAAATTATGGAAAAGTCTTTAAAAATCTTTGGATACTGAGCTTCGATTTAGTACTGCTTATCACCCTCAAACTAAATGGAAATTAGAAAAAACGATCTAAAATTATGAAGACATGTTGAGATCATGATCACATGATTTTCAAGGTATATATATTCAGTATTTACCTTTGGAGGAGTTTATCTACAATAATAGTTTCCATTCAAGTATTCAAATGTAACCATATAAAGCAATGTATGAAAAGTGATTTCACACACCAACATGTTGGGTTGAAGTTGGTGAAAGGAAGACTGTGGGACCATAGCTTATATAGGAAACAATAGTGAAGGTGAAGACTATTCAAACCCATATAAAATCATATCAAAGTAGAAAAAAGAGCTATGCTGATAATTGAAGAAAGGATTTGGAATTTCAAGTGGAAGATCATGTTTTCTTAAAAGTATCTACATGGAATGGTGTTATAAGATTTGGGAATAAAGGTAAACTAATCCACATATACATTGTTACTTTTGAAATTATGGAGAGCATTGGATATGTGGCTTATTGATTGGAAATACCACCTTCCCTTTCTAAAGTACACAATGTGTTCCATGTCTCATTCTTGAGAAAGTACATGCCATACCCAATGCATGTACTTACTTCTGAAGGTATAAAATTGGAACCTGACTTATCTTGCTATGAAGAGCCTATTAAGATTCTAGAAACTAATGAAAAAGTGTTGGGGAATCAGAAAACACAATAGTTAAGGATACATTGTAAATATCCTAAAATTGAAGAAGCAGCATGGGAGCTCGATCAGCTTATGATGAAGAACTACCCAAATATTTTTATGAGGTAGCAATCTAAAATTTTGAGGACAAAATTTTTATAGTGGGGAGAATGTAACACCCCAAGGATTTATAAATAAATTTAATATTTAATCAATGAAGCAATGAATCTCTACAAAAAACCACTTTTTTATAACCTAGCCAGTAAACATTACTTTTCTACCTCTGTGATTTGAATTTCAAAAAACTGACATACACGGTTGCGTTCTGTAAGATATTTAGAGTATGATAGGATCAAATTAATTTTTGTGTGTGAATATTAATGTACCCTTATGGATAGTAATAAGATACTTAGGAGTGGTAACCTCTCTCATGAAATTATAAATAAAATTTAGGCACCTTATAAATGAAATAGAGTATTTTAGAAATTAATAATTAAGTGTTAGTATTTGTGTGATTAATAAATATTTAATTGCAATTTTAAATTAATAAATTTATTTACAATAAAATAAATTTTCATAAAATGTAGTTTTAAATAAATATTTTTTAGTTCTATGTTTTTGGAATAATTTTATGAGACCTCAATTAATTTTTGAATGTATTATAAAATCTGTTTTAAATTTAAAATATGCATTTTTCAAGTAAATCATGATTTTATTTAAAAATTAAATTTATCTTATTTAGAATATTATTTTCATAAAATGGAGTTAATTTTTAAATTATAAACATCAATAAATTGTTAGGGTTAATTTTTGGTATTTTTCTAAAGTACTTGAATTTTTTTTGAATAGTAAAATATGTTAATTTACGATAAATGCTAAATACATGATTTATTGAGTTATAAGTGATGTAAGGATGATGTAAACACACTTGGTTAGAAATAACATGCACATATTACTATTTTAGTCTCAATAATCAAGACTATTCATAGTCTTGAGACAAAATAACAAAATAATGATTAAAATAATGGGAAATAACTCCTCCCCTCCACTATAAAAGCCACCCATAAGTCCCTCTTCTCTTCACATATGTCCAGCCTTGTGAATTATCTAAATTATGATAAAATATCTTCCTAATATCATCCCCATGTATATCATTCCTTTGTCTCTTCAAAATATCAAAACCTCTCCCCTAAATAGCCTCTCAAGGAAGGTAGATTCAAGAGGTAAGTTCCTCTTTTCATTTCATTTATTTTCTTTCAAGTTTCTTTCATTATTTTTCTTTACTCAACACCTTTCCTCAAAATTTTATGATAAATGTAGTAAATTAAATGTACTAGATTTTTTTTATGATAATGGAATAATTCATCATCATCTCTCCTTTCCCCTCCTTTTATACTAGAAATGAAAACACCATACTAGATGTGTTAATTTATCACATTCAAGGATAACGAGTTTTCAATTTCTATTACCATCATCAATTCTGGTCATGAAACCAATTTTATGGTTGAACCAGATCATAATATATGTAATATATCCTATGATATATTTTAGAATCAGTTATTTACACATGGTATTAATTTATAAAATAAAATGAGTTTGTGGTGATAAAAAAACAACCAAATTAATCCAAAAGTTTATCATTAGAATTTTATCTAATGATTTATCCTCACGCAAAGTAACCAAATAAATTATATTAAAATTTAACCTTATTTATGAAAATTAATAACTTATAAAAAAATTCTATAATTCAATTTTCATTTTACATTATCTTCCTTACAAACGAACCAATCATGAAAACTAATGAAACGATCACTCACAAATGATGATATTGAATCTATTGAGGAAAAAAATGACCATAAATGAACTTAATAAAATTACACTAAATCAAATACATGTCTAATAGGTTCTTAATTAAGTTATTAATAAGTCTAATTTCATATTCTAGGACCTTAAGTTCAAGAGAGGAACATATTTTTACATAAGGTAAGAGTTTTCTACCCAATCCTCCATTTTCTTTCGGGTTACTCTTTGCCTTTATTAATCCTAGTTAAATTATTATTTATTATTATTTACTCATAATAAATTCAATGTGAAATATCTATATATTTTTACCAACCAAAATAATTATTTATTCTATAGGGAGTTACATGTTTTAAAAGGATCTTTCAAAAATACTTCCGGATAAACAAGCCCGTTTCAAGGGAATTTCTCAAATTCTTACATATTTTCTAGGGCAGTATATAATATATTTTAAGCAACATTAATTTTTATAAAATCAATTTTTTTATTATGAAATAATACCTTAATTCATTTCTGGTTTTATATATTTATTTTTCCAAAAGAACTCTTCTTTTCAACGTAAAAGAATATCTTTCTCAAGAGATACTCGATGATTTTATAAGAGTATTTTCACTTATTTCAACACCCTTGTTGACTATTATGGGATTACTATTTTATTATATCATATAACATATTGTATTCAATGGTTTATTAATATTTTTACTATGAATGTGCTATCTTTATAGCATTCACCATATTACTTCTAATGGTTAGTGTTTATGTTTAATGATTGGAGAAAGCTATTTACATTTCATATGTTAGTTTTAATATGAATGTATATGACATTTATGTATATCCCCATTCATATGAGGAATGAATTGGAATTATCATGTGTTTTTTGGGGCCCACTATATCCCCTCAATGCATTGGTATGTATCATGAGGCAAACTAGTGTCTTAGAATGAGGCCTTGAAAAAATGTTTATTATGGTCTTGGCACGAGGCCTTGATGGTGTGATTATGATGTATGAAATTATGAATTTATTCATTATGAAACTAGAGATTTATTATCCATGTGATTATTCTACTAGTAAAATATCCATGCTAATGTTTTATGGCATTATTGAATTAGTTTTTATTCTTTCCATATTATTCTCAAGTATATTTTTAATGGAATGCATTTTCAGTTATTCATCATGCCTAGTGTTTATGTTTATAATTTATTCTACTATATTATTTACCCTTACTGAGCATTTTATATCAAACTTTCACATGTTTTATTTTCCCCAAGTTTTGAAGATGTATATTATGAATGACATAGAAGGATAATGTAGGAGATTATGTGTAACACCCCGAGATTTTATGAAAAATATTCTTTTTAATTTCATTAATGTCTTGTGTTGTACGCTACACCAAAAGGATCTTACACAACATGCATCCTTGACTTTCCTTCCATTACACGCAATCACGACCTTCCTCGATAGCGTGTGTAGTACGCAATACCGAGTTTTACTAAACAATGATATGCTATTAAAATATTATTAAAACTAGCCGTTATGAATAGTAATAACCACTTTTTGAAATTTTGTAAATTTTATTTTTCAAAATGGACTTGATTTTTGGATTTCTAATATCGAAATTAGATTAGGGTGAAATTTTGGTACTTTTCAGATAACTTTCATTTTCTGATGAATAGTGAAAATTACTAAATTTTAATTAAAAACAACCTTTTTAATAGAAATAATTAATAGTGATAAATTATTAAATTGAGTGGTTTTAAATTATATTTAGAATATATTTTTACAATTTAATACAATTTCGGTCATTGGATGTAATTTCACATTTAAACCAGACATAAACAAGTGTCAATCTTTTGATAGTTATTATCTCTTAAGAACACGCTATTTGTTTTGACGACGAGAATTAATTTTTAAATTAATTAATGCAACTGATATGTCTTGAATTTGGTAAAATAGACATCATTTTTGAGTTCATAATATAAAATATAGCTTAGGCCTAATTTTTGGTATTTTTCTGGAAACTTTCATTTTTTGATTAATAGTGAAACCACTAAGTGGTAGTTAAAAAATTGAATTTTTCATAAAACATAATTTTACCTCTTCTGTGAGTGGAATTTAGAAAATCCGAGAGACACGGTTAATATCAAGGACTAAAATTTGGTTAAATGAGATGAAAATAATTTTTTGTGAATAGTAACTTTTTACTTTTATTTACCACGGTTAAAAGTAAATAGGATAATTAAGGGTAAAAATGATATTAGTATTACCCTAACACATGTCCTAATTCTATTGGATAAGTGTAATTCGACCAAAAACAACATTAGGAATAAAATATGACCATTTAGGCCCACTTGGATTAGATTAGGACATTTATTATTAATTTATTTAAAGAAGGGTTAAAATAGTTAAAATCAATGTTTAATAAGTAGATAATATTTAATATAGGTTTATACATAAGATAAATTCTACTATAAATATTCATTAGAAAGATAAAAATATTTCATACATAATGGTAATTTATTTGTAATTTTTAGACATTAAATAATTTAATTTATTTATCACACAACGATGATGCAGTAATTATCTTATTAACGAAATATTGACATAATTGATGTTATAAATACCTAAATAAATGTAATTTGAGACTTTTTATAAATTCCAATAATTTTATAGGTTAATATGACATGTTAGTATTTATTTAAGAAACTTTTGTGGAACTAATCATTCTGTTATTAGTTTCAAAAAAAATCAATTATTAAATAGTGTCAAAATTGACATAAAATAGTTTTTAAAACAAATATTATATTATTAATTGTTATTTTATTTCTAAATATCTAATGTTAGGCCAAATGACTTAGATAAGGTTATATAAATTAATAATAAACAACTTGGGGTTCGTTTGGCTTGTTATAGTAAGTTTATTAACCTTATAGTGTAAGAACACAAAAAGACACGGTAAAAGTAAAATTATCTAACTTAAAGTTAAAATTAAATGATAAGGTTAAAATAATAATCTAAACTTGTCCAAATTTTATTGGATGAGAGGATTTCGACCCATACCCACCTTAGCTTCGAAATAAATCAATTTTGAGCTATTTAAAACCGAATATCTCTTTATAATAAAATAATATTTTTAGTTTTTCCAAAGGTACCCCTCTCCTCCCTTATAAAAGGGCACCTCCTCCCTCTCGTCCTCACACCACTTTGAGACTTCATTCTCCACCAACCTCTGCCAAATTCTCTTCTCCCTTTCCCTAGAAACATCCTATAGGTCCTGGTCTTCTTCAAAGACCAATTTTAGTGCCCTTAGAGGAGGACTCAAAGAGGTGCTTCAAAGAAGAGGTAATGTCCGTTACCGATTATTTCAACTTTATTTCTTCTTCCAATTCTTCTTCTTAGATTTTTTCATTACTAAGAAATAACATCAGTATCAGTCATATACTTATATGTTGTTATAATTATTAAACAACCCTATTTCACCATTTATCCATCTTACGGAAAATGAAATCACCACGCGTGCGTGCGTACGGAATACCGTCTCGACACCGTGGTGTAATCTATTTTCCATCACCACCTTACTTGGATGGGTATAATGGTTCAAATAAATAACTATATATGATTATTGTAAAGTGATATTGATTCTGTAATAGTATACATACACTCCAATACAATTCCACGATCTTGGGAATTATATCATCGCTCGTGCGTACGTATGGACTACCGTCTCCACGACGCGATAAGATTCACTCTCCATGTTAACCATTCATGAATGATTATAAAGTATATATAATGAATAATAATGAAATATATGACATAATAATGATACTGGATTTATGTATATATATATTTATATCATTTACTTAATTCCATTTAATTCAAAAGGGAAACGAAAACAACGTTCAAGCGTACGTACGGCCTACCGTCTCCATGAACAATGTATTTCATTCCTTTTATCGATCTATAATATATATGTATATGATGAATATATATTATACATAAATAATTTTTTACAATATGGAATTATGTAAATCAGGATATAAGTAATAATATCAAGAACAACAAGTCGAAACAAATACGATAAATAAAATGATTTTACCCAAAACGCTGCTTTAACATGGAATTTACAAAAGAAAGGGTAATATAAAGTCATAAGTGAAACATATATGATATCATAACAATGAATATGATTCTTTAAAAGCCAATGACATTATTTAAATCATTATACAGGCGGTTCAGATATGTATGAAGCATATCGGACCTATGGTAAGGGATAATTTTTCAAATCTCATTTTCATTCGAGATTGCTTATTAGTAAGTATTTACTGGGGTTATTTATATCATCCATGTCCATGTTTTATAAAAGTGTTTTCATGTATGTTTCAAGTCCTTTTTACCCATTTTTACTTTTACTACATGGTATGTAAGGAATCATTCTTTTGTTTACGCTACGAGGTACTTTTTGACTTTTCTGACAAAAGTACGAGGAGAATGCTATTTTTAACTTATTCGTTATGAACGGATTTTTACAGTTTCATAATACCTAATTTTCATGAAGCTTACTCTACATGACTTTATGACTATTTTCAACAAAATACTTTTATTTTAAAAGTGCATTGCATTTTTTGAATAGAAAATGATTTTGACGAAGAAAGGACATTTTCCTCAAGAATTCATTTCAAATGTTTTATCAAAACCATTTTCCATCTAAGATGACATTATTTGATATGTTTATGTTTCAAGTTTAATGTCTCTATGAATTACATGGTTTTAATTTCTTATGATTAAATATCCATTTGTTTTATATGTATTATGAAATGATGGGATGATGTTTATGAAACCCATTTTATTCTTTGGGTTATGATGAATGCTTTAAGTTTATTTTGTGGAACAAGTAAGAATGATTTCATTATGAGATGGGTGGGACCTATATCTCCCACCAATGCATTGGGTAAAGATTTTATATCTCATGAGATATACATGGCTAGAACGGTAAGTTAATCTGGTTCAGTGTTACTGGATTGAAACGAGGAGTGAACTCGATTCAGAATGGGACATTGTCCACTAAGCTGGTCTTGACAGCAATGCCTTGTCTACTATGGAAATCATTACATGTGTTTAATGGATTCCACAATTAAATGTTTTATTCCCATGATATTTCATCATGGTTTATGTTCCATTATGATCTATGCCTTATGTACTTCCATGTTTTATGTCGTTGCTCAAGATTTTGATGTTTAAACACTATGTTCATGTTTTTAAGTTCAAATGTATATGGTATGTTTTATTTTATCCATGCTTACCCTTACTGAGCATTTGATCTCACCCTTTTTATGTTTTATTTTCCCCCAGGATCAAAAGAATGGTTTTAGGTAAGGAATCAAAAAGTGGAAGATCTTTATAGGAGATGTTGAATATCTTTCACCACGATTAGAAGATTACGTTCCATGTTTCGAAAGACACTAAACTATTACGGTCCTTGTGTGTCTATTTTTGTTATGTATTATGTATTCCGCAAAAGTAATGTAATGTCCATGTACGTCAGGCTTCGTGTCTCTACAGTTGGTATCAGAGGAATGGTATAGTCAACCTTTGGAAACTAGGATGCGAGAACTTTAGTGAGATCCCTAGATATATTTCTAAGGTATGTCTAGGGATGTCCCTAAGGTTAAGTATAAGTATAGGTTATAGTCCTGGAATTGTGCTAACGATAATAGAATAAAACCTAAGATGTTATATATTGAAGGTACTCCCCCTTTATTATGTTGTTTTCCCTAGCATGATTTTTGCCTCTCACACTATTATTTTTGGGTTTTAGACGATGGCTGGAACCCGAAGGAACCGTGTTGATCAATGTAATGGACAATGCAACGATTGTCCTCCTGAACAAAAAAATGTTATGGGAGATGGAGTGAAAAATCTTATTGCTATACTTACACAAGATATGAATCATTCTGGACTTCCAAATGAGAAGAGAATGGAACAATATTCTATTGAGTCCTTCATGAGGCAACATCCACCTTTTTCAGTGGGTCTTCTGATCCACCTGTTTCTGACCAATGTATCAGTACTACTGAAAAGATATTTTCAGTTCTTCAATGTTCTGAACATGATAAAGTCATCTTAGCAGTGTATCGTTTGGAAGGTGATGCTAATCAATGGTGGAATCTTATCAAGAATACGAGGCCAAGAGATGAAATTGAGTCCATGGAATGGGACGAGTTCAAGAACTTGTTTTTCAATAAGTACTTCCCTCGTATTCTTCGAACAAAGATAGAGAAGGAGTTTCTTGGACTAAATCAAAAGGATGATGAATCTGTTGGTATATATGAAGCGAATTTTACAAGTCTTGCAAGGTATGCATCTGGATTTATCATCCAACCCGAAAGTAAAGTTGATAGATTCTTTAGTGGCTTATAACCAAATATTTGAGGGGCATTAGCTATAAGAGACTTCAGTAGCTATGAAGCAATTGTGTGTTGTGCTATCAAGGTAGAAATGGATGTTGGTGTTACATATCCATTTCATAGTTTTGACAAGAAATGAAAGATGGATTTCAAGGAGAAATCTCAGAGTAATAGTGAAAAGAAGATGAATGTTTCCTTATTCTCAAAGTGTGGAAAGAAGCATGGTGGAGATTGTCTTAAAGGTACTAGAAAATGTTTTAAGTGTGGAAAAGAAGGTCATCGAGCAGCTGAGTGTTGAAGTAATAGAAAAAGGGTTTCTAATGATGTGAATAAAGAAAATAATGCAGAGAACGCACCACCAACACTTCAATGCTTCATGTGCAAGAAAATGGGGCATTATGCTAATAAATGCCCTAATCCAAGGGTTAGTGATGATCGACATGACAAACCACTTAAGGCAAATGACAAAGGGAAGTCACATGTGATCACTATTGGCGATGTTGAATATGACAACGATGTGGTGTAATGATTAAGTGTTTATGTAATGGGATTTGAAAATAATGTTGTATTTAGTATCGTGGAATATTGGAATATTTATGTATTGGTCTATTGTGGTTTTCAATTGTACCGGTAACCATGGAAAGTGATTGAGATATTTTCAGAAAAAAAGATGATATGCGCATAATGAAGGGAAAACGAGAAAATGAAATGTTTGACAGTATTCATGATCTCATGATTGATATAAGGACTATGTGATATCATGGTTTGAGTATATAGAATTGTGAGGATTTTGGTATGTGGAAAGAGTTAACTTTTAACAGCACTCATGTTTTCAATAAGGTTCAATGGGTATTCATTATTTTTCAAGAGAATACATGATTAAGTCATTAGAATGTTTGGAATGTGACCAACAAGACATATCTCAAGATATATGGGGATCAACAATGGTATTAACATGCTAGTTGTATGAACCCTTTGGTAATCGTTTTCACTATAATATGAGATTAGACAGTATTATTTTGGATAATCCTAATGATAGGAATGGATTATGTTGGACATAAGTTAGTATTGTTTAAGGATAGATGTTTTTCTGATATTATTTATGGGATGTTATAGTAATGTAGTTTTAGAAAAGGACAACCTGCAGGATGGGTGACATCCCATCACGTCGGACAAGGTTGTGGGAATCGAACCCACAACTGAAGTGTGACTGGCCTTTATCGCCTACCACTGGCCTACAGGAAGTCCCTGTTTTGTAGAAACTAGTTTTATTATATTAAGCAGTATGATATAAGAAATATAAGTCCATTTTAGGAACCATATATGATTAATCTCACTATATATGGACTTATGTATTTTTTGATAACATTTCTAACCTTTTGTTTGAGACAGATGGAATGACCCATCATTCTATCACATGATCTTATAACACATCAAGAATGACAAATTAATCTTCATTTCTTTAAGAGATGAATTGGAAATTGTCCAAAGAACGACCAACGGTGAGACTATAGAAAAATCACAAAAGTATTTCTTCTAATTCCAATTTCATCAACTTTAGGGAAATGATCTTCAAAACCAAAAATGTTGACCTAGTGCTCTTATATCTGATGAATCAGATGGTACCATAGATCGTCACAAATTTATGGCTTTGTGATTGCTGGATTTTCCATAGCCATGTTCTCTATCACTCTCCATCAGAACATGATGGTTATATTTCCCTTCCATATCCATATTTTCACCTATGTGGAAACCCAGTGATTAGTTTATTTGGGTAACCGTTATGTTTCATACATTTTTTTTTCAAAGATTGGTTTTGGTATTCCTTTTTATGATGTAGGTTTCTATTAAAGAAACTTTTTAGTAGTAAACCATTTATAACCCCGATGAATTTCGAGGGCGAAATTCATTTAAAGGGGGGGTAGAATGTAACACCCCGAGATTTTATGAAAAATATTTTTTTTATTTCATTAATGTCTTGTGTTGTATGCTACACCAAAAGGAGCATGCACAACACACACCCTTGACTTGCCTTGGATTACACGCAATCGTGACCTTCCTCGATATCGTGTGTATTACGCAATACCGAGTTTCACTAAACAATGATATGCTATTATAATATTATTAAAAATAGTCGTTATGAATAGTAATAACCACTTTTTGAAATTTTGTAAATTTTATTTTTCAAAATGGACTTCATTTTTGGATTTGGAATATCTAAATTAGATTAGGGTGAAATTTTGGTACTTTTCAGATAACTTTCATTTTTTGATGAATAGTGAAAATTACTAAATTTTAATTAAAAACAACATTTTTAATCAAAATAATTAATAGTTATAAATTACTAAATTGAGTTGTTTTAAAGTATATTTAGAATATATTTTTACAATTTAAAACAATTTTGGTCATTGGATGTAATTTCACATTTAAACCAGACATAAACAAGTGTCAATCTTTTGATAGTTATTATCTCTTAAAAACACGCTATTTGTTTTGACGACGGGAATTAATTTTTAAATTAATTAATGCAACTGATATTTTTTGAATTTGGTAAAATAGACATCATTTTTGAGTTCATAATATTAAATATAGCTTAGGCCTAATTTTTGGTATTTTTCTGGAAACTTTCATTTTTTGATGAATAGTGAAACCACTAAGTGGTAGTTAAAAAATTGAATTTTTCATAAAACTTAATTTTACCGCTTCTGTGAGTGGAATTTAGAAGATACGAGAGACACAGTTAATATCAAGGACCTAAATTTGGTTCAATGAGATGAAAATAATTTTTGGTGAATAGTAACTTTTTACTTTTATTTACCACGGTTAAAAGTAAATCGGATAATTAATGGTAAAAATGATATTATTATTACCCTAAAACATGTCTTAATTCTATTGGATAAGTGTAATTCGACCAAAAACAACCTTAGGAATAAAATATGACCATTTAGGCGCACTTGGATTAGATTAGGATATTTATTATTAATTTATTTAAAGAAGGGTTAAAATAGTTAAAATCAAAGTTTAATAAGTACATAATTTTTAATATAGGGTTATACATAATATAAATTCGACTATAAATATTCCTTATAAAGATAAAAATATTTTCTACATAATGGTATTTTATTTGTAATTTTTAGACCTTAAATAATTTAATTTATTTATGACACAAAGATGATGTAGTAATTATCTTATTAATGAAATATTGACATAATTGATGTTATAAATTCGCAAATAAATGTAATTTTAGACTTTTTATGAATTAAACTAATTTTCTAGGCTAAAATGACATGTTAGTATTTATTTAAGTAACTTTTTTCGAACTAATAATTCTGTTATTATTTTCAAAAAAAATCAATTACTAAATAGTGTCAAAATTGACATAAAAAAGTTTTTAAAACAAATATTATATTATTAATTGTTATTTTATTCCTAAAAATCTACGATTAGGCCAAATGACATAGATAAGGATATATATATTAATAATAAACAACTTGGGGTTCGTTTGGCTTGTTATAGTATGTTTATTAACCTTATAGTGCAAGAACACAAAAAGAAACGGTAAAAGTAAAATTATCTAACTTAAAGTTAAAACTAAATGATAAGGTTAAAATAGTAAACTAAACGTGTCCAAATTATATTGGATAAGAGTTTTTCGACCCATTACCACCTTAGCTTAGAAATAAATCAATTTGGAGCTTTTTAAAACTGGATAGGGCTTTATAATAAAATAATATTTTTAGTTTTTCCAAAGATACCCCTCTCCTCCCTTATAAAAGGGCACCTCCTCCCTCTCTTTCTCACACCACTTTGAACCTTCAAGCTCGGCCAACCCCAGCCAAATTCTCTTCACCCCTTCCTTAGAAACATCCTAGAGGTCCTGGTCTTCTTCAAAGACCAATTTTAGTGCCCTAAGAGGAGGACTCAAAGAGGCGCCTCAAAGAAGAGGTAATGTCCGTTACCGATTCTTTCAACTTTATTTCTTCTTACACTTCTTCTTATTAGGTTGTTTCATTACAAAGCAATAACATCAGTATCACTCATATACTGATATGTTATTATAAGTCTGAAACAACCCTATTTCACCATTTAACCATCCTACGGAAAATGAAATCACCACGTGTGCGTACGTACAGAATACCGTCTCCACGCCGTGGTGTAATCTATTTTCCATCACCACCTTACTTTGATGGGTATAATGGTTCAAATAAAAAACAATATATGATTATTGTAAAGTTATATTGATTCTGAAATAGTATACATACACTCTGATACAATTCCACAATCCTGGGAATGATATCATCGCTCGTGCGTACCTACGGACTACCGTCTCCACGACGCGATGAGATTCACTCTCCATGTTAACCATTAATGAATGATTATAAAGTATATATAATGAATAATAATGAAATATATGACATAATAATGATACTTGATTTATGTATATATATATATATGTATGTCATTTACTTAATTCCATTTAATTCAAAAGGGAAACGAAAACAGCGTTCATGCGTACGTACGGCCTACTGTCTCCATGAACGGTGTATTTCATTCCTTTTATCGATCTATAATATATATGTATATTCTGAATATATATTATATATAAATCATGTTTTAAAATCTGGAATTATTTAAATCAGGATATAAGTAATAATATCAAGAACGACAAGTCGAAACACATACAACAAATAAAATGATTTTACCCAAAACGCTGCTTTAACATGGAATTTACAAAAGAACGGGTAATATAAAGTCATAAGTGAAACATATATGATATCATAACAATGAATATGATTCTGTAATAAGTCAATTACATCATTTAAATCATTATATAGGAGGTTCAGATACGTAATAAGCATATCGGACCTAAGTTAAGGGATAATTTTTCAAATCCCATTTTTATCCGAGATTTCTTATTCGTAAGTATTTACTAGGGTTATTTATATCATCTATGTCCATGTTTTATAAAAGTATTTTCATGTATGTTTAAAGTTCTTTTTACCCATTTTTACTTTTAATAAATGGTATGTAAGTAATCTTTATTTTTTTTAAGTTACGATGTATTTTTTGACTTTTCCGACAAAAGTACGAGGAGAATGCTATTTTTAACTTATACGACGTGAAAGGATTTTTACGGTTTCATAACGCCTCATTTTCATGAAGCTTACTCTACATGATTTTATGACTATTTTCAACAAAATAATTTTTTTAAAAGTGCATGGAATTTTTTGAAAAGAAAATGATTTTGATGAAGAAAGGATATTTTCCTCAAGAATTCATTTCAAATGTTTTATCAAAACCATTTTCCATCTAAGATGACATTATTTGATATGTGTATGTTTCAAGTTTAATGTCTCTATGAATTTCATGGTTTACATTTCTTATGATGAAATATCCATTTGTTTTATATGGATTATGAAATGATGGGATGATGTTTATGAAACCCATTTTATACTTTGGGTTGTGATGAATGTTTAAAGTTTATTTTGTGGCACAAGTAAAAATGATTTCATTATGAGATGGGTGGGACCGATATCTCCCTCCAAAGCATTGGGTAACGATTTTATATCTCATGAGATAGACATGGCTGGAACAGTAAGTTAATCGGGTTCAGTGTTACAGAAATGAAACAAGGAGTGAAATCGATTCAGAATGGGACTTTGTCCACTAAGATGGTCTTGGAAGAAATTCCTTTACTACTATGGAAATAATTACATGTGCTTAATGGATGCCACAATTACATGTTTTATTCCCATGCTATTTTATCATGGTTTATGTTCCATTATGATCTATGCCTTATGTACTTCCATGTTTTATGTCGTTGCTCAAGATTTTGATGTTTAAACACTATGTTCATGTTTTTAAGTTCAAATGTATATGGTATGTTTTATTTTATCCATGCTTACCCTTACTGAGCATTTGAGCTCACCCTTTTTATGTTTTATTTTCCCCCAGGATCAAAAGAAAGTTTTTAGGTAAGGAATCAAAAAGTGGAATATCTTTATGGGAGATGTTGAAGATATTTCACCACGATTAGAAGATTACGTTCCAAGTTTCCAAAGACACTAAACTATTACGGTCCTTGTGTGTCTATTTTTGTTATGTATTAAGTATTCCGCAAAATTAATGTAATGTCAATGTACGTCAGGCTTCGGGTCTCTACATTATGTGTGATTCAAATGAAGTTGATATGTTGTTTTTCCTTTCAAGTTGTAATGTTGAACTTATGTATGAATCTGGTTTTCAAAAACTACTAAAATATTTATTCCTTCGGGATAAAAATTTATTTTAATCATGTCAATGTAATAAAATAAAGCACCATCTCTGGGAAACTATGGTTGGGTCCATAAAATAATCATTAAGGTGAAATTCAAGGGCATCAAATTCGAGGTCGGATGGAATGTGTAGGACGGGCATGTTAACCCCAACAAGGCCATGTTCAGCAGTTACATTGGAATCGTCACTCGAAAATACATACAGATTGATGTAGATTAATGGAACCATGTTATTACCAAGCTTAATACACTAATGTGGGAATAAATTAAAATAAAATCATGATATCATTTCTTTATTTTAATAAAAAATAAAATAATGAAACATTGACCTACTCTTCATCATCCATTAAAGATTGCATTTATAGTAGATAACTCCCACAATAAATATGTATTAATTCTTGCTAGAAGGATTCACATAGGATTTTGCACAATCATAACAATACATCATCTTAAATATTTTTAAGGTAAAATAAACCTACACCCACCACTTATTTATGCACACCTGATAGCCCAAGAAGTATGGGATGTGTTTACTGGTCAGTGTGAAGATGTGTCTTTTCAAGTACATTATGGATAGTAATACATTGTTTGATGATTCATCTATTCATCACATTAATTGAAATTTTTTTGTTTATGAAATAGAAACCGAGTGGTAGAAATAAGGAATGAGTAGAAAAACCAGTGTACCCCTAATGTAAGGAAAGTATGGGGTACACTTCACTTGACAAAAAATTGGTACGTATTTTAAATCCACTGTAATACTTTTATATATCATGAAAAAACACCATAATTATGTTACTATATATATATATTGATTGATGACTACAAATAAAAATCCACTTTCATCCCACACCATGTGTTATGGAATGAGGCATGTGTAAATAAAGGCGAGATACTAATAGATGAAAGCACACAAAAAGTGTGGGAAACATGTGTGAGTATTACATAATAAAAATCTATTTTGATTTAAATCACTATTAAATAAAAATGATAACTTATTTTTATATATTTTCGACCTGAAATAGTCACAAGAATAAGTAACACTTTTACCAGATGAACAAATACTGTTGGTGGCCTTGAATTGTCTAGAATAGTATGGTCGTGTCAGAGGTACGGGTTTTGGGATTACACCCCGAATACTATTTTGAGAAAAAAAAGAGGTGTATCAAAGTGAATTAATAAAACATATGAGAGAAAGAATATCAACCCTTAAATAATAATTCCAATGTAAGAGATAGATGATGGAAACATTTAGGGGGGAGTCAAGGAAGAAGAATCAACTCAATAACATCCACCACATGGAGATCCTGCCCCACCCCCACTAGTTATGAGGCTAGTCATTCTCCTAAAAGAGATTTCTTAGCCAAGGTAATCAATGTTATAATAAATGTTTATGTGAAATGTGAATCAAATAGACACTAATACCTTTCTTTTATTGGTATTCTACAGGATGATAATGACTGAGATTTATATCTAGAAACACCCACCCATCACCTTGTAGTGAGGGCTACAATGTTCAATATACAAAATGACATGATATATAACTAGCCACTTCTAACAGATCATCTGTGAGTGTCTATTGACGTAGATCATGAGATAATAACTGATCTATTTGTTCCAATTCATGGGTAAGATATTCATACAGCCGAAAAAGCTGTAGGAACATCCATTGCATGTGCATTACATCTTAACAAAACATGTCAGCAAGGAGGTATTCACTTCCAATTTATTTCTCAAGATAAAAATTTAACAATTAATGAAAAACGGTATGAAACAATGAATTTTATTATAGGTGGACAAAGGGAAGGGGATAAAATGAATGAGATACTCAAAAACATTGAAATGAACGACTAACTGATCAAAAAATATCTACTGAAAGCACCATTACCTCACCTGTTCTATATCCACATTTACTATCATTGAAGGTTTGTGGGGATACAAATTTAAAATATGGTTGCAATCACATAGATTATTTTTAAGAAAATACGTACAAAGAGAAAGATCAATACTTCATTGGTGATGATAGTTCAACTATAATCCTAGAATATGATTAGCTAGACAGATCCATTGTAATTATATACATGAGGTATGTTTTAGTGATTTGATTTTACAAAAGTTGATATAATATGTTAATTATGACTAAATACATTTCATATTTTTGGTTGGTGTATATATGAAAAACAATTTAAGGGATTATCCGATGAAATAAAATTTGGAATCATTAGTCCTCACATCAACTCTACAGAATAAATGAAAATAGATTACAAAAAAAGAATGAAATAGTGGTAGGTCTGATCAAATAGTTTGAAATCAAAATTTTCGATGACAGATTCTATTTAATACCAATGATGCAGGGGTAAAACTCTACAATTTAATCATATCAAATATATTTACAAATTTTTCATTACTTATTATTTTTTGTGTTTTTTGGTAGCATTGGATGATCATTACGATAAATTTAAATACTGTAAATATTTATTTATTGGATTCGATGCATGGATATCCAACAAAACATCCACACATGATGGTTTTTTTCAAAATTTAATACACTACATCCAACTTTTTAGAACTAATCATCAAGTTATACAATTTATATTATCTTATAATGATGATTTTGTTGTGATATGACGATGCATGATTATTGTAAAAAACAAGGAATGAGGATAGTGGCTAAGCACAAGGTTAAAGACAAGTTCTAAGATTGTACAAGTATCAGGGTATATATAATAAGTTTTCACGATCAAAAAAAATATCAAAATTAATTACTTATTCTAATCAATGTTTCTATAGTGTCCAAAACAAACTAATGGAAAATATTTTAGTTATTATGTTTATAAATTAATGAGAGATTTCATATTCCATGATCAAACTAGCATCCCTAAAGAGGTATTTTCAAAGATAATTACTATTTCATTTAAAATATTTATTAATAATTTGTATATTTATATTTCCCTATTACTACTATTAATATCACAAAGAATAATATTCACAAGATGATATAGATGTGCTCAGAAACGAATGGTAAATATACCTGATGGAATAACGCACACAAATAACATGAATATGTGACTTCTATATAAGTAGTGGATTGTTTCATATTTATGTTTAATTTAATTCATTTTAGTATTACTAACATAATAATTTTTTTTCTTATATAGGTGGATTCCTTTGTTTATGTTGTAATAGATTGTTCAAAACTGATCATGCTCGTGAGAGATTAGACATTGAGTTTGCAACATAGAATTCAATGAGAAGGCAAAGTTTTTTTTAATATAGAATGTTTTCCATCAAAATATTATATATTATATATTGAATTAACATAATATAAATTAAATGTTTGACTACTCATGTATTCAATGTCTTCCAAAGACTTATTCCCCATCAAAACATTGTCACCCCTGCATTGTCAGCATTTATCACTTTCCTTCAAAGGTAGTGGAGGGAACTTGAAGTAAAGTGATAAATTTTGACAATACAATGTTTCCATTTTGAAAAAATAAATAAAATAGAAATCATAGTAATGAACGATGTGTCCATTATGACACAAAGTGTGTCTTTTTTATGTAAATAATTAATTTTTTCATCATTTTATCTACTGTTTGTAAGTTAATTTCCTTATCATTTTTATCTAATACTTATTTAGTTTTTATTCTCATGTTATCCTTATATGATCATTGATATCTCCCTTTTTTACATTTATTGAGCATATATGTTCACCCTTTATTATTTCTCATGTCCTTAGGTTTTTAAGAATTGTTTTAGAAATTATATGTCTAAGAAGGTTTCTAGTAAAGAATAACTTAGTGAGAGACTCGTATGAACTAATTATTTATGTTTACATGTTTTCAAAAGCAATATACCTAAACTATTCTGGCCTGGATAATTATGATATGTAAGTAATATTAATCTACTAAGATTTGATATCTATGTATGAAATTTATGGGTCAATATAGTTGGTATCAGATAAACCGACCTACTCAAAACCGAGTAAAAAGAACAAGTGACTGGTATCACTCAAAGTGTGTCTTTTTATTTAAAATTGACATTACTTTTAGTAAAAAGAAGAATTTAAATACTATGAACTAATAAAATTAATTTATATTATTTTTATGCTTTATAAAATTGATCTATAAGTGATTTTTGATGTCTAAAAATCAACCACACCTCAATCCGATGCACGTTGTGGCCGGTATGACTTTAAGTGTGTATTTTTATATTAAATTGACAATAAATTCAGTGAAAAGAACAAGTGACATAATAAAAACCAAGAAATCACATTTTTATTGTAATGATCCTTTATAAAAATGATCCATGAGTAATTTGTGATGTGTAGTAATCAAACACACCTCAATCTGATGCATAGTGTGACCGGTATGACTAAATGTGTTTGTTATCAATTTAAAATTGGCATTTTAGTTTAAAACATGTCACTCACTGAAAACCAAGAAAAAACAGTCTGATTTTATTCAGAATTTAGGATAGATATTCATAAGTCATTTTTGATGTGTATGAAGTAGTCTCACATTAAACTGACACAAGATGAAATCGGTATGACTCAAAATGTGTGTTTCCAGTTTGAAATGACATTTTAGTAAAAAAAACACAACTAACATATTGAAAATTAAGAAAAAATAGTGGGATTGTTTTCATACTGTAGTAAAATTATATATAAATTATCTGTGATGTGTAGAAATCAATCGCACTTCAATATGATTCATGGTGTGGCCGGTATAACTCAGAGTGTATCTTTTTATTTAAAATTGACATTAATTTAAGTAAAAAAAAATAGAAATGGCATTCTGAAAACTAAGAAAACATATTTATATTGTTTTGATACTCTAAGAAAACGATCTATAAGTAATTTTTGATGTTTAGGAATAATCCTCACCTTAATATGATTCATAGTGTTTCCAATATAACTCAAAGTGTCTCTTTTTATTTAAAATTGACATCAATTTAAGTAAAAACAAGTGTCATACTGAAAACTGAAAAAACACATTTATATTGTTTTGATATTTTAATACATCCATATATGAGTCATTTTTTCTGTTTATAAGTCAACCACACTTCAATAAGATGCATGGGATTACCGCTATGTCTCCAAGTGTGTCTTTTTATTCAAAATTGGCATTAATTTAAGTAAAAGGGATAAGTGACATACTAAAAACTGAGAAAATGCATTAATATTTTTTTAATACTTTAGTAAAATGATACATGACTCATTTGTGACATGTATAAATCAACCATACCACAATCTGATGCACAATGTATCCGATGTGACTCAAAGTGTGTCTTTTTATTTAAAATTGACATTAATTTAAATAAAAAACAAAAAGTGACATACTGAAAACCAAGAAAACACATTCATATTTTTTTATACTTTAGGAAAATGACCCACGGGTAATTTGTGACATGTAGAAGTAAACAAAAACTCAATCCGATGCATGATCTGACTGGTATGACTTAAAGTGTCTGTTATCAGTTTAAAATTGACATTTAACTTCAAAATGTGTCACTCACTGAAAACCAAGCTAACGTTCTACGATTGTCATGATAATTTAAGACATAGATTCATAATTAATTTTTGATGTGTATAATGTAGTCTCATGTCAAACTGATGCATGATGCGATGGGTATGACTCAAAATATGTGTTTCTTGTTTAAAATAAAACTTTAGTAAAAAAACATAGCTGACATACTGAAAACCAATAAAACACATTCATATTGTTTTGATTTTTTAGGAAAATGATGTATTAGTCATTTTTGATGTGTAGGTATTATCCACACCTCAATCCAATGCACGGTGTGACTGGTATGACTCCAAATGATTCATTATTTAAATTTGACATTTATTTTAGTAAAAAAATAGCAGATATACTCAAAACAGAGAAAACTCATTCATACTATTTTTACATTTAGGAAAATGATCCATAACTCATTTTTGATGTGTAGGAATCAAACTCATCTCAATAGGATGCACAATGTGACCAGTATAGCTCCAAATGTGTCATTTTTATTAAATATTTACATTTTATTAATGTATAATTTATTTATTTATAGTATTACTAACATAATATTTGTTTTACCATATATGTAAAATAATTTTCTCAGGTTGAGAAGATTTGTTCAGAAAATGATACCATCGGTAGACATTTTTGAAAGGGGGTCACAGGTGTCAAAATATGAAATATTATTATTTTAGAATGTTTGTTTGATAATTATAAATGTAATTATATAAATTTTTTTTGAAATGTAAATAATAGTGTTTTTTTGTATATACCATGGTTTGAAATTTTTGTATTCATGATGTCAATTAAATGTATATAATTTTTTTTAAATTATAGCATTGTTTGAAATTACAGGTTGTATTTAGCATTTGAAATTTCAGATTTTTACTTCGGGGTGTGCTGTTATATTAATAGCCCACTGCAAGCGGTTAGGCCTTTATCAATGCTATTTATAGCGATGATAATGGGGACCCCCTTTATCATCAATTCAATTAACAATTCTTTTTTACCACTTTTAAAATCTTATTTGTGTGCTGATAAATGGAATATGTGTTGTAGTGAACAATTAGTGATTAAAAGAGGGTGTAGCCATAAGATAAGTCAGAGCGGGATTTATGATCTTTGAGTTCTTCAAAAAAAGAGATAAACAGAAGTTAATCAAAGGAAGGTTGTGGTCCTTAAATAACCAACTCATTATAAAGAAGTATATAATAGATAGAGGGGATATCCAAAATAACAATCTATCTAAAAACCTTGTTTGGATATGTCTTAAAGGGATCACGCTCTGCGGTAGAACTGGATGAGTTATGCATAAAATCAGAGACTACATTGGATAATTTACAGAATGTGATAGATCAGATCCTATTCATTGGGGGTTGATGGTGTGAATAAGGGTGGTGTTTAATGTGGTGTATACACTTATAAGGGGGTTTTTTGTCGATAGAAAAATCAAATGCTTGGATGACTTTTGAATTTGAAAATATACAATATTTTTTTATTCTTCTATGGGTGTCTTAGGCACATAGAGAAAGTCTGTGTCTCAAGAAAGGCGAATGAAGAAGGTAACATCTTCATGTTGTATGGTCCCTGGCTCAGTGCCGAGAATGTTGGGACGTAGATTATTCTGGAACCAGAAAAACAAAGGGATCATGATAGTCTTATGAAAGCCTATGTTAAGTAGTCCAATAAAAATCATAATAATATTATCATGATAGGGATTCCTTTTTTTTCTGTTAAGCATGAGGACATGAAGTCAAAAGAAGTGGTGTAACAAGCCATCCGAGTGTGTTTGGGTGACCATGGAAATAGTTTTAAAAACCATGGTATTTTTTCCATTCAAAATACCCCCCAATATGTATTCCTATTATAGTGGAGGGTATGAGTAAACCATATTCCATCCTAAAATGAATATACTCAGAACCTCCAGATCAGAGTTCTCCCTTGATACTCGAAGCCCCCCTATATCCCACCATTCATGGGGTAGATCCTACTGAATCCTCTATGACTGGTCGAAAAACTCAAAGGAGGTGGAGGAGGAAAATGAGAGAGGATAGTGGGATTGGAAATGTTATGAGCTCAGAATAAAGTATTTGGGTTAAAAGGTGTGTGGAAGGACAACTAGTGAATGATAAATATTTCAAAAGAAGGAAATTAGAAGGGGATGAAAATTATCTTGAATGTTCAAAGGCATAGGCTATATTGAGCGATCCATGCCTATGACTTGAAAACCCATGATCAGTTCGGATGTTCCAGTTTTGATGCACTAAAAGTATCCATGATATGTATTTTTCATCTGAAACCATATAAGAAAGTAAGTTCATAGATGGAATATCAAAAAAATAGTTTTTTACTATTTATCAGTCTCTTATAAATGCCATTTAGATAGACTCGGCCTTCTTTGGAGGAAGGATGTGAATTTTAGGGTTAAATCCATCTCTCGGAACCACATTGGTGAAAGAATCCATCAAATTGATGCACCAGTGTAGGATTTTGGGGGATTTTATGGATGGTCCTCCCAAAGAGAGAAATGGAAATCTTTGAAGTTACTCAAATCTCTTTAGGCCAACCTCTATGGACCTATTCTTATTATGGGGGTGGATTTCAATGAAATTCTATTTAAAAATGAGAAGAATGGTGGAGTGTATATACATTATGCTTCTATGTTGGAATTACGACAAGTAGCATAGTTGGCGGGAAACCCTTTTGCATGGTTGTCAGTGAAGTCTCAATAAACCCGTATTGCAGAATGATTAGATAGATTTATGGGGTTGACCGATTGAATTTTCCTCTTAAATTATTTCCAAGTATCTCATCTTTATCCTTCCATGTCAGATCATTGTCTGGTCGTTATTGATATATCAATGGGCACAAGGAAAATAGGGAATGAAAGAATATTTAGGTTCAAGAGCTTTTGGGAAAATGATGTGGGGTACTAAAAGGTTATCCTCTATTTTTTTAAGGTTTCCAATTCTGACATTGGAAAGAAGATCCATCACAAAACATCTAATTTGAAACATTGGGGTAATCTCAAATTTCACCAGCATAACATAAAATGTGACTTTATTGAAATAAAACCAAAGGAAGTATATTCTCACCCCCTTCAGATTATGTTTTCTCCACTGTCTCGAGAATAGAATTGGAACTAGATGAGGCAATCATAATTATAAAAAGTTTCTTCTCTATATGCACATGAGAATCCCATGTCAACGAGGTAGACTCTAACTCTGTCTATTTCTATTATATGTCCTATGAATGGAGGTGTAGGAATTCTATTTCTCACCTCACCAATTTTGAGGGAAGACATGTTTATGATGAAATGGGGATCTATGATCATAGAAAGATTTTTTATTAGGATATTTTTACAACAGGGGTTATGTCTTGTCCTTCGATATTGCTGATTGTATTGAACATGTGGGTTCAAATTCAATGAATATCTAGATCACTCATGATTTTAATGATGAGGTGATTTTGTTGGAACTGAAATATATACACTCAAACAAAGTACGTAACTAGATGGATTCTGTAGATTTTTTTTAAAAAAGTATTGGCACATTATTGGGCCTAGCATTTTAGGACTCATAAAAGAACATTGGTAAAAAAATCCAATTATTATTCCCTCAATGAAACCATTATTAATCTCATTCCAAAATCGAAAAACCCTATTTGGTCTCAGACTTCAAACCCATCAGCTTGTAAAATGAGACCTACAATTTTTGTTCAAAAAATTTAGTCAATCACATATTCCCTTGGATTCCCTAAATCATTTCTGAAAACCAAAGTGATTTTATGCCTAAGAGACTCATATCTAATAATTCCATTGTTTCCCATGACATGTTTAATTCTATTAAAACTAGATCTTTGAAAAAAAGTGGTATTCAGGCCTAGAAGTTGGATATGAAAAAGTTTTATTATAGAGTTGAATGACCTTTTATCCAGTTTGTTATAAGTAAAATGGGTTTCTATCTAAATAGATTTCTATCGTCATGAAATGAATATCCACTGTATTGTTTAGGATTTAAATCAATGGTGACCTCACTCTGGGATTCACCCCTTTTAGGGGTTGTCTCTAAGGTGATCATCTCTCATCTTTCCTTTTTTTTTGTGGCTAATGCTTTTCCCAAGTAAATATATATGGAAGCTAGAAAAAATATAGTATATGGGGCGATGGTTTATCGGTAGGGACCACATATTAACCACCAATACTTTGTTATTGATAGTTTACCTTTTTGAGATCTACCTTGTATGATTGAGGTATTATCTACCAAATTATTCATAGATATGAGATGTCATCTCGGCAGTCAGTTAACACCTCCAAATCTGAGATCTCCTTCAGCTATGGTGTCCCTATGAGTAAGAAAGATGATCTTCTCATTGTTTCTAGATTTTGAGTGGTTGAAAAGAACCAAAAATATCTTCAATTTCCCACCATATTTGGGAAATAAAAAATTATGTGTTTTCTGATATTCTATATAGGGTTTTGAAGAAAATTTAGGGGTGGACTAGTAAAAGGGTCTTTAAAGAATGTAAGGAAACACTCATCATGGTCGTGGAACAATCCATACTCACCTATGTTTTGTCCCTGTTCAAACTATCTGGTTTCTTTATCAATCAACTACATTATAAATTAGAAAACATTTGGTGGGGAATAAATCATGGAAGGAATAAAACCCATTAGGTGGCTTGGGACAAGATTTTCCACCCCCTGGAAAAAGGGGATATGGGGTTTTGAGATTTTTTAATTTTTAATAATGAACTTTTCACCAAGCAGGGATAGAGGTTTTTGAAGAACTCCTCTTCTCTTTATGCTCTGGTCCTTCATGCCAAATATTCCCTAAACTCGACCTTTTTGGATCTAAACCTGTCCCACATCCTAGATTTTCTTGGAGAAGTTTGTGGGGGGGTCTAATTAATTGCTCAATAAAGGATTATTTTAAAGGATAGGTAATGGTGTCAAGATGAATATATGGAAAGAACCTTGGTTAGTGGATTATAGTGGCTCCATGGATACTTCTACAGTTGTTACTAGTTCGAAAAATGTAATGGTGCATGATTTGTTTAAAGAGGATGGAAGGGGATGGTGTTATGAAATTTGGAATGCATGGTTTAATGAAAGAGAAAAAAAATTCTAAGTCTTCCCAGGGAAAGAGATCTAGGAGTGGACTATCTTTGCTGGAGAAAAGAGGCCTTAGGCATTTACATGGTGAAATCAGGTTTTTTACTGGCACCAGATGATGTAGAGACAATGAATGCGGTGACCATAAAAATCATTTGACATATTTATATCCATTTAAATGCACTATATTTCTAGTGGCAAGAATCCTATAATATTCTTCCAATTAAAGAGTTTCTGAAGTCCCACCATGCATCTGAGGACCTACTCTACCCTATATGTTTGGATACACTGGATTCCTCTCTACATGCAATTTTTGTGTTCCCCAGTTCCATAAAAGTGCGGCATGCACGGGATGATAAAGTTATTTGTATCTTAGAATCATCATCTGACTTTTCATAGATGCTAATCAAGTAAACCTTGACCCTTCCTATAGAGTCTGTGAATTTAATGTGCACAATGGACAGAATGATTTGTTTTTGGAGAAATGATTTTTTCTTCAATCATTGGGTCAGACCAAGCTTCTTCTAGGAAAAGCTAGACACCTCCTAGTCTTCCACACAAAGACATAATGATTCATAGGTTGAAAGAAATGGTGCTTATTCTTGTTCAATTTCATGGAATCCTCCTGAAAATGGCGTTTTAAAGGTTAATGTGGATGCTTCAGTTTTGGTTGGATCCATTTTAGGTGTCTCTTTGGTTGTCCAGGACTCCCACAGGGCATTCTTGGTAGCGATACAAAAGGCCTTTTACTTCTTTTAGACTCTACAGGTGGCTGATGTTGTGGTGATTATTAATGGTATAGAGTTTTTTTAGACATAGGATGAATTTTTATTTTTTTGGAGTCACACTACCTTATTATTCTCAATTCCATCTCATTCTTGGAAAATAACATCCAATTATTTGGCCTGTTGGTTGGGAGGATTCTCTCTTTATGTCACCATTTATCATCTTATTCTTTCTCATTCATCAGAAGGGATGGAAATAGGACGATGCACCTTTTGGAAACCTGTGGTCTCTCAGGGAATCACATGTATGGTTTCTTGATTACCCTTTTTGGATAAACACTGTTGTAGTGTCTAATCTTCAATCATCCTTTTAATGTATATTATTATTTAAAAAAAGTAATTTATATAATAAAAAATATGCATTTACACTTAATAAGTCATATATTTAGTGAAATAAATGGATTCTAAAATAATTAAATATTAATATTAATTAAATATATTGATTAATTAGTATCGATTAATAGAAATTTAATAATATATTATAAAAATGTCATTCTTTTCAATTTGACATATACCAAAATTGTGTTACATATATATACACACATTAATTTCACACACACATTTAAAAAATTAATGCAATTTTATATAGAAATACACACACAAATCAAACATTTCTATAATTTTTTTTATTTTTAATATTTATTTTAGAATTTTATTTAATAATATTTAATATTTAATATATTCTGTTTTAATTGGTAAATTTTATTCATTTTTTATATTTAATATATACTATTTATTATTTTTAATACTTTCTCTAATTTATTCATTTTTTATATTATTTATCCATTAATAGTTTTACTTTTTTTGTAATTTATTCATTTTTAATTTTTATTCATTTAATATATATTCATTTAATATATATTAATTTTTAATTTTTTAATAATCAATATAATTAATAACACTTAATTTTTTTTTTACGATCTATTGATTTTTTATGTATTATATTTCACATTTTTTTAACATTCATTCATTTACTATTATTAATTTATTAATAATGTTAATTATTTTTTATGTTTTTCATAATTTATTCATTTTTAATATGCATTCATTTATTATTTTTTTAATTTATTAATTTTTAATATTTTTATACATATCTATTTATTAATATTTTTAGTATTTTTAATATAGAAATATATTTATATTGATATATATGTATATAATATTTTCTTAAATATGATTTATATATTACAAAATATGTATTTACACATAATAAATCTTATATTTAGTGAAAATAGTTTATAAAATAATTAAAAATTATTTTTAATTAAAACTATTAACTAATTAGTATCGATCAATAGACATTTAATAACATATTATATAAATGCAATATATCTTCTCAATTTAACATATATTAAGCTTATGTTATATATATACATTAATTCCAAACAAACATATACATAATTAATGATATTTTATATAGAAACACACACACAATAACATTTCTATTATTTATTCAAATTTTAATATTTAATTTCGAATTTTATTTATTAATATTTAATATTTAATATATTCTATTTTTAATTGGTAAATTTTCTCCATTTTTTATATTGTTATTTAATATATTTATTATTTTTAATAGTTTTCTCTAATTTATTCATTTTCAATATTATTTATCCATTAATATTTTTTTTTTAATTTTGTAATTTATCATTTGTAATTTATATCCATTTAATGTTTTTTTAAATTTATCTATTTTTAATATTTATTTATATATATTTATTCATCAACATTTAATGTTTTTAATATGGTTATAATCTATATAATTAACATGTATTCATTTTCATTTTAAAATATATATATTTTTATTTTTTTAATAATCTATATAATTAATAAAAATATTTTTTTATTTTTTATTTTTTTCAATATATTGAATTTTAATTGTTAAATTTCACTATTTTTTTTAACATTCATTAATTTAATATTATTTATTCATTAAAAATTTTAATTAATTTTTATATTTTTTATGATTTATTTATTTTTAATTTTCATTTGTTTAATATTTTTCAATTTATTCATTTTTTATATTTATTTAGACGTATTTATTCATTAACATTTAATGTTTTAAATATGGTTGTAATTTTCATATTTAATATGTAGTCATTTTTATTTTAATATATATCCATTTATAAGTTTTTTTAACAATTTATATAATTAATCAAACTATTCATTTTTAATATTTTTGAAGTCTATTCACTTTTAATTATTAAATTTCATGCATTTTTAACATTCATGCATTTAATATTATTTATTCATTAATAATGTTAATTATTTTTTACTTTTTTATAACTTGTTCATTTTTAATATTTATTGGTTTATAATTTTTGTAATTTATTTTAAATTTTTTTTTGAGCTCTTAAAAAATGTGTTGACAATACCATTTCTGGTCTTTTAAAATAAACATTGACAGATATTCCACTCGCTTGCACCATTCAATTTTTCACAGAACTCGACATCTGTCACAACCCCCCCCCCCCTCGATTTTTTCAAATGAACCGTCCCTTCCAAAACTGAAGGTATGTGATTCTTTGTACTCCATTTTAATAGATCTTACATTATTTCACGATTTTTAGTTCTTGTTACTCAATAATTTATCTCTAAAACCCTATATTTGAATCCACGTTTTCAATAATATTTTTAAATGTGTGTTGGAAATTGTTTTCCTAGATACAAGGTGTTTTCACTTTTGATATCTAGGGATCCTTCTCATCTTGGTATTTTGGAATGCAGGGTTGGTCTTGTGTGTGTTTATGTATGTATATGTATATATTAATAAATGTACAATAATATTAAATTAATTTAAATAAATATATCTACATATTAATTTATACATATTATATATATATATAAACTATTAAGGTTAGAGTAATTAAACAACATCCTTAGAAAACTATTTATTATAATGATATGGCTCTATTTATCGATAAAACTATAATTTTCTATTCATTTTATTCCTTATAACTTATGTTTTCATTTCTTCCTTGAGTGTCCAAAGTGAGTATGGCCATTTTCTTAGGAATATAATCAAAATTCTTATAAGTACCAATATCTTTCTCCTTTTATTTTGAAGATTATACACTTTTTTAAAATATAGTCTTTATATATTTACACACAAATTTGTTTAGACACACACATATACATAATAATATATTTACAAAAAATTATGATACTTTGTTTACATATCAATATATATATATACATTATATGCATACCTTGTGTGTGTTTATTTATTTATTTTTTTGTAAAAAATGAGTATTTTTTAACCTAATAGGATGGATATGAATCGAAAATGGATAGATTATAGTCATACAACAATGGAGTATAAGGATGGAGTAAAAGAGTTCATCAAGTATGATGTAGAGCATGCATACGAACCTTCTCAAATACTTTCTTTCTGTTAACATTATTGGTATTTAAGATAAATTCATCAAGAAGATTTAGATGAATTTTGATTTTTCATAGAATAGATTGAAGGTATAAATATTTCACTTAACACTGGGAAAATCTGAATGTACATATTGAAGATGATGATACTATGATTTATAAATCATTTAATATGAATTCTAGTGTAAATGACGATGGATATTTCATGAAATAAATGAAATTGGAAAAAGAATATGACCTTCATAATTCTACAAAATTATTTTAGATGTTAACAAGCTATGCAAAGAGATCATTGCATACTGATTATACAAAATATACAACATTGTTAGCTTTATTTAAGATATATAGTTTGAAATCCAAGAGTATATGGAGTATCACTATATTTATAGAACTACTTGGTCTCATAAATGACATGCTACTAGAAGAAAATGATATTACTTATCTAACATATGAAACTAAATGAATGCTATGTTCGACATATATTATCTCTAGAAAAATACATGTTTATCTAAATTAATGTATATTGTTTTCACAAGCATAATGTATCACTTTGAAAATGCCCCACGTTTGGAATGACTTGATACAAGAAATATGAATCAATTCCTTTGAAATTTGTATGATACTTTACTATAATTCCAAGTCTTATAAGACTACCTTGATGTCCAGAAACTGCTACACAATTAACATGGCACACAGATACAAGAATTGAAGATGAGGAACTACATCACCAAGAGAAATCTCCTTAGTGGAAGAAAATTGATTATGAGTATACTGAATTTGTAAAAGATCCTAGAAACCTTTATCTCACATTATCTATATATGAAATGAATTCTTTTGGTGTACAAAATATCACTCGCAATACATGTATATTTATGTTGGTAAATTATAACTTTCCACCATGGTTATGTATGAATTGAAAATACATTATGTTTTCTCTACTTATATATGGACCAAAACAACCCGATAATGATATTGATATATATTTGGATCCATTGATCGAAGATATGAAATTGATGTGGGATATAGGTGTTACATTGAATGACTCTCATAGATGTGAAGACTTCTCATTAAGAACCTTATTATATGGATTAATAAATAACATTTTTCTTATGGAAACTTATATTGTTATAAGATTAAAGAAACGTTGGGGTGTCCAATTCGTGAAGAATCTACACACTCAATTAGATTGAAACATTCCTTGAAGAATTTGTTTTTAGGACATTGTAATTTTTTACCCTGATGATATATATACTATTCCTGGATGACATTATTTGATCGAAATACAAAACAAGGTACAATGTCATCTCCACTAATGGGTGATCAATAGTTCAAGAAAGTAAAAAATATTAACATTGTTTTTGGAAGACCATTTTAAAAAAACATTAGGAAATGAAGCTAGAAAAGGGACCAAATTTCTTTGAATTACCACACTAGAATTATATGTATGCTAGAAATTTTCTTGATGTAACGCATGTAGAAAAAAAAATGCATGTGATAGTGTTATCAGCACATTAATAATTTATCAGTGATGTGAGCTGAAAATTTGAAAATTTTATGTCTCTTATTCATTGAAAATACCACGTAATTTAATTAAAATCCCAGGTAAATTTGTGATTCTTTGTAGCTTTTTCAATTTTGGCCATAATTTTTAATTGGAATAAAACATAGTTTTTAGTGACTTATTATTTTATGGAATTAAAATGTAACGTCATGGATTGATTTCAATTTTGATTTTTTTTTGAATCTAAATCTCAAATTAAATTGAAAATGAATTAAATTTTAAAATTCAATTATTTTATTCATTAAACAAACTACTTGCATTTATTTTTAAAAAAATTGAAGTTGATTTTGATTTTGATTTTAAATTATGAATTTAAATTTTTTTGGTTTAATCTGTAATTAAATGATTAAAGGATTTATTTTTGGAGTTGAAATGTATTAACAATTTTTGAATTAATTGAAAATCATTAAATCTAATTTTTTTTAAAAGAATTGTGAAATATGGATATTTAGTTTTTAAATAGGTTTAAAATGATGAATTTTGTTTGTAATTTATAAGATTTTGGAAATTATATGGAATTAACTTTTCCAGGGAATACAATCTCACTTTTTTTATTTAATTTTTATTTGGAATTAATTTGGAAAAAAATTCATGCACTAAAAAATATATTTTTTTGTAGTGAGGTGTTGGATTTGATATTTTCAATGGAAATATCTGCTACAGTTTCTTTCTACTAGTCCACTACTACTTCCACCTTGCTAGCAGTTCCCATATTGTTACTAAAAGGGAATTTCCTACTACAACCACACTATTTCCATCCCAGATCCCCACTTCTACTAATGCCAAAATTTATTACTATCTGTTGAAATATGCTACTACTAGCTTTCATCCCCCTCTACTTTTATCACCATTATTCTACTACTTTTCATATTCTATGATCATCATTTTATACCCCTAAGACTCTGCCACAATTTCCTTCTTGCACCATCAGCATCTGTCATACCTTTGTATCGCTACCTTCCCCATAGATCCACTTATGGTAGTAAGCCATCGACCAAGAGACCATAATAGAGGATGACACATGCCGATCCACACCATTGGTTTCCACATATAGAGACCCATTCTTTCCAATCCAAATAAATCAAGTCCTTATAACCTTAACTTGAGTAATTATAGAGGATGACGATTTATTTTTAGAACTGAGGCTGATGATGAATGGTTTGATCAATACTTGTCAAAGATTCAAAGAGGATTTAGTTTTTAAATCCAGATCAGTAGGTGCCTATTTTTACATAAAAACCACATGACTAAGATTAGAAGCTGAATCTATATTATAAATTTACATTATTTTTTTAGGTCTAAGTGAGGAAGGATATGGGGCTGTCAAACTCCAATTATTATGGATTTGGGTTTGTTCGAGAATGAAAACCAGGTGTATGTTGAAATACCAAGATTAAGATGATGAATAACGTGACCCACTGTTAAAGAATGATCGAAGGAGGCTTTGAAATTACTACTAAAGATGAGTATGTATGATGGAGGATGAATCAGATGTCAAGGATCATCACTTGCATAAGGGTGATGGACGATCTACGTAAGGGTGAATTCATCCAACATAAGGGTCATTACCAAATGTAATATGGGTCAACCTTTTCATAACATACAAAAGGGTACACTTTGATAAGGGTACACTTGTGTAAGAGTAACATTATCATAAGGTTAACATAAACCTGAGATGAATTATGTAAGGGTCACGGTCGAGTTGAGTAATGGTAACATCTTTTCAAGATCCCACATAAGAGTACATCGATCTATCTTTGCAAATAACGTTGATACCAGACACGTTTCAATCATATAATGAATAATAAGACACTATCTGATACTAAAATTGAGAACGTTCCCTAATTAATATGAGGAAGTTGAAGATACTCATGTTGCACACATGGTGAACTATTCACTATGTTGGGGGCCTCTTTGACTCTTTATCTCACTCATTCTTGGAGTTTATTTCTACGATCACTCATTTCTACTACTATTTATTGTTTCCTATTATTTCATTTTGTAATAACTCTAGTGATGGAGTGCTAAAACCATAGTGGATGAGCCAAGAAGATTCTCCCTACCCCCCATTAATTAATTTTTTATTTAATGTAGTTTAATATTTTATATTAATATTTTTATTTATTCAAACATTATAGAAAATAGGATATTTTATTAACTTTTACACTTTGAATTTATCTTCCCTTATTTACTGGATTACGCACATTGGTTACTTAGGTCCTCCTCATTGCTTTCAATCGTGAGCAGTGGTTTGAATTAAGAGTAATTAGAGATCTTTGATTACTAGGATAGAGGATATTAGAGGTTATAGTGATCATTTCATCCCGCTAATTAAACAAAAAATTCCAGTTGAGGTTAATCAAGTGAAATTTCACTTGATTAGATAGAAAACATGAGAGTATAAATTGGAATAATGATTTAATAGGAAAGATAAAGGGATGACATAAAGATAGTCTACTATTTTTAAAATTGTATTTAAATGTAATTCAATTTAATTTCATTACTATTTTCCAAAATTAAACCCACAAAACAAAAGAGAAACACACCTATAACACTTTCCTCTCGAGATATAATCCTAAGTCAAGAATAATACTACATTTTACTTAGGTTCAAATTATTTTGTTGAGCACCCATCATTTGGTGTACATCAAAACTGGAACCCATGTTGGAGAGGACAATGTCTTTGTTTTACTTTAATTTTAAAAATGATTTCAAAAAATTACCAGATCTAATTCATCTCACCTCGTTAGTTTTGATCCAAAGTTTAAGCGGACTTTTCAAGATAAAGATAAGACTTTGAGAATCACAGAGGAAGTGGAAATGAAGTTTTTCACTATCCCATTGAATGAATCCTCATCCCCTTCTTCTCCTTCCACTAGAGTCACTTTAGGAATAGAAAACATATAAGATAATCAGGATCAATTAAATAGAACATTAAGAGAACATTATGACCCTAATTTCAACAGCATCAATCGTCCACTATAAACGAACATTCAACAAGATTATGAACCTAAAAATGGAATGAAAACAAACCTTACTAGGTTTCATAGTTTTTCAAGTGAATACCCCTATAGGAATCTGTGAGCATTTGGATAATACTGTAATGGATTCAACCCTAGTGGATCCACCAAGTCTTAGATCAGCTGGAATGCATTTCCGTTCTCTCTTTAAGGATCTTCCAAGGAGTATCTCTACAACATCCAACATGGATAGATCACCAATTGGGTTGAAAAATGTTGAGACGTCTTCTAGAATAATTTCCCTACATCAATGAGTGTCTAACTAAGGAAATTGATTAATGAAATCAAAAAGTCAATTAGATATATCCTTTACAAGTATAGGGAGAGATTTAAAGTATGTAAAAACTTCTACCCACACCAACCTTGTCAATAATATTAATTATTAGTATTATTTTATCATGGATTGATGGATAGTGAATGGAACCTTTTGGATTCTTCCTCTAGTGGAGCACTGATCGATAAATACCCTTTTGAAGTTAGATATATAATTAAAATATTTTCCCAAAACTCTTAATAATTTGGCACAAGAACTACCACAAGGGGAGTACATGAGGTGAAATGTTTAAACTTTCCCCCTTTTTAAATGTTGATGAAATAAACTCTTTTATGAATAATTTATCTTTGAAAAAGTTTTAGGATACATCACTCATAATACACCCACAGGTCCTCGCTAATTTTTTGTCAAAATCAATTCATCGATGGTTGTACTCAAGTTCAAGAAAACTGTGAATCCATGTGCCAAAATCTATACCATAAATAACAAAGATATAATCAAGGATGAAAATAGTACTCTAACATTCCTATTAGAGATAGAAACCAATAACTTTAGAGAAAAACCTTTCAGTAGGGTTTCTAACAAAATAACCTGACACCTCCATTTTAATGATTGAATTATTGACCTTCTACAAGATACCAACGAAGGAAAGCTCAAGAACCCTCAATGGAGGACTTGATGAAATAAATTGTGAATTCTAATAGCCAGATCATAACTTTTATCAATGAATTGAAAAAACAAGGATCAGGTAATCTTCCTACCCAATACATTCCTAGACCTAGAGGAAACATTAGTTACATTATATTAAGTAGTGGTAAGAAGTAATAAAGCAGTGAAGAATAAAAATATGGAGAAGAATCTAGAAGTATAAATCCCACAATACTTGAAGAATTTACCCCTAGAAAAGAAATTTACTAATAGGTTCTTGTGAAAACTTGACCTGTGAAGAAGGATAAATGGAAAGAAAAAATGAACGACTCAAATAAACCCCAACCACCCTTCTCTATAATGATTCAATCACCTATGAAAACCAATAAAGAGTCATTACAACATGAGATCTTGGAAGTGTTCAAAAAATTCAACATCAACATCCCTCTACTAGAGGCCAGCAACCAAATTTTATGGTATATGAATTTTATCAAAGGCATGTTCACTATAAGGAGGATATTGTGAGGTACTGAAAAGGTATGACTAAGAGTTTTTTTTTCTTGTAAACCCACAAATCCACTAGAAATTCCAAGAGCATGCCATTTATCTATCGTCATTACCATAAGGGAGATAAATTTTTCCAATTAATTATGTGATTTAAGAATATTAATTAATGTCATACCTTACTCAGTTTATTCATCTATGAAAATAGGATAAATAAAACCCACATAAGTGGTTATGTAACTTTCAAAACTAGCCATTTTCTACTCAGTAGGTGTTTTAGAAGATGTTCTAGAAAGTGTGTTTGGTTTTTTGTTTCCAATCGATTTATACATACTAAATATTGAGGAAGAAAAGGTAAGTACTCATTCCACCATAATATTAGGTAAGAAATTTCTCATGACTTCCAAAAAATATATATGTCAATGAAAGAACACTTTCCTAGACCTTTGGTAAAGAAACAATGTATATTAACATACATTATTTAATTAAACACCCACATTACAAGAAAAATTATTTCACTGTAAACCATTTTAAATGGACCTATTTTTCTAAAAAAGAAATTGGAAGTTTTGATGATAGAATTATATTGAAAAAAACTTTGGAATCTCATGATTTTTCTGAGACTATTATTGAAAATGAGTTTAATCTGGAATCTATTTAATGTGTTAAATTGTTTGAGGAAGTTGGAGATAAGTATTCATAGAATTCACCCAAATTTTCTAATAACACCTTTACCTTGTATCTGTAGGTTTCAGAAAATAATTAATTATCCATTGAGCTATATAATAAATCCTACTGGGATTCTAAAAATGTTTACCCAAAATTTGGAAAGATAGACAAATAGGGAAATATGCATATAATGGATTCAGATAAATTGAAAATGGAAACCCGTGAAAACACCCTACCATGCAAATAAAAGGCTAGTTTAATACATTGTAAGATTAACAAAAAGAGAGACATTAAAATTTGAAATAAATTAATGATTCACTCTTCAAAAAGAAAGTTGATGCCATGTAAAAATCATTCCAAGAATATTGGACCATTTACTATGACTAACATTTTTCTATCAGGTGCATTTGAAATCATGGGATCTGAATCATAGAGCCCATTTAGGGTGAATGAACAAAATCTAAAACATTTTTTTAAAGATTCATGGATATATTCCATGTAGGCACCTAGAATCCTCCCTTATTCCATCAAATAAAAAAATCACAGGTTGTCACTTTCCTCTATATTTATCTAGACACTCATTTTCAATTATAAATTTTCTAAGAAAACATGCATGTCATACTTAAATAGAATGGTACATGGGAAATTTTTGGGGTAGATGGAAAAAGTGTTTTATGATGTACAAAAAAATATATATTAAAAAAAATCAAAATCTAATTTAGGAATCTATATAATATTTATGTTTTTACATTTTTGGGACTGTAAATAAAAAAATAGGGATATGAAAATTGAACTTCAGTTTGTCCTACCTAATTATAGTACCAATCTAGATTTGAGGATTCATTGATTGTGAATTACTAAATGGTATGGATTTGTGAGTGAACATAACCTATATTATATAACAATCTTGTTTTAAGAATAGTGAAATGAAGTAGAAACTGAATAGATATTTATGGAATAACGATTATAACTTGTGGTCACTGAAATATAGAACTCAATATCAAATGACCTGACCTTTGTGATTGAATAACACCTAAGGGAGCCTACTTAAAATACATTCATTTAAGTCCTTAAAATCTAGAGTAAATTGGGAAATTAGGATCCCACAATTAATCATTGAGATAATGGAACTGGGTGTCTGAGTCTAATCCCTATGTACAAATTTCAATATGTGATTTCCCATAGTGCCTCACACATACATGGATGGGAAAAAAACAAAAAACTGAATAAATTGATCATTTTTTAAAAATGAATTCATTCAGGTGAAGGGAATATTGAACCTAGATGAAGAAGGATAATGTTGATTTATAAAAATTTCCTTTATGTAGTATTAAGGAAGTATGAAAATGGAATTTTTTGATATGGCCAAATGACCCAATATGGGGTCTTAAACTATCTTATTTACTAGAATATCAATGATGAGGTGTGTATTAGAGGAATTAGAGATGTTGGTCTAGCTCTTGATTCTAGTTTAAGGATTAAGGAATAGAACTAGAATAGAGATACCTCATTAGGGTCACGGAGGATTGAGGGGATGCTGAACCGAAGTAAAATAATCACATAGACTTCATCTTATGTGGAAGAAGTGTGAAATTGAAATGAAACACCCTATGAGGAGATGCTATAGGAACCCCATGAATGTCTAAAGTAGGATACCCTGACTACTAACGAGGTTTGGGTGAATGGGGCTAATAGGATGATCCCCAAGAGGATTATCCATTCTCTAAAGTTTAGTAACCATTTTGTAGAACTGTAATCCAATTGATTGATTCAAGAACATGGAGAAAGACATATGATCAAATGAAAAGCCATATAATGCACAGAGGTCAACAACATAACACTCATACCAGAGGAGAATAATTATAAAGTAGAAGGTTTCACTGAGGCAGAGTCTAGTGATGATATATCCAGTAATCCTTATTGAAACACGAGGATAGATTTCAAGTTGTATGATATCACATCCCAAGGGAAAATAAGGGGAATGAATGAATTTGGGACTTAGGGAGATTCATTATTCAAAAGGGGAAGAAATATAAAGCCCATAATGACTAATCTCACCTTCCAAAGCTGATGGAGTCAAGGTATGTTAAAAATACTGGTTCTAAAAAGATGATGGAATAAAAACCCACTATGGATAATTATGTTAAAAATAAGGATATTACCTCTTAGGTTGAAATTAAAATGTCTAAGTGTGATGTGTATAAAGAAAAATGGCAAGTAGGTGACAATATTAAAGTTACAGATCAGGTGAAATAAGGCTTGGTGTTTTTGGGTGAGCATGATAGTGTTTCCAAGCCTAAAATTTTTGGGGTCACTAATGGATTAGAGTCTCAGGAATAATATTTTTCTGATGCTATAAAAACGTGTTAGGAAAGGAGGAATAAAATGAATATAATTTCTTAGGGATCATCCTATGATCTATGGATGAAATGTAGGATTATATTTTTATATTAAATATTCAAAAGATGATGTTAATATTATGTACGAGAGAGAGATCAAAGTAGATACCAATGAGGATCAACGCTCTTGGATCAACAAATAAAATCATTATTTGACATGAGGCTTCAACGATAGTAAAATCAAACTAGAGGAGTATTTCCAGACTTGGGACAAGATGACCTATCACTTTTATGATCTTATTAAGGATGAACCAGAAACAAAGGTAACAACATTATAATGAATTTTATATAGTATAAATGATTAGAGTAATTTTAAACTTTTTGGGAATGGTCTTGTGATTTATTATATAGTTTGATGATCCTTTATCTTAAATCCTATGAGGATTCTCACTTTTCCCACAAAAGTGATTTTGAATTAAAAATTTAATTTTGAGTGAGTATAAAATTCACAAAAGAGGAATAAAAATTTAGTGGTTGAATTATTTGATATTATTCAATTCTATTTTTGTATTAAATGTTAGGATGGAAAATCAATTTTTTTTGAATTCAATGATAAAATTGCTCGGAAGAACAATAGTTCAATTGTGGGGGAGTAATGTGAGTCTAAAATTTTAAAAATTTATGTATGTTATTCATTGAAAATACCCTATAATTTAATTAAAATACTGGGAAATTTTCTGATTATTTTTGAGTTTTTTAATTTTTAATATAAATTTTAACTCACTCAAAACATGGTTTTTAGTGACTTATTAATTTTTGGAGTTAAAATGTGATTCCATGCATTGATTTACATTTTGATGTTCTTTTTTATAATCAAAATATGGAATTAATTTAAAAATTGACTCAATTTCAAAATTCAATTATTTTATTCATTATATAAAATACATACATTGATTTTAAAAAAATTAAGTTGTTTTTTATTTAAAAATGTGAATTTAAAATTAATTTGATTCAATATATAATTAAATGGTTAAACGATTTATTTTGGGATTTTAAATGGATTAATCATTTTTTAATTAATTGAAAATCCATATATTGAAAATTGATTTTTAAAAGAAATTTGAAATGTAGATAGAATTATTGAATATGTTTAAATTGATGAAATTGTTTTTTATTTAGAAAATGTTGTAAATGATATGAAATTATGTATGAAAAGTCCTACAATCACAATTTTTCTTTATTTTTATCTTTAATTAATTTGGAATGAAATAAATGTACAAAAAAATATATGTTTTTGTAGCGTGGGTTCAGCACTACTATTGTCAATGAAAAAATCTACTACCATTGGTTGGTATTAGTCAACTTTTATCATTAGATTTCAATCGGTGTCCCTACTATTGTTAGAAGGGAATTTCTTACTACCACCACACTCCTCCTATCCCTAATTTATACTTCATCTACTGGAATAATTTTCTACCATAAGTTAAAATATATTGTCATTAGATTTTAGTAACATTTCCTACCGTTGCCCATATTCTATTACCATTCATGTGCTACCATCAACATTTTCTACCACCAAGCTTCTGCCACCATTCCTTTTATCTAACTGCATCCCCTCCTCTGTCTTGCTACCCCTACCTTCCCCATCGATCCACACACAGAAGAACACCACCAATCAAGAGACTAGAATGAAGGTCAGTTCACATTGATCCACGCCACCAATTTCCATGTGCAAGGACCCAAGATCTCATAATTGAATAATCTAGGTTCATACAACCCAACCTCAAGGAATTAAAAATAATGATGTGTCAAATTTTTTAACCAAAGATGATGATGTATAGTCCAAGCTTAACCCATAAAATCTTGAATGAGGATCAAGTTTGGAAAGCTGGTGGGTTACGATGCTCAATATTACATAACAAATCCATGACCAAAATTCAATGGTGAATCCACATTGGAAATCCAAAATATTATATACAGGTCCAATAAAGGAAGGTGATATGGATTTTGAACTCCCATTGCTACAACTCCAGGTTTTTTTAAGAATGCACTCTAAGTGCATAATAAAATTCCAAGATAAAGATGATGACCAATGAGACCCGCTATTGAAGAAAAATAAAAGAAGATAGTGACTTGTGGATGAATATGAAGATGCCTGATAGAGGATGATGTTGGAGCCTAGGGCCATCACTTGGATAAGGGTGATGGTCCAGCTATGTAAGGTTAAAGACTACCCACCTTAAGGTTAATGATGACTAGCGTTTAGGTCAAAAGTTTTGTAAGGGTACACCTATATAAGTGTACCATTATAATAAGACTAATATCTACCTTAGAAAACCTATTTAAGTGTCATATACGAGTTTTTTATGGGTAACATTACCTCAAGATCCCACATACGGGTACACAAATCACTATTAAAGACCCTCGATACTGGACCCACATTGATCATCCAAATATGAAGAAGAAACTATTCATCAATAAAAATGAGAACATTCTCAGAGTTACCTAATGAAATTGAAGATACTTGTGCTTCTCATATAGTGATTTTATGAAGCGTGCCAAAGGTCTCTAAGAGATATTCTTTAAATAGAACACTATTCAATGTATCAGGGGTATCTCTGAATATGTTTATCACTCATTCTTAGAGGATATTTCTATGATCACTCAATACTATTATTGTTTCTTGAATACTTTTATTTATTTTGGTAATAACTCTGGTGATGGAGCACTAAGACCTTAGTGGTTGAGCCTAGGACATTCTCCTTATCCCTTATTAATGAATTCAAAATTTTAAATTATTCAATCACTTCCAATAATCTATGTATTTTTTGAACTTTATAGACAATAGGATATTTATTTAATTATTACTCATTGAATTTATCTTTCGTTCTTCATTGGATCATACACACAGGTCACTTAGGTCCTATCCATTACTTGCAATCAGGAGCAGTGGGTTTAAGAGTAATTAAAAACATCTGATTACTACGATAGGAGATGTTATAGGTTTCAGTGATAATTGTATCCCTATAGTAAAATTGAAAAATCCATGTGAGGGTAATACAGTGAGATTTCATGTGATTAGAGGGAAAATAAGAGAGTATAAATTAGATTAATGATTTGATGAAAAATATAAGGGGATCATCTAAGTATAGGAAACTATTTTATTAATTTAAATTAAAACCAATCTAGTTTAATTTCATTACTATTTTCACAAATTGAACCCACAAAACAAAAGATAAACACACCAATAATACTATTCTCTTCGAAGACAATCTTGAGTCCCACCACTACTACATTTTACTTGGGCTCAAATTGTATTGTTGAGTGAACTGTGAGAGGAGCACATCAACTAGAAAAAACAAAATATGACATTATTGATAGGTTGGACATGATTTAAATGGGGATAAGGGAAGATTTGGTACTAGTGAAGGTTGAAATATGAATTTTTTTTCCTCCAATAGCTTACACTCTATTCAGAAAAGAAAATTTTCAATTTTTCAACTTAATTAATGGTGTAAAAGTTCCATAGGTGTATTTATTAAATATCAAGAATGTCGTGATGACGATTAATTTTAATTTAAAGGTTATAAAACCAAATGAATGTCATGTTTTGATGCATAATTTAAAACATAATGATTCATGCTGAATTATTCCTAAAAAAGCATGATATACATTAATTGGACTTTACTTCATTTTAAAATCCATATGTAGTAAATTTATAGACCCAGTAAAGTTGAATTTCATGAATAAGGAAATTTCAGTCGTATTTTTTGAATTGTATATATTCTTCCCACCATAATTCTTTGATATATATATCCCACTTGATGGTTAACTTGGTTAGATGGATTGAAATATGTGGTCCTGTAAATTATAGATGGATGCATCCCATCGAAAGATATACGAGGATTTTTAAAGGGTACTTTAGGAATTGAAGTTTTCTAGAAGGTTGTTTTGTAGAGAGATATATTATTGAAGAAGATATTAAATTATGTACTGGTTACCTATCAAATGTTGAAAGTTTTGGTCTCCTAAAATCCCATCATAGAGGATTCGTTGTGGGAAAAGTGATTTCCAGAAGTGATGTTGTTACAACTTCCATTACAGAGTGGGAGTGGGCATACCATTACATTTTACATAAAAGTACGAAATTTGATCCAAAAGTTGAAGCCCACAAAGTAATTCTCATAAATTTGAATCGATCAATGGTTAAAATATTGGTATCAAATACACATAATCAATAATTTATAGGGTGGTTTCAAGATTATATTTATAAGGAGTTATCTACAAATCTAAATTCAACTACCAAACGACTTAGATGGATACTAGAGGACTAAGTGAAAATGTACTATCTTATAATGGTTATGTAATTAATCATTATATGTTATATATGAATAAATAATATGAATCAAATATGATGATAAAAAGTGGTGTTATGATTGTTACAGAAGTGATGCACATATATATTTCCATGAATAAAAATATAATTTATGCTTATATGTCATAATTCAACGTCTTTGAACAAATATTTGAGTTTGATTATACAAAATTTCAAGTTCTGATTTTCCATTACAAAAGGTTTGACAACAAGAGATTATATAAAATCGAGGATTTGGGATTTGTGAAGGTGAATTTTAGTGTGGAAGGGTATATAGAAAAGCCATTCATAATTTCATCGCATGCATTGAATGTATTTTGTGTCTTAGATATTGAAAATATAAATTGGTCAATTATTTTGTTGCAGACCTACAAAACTATAGGGTCAGATGAAAAACCAAATGAGGATGATCCATTCCCTGGGAGATCGCTATCATTTTATACTGTTCCCAATATAGACAGTGTAGTATACATTATAGGGGATCATAATGAGGGGATTTGGATACTTGATAGAGGAGTCAAATATCATCAACATTAAAGAAAAAAGAGTTAAATGAATAGGATATTTTTTTCTAATATACTATGATTCTCATATTAAATTTATGTGTTCTCTATTATATATACATAATATAAATTAAATGTTTAACAAATCATGTAGATAGTGAATTCTTTGCATGATGATTTTACCAATATCAAGGAAGAACACACTGTTGATGTTGAATCTAAGGAATTGTTATGGGATCAACAACATGTGGATGAAAAAAAATAGAGGCATAACATCACTGTGTTAGCTAAATTTATTAAGGAAATAAGAAAATCTATAAAATTTTAGGGTTGATAGAATCAACCTGACCAACTTGTTGACCCCAACAACTCAATATTCCTTAGATACATTTGGTTCAAAACTTGAATGTATGTGATGATTGATATAGATAATTTACACAATGTTCTTCTTGCATTGAAGATAATAATTTGGAAAGATATTAATGTAATTTTTTGGTATACTTTTTAAATTTTACCAAAAAATTATATAATGAAATGTTTATATACTTTTCATTACCCATTACAGAGTTCATTTATTCTATATGACATCCAAAATCAATTTCCATTAATGATCACTAGAAAAGTTCATAGAGAATTCCAAACACTTTTGACAAAGTGTCTTCTCAAGGATATTGAGGGGAAAGTAATCCCCAACCCACCAACAATGTATGCACGTATTATTAACCAAGAAACATGGAAATCATTCAGTATTCACCATGACAAGGAATCATTTCAAGTGCATTGTAATTGATAATATTTTATTTAACATTATTTATTTTACCCACTTTGATTCAAAAAGTTAATTTATGAAATAAAAATGGAGTGATGAAAATAAGTAGCATGCATAAAAACCAATGTACCCCTATCATAAATCTAGGAAGAGGTACACACCACTTGAAAATAAAATGGTATGTATTTTAAATATATGGTAAAATTATCATGTGATATGAAACCATATATGTTATTTTGTTTATACATAGATCAGTGAATCAAGATATAAAACCAATTCTATCCCATTTCATCTGTTATGAAAAGAGGCTTGTGTAAATAAAAAATGAAAAATAGTAGATGAAAACACACAATCAGAATGGGAATATTGTGAAAGTATTACATAATAAGAATTTATTATGATTTATAGAAATATTATATATATATATCTATTTATGTTCATATTTTTTTTATAAGATTTAGACATAAGAATTTTCATTGATTTTACCTGAAGAACAATTACTTTTAGTACCCTTGAAGTGTCCAGAACAATATGGCTTCAATAGAGGTGTATGTTTTAAAGTGTTACCTTGATTATATTTTGAGAAGACAAATTCATGAGGAGATGCATATAAGATAATGAAATACATGCAAGTGTAATCATATGGTTTAAAAAATATTATTGTCTGATTTGGTTTAGACGACCAGTATATGTGAAAGAATCAAAGAGAACCAATAGTATAACAACTATCAGTACATGAAGAGCCACACCCCACTAGCATGATGACCATAATTCTGTTATAACAATTTCTTCTTAATGTGAATTAAAAAACTATTTTAACTTTATGTTTCTAAAATTATATAGGGTAAAATTTTATGTGAATTATATCTATCATTACCCACCCATAACTTTATATTTAGGGTTGTGATGGAAAATATACAAGGAGACTTGTTAAACAATAAATAACTCTTAAAGGATTAGATGATATTAGAGATTGAAGTATAACATAATATGAGTGATAAGTTGATTTTTTATCTTGATGACCATAATTCTAACATAACTGATATTGCTGTTGTAAATTTAATAGAATGGTTGATTATTCTTATAATGATACATGGTGATAATTAGGTATGTCCTTTTTAGTTTTTTCAATTGTAAAAACATTAAAATTTGATGAAAAATGTTTTCAAATGATACATGGTATTATAGATGGAAAAAATGTAGGATAAATAGAAGGTTGGATCTTAGTGGATCAACCAAGAAATCAAAAGGACCTTATGAGATTACCCTCACCCCACCAGTTCCACTAATAAATTTATTAACTATAACATCCTAGATTTTTTCAGGTACTTTACACCTTACTTTTATCGCTTAATTAAGTGTTCTTGAGTTATGATTTTCTTTGGTGAAGTCTCTGTTATATTTTGGTTAGTTTTGGATTGTTTTATAGGCTATAAAGGGGATGTACAATTGGCGTGTGGTAAGTGGAAATCGGGTCCCTCTCCCCAAGAAATTGTGTGCCATATTTGGTGATGGAAAAAGTGAAAATAATAGTTTTCTCATCACTAGAGTTATTTATGTGACCTTTTCTAAGAAATCGTGTGACACAAGACATAGGAAAAAACACGTTTGGTGCATAATTTACCAATTTGTGCAGCCAAACCATGTGGGTTCCCAGAATTGGTAGAAAGCCTCTTATGGTTGGTGCATGGTTTGCTAAACTATACGACTAAACCATGCACTGGGTTTTATTTAATCCAAAAAATTGGATTATAAGTCCAAAATCCCTTTAAAACCTCTCATTTATTCCCATGTGCCTAGGGATCTCAAAACTAGGGACTCCAATGGTGATTCATGGTGATTCCGCTCCCTCCATACTCTAAATATGATGGATCTAAAGTGTTGTATCAAGTAGATTCAAGGTAATATGTCATTTATCCTCTATTCTGAACATTATTCCTTAATCTCATCTTTTTAGTTGTAATGTGTCTTAGATCTGAGCTACCATGGCTAGATCTATATAACCTTTTGTGATCTAATAGAGCATTCTCTTTCTATCGATGGTTAGGTAACCAAATCTATAGAATTAATTTTTTTCCTTGATCATATCAAGTTTAATCATTGATGAAAAATCCCTTTTGGAAAGTTGATATTGATTTAATCCCTTGGAATGATTCCATCATTGAATTCCAATCATAGAGGTTATATTTTGATGTATTGGATCTCATTATAGTTAATTTTTGTGTATGGTAATGATCTGAATATCGTTCCTTGGTGGATCATGGGTTTTGGATTCAGTGTGTTAAAGGATAGAAATAATGACCATTTTGGGCCTTTATAAGGATTTATTTGACATGTTGGATATGTGTATGTGCCCAGTATTGAGACCCATGATTGAGTTTGATCACCCATGTATGTGTGTGAGTGTCCTATGTATATATGTTGTGTGTATAGATACTATTTATTCATGCTTGAGATACAATGTTATTCTTATATGTGTTATGCCCTAATGTATGAAATTTTATAGACTTTGGAGGTTTTTCTTCTCATATCATATGACATGTATACCATCATGGACTGGTTAAACATTATAGGGGGAATCATGCATGACATGCATTGATAATGATGATGGATTGAGAAATGACGAAGGGGTAATTTTTTTTGATTCACTTGAGGTGGATTCAGGTGTATGAATATCTTATGGACCGAACCATGATAGAGACAGAGCTTTATGAATTTGGGGCTTGACTTAAGACTCCTTGGCCTCGTGGATGCTCAGATATTTATGAGATAGCCTTGAGTTTGACCATGAACTTGACTATAGTTATGACTATTCTACTAGAATAGAGTTGAAGCAAGTATTACCGAGGTTCGTGGCAGTTTGGTTAGAATGAATTCTCTCTGTATATGTTTGGTTGTTTTCTTGTGTGTGAATTTAATTTTCCATCATGTAATACATTTCTATATACATGTGTACTTATGTTAAGGACACATTGGTGGTGTCCTACTAGGTTATACTCACACCTTGCATGGGCACCTTGGTGCGCATTGGTATTTCATGACTAAGGATATAATAAAGGGAAACTGCCCTAAAAAAGGTTGTTGAGGATATTTCATCTAGGATATGGAGGAATTATCGGGACATACTATGGATAGATGACGCAATACTTTTATTTATTTGATAATTTATTCCAGTTTTACTTATTGACCCACCACATTGGGGGTCTATTTTATTACACTATTGTGAATTTTCATGACATATTCTATAGAATATACTTGTATTATTTAAATTGTGTTATTGTTTGGATTATTTTTATTTTGTATTATCTTATTCTGTCTATGATTTTTAAGGGTATAGTCACCCTACGATACTTAATACACTCACTACTAGTCAAAAACTCCTTGTGTATTTGGAGGAACACATGAGGTTATATAGATCTCAGAACCAAACTGAGTGTTTCAGGCTAGGGTATTACAAAAATGGTATCAAAGGCTTGAGTTTCCTTTATTTCTTTTATTTTGGGGTCATGGTAAAAAGGAGATAGGTTATTTGGAACTCAGGTAGGAGAGTTTCCATGTTCCTAGATAGATCATGGGTAACCGACCCCTGAGTGAAAAATGATGGGATTGTTTCTATAATTATTTGGGATTTGGGTGCATTCATGCATCATGAATTGAAATACTGGATCACATGTCATATATATAGATTTTGATCATTTTAGAATAGTTCGTTGATCAAATGCATCGATTTTTGCAATCTATTTTGTGATATAACTATGTTGTAATTAGTTTGTTGAACTTAACCATGTTGTTATATAAGTATATATATATGATTTTGACTGATGTGTAGGTATGAAGGACTAGGATTGAGACTTGAATAGAACTAGTAGGGTTATACCTTGAGATAAGGTATCTTCTAAGATAATTATTTTGATATGAATCCTATTATAAATCCCTTAAGTGTACCTTATAACTTTGTAAGTTGTTCTTTTAAGCAAGAAATTATAGTCATTCTAAAAATTCATTTGAAATTTTAGAAAAATTCCTCCTCAAAGATTCTATAATACTTCCACTATAGAGGATGTTCCAGTTACACCATTAGATATGCAAGAGGATACCTCTGAGTATGATATCATACACACCCTAGTGGTTTAGGTAGTAATCCTTCCCCAACCCAGAGTCTTATAGTTTTCCCTTTCTTAGTGTGGAGGGCTGCAGAGGATGATGATTGATTGTGCATGAGACTTTTGTATCTAGTGTCCGCCATCACTCCAAGTAAATGGTCGACCTAAGGATGCTGAGGAATGGATTGGAATCATATAGGTAATATTTAACATGGTGGAGATTCCCAAGGATATGAAAGTGAAGCTATAAACATTTATGCTTTAGGGAACTCCCAAGAGGTAGTGGGGAGTCATGGGTCCGGAAGAAAGGATCTAGGGTATTACTTGTGAGGCCTTGAAAGAGTTGGTATTCAAGGAGTTAATTCTTGAAATTCTTAATATGGACCAATATTTAGAGTTTTTGGAGATTCTTCATGGGACAATGTCATTTTCTTCTCATTTAGACTGCTTTATGGAATTTCTGTGATTTTCTGCTCTTTTGGATAATAATGAGGCACAAAAGGATGGTAAATTCTATATTGGACTTTGTTCAGAGCATAGATGGCATGTTAGGGTGTTTGACCTGATAAAATATACTATAGTTCTTCACAAGGAAATAAACTTTGAGAAAGGTTTGAATAAGTGCGTAGTTATAGGTCTCTTTCCATATCTTGGTTGTTTAACAACCATAATTTACAATACTATGGTGTGTACCTCTTATAGTAGTAAGAAGAGGAAGGTTGATGAGTTGCATCCAGGTGATACTTGTCTATCGGAGTAGAGTAGTGTTTCTTCAACCCCATCTATGGGAGGTGATGTTCCCCAGTCTTTTAATTGTAGACATAGTTGGAATTATTTAAAAAAAATTCTTAGACCTCAAATTAGGTGTTATAAATATGGTAATATGGGATATTTTAATAGTTTTTTTGAGGGGGTTATGGATATAATCTCATAGGGGTGAAGGTTAGACCCAAGTTTTGACCCAGGGACCTATAAGGGATCATCAATAGTAGATTTTAACCCCATGGACTTCGGTGACTCAGGCGAGTCATGCACCATAGAGTCGAGGTCATGCTCTAGAGGCAGGATTAGTGTACATGATGCATAAGGTTCCAAAATTTAGTGGAATGATAGATTCTATTGTTAAGGTTATTTTTTTATTACCTCTAAACCATATACTATTTTGTTTGATAAAGGGTATTTCTATTCTTTCACATCTACTAAAGTTATTATTGGACTAGATTCATTGGTAAAGTTATATGATGAGATTCTATCTCTTTACATGACTTTGGGAAGGAGAGTAGGTCAAATCCAATGATGTACTAAATGTACTATTGTAGTTATTGGATATAAACATCTATGGGACTTAGTGATTTTAGATATGACAATTTTCTATGTGGTATTAGGATGGGTTGGTTGACCAGTTATCAAGACCATATCAAATATTTCCATATATGTGTGGCTTTCACCACACCTAAAGGAAGGAGGTTCGTGTTAACTAGTGAGTGGGATCTTGATGTAGGTAAGATGAGGCTAGACCTAATTCACATTAGAGTAATCATGGTTAAAGTGGCGGTATTATCTCTTTCTTGAGAATTGTAAGTACCCCCTCTATCTTCCATCCATTGTTGGATCATTTTCATGATATTTTCCTAGATTAATTCTTAGGTCTTCCTATCGATAGAGGAATTGAATTTTAGATTTATCTTAAGACTGGGTTGAAACTGATATCAATTCCTCCTTATCATATACCACCAGATATGTTGATAGAGCTGAAGGTGAAATTAGAGATTTAAAGGTGAGGGGATTTATTAGACCAAGAACAATTCCTGGGGGTTCTCTTGTGTTGTTTTCTAAGAAGGTAGATGGTATTCTACGACTCTGTGTAGAATACAAGAAGCTAAATCTAGGGAATTTGAAGGACATGTACACATTACCTAAAATTGATAGTTTGTTTGATCAGTTATGGGGATCCTAGTTGTTTTCTAAAATTGATATTTTTTAAGACAACCATCAACTATGAGTCAGGGAGGAGGATATTCCCAAGATAACATTTAGGAGTAGATATAGACTGAACTAGTATCTTATCATGCATCTTGGGTTGAAAACACTCTAATGTTGTTCATGGATGTCATGAATAGGATTTTCCATCTATATATTGAATCCTTATTCATTGTATTCATGGAATTTATCCTGATATATTTTAAGACTTCAGATATGAATTCTAGACACCATGATATTGGTTTAATTACAATTCAATCCTGTCATCTTTGTACCAAGTTTTTGAAGTGACAGTTCTAGATTTAGGAGGTGTGTTTTCTTGAGAATCTGAATCTTGAGGCAAGGATTTTAGTGGATCTATAGAAGGTATAGGTTGTTATGTTTTGGGAACATCCTAGGAATGTGTTCAATATTAATAGTTTCCTTTTTCTTATAGGGAAATATCGATGTTTCATCTAGGAATTATCCCATTTAGTATCACCAATTATTGTGATGACTAAAAAGGGTGTGAAGTTTGAGTAGTATAATTAGTGTGAGGAGTTGTTCCTTGATATGAAGATAAAATTGATTATATGCCATTTTTTGACCCTTCGAGATCCTTGGACTGGATATGTATTGTATTGTGATGCCTCAGGTATTGGGTTGGGAGCTGTGTTAATGTAGAGGATTAGGTAGTCACCTATGGGTCATGTCATTTGTGACCCTATGAGGGGAACTACCCAACACATGACTTATATTTAGCATATGTGGTCTATTCCCTGAAGTGTTAGGGACACTGTGTCATCGATGAGAGGTTATTTGTCTACACAAACCACAAGATCATGCAATGTATACTTTCTTAGTAGTATCTCAATATGAGATAGATATATTGGGTTGAGTATCTTAAGTCATTCAACATCGATATAGACTATGATCTAGGGAAAGAAAATGTCATTGTATATTCTCCTAGTAGGAAGACGTTGGGGATATAGGAGCTTGTAGAGTGGCCTTCATAGGCTGAATGAATATTGATGAGTTTAATGGAATAGTAGCTAGTGGATGAATTAGAGGATCATTGTGTGATGACATGCACACCATTGGTTAAGATTTCTTTTTTTGTAGGCCATGTAAAAGTGATCAAAGAGTTAGATTATCAGTGTATAGTGATGTAGTAATTCTTAGTAGGGATTATTCAGTTCCAAGGGGTCCTTAGATGATGATTACATTTTAAAAAACCATGTAATTATGGGATGGAAATTTCCATGTGAATTTGAATTTTTAGTTATGTGGATGGCCTATTTTGAGGATGAGATTTAGGATAAAATTAAGGGCATTTGTACACAACTGGGTGGTGGGTTTGGATATGTATTGGGGTCAATATGGGGTTTCATAGGGGTATAAGTGGATTGGTTGGGTGGTTGGGTTTTTGGAATTAATAAAGTGTCCATCGGAAAGCTAGCAAGCTAGACAGTGTGCTGGGAACGTTGTCTGGGTGCACTAACCACCCCGTGGGTAGAAAAATGTGTGGGGAATACTGCTTGAAAACATTGTCTACCTACTAAGCCCAACCATCAAGCTGATGGGGTTTGGGTACCCTCATTTTAATGAGGGGCCTTTGGTCTTTTTTAGGGGTTTCTCTTTTGAACCATTCAAGTTTCTTCTCCTCTGACAGAACAAAAATGAAAGGGGAGATCCCCTTTTGTATATCCCTTGCTCTCCCTTAGTGTTCCTTTGATATAGGTGAATCTAGAGTGCTTTGACATGAGGTATCAAGGTAAGGTCTTCTCCTATCTCCCCCATTTTCTCTTCCTCTATTTTTCAATAAATTTCATTCGATTTGTAAAGGGATTTTTGAAAGAATTTAATTTGTGATTTTACCAATTTTGGATGAAATTGACCATTAATTTAGGTTTTTAAATTAGTTATTTTTCTTAGAATAGGATAAGGTGTGAGTTGGGAGTGGAACACACCCATTTTTTATGATTTTAACATCATTAGAACACATGATGAGTTTGGTGCCTATTATTCCAATAATAATATTTAGTTAAAATTAATTAATTTGATGATGTTTATAGTTGAGGTGGGTGATAGTGGAGACGTTGAAGCTTAACACAAACCTTAAATGGATTTATCATACAATCGGGTGAGTCTTGAGTCTTTAGATTAATCTTTTATTAGTTTTATTAATTATATATCATTATAATTAATTTTTGTTGACACTCGATGTGAGATAGAGCCTTAGGAGTGGAAGCGGTGCTTGGATGGGACTAGGCAGTGATAGTTTGGAAGTGGAATTAAAATAAATGATTTTTTTGAGGTTGGGGTCCTTTACCTTGCTACATCTCTTGGATAATTGGTTATTTATGTTTTTGTTCCAACATTAATTTAATTATTTTCATGTTTCATGTGTCGTGTGTTTTAAATAATGATTTTTTTATGGTATTAAAGTCGTGGGTTGATCCCAATGGAAGTGGAATGACCTTAGATAGTTGGTATGGGTATAAGGGACCTGAGTGGATTCTTTTTTGTGGGACTAGATAATGAGGGAAAAGTTCCTTGATTATGAGTTTGTGAGTTGAGAGATAGGTTCTGTTTTCTATTTTCTGTGGCCTACATGTGTTGATCGTTGATTGATGTGACCTCACTAAGTCCATAGGGATGGGGTGGGGTACTTGATAATGGCCTCCCTACAACCTATGTAGATATACCGGTTTGGTTGATGGTTTATTACCCAGAACACATGAGGATGGTCTGGGCTTGGTTGTGGCCTCCCCAAAGCATGTAGGGATGGGTTGGTGTGACTAACAGTGACCTCCCTAAAACAGGAAGGGATGGGTTGGTGTGTTTGATTAACTCCCTATACTCTATGGATATGGGTTGGGGTGAATTAATGGACCTCACTTCATGCATAGAGATAGGTTATGATACATGACAAGGTTCTGAACTAAGTGATATGTTTGATATGTGGGATACATGCATTACTAAGTTTCTGATAGAAGATCTTCCCAGATTGGGTTTTAGGTAGGTACTGTATCGGTTATGGTATGACATGGGTTCTGACATGTATCTAAAGAAGGTATTGCATGGGTAGTGGTATTAAGTAGATACCAACATGGTTCTGAAGTAGGTATGCTTGTGTGTGCATATACATTATGTCCTGGGTGGGTGTGCTGCACAGACATGACTACACACTATATATGTATTGTATGCACATCCAATAAATCATAATAATATTCAGTTCAGTTGAGGCATTGGGGATACCTAATGGGTCAGTGGAATAACCCCTATATGCATACATGATGGGGGATCCAATGTACATGGGTAGACTCTAATATTTTCTCTTAGGTAATAGGTATGAAATTGAGCTAAAAGCATGGTACAAGTCTATCAAGTCATGGAGACCATGGATATGGAAGGATTTCTGAGAGTTGGGCCAGATGCCATTGAATTTATTTTCCATTTTTTTCATCTTTTTATGGCTAGTGTTCCAATTGTTATGTTTGACTTCTATTTATTTTTATCTACTTATATAGCTCTGTTTATGGTTTTCAATTCATATAAATCTTGCTGCTTTATATTCTAGACTGTGGGGGTCCATGGGGTCCCTATTTTGTCTATAGGTTGGTGGTACATCCACTATAGAAAATTTTTGGTATAATTGGGAATGATGGATAGTACATTATTTATAGGTAATAATATCCTCATGACTATTTAAGGACATCACCACTAGTTAGAATCCTCTGGTGTTTGGGGAGGTGTTCATGAGGCCATGGGAGACCCTAGTTCAGGCACAATTCGAGCAACCCAAGTCAAGGCATTACAAAATGGAATCATATAATATCTTAGTATGGATATAATATTTATAACTAAATATAATATGTTATAACTTAAGAGGTAGATCGAGCTCATGGATGGAAAACATGACATCGATTAAAACCTGAGTTTCTAGGGATGTTCAATTTTGGGATTAGGCACTCTAGAATGAGTGAGGTGTTCATTTGGACTAATAATCCCAATGTGTGATGGATGTGACTCTAGAAGAGTCATAGGTATTAGTTGGCATACAATGATTCATACATTCATCATGGTAGTGGCATGTTAGGTTCTGGATACATGAACTTATGGGTGGTGTTATTTGACATGATGGCCTTAGCATAATCCATATTAATTGATGAAAAATATAATATAATTGATGTTTTATTTATTATATTATAAGGGGTGATTAAATTAAGATGCATTCTAGGGGAATTATTTCTTGATGTGATGTGATTTTTTCCACCATAGGGAAATGGATTTTAGAAATTTTGTTTTTTAGAAAAACCTGGTTTTGAAAAAGAAAAACTCATATGGGATCATAAGGTGTGTGTAAATGGTTTTATGGGTTTTTTACTAGTAATGGATTAATGATTGGATATTTGAAATGGTTTGTGATTTTTGGGTTTTTTGAAAAATATAGGGAAAATGAATTTTGAAAATGAATTTCAATGTGGTTTTTGAAATTGTTTTAATATGGATTTTAGAAATGAGACCTTTTTTCATAAATGGACTAGATATGATTAGGATTTTGGGTGAATTTGGTTTTGATAGAAAAAACCTAGAAACCATTTTTTGTTTTGGAAAACTCATGGTAGTTGGTGTGCATAAATGTTTTTGGAAATGGGGTTTTGAAATTAGAAAAATGGAACCTATGAGAACCAATTTTGTCAGATTTAGTGTGTTTCTTAGGATAATCTGGATGCTTGACTTCTGTTCTCATATCATGTGATGAGTTTGTTTGGAAACCACTTAATGTGGTTGGTGGGTGTGTGTTCTTGGATTGATGTTATGTTTAAAGAGAATTTTTTTTCTATTTAGGATGGTTGGTTAGACCTTCAGTGGTCAAATGGAAGAGGATCGGTGGTCAGTTCATGCATTCTATTGGTACACTGTGGATGTTTGATGGATCCAATGGTGTTGAGTTCTTGGGATGTATGTTTAGTGTAAGCCATTTTTAGTAGTATTAGGGTGGATTGTTTGTGGAATATGCTCGTACTAATCTATTGGATGTTTTATGTAAGGATTGATTAGCCGAATGTTGTTCAACGAGTGTAGGGATTGGACCCGTGAATAGTTTATGAAGTGACTTAATTATTTTTTAGGTTGTTCTACATTATGTGTACATGGGTGGGGTCCCCAATCTTGACTAGTTAATGTGTTTTCTTGGTAGGCAATTCTAATAGTTGGGAGAAACACTAGTTGGAATCTGTCATCGATAGAAGATTCTTATGGTGTAGCGAATCATAATCCAAGAGGTGTTTTGTTTTTTTTATGAAACACTGGTTTTTTTGGAAATGATGGGTGTGGGTGAGAATAATCTCAATATTTAGTAAATAATATGATCTTAATACTTGGGAATTTCTCATTGAATGTGGAAGTGGTGGTGGTTGGTGATAAGACAAATGAATTCTAGTGGAATTATGAAATAATGCTCGGGTTGAGTGGTCATGTGAATGGTCAATTGTAGTGAGATTATATGGTTTTGGATAACATTAAGGGTTATTTTTCTTGGTGAAACTGAACCACTGAAGAGGCATGGCTAGTGTATTATATTCATAGGCCAAGTTCGGTGAGATGTGCCTCACTAGAGTTGAGTCATGGCCTTTTGTTTAGATTGCACAGGAGTATAAAACCATTGATAATTGATATAATCTTTAGGGAAAAAGTTTTTTTAAGGGGAATTGAGTCATATAACTTGTGGTTTGGGTGGTACTTAAATGTAAAACTAAGATACTTAATGAGTGAGAATCCATGTGTGGGTTGGGTACCAGTTGGTTTCCATGAGGGATCACAGGCATGGAGGTCTGGATCTCTGGTATTGAATCATGATGTTTTAGTAGGGGAATGATAACATGTATGGGTCAAGTATGATGGCATGATTAATCTAGGGTTTTATCCTTGATGAGAGTATTAGGGGTTAACGTGACTAATGTGGGGGAATGGTATGAGAGTAGCAACATTCATGTGGTTTTTACATGAACCATCTAGGTTAGCACTCTAGGAGTGGTAAGTGATGATCCATCTAGTGTGTCCCTGGTTATTGGTGGTCCTTTTAGAAAAAAATATTGATTGAGTTCCCATGATCCAAGTAAGGGTGATGAATTTCCATTTGTGGTGACACTCAAGGATGAGGGGTCATGGCCTCGTCTATCTATCATGTTTTTTAATGGAGAAAATAAGGGTTGGATGATGATGTGAGTAAAAATTTGTTTCTATAGTGGGGAGAAGTATGTTGTTCGTTGTGAAATATCCATCATGCAAGGTGGATCATAGGTACAATTGATCAATGGATGATTGTTATATTGTTTTGAGATTGGTGGATTAATGAGGTCAAGTTTAATGGACTCCTTGTTGAATTCCAGTCTAGGCTCATATGTAGTATTAGATGGGGTTTGAGCATTGGAATTGATTCCATGATAGTTTGAGGTGATCTGTGTAGGAGTCAGATTAACCGTGCATCCGTAATATCAGTATAACATGATGGTTGATTTGATTGGTTGATGTTTTAATTGGATGATGACACAAGAAGTTGGATTTAGACTATAGTGTTCATGCCTGGATTGTAATGGTATGAATTTGGAGTTAAGAATTATACTAAAAGATATTGGTGACATTGATAAACAAAATGGTGACACCTCTTGAAGCAGAGAATCATGTTCAAGGGATATAGAGACACAATAGTGGGTGAGGATAAGTAGTTTTAGTGAATTAATTTTAGGTAGTAACTCACCAATGATTTCATGTGGAATCATATGAATTGAGTTAGAAAACACACTGAGAGCATCATTTGGGATGTGGATGTGGTGGTTTTAGGATTAAAACAGGCATTTTGGAAGAGATCTAGTGTGTCAATATTAGTGAAGGAATTGAATAGTGAAAGTGTGTTGGGAATTTGGAGATAAAACACATAGTTATTATTCTTGTTTTATGACCATAATAGGTCAAGATACATGGTAAAATCTCAACAAAAGATTAATTATGATGAGAAGTGTTATGGTGGAGACTTTTTAATGACTTGCGTTACAACGATTCAGAAATTATTGAGGGAATTGTAGTTTTAAATTTAGTGGATAACTCATTTTGAGGGACGAGATTTTGGATAGAATTTTTGGAATTTGAACACCCTTAGGGTGTGTTTTTGGACATGTTTTGAGGCACATATGGGGTTTCAGAAGGTTTTTAGTGTATTAGTCAGGTGGTTGAACCGTTGATATTTATAAGATGGACACCAACCATCTTGTGGGTTCTGGGAGACCTCATTTTAATGAGAGGCAATTTGGTATTTTCTAGGGGTTCCTATTTGGAACCCCCTCTGGTTTTTTCTCCTTCAACCAAAAGAAAAAAGGGGTATATCCCCTTTGGTATCTCCCCTGCTCCCTATTGGTGTGACTTTAATCAAAGTGAATCTATAGGGTGTTGACATGAGATTTCAAAATTTTCTGATGGACTAGTACCCTGAGGATGTTTTCATATAGGACTAGGTTTTGAAGGACTAGTGCTCTGATGATGAGTTGGTGAGTTGGGAGATAGGCTATGTGTAATATTTATTATGGAATATGTGTGTCAATTTTTTGACAGATTTAACCCCCTTCAGTATGTATGGATGGGTTAGGGTACTTGATGATGGACTCATTAAGATATAGGTATGGTTCAGTGGGTTAAAGGTTCCTCCTGTAACCTATAGGGATGGGATACTGTGTTTGACCATGGCCTCCCCTGATCCTTTAGGAAATTTTTGGTGTGACTGATGGTGACCTCACTAGAATCTTCTAGTATGGGTTGATGTGTTTGATGATCTCCCTAGGTTCTGCATGGATTGGTCAGGGTGAATTCATGGAACTCCCAATGTGTATAGGGATGGGTTGGTTTACTTGATGAGGCCATGACTTGAGTGGTAGGCTTAGCTAATGTGATACAAGTCTTACTGAGTTCTTGAAAGATGATCTTTCTGGCATGGGGCTGAGGCAGGTAGTGTATGGGTTATATTATGACATGGAATCCGATATGGATCCAAAGTAGATATTTTATAGGATTTTGTATCAGGTAGATCCTAACATGGTGGAAAAATAAGGTATTCCTATGTGTGCATGTATGTTACGTTATAGGCATGTGTATTGCACTAACATGACCATACTCTATACATGTAGCACACACATCCAATTGATTATATCAACACTTAGTTTGGTTGAGTGACTTGGGATACCTACTGGGTCATTAGACTCACCCCTATTAGCATACATGATGTGGGTTATGGTGTACACGGGTAGAGTCTTCCATTTTCCCTTAGGGAATGGGTATGGCATGATGTTGGATTCTTGTTATAGGTCTAGTAGGTCATAGAGGCCATGGATATGGTATGTGTGAGTGGGGCTGGAGAAAATTTTATTTATTTTCCAGTTTTTGTTCAACATGTACTGACCAATGGTTCAATTTTTATGTAAGACATCTATTTATTTTTATCTATTGTTGTTGCTCTATTTATGGTTGATGTATCATCTAGATTTTACTTCTTTATATTCTACAATTTGGAGCTCATGAGGATCCCAGTTTTTTCTATAGGTTTATGGGACATCTGCTATATAATTGAGTCATCCAAATTTTTTTTAAATTGTGTATAAACCAAAAGAATTATTTTAGAGTGTATAGTCTCCCCATGACCACGTTTGGACCGTACTACTAGTTGTTAGCCATTAGTGTGCTGGGAGGCATGCATGAGGTCATGTGGAGACCCCCCTCTCAAACATCATTTGGGCCCCCAAGAGGGGGCATTATAAACGTGATCTACATCCACGAGAGGGTAGTTGTGCCCGATTCCTTGAGGGAGGAGCAGATAAAATACCTAATGTTTCAAAGTTGGAAGTGTATATATAGATGATGAATATGCACCACGATATCTGACATTAGATTTGGTGGTAAGTTATGAAGATATACATCATCGATTTTATTTTATGATGCCTTACCTTCTAGAGGGTAAAGGTTGAGCATCAAGATCATGGTGTTTTACATCAATCACTTTTGGTGCCTATATGGGAGTGTGATGATGGGACAATTGAATTTTTAAAGGGTTACCTAGGACCCTGAAGATTCATGATGTCATTTGGGAGATAATTGATACAAAAGTTGACTATTTCTTTCTAATTCGAGTGAACCTTTCAGTAGATGAGTTAGAGAAGATTCATTTATGATATATTATACAAATTCATGGAGATCCTTTTAGAATCATATCAAAAATAGATTCACACTTTACCTTAAGGTTTTTAAGGGCTTATAAAAGGCTTTGGTTATCCATCTAAAACATAGCACAACGTATTGTTTATAGATTGATGGATAATCAAAGAGGAGGATCCACATTTTAGAGGATATATTTTTAAATGTGTTCTGGACTCCAAGGGAGCTTGGTATGACCACCTATCCTTGTTTGAGTTCACATGAAACAAAAAATTCCAGGCATCAATTCATATGGAACCCTTTGATGCTCTTCATGGTTGGTCATCTCACTCACTTCTAAATTTTCATGTGGTAGGTGAGGTAGTATTTTTGGAGACATACATGGTACATGATATGACAACCCTGCTTTCTATTACAACTTAAACATGCTTTATTACATATAACTTCACTTGATACAACAAAGAAGATCGAGAGGTTTAGTGTCTTTGGGGCTTAGGATCATTACATAAAAACTTTAAACTTGAAATAAAACATCTTTTTTGAAAACTTTCTTTACATGACCACTACATTCCTTCGTACTTAGCATTGCTTGGGATAACCTGAGGACATGCATAAGAAAAGGGTGAGCTATAAAGCCTAGTAAGGGAGTACACAATGAATAACATGAGGAGTTCAATAAATGTTAGGAAATAGGAATATTAATAGATCATAAGAGTAACATGAACATAAAGGCATGATAAATCATGATAATCATAACATGGAAATGTGGCAACAACACTTAACATTGAATTAGCATGAGCCAAGGCTCATTGCACATGGAGCATGAGTAAACCCTCATTGCACTTGAAGCACGAGTAAACCCTCGTTGCACTTGAATTAGCATGAGTCAACACTCATTGCACATGACGTATCATGATACTATACTTTTCCCAATGCATTGGAGCACTATAAGGGAGAATCCTTCTTAAACAATTCATTTCATGCATAAGTGTGCCACATGGATCATACAACATGGATTCATAAAACATAATCATTTATTCCATGATAAAGGAATGTGGAATTCATTCATGAAACTTTATAATCAATAAGTAAATGTGCAAAAAGGTGAAAACCCTTGATGGAGAAATGGGCATGGTATTCACTACACAATGATATTGGCTTAGAAAATCTGTGTGATTTCGGCAGCGTAACGGCGTGACATAAGAATTCATAAAAATGGTTGATGAGAGAGAAATGGGTTACTCGTCATATTTACATGTAATGGATAGTAAGGAGGTCATATAGATACATGTCCCAACAATTGAAAAGGAATTTAGATTCATGATACAAAAGTATTGCTTGAATATAAAAGAGGAGAAAAAAGTTCCTTTCGGAATTTTGGCATAGTAATGGGTGTACATGGGAGGCATTTAATGAGAGAGAAAGGGGGCTCCCATCATTAAAACAATAAGTGGGAAGTATGGGGGAGGTGAGAAACCATACACCAACATTCATATTGTAAATTAAAAGGGAAATACAACTTAAATAAAATGGAAAAAAATGAAAAAGGAAGAAAAAAACCCTTACTTGGAAGTGTGCTTCCAAAGGCTAGACAGAGGCTTGTGAGAGGCTTCTTGGGAGCTTGGGGAACCTTGAGAGGATTATAGAGAGAGTAGGTAAAAGGTTGGAAGAACTCCAAGGGCATTGAGTGGGGAGGAAGTGGGAGCTTGGTTGGGTTTATATAGGAAAGGTGAGAGAATTCTTTATTATTTAAGTTTGGGACCCCTTATATTAAAATAATCCAAACCACAAACCATCCCATGGTATTTGCCCATGGTTTCTGGAAAAGTAAAGAGGAAAAAAATATTTTACGAGTCCATGGTCTGAACGTATTAAAAAATTAGGGTTGCTTATGGAGAGGTGAGTCACACTCCCATGAAAATTAATTTAAAAAGGCAAAGTGTTGAATAAGTCTTGAGGGCTCCATTAATTCTTTGAAAAGTAAGTAAAACAAACCCAAAACCACATTATTTTAACGATAAAACATATATTGGCCGAACATAAGGATTATGGTATTTTATTACATCACCATTGGGTCATTATGATGTCATAAAACACATTATATATTTAAATGGTTTTTAATTTTTACCCAAAAATTTGACTGTCTCAAAAAATTATGAAAAATTCACCATTGGATAATTTCAACGTCCTGGTTCCAAAAAAAATATTTATTTTATCTAAATATGTTTCTTAATATGTGAATTTTCAATTTTAAAATAAAAACCGACATTTATAAAAAATTCACGGGTTTTGAAAGAAATGACTTTCAAACCTTAATAAAAATTTTAATTTCATTCATAAAATTATAAGATCATTTATATTTAATAAAAATTAATTTAATATTAATAATAATATTTTTTTTAAAATATTATTTAATTCAAAAATCCTTTAATTTAATAAAATATAATTCTTAATTAAATAATAACAAAAAACACCATTTGTACTTTAAAAAATAGTTACAATGTATCAAAAATGACTAGAAATTATAATCATTATTATATAAAAAAAATGTACATGAACATGGTGCTACTTATTTGTTACATAACCCCTTAAAATAGCTGCATAAGACCTAAGGGTAAGGTGTGAAATGGTGACAGACTATTGGGGTGATTCGGATAACATCGCTCGAGTGATAATCTCTATCAACTTCCACTTTTCCGGTAGACGGTCCCGTTCAAGCTTGACATAATGAAGCTCAGCTTGGGCTTGGTCAAGGGCGAATCCCAAAGACACCACCTCTTTTCCGAGCTCCGACAAATGGGCTTCGTATGGGGAAATTCTACTGGATGAGGCCATCGCTTCCTTTGTCTGAGTAAAATTGGGTTCGTTAAAGCCATATATTTATACTACTCATGTGATCACTGTTCAACGACTATAAAAGTAACGGTCACAAATCTTATCATAAAACAATAGAAGTTGACATATTATAAAAACATTTTTCATAAAGAAACATTTAACTGGATCAAGTGGGATTTTCCATTAATGAAACTTTGGGTCGTTACAATATTCCCCCCTTATGAAATTTTGCCCTCGAAATTTTCCTTTTCCCACACTAAAACAAAAGTGGGTAACTCACCTTCATCATATCCTCTGACTCCCATGTTGCTTTTTCAAACTTTTGGTTTCTCCACAACACCTTGACGAGGGGCATTGTCTTATTTTGTAGAACTTTTTCTCTATGGTCTAAGATCTTCATTGGTTGCTCCTCATAAGAAAGATCATCTTCCAATTGTACCAACTCGGAAGAGAGTACATGTGAAGGGTCCGGTATGTACTTCCTTAAGAGGGATACATGAAAGACATCATGCACCTTGGCCATAGTAGGTGGAAGTGCTAGTCGATAGGCCACTGCCCCAACACGATCAAGAATCTCGAAGGGGCCGATGTACCTTGGACTTAACTTCCCTTTCTTTCCAAACATCATGACCTTCTTCCACGGAGATATGCGTAAAAACACCATGTCTCCGACTTTAAACTCAAGGTCTCGTCGACGATTATCTGCATAACTCTTCTGTCGACTTTGGGCTACCTTGATATGCTGCTGAATGGTTTTCACCTTCTCCACCATTTCTTCGACCATTTCTGGTCCAAGCAGCTTACGTTCACCGACCTCATCCCAACATGCCGGTGTTCTACACCTTTTCCCATACAGGGCTTCATATGGTGCCATTTGGATGCTCGAGTGGAAACTATTATTATAAGAGAACTAAACCAGAGGAACATGTTGATCCCATCTTCCTTTAAATTCCATTGAGCACGCTCTCAACATATCCTCAAGTGTTTGGATAGCCCACTTGGATTGGCAATTAGTTTGAGTATGATAGGCCGTACTAAAGTTCAGTTCAGTATTCAGAGCTTGTTGAAGAATCTTCCAAAACATAGAGGTGAATCTTGGATCTCGGTCAGAAACAATAGATAGTGGTACTCAATGCAACCGTACCACATCCCGGATATATATCTGTGCTAGTTGATCCAAATAGAAATCCTCTCGAATAGAAATGAAGTGTGCAGTCTTTGTAAGATGATCCACAACAACCCAGATTGCATTGTTGCCTTTGGATGTCCTTGGAAGTCCAGTGACAAAGTCCATGGTGATGTTCTCCCATTTCCATTCTGGTATGGGAAATGGTTGCATCATCCCCTTGGACTTCTACCTCTTTGCCTTCACTTGCTGACATACCAGGCACTTTGATTTATATTCAGCGATCTCCTTCTTCATATTATCCCACCAAAAGTTTTCTCGGAGATCTCGATACATCTTTGTGCTCCCTTGGTGAATATATAAATTTGAACTATGTGCATCATCCAAAATTTCCTTCTTCAGCTCCGAACTTGATGGAACACATAGTCTTTTCCCAAACCTCACAATTCCTTCTTCATTAACATTAAACTCTAAGGATTTTCCCTTTTTGATAGCTTCCACATTTTCTTGGATTCATTCATCATCCTTTTGAGCATCCTTTAACCTTTCCAAAAGAGATGGTTGAGAAATCATTTGTGAAAGGATTGAGGATGTTCCCTTATTTATGATTCACACACCCATCTTCATTAAGTCTAATAAGATTGGATCCTTCTCAATTCTCATCATTGATAGAATCGTTGGATCCTTTCTACTTAGGGAATCTTCCACCTTGTTTGCTTTCCTAGGTTGTTAATGTATTGAACAGTCATAATCCTTGATGAGCTCTATCCATCTTCTCTGGAATATATTAATCTCTTTCTGTGTGAATATATATTTAAGACTCTTGTGGTCAGTATATATCTCACATTTCTCTCCATAGAGATAATGCCGCCAGATTTTCAAGTCAATGATCACCATCTCAATCTCCAGATCATGCGTTGATAGTTTCGCTCATGGATTTTCAACTGCCTTGAGGCATAGGATATCACTTTATCATTCTGCATCAGCACACATCCTAAGACCTTCTTTGAAGAATCACTGAATACCACAAAAATCTCCACACTTGTGGGTAAAGTGAGCACCTGTTCAGTGATAAGCATCCTTTTCAACTCCTTGAAGCTTTCTTCGCATTCATCACTCCAAGAAAACTTTACTCCCTTTTGACTTAGATTGGTATGAGGGTTGGAAAATCGTGAGAAATTTCTCACAAATCGTCGATAATATCCAGCTAACCCCAAGAAGCTACGGATATCAGTTACCGATGTTGGCCTCAGCCATCCCTCAATTGCATCTGTTTTGGAGGGGTCCACAGATATCCCATTTCTTGTGATGATATGGCCCATGAATGAGACCTCCTTCAACCAGAACTCACACTTGATGTACTTGGCATAGAGCTTCTCCTTGCGCAAAGTCTCCAGTACAGTTCTTAAATTCTCCTCATGGTCCTCCTTGGTTTTGGATTATATAAGAAAATCATCTATAAAGACTACCACAAATTTGTCTAGGTAATCCCTAAAGACTCTATTCATCAAGTCCATGAGTATTGCTGGAGAATTGGTGAGACCGAAAGGCATTACTATGAATTCATAGTGCCCGTACCTTGTACGAAAAGCAGTCTTGGGGATATCTTCCTTCTTCACCCATACTTGATAATATCCTGACCGCAAGTCCACCTTGGAGAAGTATTGTACTCCACGTAGCTGATAAAACAAGTCATCGATTCTTGGGAGAGGATACTAGTTCTTTATCGTGATTTTTTTTAAGTTCACGATAATCGATGCAAAGCCGCTTTGACCCATCAATCCTCTTGACGAAGAGGACTGGTCCACCCCATGGTGATGCACTTGGGCGTATAAACCCTTTATCCAGATTCTCCTGTAGTTGTTTCTTCATCTCTTCAAGCTCAACAACAGTCCTTATATATTGAGTCTTAGATATTGGTAGAACCTCAAGTATAAGTTCAATTGAGAACTCAACATCTCTTCTTGGAGGAATACCAGGATGTTCCTCGGGAAATACATCAGTGATTCCCTCACAATAGGCATTTCTTCAAGGGTGGTTTCTTCCTTGGACTCAATTATCTGAGCTAGATATGCGTGCTCATAAGGCAGTAATATCCATTCTTGAGATGATGGAGCTAAAGTAGATTCATCTTCCTCCTAACACTTGTAAAGAATCGGGGGTCGATTCTCCATATGGAGTGTGATTTCCCTCTCCCGACAATTTATGTTGGCTCTATATAAGGAAAGTCAATCCATGCCAAGAATTGCATCAAATTCCACCAAAGAGAGTATGATGAGGTTCTCCGGGAAATTCCATCCACAGATTATAAAAGGGGAGGACTTATACTCATGGGATGCAATGATTTCTCCATTTGCCATACTCACTGACATCTTTACTTCCATGATTTTTGGTGGTGCATGGATTGTTCTACTAAACTTTTGAGATATAAAAGAATGCGTAGAACCTGAATCAAAAAGTAAGTTCGCTATTCTTGAATGAATAACTAGCGTACCTGTCACCACTTCGTTGTCGGGGTTCACTTCGGCAGAAGTGATGGAAAAAGTTCTTCCTTGTTGTCTTGGAGGTTGCTGGTTGCCTCCGATAACCCTTTGATTAGGGCACTGATTTGCAAAATTACCCGGTTATTTGCATTTGTAGCATTGAACAACGTGTTGAGGTTCAAATGCAGCGTTCCTCTCCTCTGTCGCAGCCACGGGTCCTTCTTGCTGACAGTTAACAGCTAGGGGCCCTTCTCTTCCACACCTGAAGCCTTTTTATTGTCCCCCTAAGGCAATTTCCAGGGTGCTTCTTTCCACACTTTTGGCAAGTGGGGTTCTGGAACTTCTTATCGCCGTTGGATTTATCCATCGGACCACCATCATTGAAGTCCACCTTACACTTCTTGTCACCATGATACCCCTATGATTCTCCGATCTCCATTTCATCCATGAGGGCACATCGGACAATTTCCTCATAGCTGTCGAAGTCACGGATCGCTAATGCTTTCTGAAAGATAGGCTTCAGCCCACCAAAGAAGCGGTCAACCTTGCATTCGTGGGTAACGACAAAGCCAGAACCGTATCGTGCAAGCCTTGTGAAGTTTTCCTCATACGCTCCCACAGATTCTTCATCTTTCTACTTGAGGGAAAGGAAGTACCTTTCCATATTAAGACGGAGGGTGCGCGGAAAATATTTATCGAAAAACTTCTTTCGGAATTCCATCCATTCCAAAGCCTCGATCTCCTCCTCAAGCATCGTATTTTTGATCAACTTCCACCATTGATCAGATTCACCCTCCATATGATAAGCTTCCAAGATAACCTTCTCTTGTTCAGAACATTGAAGGATAGAGAAGATCTTTTCAATGGAGTTGATCCATTTCTCAGCGATCGTGGGATCAGATGATCAACTAAAAGTAGGAGGCCTTTGTCTCATGAAGCTCTCGATAGTGACTTGTTATTTCTTAGGGGGGGGGGGTTGAACGTTCCTCTTGACCCGTGTTTCTATTCAAAACTTTAGTTAGCTTAGAGAGAAGCGTGACAAAGTTTGCGATTCCCGCTCCCATTGGATTGGGCATCTCATTAGTACAATCATCACACTGATCTTCAAAACGGTTGTTAGCCCGAGTTCTCTAATTACCGGCCATTGGCTGGAATAAAAGGAAAGTTAGGTGTAACACATAAAGGGTAATCCAAAGAAAAAAGATGATGACTTATAAATAAACTTTAATCTATTTAACTCATGAGTCTATAGGATTCGATCTAGGCTTTTCATGATCTTCCTTCTAACATATATTCTTAGGGGCATTTTTCCCTTAATAAGGGTTCATACTAAGATTTTGAATTTATCAAAACATATCCCCTGGGAGTGTCGTAACCAAGAGTGCAGCAAGGCCCATTGTCGTGCACCAGTTCCCGTTCGAGTCTATCTCAAAGCGGTGTTTTCGGGTATTACCCCTAAGTTATATCTGTGCCAGAGCTGCCTCTACCTGCCCGTATGCAGACAGGGATGTAGTTTTTTGATAAACCACTTACATGGTATTTACCCAAACTTAGGGATGTTTTTATTATACTTAGTCTTGTATCTAAGTCTTTACTAAGGTTTCCTAATCCCAAAAAAAATAAACCTATCCTCTGATACCAACTATGACAACCCTGCTTTCTATTACAACTTAAACATGCTTTATAACATATAACGTCACTTGATACAACAAAGAAGATCGAGAGGTTTAGTCTCATTGGGGCTTAGGATCATTACATAAAAACTTTAAACCTTAAATACAACATCTTTATTGAAAACTTCCCTTACATGACCACTACATTCTTTCGTACTTAGAATTGCATGGGATAACCTGAGGACATGCATAAGAAAAGGGTGAGCTATAAAGCCCAGTAAGGGAGTACACAATGAATAACATGAGGAGCTCAATACATTTTAGGAAATAGGAATATTAATAGAGCATAATATTAACATGAACATAAAGGCATGATAATCATAACATGGAAATGTGGAAACAACACTTAACATTGAATTAGCATGAGCCAAGGCTCATTGCACATGGAGCATGAGTAAACCCTCATTGCACTTGAAGCATGAGTAAACCCTCGTTGCACTTGAATTAGCATGAGCCAACACTCATTTCACAAGATTTATCATGATACTATACTTTACCCAAGGCATTGGAGCACTATAAGGGCGCACCCTTCTTAAACATTTCATTTCATGCATAAGTGTGCCACATGGACCATAAAACATGGATTCATAAAACATAATCATTTATTCTGCGATAAAGGAATTTGGAATTAATACATGAAAATTTATAATCAATAAGTAAATTTGAATAATGGTGAATACCCTTGATAGAGAAATGGGCATGGTATTCACTACACAATGATATTGGCTTAGAAAATCGGTTTGATTTCGGCAGCGTAACGGCGTGACATAAGTATTCATAAAAATGGTTGATGAGAGAGAAAGGGGTTCCTCATCATATTTACATGTAATGGACAGTAAGGAGGTCATATAGATAAATGTCCCAACAATTGAAAAGGAATTTAGATTCATGATACAAAATTATTTCTTGAATATAAAAGAGGATAAAAAAGTTCCTTTCGGAATTTCTGCATAGTAATGGGTGTACATGGGAGGCATTTAATGAGAGATAAAGGGGTCTCCCATCATTCAAAAAATAAGAGGGAAGTATGGAGGAGGTGCGAAACCATACCCCAACATTCATAATTGAAATTAAAAGGGCAATACAACTTAAAGAAAATTGACAAAAATGAGAAAGGAAGAAAAAACCCTTACTTGGAAGTGCGCTTCCAAAGGCTAGAGAGAGGCTTGTGAGAGGCTTCTTGGGAGCTTGGGGCACCTTGAGAGGATTCTAGAGAGAGTAGGGAAGAGGTTGGACGAACTCCAAGGGCTTTGAGTGAGGAGGAAGTGGGAGCTTGGGTGGGTTTATATAGGAAATGTGAGAGATTTCTTTATTATTTAGGTTTGGGACCCCTTATATTAAAATAATCCAAAACACAAACCATCCCATGGTATATGCCCATGGTTTCTGGAAAAGGAAATAGGAAAACAATATTTTACAAGGCCAGGGTCTGAACTTATTAAAAAATTAGTTTTGCTTATGTGGAGGTGAGTCACACTCCCATGGAAATTAATTTAAAAAGGAAAAGTGTTGAATAAGTCTTGAGGGATTCATTAATGCTTTGAAAAGTAAGTCAAACAAACCCAAAACCTCGTTATTTTAATGATAAAACATATATTGTCCGAACATAAGGATTATGGTATTTTATTACATCACCATTAGGTCATTATGATGTCATAAAACACATTATATATTTAAATGGTATTTAATTTTTACCCAAAAATTTGATTGTCTCAGAAAATTATGAAAAATTCACCGTTGGATAATTTCAACGTCCTGATTCCAAAAATAATATTTATTTTATCTAAATAATTTTCTATATATGTAAATTTTCACTTTTAAAATAAAAACTGACATTTATAAAAAATTCACGGGTTTTGACAGAAATGGCTTTCAAACCTTAATAAAAATTTTAATTACAATCATAAAATTATAAGATCATTTATATTTAATAAAAATTAATTTAATATTAATAATAATATTTTATTAAAATATTATTTAATTCAAAAATATTTTAATTTAATAAAATATAATTCTTAATTAAATAATAACTAAAAACACCATTTGTACTTTAAAAACTAATTACAATGTATCAAAAATGACTAGAAATTATATTCATTATTATATAAAAAAATAATGTACATGAACATGGTGCTACTTATTTGTTAAATAACCCCTTAAAATAGCTGCATAAGACCTAAGGGTAAGGTGTGCGATGGTGACAGACTCTTGGGGCGGCTCGGATAACATCGCTCGAGTGGTAATCTCTATCAACTTCCAATTTTCCCATAGACGGTCTCGTTCAAGCTTGACATAATGAAGATCAGCTTGGGCTTGGTCAAGGGCGAAGCCCAAAGGCACCACCTCTTTTCTAAGCTCTGGAAAATGGGATTCTTATGGGGAAATTCTACTGGATGGGGCCATCGCTTCCTTTGTCTGAATAAAATTGGGTTCTTTAAAGCCATATATTTATACTACTCATGTGATCACTGTTCAACGACTATAAAAGTAATGGTCACAAATCTTATCATAAAACCAAAGAAGTTGACATCTTATAGAAACATTTTTCATAAAGAAACATTTAACTGGATCAAGAGGGATTTTCCATTAATGAAACTTTGGGTCGTTGCACATGAGACCTATTAGAGAGTATAGTTGATAAAAAAGTGGTTAGATCTTCCTCCATATTACTGAGGTATACATTATGAATTATATGAATATTATATTTGGTGGTACATTCCTAATCCTAAACATTTGATTTACTATGAGGACATTGAGATGGATCCAGATACATCATTTATGGAGAATCTAGTATGGATCATAGACAAGAGCAAGAAAGTGTTTTGAGGAAGACAGTACCACTTTTCAGAGTCCTATGGAATCATGGTCATATTCATGCTGATACTTGGGAGTGGGAATATAATGTCTGAGCTAAATGGCCTAAGTTATTTGAGCTGTAATGATAGAGACACTTCTTTCATACAAGAATTCCTTACAGGGGGAGATTATAATGGCCTTAATTTTTTTAGGTACTTTATAACTTAGTTTCATCCATTTTTAAGTGTTATTGAGTTATTCTTTTCTTGGGTGAAGTCTTGGGTATCGTACAATTGGTTTTATATAGTTTTAGGGGTCTTAAAGGGGATAATTTTTTAGAACATACTTAGGGAAGACAATGTGGTTTTACCTAGTAAATCATATGAAATTTTGGGTAAAGGATAAAGGGAAAAGCATGGTTTATGCATAGTTAATGTTAACCATGTGACATTTTAAAAGAGATCATGTTATATGTGATAGAGGTATAAGAAAATTTGGAGCATGGTTTTCTAAAACATTTGGCCAAACCATGTGGGTGCTTTGAATTGGTATAAATACACACACAATTGGCACACAATTTGGTAAATTGTTCGACCAAATTGAACATGGGGTTTTAATTAATCTAAAAATTAGATTTTAAGCCTAAACCCCCTTGAAAATCATCTTTTCTTCTCTTACACCTATGGATCTAGAATCTAGGGGCTCTAGTGGCAATTCTTGGTGGTTCCTCTCTCTATACTCTAAATATAGTGGATCTAGATCATTGTTATGTGTGGATTCAAGGTAATATGTCATTTCTCCTCCATTCTTCATGTTCTTCCATGATATCCTATTTTCCATTTGTAAGAGTCTTCGATTTGAGCTATTTTGGCTAGATATATAAACCCTTATGTGATATAATGGAGAATTATTGTTTTTTTGATGGCATAAGTGATTGGATCTAGATAATTGACATTTTCATTGAGTAGATCTAGATCAATCATTGAAAGTAAACCACTTTCAGTAAGTTGATATGGATTTCATCCATCAGTATGATTCCTTCCTTGAATTCCCATCCCAGAGATTATATGTTTATAGATTAGATCATTTTCTAGTGAACATTGGTGTGTAGGAATGATCTAGGTTTCATTACTCAATAGATCCTAGGTTTTGGATTTGACATGTAAAATATAGGAAGTTCATACCATCTTGGGCCTTTATATAGATTCACTTGACATGTTGTCTTATGTGCATGTGCTTATTGTTGAGACCCATTCTTGAGTCTGATCGTACGTGTTTGTGTTTGAGTAGCTTATGTACATATTTTTTGTGCATCGATATGGTTTATTCATGCTTGATACACTATGTTGTGTTTATATGTGTTATACTCTATTGTGTGTAATTATTTGGCCTTAGGTATTATTTTAGTAGAAGGTGAAATTTTTACCATAGTGGCTTGATTAACCCTTAGAGGTGAGATCATAAATGACATGCATCTATGAAGATGGTGCACCGAGAAACATGAAAGAGGTACAATGTCCTTATGGTCTGACCTGAGGTAGAGGCAGGTTATGACAACCTTATGGCATGACCCGTGATCGAGATAGTGATTGATAACCCTATTTCTTGACCTACGACTCACTGTACTTGTGGAATATAAGATATTTATGGGGTTGGAATTGAGATCAACCCATGATCACAACTACAGTTATGACCATTCTACCAGTATGGAGCTGAAACAGGTACAACCAAGGTTCATGGAATCTTCGTTAGCACATATTCGATTGGTAAATATTTATTTATATACTTGTCTGTGTATTTTATTTTCTATCATGTCATAAAATTATATATACATGTTCACTTTTGTTAAGGACACATTAGTAGTGTCCTAATTGGTTATACCCAAACCCTATATGGGAACCTTGGTGCATATATAGATTTCATGACTAGGGATTTCGAGATGGGAAAGGGCCCTGCAACAGGTTACTAAGAAACTTGGAGCTGGGAGATGGGGGCATAATAGGAAAACTCTTGATGGCTTCCACAACCTTTTTATTTATTTATTTATTCCTTCTAGTTGTATGTGTTGACCTTCAACATTGGGGTTCTACTTGATTATAATATTTTGACTTGTCATGACATATGTTATAGAACTTATTTATATTATTTTTATTATGTTGTTTATTTGGGTTATATTTATGTTTTATTATCCATTGATGGTTGTGATTACCAAGGTTACAGTCTCACAAAATTTATTTAGACCCTCGCTACTAGTCTATATCCTCTTGTGAATGAGGATACACACAAGAGTTCGCATGGCTCTTTGGCCCAAACTAGGTGATTTAGGTCATGGTGTTACATTAACATTACGAGTTCATGAAGATACAATATTCAAAGATGGAAATGTGTCCTACATTGAATAGGTAGAATAAATATTTATAGAGGCCATTATATACGTGACTGGTTTCAAGAGTATAAATGAAATAATAATGTTTGAATGGCCAGGAGTCTCAGTTGTGAATTCATACATGAAGTGAATTTCAATAATTTTTTTCCAAAAAATGATCTTATATGTTCATTATAATTAACAACTATTAATATTTTTTGCATTACTATATATTACTATTATATAAATGGAAAACCATGTGATTAAAAATTATGAATCATTAATCAAGCTATTATTTATACACTAGAAGTTAATTTGTAAATGAAATAAATTGAAAAAAGAGGTGAACTAAGTGTGATGTTTGAAAATAAAATAAAATATGAAAGACTCATCTTTATTACTATAATATAAGTGAAAAAATCTATAATATAATCATATATATATAAATATATTCCATTACTTGTTTGTTTTTGTTTTTTATGAAGCACTAGATTATCATTTCACTAAATTTTGATAACTTTAATGTTTTTTTGGATCCAATGCATGGATTTCTAAAAAATATAAAACACATTAGTTCTATTGTAAATTTGTAATACACTGAAGTAAACACTTTATAGATAAAATTTAAATTATATGTTATAGTTTCTGTTTTAATGAGAATGTTTTTATGATAGGTTGATCTATATATATATATATCATTTAAATCATAGTATGAGGATAGTAGATAAACAAAAGAAGCCTTTTTATTTCTTCAAATAGGGAAATATTAAAGTATATATAGTAATATTTAACTATCAAAACATATTTCAAAAAAATTTACATATTTTGTTCAATTTTTTGTAGTTTCTAAAACAAAATAATGAAAAAAATTTGTATATTATGTTTGTATATTTATGAAATATAACATATAATATTAACAATATAGAATCCCTAAATATTTATTTCTAAAGGTAATTAAAATTTAATTTAAAATATTTTTTAATCACTTGTTTTTATATATTTTCTCAGTACTACTAGGATTTCCAACAGTCGACATACTCAAAAGAAGAAGTATATTTATTTAGAGATGAGTGGGAAGAGCACATGGAATCATAATGTTTTCAAACATCATGTTTAAGTGATTACCTATTATGTTTTTATTTATTTCATAGAAGTATAATTTTTTTAGGAATATTCCATATATCAATCAGACACACTATGTGGCCAGTATGACTCAAAGTTCTTGTTTTCAATATAAAAGTGTAATTTTTGTATAAAACATGACTCACACATATAAAACCAATAATAAGACCTTATATTATCTTAATATATTATTAAAATGATCTATAATTTATTTTTTATGTGTAATAATCGACCAGATGTTAATCTGACTCACGATGTAGCCGATATGGCTCAAAGTGAATGTTTTTAATAAAAGTTTCATTTTAATCTAAAAAAGATTCAAATTTACAAAACCAATAAAACATGATCATACCATCTTTATAATTTTGTAAAATGATCCATAATTCAATTTTTACATGTAGGAATTGACCACAAATCAATCTAGAACACAATGTGGTTGGTATGACTCAAAGTGTGTGTTTTCACATTAAAAAATTTCCATTTTAGTCTAAAACATACATCACTTAACCAAAACCTATAATATGAGTTCAAATTGTCCTAATACTTAAAGAAAATGATCCATCATTAATTTAGTACATGTACGAATTGACTACAAGTCATTAAGACACATGACGTGGTGGATATAACTCAAAGTACATGTTTTCAATATAAAAGTGGATTTGTAGTCTAAAACATGATTCACTGAACCAAAACCAATAAAAAATATCCTATTATGTTTATAATTTAGGAAAATGATCCATGATTCATTCTTTATGTGTATTAATTGACTGCACGTTAATTAGATACATGATGTGTCCAGTATGGCCCAAAGTGCATGCTTTCAATATAATAATAGCATTTTAATCTAAAATATGATTCAATTAGATAAAAAAATAAAACCAGTTCAGGTATTCTTTATGCTTGAGGAAAAATATCCATAATTTATTTTTTTGTGTAAGAATTTACCACATATCAATCAGAAGAACAATTTTTCTTGTATGACTCAAAATGCTTGTTTTCAATCTGAATGTTTAAATTTAGTCTAAAACATGATTCACATTTCCAAAATCAAGAAAATGTGTTCATATTATCTTGATAGTTTAGGAAAACAATCCATAATTAATTTTTGACATGTAGGAATCAACTATACATCAATCCAACACATGATGTGACCCATATGAATCAAAGTTTATGTTTTCAATATAAAAGTGTTATTTTAGTCTAAACCATGAATCACATAGAAAAAAAAGAGAAAACGAGCTCATATTTCCATGATAATTTAAAAATTGATCCATAATTTTTTTCAGGTATGAATTGAACTCACATCAACTTGACAAAAAATATGGATGTTATGATTCAAAGTGTATGTTTTCACACTAAAAATGTCATTTTACTCTAAAACACTCATCACATAGCGAAAAATAAGAATAAAATCTGAGATTGCCTTGATAAATTATTATAACAATACATAATTAATTTTTTATAGATAGGAATTGATCACATGTGAATCTGACACAAGATATTTCCATTATGACTTAAAGTTCATATTTTCAATATTAGTGTCATTTTAGTCTAAATTGTGAATCACACAGCCAATACTGAGAAAACAATCTCATATTATCTTTATACTTTTTGAAAATAATACATAATTCATTTGTGATGTGTAGGAATTGAACTCACATCAATATGACACATAACGTGACTAATATGACTCAAAGTTCATGTTTTCAATATAATAGTGTCATTGTAGTCTAATACGTGATTCATATAGCCAAAACTGAGCAGATGAGATCAACGTGTCTTGATAATTTTGGAAAATGGTCCATAGTTCATTTTTGATGTTTAGGAATCAACTAAACATCAATCTGACACATGATGTCGCTGGTGAGACTCAAAGTACATGCCTTCAACATAATAGTGTCATCTCAGTCTAAAATGTGATTCTCACAGCCAAAATTGAGAATCTCGGATTATGTTGATACTTTATAACAAAGATCCTTAATTCATATGTGATATGTAATAATATTAATCATTCCAATATGGCACAAAATGTGCCCAGTATGACTCAAAGTGCTTTTTTTAATATAAAAATGTTATTTTAGTCTAAAAAGAAATTCACATAGACAAAATGAACAAAAAAAGAACATATTTTATTGATACTTTAAGACAATGATCCATGATTCGTTTTTGATATATATTAATTGATCGTACATCAATCCGACACATGATGTGTCTGATATAACTCAATGTTTTTGTTTTTGAAGTGATTTAAATATCCAAAATCAAGAAAACGAGATCATATTGTTGTGATACTTTACAAAAATTACCCATAATTCATTTTTTATGTGTGGGATTTGACTACACATTAATCTGACATATGATGTGGTTGAAATGTCTTAAAGTGCATGTTTTCACATTAAAAAGGTGTCATTTTACTCTAAAACATGTGTCACATAGAGAAAGTTGACCAAGAAAGTTTGGTTTGTTTTCAAACTTTAGTACAACAATCCATATTTGGAAAAAGGGGTCCTGGAAAGCATGAATGGAGGCCCCTGATAGAAGGTGTGAACCACATTCACATCTGGTGTGCAAGCTATGATAACTAATAATATAATTAATTTAATTAATTACATCAATAACTAATAATAAAAATAACTAATTAATATAATAAATAAATAAAATAAAATTATAATAAAATTAATAATTAATAATTTTTTTAAAATATTTGTAATTAATGATATATATATATATAAACTGTTTAAAAATTTAGCTTATTAATAACTGATAATATCATTAATATTTTATCAATTAAAAATATTAATTTATTAACTATATTTTATTAAATAATAATGAAATTATATAATTTATTTATTTATTTTAAATTCCATTAATATAATATTTAAAATTAATTCAAAATCCAAATAAAATAAAATTAATTATTATTAATTCATTAATTATACATGTTTAAGTGATAAAAAATAAAAATAAAAACACTTAATTTGAGATCCATTAATTTTATGTTTAGAAATTAATTTTAAAATATTGAAATTATAAACATTCATTTAAAAAAATTATAATATTTAACATATAAACATAATTATCACCTAAATGAATCTTGAAAACATTTGCATCTTTATTTTTATGAAGATCATGAGTATGAAAAACATTGAAGGGATATGATTAACCTGATCTTCTTTTATGTACCCATCCTTTATTTTTGAGAAGTATGTTGTGTTGTCTTTATATAATATGGTGGGTTTAATGATAGGATATCCCTACCTACATGATTCATTAATATGATAAATCATCGAGCACACCCACACACACTCAAGACATTATTTGGAATTACTTCATCGATCATAACCACACACACTCATGACGTGATCCATTAATTAATTTATCAAGCACAAAGGTGATGCTTCATAGAATCATGGTTTTTTTCAGTGGCCCACATCTTGATGGCGACATTTGGCAGATGGATGTTTTTCAGTGGTGATTTAGAAGTTTGGGGGTTCCCATAAGTTTTGTGCCATCGTGATGAGTTGATTGATGTCTATGGGTGAAGGTGTGAACTAATCTGGTGTGGTGATCATGGTGAAACATGATCTCTGGGAGCACCCCATGTCTAGTTACAACGGTGGGCTAGGCTCCTGTTGGATTTGATCTAGTACTACTATAGAATCATGAATATTGAGTGGTACCCTTTATCAGTGCTAATAAAAAGTGTCGATATAGGAGGTGGTTTTTTTAGGGTTAGATAAAAGAACTAATAAATGGTTTCTTTATCCATGTTAACAAAATCGATGACAAGATTACTACAAAATGTGATTTATACAATACAAAATATGTATTTACACTTTATAAGTCATATATTTATTGAAAAAATGGTTTATAAAATTATTAAAAATTAATATTTATTAAAAAAAATGACAAATTAGTATCAAGTAATAGACATTTAATTACACATTATAGAAATGTCATTTTGTTTCAATTAGATATATTTTAAACTCATGTTATATATATACATCAATTTCACACACACATATACGTAATTAATTCAATTATATTTAGAAACACACATATAATATTTATGTAATTTATACAATTTTTAATATTCATTTTGTAATTTTATTTATTAATAATTTCTTTTTAATATATTATGTTTTTAATTAGAAATCTTTATTCATTTTTTATATTTTCATTTAATATATATTATTTTTTTACTTTTTAGTGTTTTTTTTCTAATTTATTATTTTTAAATATTATTTATCCATTAATAATAGTAATTATTTTTTAATATAACCCTAATTTACTCATTTTTAACTTTTATTCATTTCATATTTTTATAATTTTATTAATTTTTAATATTTATTTATACATACCCAAAAGGTCTAAGTGTGGGTTAGTAACCCAGCACACACTCGTAAATTTATTAGAAAATAAATGTTCAAGTACATAAGGATGAAATGACAAATAAATGGTGTGACCACCATTACAACCTTAAAAAGCAGGAAAGAAAGCCTCCTTATACTCAAACCCAAGCATCATCTTTTATACTGAAAATGGCTTCCACCCCTAACCCTCAGATAGAGGCACCTCCTCCAAGTCTTAGTTTTTTTCAATCCACTATCATCATCATCTCAATGATGAGTATTTCCATCATGCTCACCATCTCATCCTAAAAACTCCATTATATTTTTCATATTAGAACCAATTTTTTTATTGATAGTCTCAGTGAACACTCTATGGGAATTTACAAATTCATCAGAGAAAAAATCCATACATTTGGATTGATTTAAGATATCATTAAAACTTTGCGAAAGTTTCTTTACCTTGATAGAGACACCTAGAACACCCTACAGAGAGACCATATAATGCACTTCCTGGGTTCAGTTAATTTCAGCAAGATCACTATCATGTTGTGATGTATCCTTTCTGATGAATCAACAATGGTCTTAGTGATTGAAGTGACCTTCTGGTTAGATCCTGCAGACATCCCATTCTCCTCCATAACCACATTATCATCATTAGAATGAGTATCAACATACTCATCATCTATTTTTTTGGAAGAAGATCCAACATGCTCATAGTTTCTTTGGCTTGTAGATCCTTTCTTTCTCTTTAACCGAAAATAATCATAGTTATTAGAGTTATTATTACCATCTAGATTTCACAAAGATAATGTCCACCATAATAGTAGAATCTAGAGAATCTTCATTATCATTCTCCTCCACCTCATTAATATTCTGTGAATGAACACAAATGAGAGAAGCATATTTATCCTCCTCTTTAGCATTTAAGTTATCCTCAGTAAACCTAAAAGAGTCTTCCAAGACATTAAGAGGTAACTTGAACTTATATTTTTCCACAATATGTCCATATTTATAACAATTCAAACACTAATCCACATTACCCTATATAAGGGGAGCAACATAATACGCTGCACCAATATTCTTCATGATAGCTTAATGAGAGTCCTCCACTAGATCACCTTGAGTAGAGAGATCATCCTCCCTTTTCTTGTGATTATAACCATAATCCAAGTGTACCTGTTTCCCACAAAGAGAACTCAACAGATTCCAATGAAAATTATTAGTAACATGACTAATGTATTTTCATTTTTTGAATAGATCTGCAACACTCTCATAATCAATTTCCAATTGAATCCTAAATTGACGGTCCACAAGAATAAGAATATAAATCCAAGGAGAAACAATATCGACTTCAACTAGGAATTTGGAAAACTGACCATATCACACACATTTAGTTTCCCTATCAAACAAGGTAGGAATGCCAACGACTGATGCAAAAAACTACAATATATCTGGATTCTAGAAAAACCATATGAGACCATGAATGTAAATACAAATTTGAGTCACAGATTTTCTGGATAACATTGGATCAAACAACAGATCCTAGACATGAATTTTTAGGGAACTTATTCTAGGAGAAATTTGGCTGAAGCCCCAGGATTTAGACTTGGAATCATTTAATGAAAAAATGATATGAATCTTCCCATTATTGATTGAGATGATATGCCAATCTCCAAATCCCCAAAACTGGTGGAGCCGTGTATTTAAAGCTTCAATATTCTAATGATTCTCTTTCTTTGATATAATCAGGTGTGTGAGGATTGAAAAACACACACACACACACACATAAGAAATTTCTGCAATTTATTCATTTTAGAATTTTATTCACTAATATTTAATTTTTGATATAATATTTTTTTAATTGGTAAAATTTATAAATTTTTTATATTTTTAAATAACATATATTATTTATTATTTTTAATATATATATTTTTTTAAATTTATTCATTTTACTATTATTTATCCATTAATAATATTAGTTTTGTTTTATTTTATTTGTAATTTATTCAATTTTCATTTTTATTCACTTAATGTTTTTGAAGTTTTATCCATTTTCAATATTTATTTATACATATTTATTCATTAATATTTAATGTTTTCAATATGGTTGTAATTTATATAATTAATGTGTATTCGTTTTTATTTTAATATAAATATATTTTTAATTTACTATTAATCCATATAATTAATAACACTTTTTTTGCAATCTATTGGGTTTTAATTGTAAAATTTCACACTTTTTTAACATTCATTAATAATGTTAATTATGTTTTTATTTTTTATGATTTATTCGTTTTTCTTAATTTTTTAAATATTTTTGTAATTTATTAATTTTTAATATCTATTTATACATATTTAGTTATTAAGTTTTTTATATGGTTGTAATTTTGATAATTAAAAAGTTGTCATTTTAATTTAATTATATATTTATTTTTTATTTGTTAATTATTTCTAAAATTAATAAAAAATATTTATTTATCAATATTTTTGAATTCTATTAATTTTTAATTATTAAATTTCCCTAATTTTTTGAATTATTACATTTATGATTATTTAAATGCTAATAATGTTAATAATTTTTTTACATTTTTATAATTTATTCTTTTTTAATATTAATGCATTTTTTCTTTTTGTAATTTATTTTAAACAGTTTTTATTACTACTTAAAAAACCACAAATAATACCCTTTCTGGTATTCTAAATTCACCTCTAATAGAAATCCCACTCGCTCAATTCTTTCAATTTTTTGCAAAACTTGACTTCTTCCACTGCTCCCCCTTGAATTTCTCATTTAAATCCATCTTCCCAAAACTGATGGTATGAGATTCTCTATACTCCTTTTTAATCTATCTTACATTATTTCAAATTTTTTAGTTATTCTTCTGGTGTAATTGATCACAAAAAACCTAGATTTTAATCTCCATTTTCAATAATATTTTAATGTGTTTTAGAAACTATTTTCCAAGATCCAAGGGGTTTTCACTTTGGATCCCTTGGGTTCCCTCTCATCATGGTATTTTAGAATGTAGGGATGCCCATTACATTGATTTTTAAGGCCGTTCTTATGTGTGTCTGTGTATATATGTATATATTAAGAAATATTAAATAAAAAAATTAAATTAATCTATATATATTTAAATATATAAATATTATATGTATAATTAAATTTATTATTGTTAGAGTAATTAAATTAAATCCTTATAAAACTATTTATTATAATGATATGATATTATTTCTCAATGAAACTATAATTTTATAACTTTTTTTTAATTACAAAAATTGTTTTCATTTCTTCCTTGAGTGTCCATAGTGAGTATGAACTTTTTCATTGGAAAATAATCAAATTTATTATAAGTTTCTATAACTTTATCCTTTGATTTTGAAGATTCTTTACTTCTTTAAAACATCGGCATTATATATTTTCACACAAATATGATTAGACACACACACATACATAATTATATATTTATACTCAAATTCTAATACCTTTTTTACATATCAATATAAATATACATTATATGCATACCTTTTGGGTATTTATTTATTTATTTTGTACAAAATGAACATTTTTAAACCAAATAGGGTGGATATGGATCAAAAATGTATGGATGATAGTAATATGAAAAAACATTGTAAGTTTGGAGTTAAAGAGTTCATCGTGTTTGAAATAAGGCATGAATACAACCCATTTCAAATCCTTTATTCGTGTTTACACTATTTTTATTCAAGATGAATTAGTCTAGAAGAGTTGAAATAACATTTAATTTTTAGTGGAATATATTGAAGCTATAAATGTTAGACTAAACATAGGGGAAAATTGAATATATATATATATATATATTGACTGGGATGATAATTTGATTTATGGATCATTTAATATGAATACTAGTGTAAATGATAACAGATATCATATGGAATAAATGAAAATTGAAATTAAAAATGAACTTCATGATTGTCCAATGTTGTTTGAGAAGTTAACAACCTAGGAAAATAGATAATTGTATATTGGTTGTACAACCTATACAACATTTTTAGCTGTATTGAAGTGATATAATTTAAAAGTTGGGAGAGGATGGAGTGTCACCATCTTTATAAAACTACTTGGTATCCCAAATGGTATGAATCTAGAAGAAAATGAGCTTTCTTATTGAACATATGACACTAAATGAATGATATGTTCAATGGATATAATCTCTGAAAAAATAAATGTATGTCCAAATGAATGTTTATTGTTTCGCAAGGACCATGAATCACTCATAAATATCCCCAACTATGGAATGACTCGATATAAGAAAGTTGAATCAATTACTTCAAAGGTTGTATGGTACTTTCCTATCATTCCAAGGTTTATATGAATATATGGATTTTAGGAAACTTCTAGAAAATTTACATGTCACGCAGATACAAAAATTGAAGAAGAGAATCTACATCACCGATTGCACTGTCCTATATAGAATAAAATTAATAATGTGTATCCTAAATTTCTAATAGAGCAGAGAAACCTCCATATAGAATTATCTACACATGGAATGAATCTTTTTTGTGTAAAATATTGTACTCAGTAAATGGAAAGTTATATCAGTAAATTATAAATTTCCACTGTGACTAAGCATGAAGTACCAATATATGATGTTTTCTCTTATAATATCTGGACCCAAAAAACCTGGTAATGAAATTGATGCATATTTGGATCCATTGATCGAATATATGAAATTGATGTGGGAGACATGTGTTATATTTTATGGTGCTCATAGAAGTGATACTACTAAAAAATGGCCACTAACAATGCTAGAAATGACCTTTATCATTGCTAGAAAAACACTGACAATGTGAGTGACATTAAAATCCCATGACTTTTATTAGTTCTTTTAAAAGTGGTGATAATGGTCCCCTTAATCAGTGATTTTATTTAGTGCCACTAAAGTAATCCTTTATCAGCGATTCTATACGCACTGATATGAAATTTTTGTTAGCATTGTAGAAGCGTTGAAAAAGTATGCCTTTATCACCACTTTTAGAAGCACTGATAAATGTGTTCTTTATCAGCATGTTTAAAAGAGCTGATAAAGTGCCATAATGTAGTGTGCTATAACAGGACACCACAAAACCAGAAGCACTAGAATCACACCAAAAACACACCAAAAACAAACTTGATATAAAAAAAACAATTCTCAATACAAAATTTGAATGAAATGAAATTTAAAACACAAATACTTAGAAAAAACACTATATTGTAAACATTTAAAACATTTATTTATACAATTACATAAATAAAAATTATTACATACATTAAAAAAATCCTAACTGTCAATGTTTCTGTGATTTCTAATGACTTTCTTTATCAAATTACCAACACTGCATAGGTAGATTCAGACAAACCACATCAACTCGTAAAAAAGAATCCACCTATATAAGAAAATGATTATTATGAGTGATACTAAAAATAAATAAATAAAATATATATATTAAATAATAAATTAATTCTATGGAAAATGATTTTACTATCCAAATATCAATATTACCTTTGTAATTGAGTTGAGGTAGTGGAATTTATCCTCCTGAAAATGCAATAGAGATAACGTGAAATAAAGTGATAAATTCTACACTACAAGGGTGAATAGGTTTCGATGGAGAAGAAGCGTGAAAGTTGGATAGGTCACCTCAACTCGAACAAATGAATCCACCCATATGAGAAAAAAATTATTATACGAGTAATACTAAAAATAAATAAATTAATCATAAATAAAAAATAAGGAATTAATTCTATGGATAATGATTTTTCTGTGCAAACATCAAGATTACCATTGTGATTGAGAAGAGACAATGTCATTTCTCTTCTTACAAAGTCATGACACATGGACCAAAATATTCTAAAATAAATGAACTCTATAAGGAATAATGAAAATTAAATCAACCTTTCATTATATAATTTTTTTTTTAAAATAGAGAAAGTATATCATAACATTACCTTTACATCATTCCAAAGGGTTTCTGTGGTCCAAATATAATCTAATAACAAAACCAAGGATTCTCTGTGCACTTCAATATTGTTGGTTAACTGCTGCTTCGCATAGCATCTGACCTAAAATTCATGCCCGATGTCCCCATGATACTCTCATCCCACACACACTCACCACCATGTCAATAATATCACCATTCAAAATTCACTTTTACTTCTTTTCTTGCACCCATTTACTACTTGTAAATATGTACGATGCATGTAGTTGCATGCATATAGTAAATGTGTTCAGTAAGGGAAGAAAAATTGAATACTGAATAGTGATATGATACAGATTGTGGTGAGTGTGTGTGAGGTAAGAGAATCACGGGGAAGCTGCATAGGAAGTTTAGATCAGATTTTATGCCAAGTGGTAGTTAACCAATTGTAGTGAAGTGCATAAATAATTCTTAGTTGTGTTATTAAATTTGTGAGTGATGCTTACCCAATCCATGATTTGGATTCATTGATAAATCGAGAGAAATAGAAATCAATATTAATCCAACACACTACATTAGTAGAAACAATAGCAGAAATGATCAAAATATAGAATATAAATGAACCTCCACACAAGGCACAAAGAGAGATTTATAGAAAAATAGATATCTCCAAACAAGAACGATAGAAATAGGGGAACTAATTCATGAAAGGATAACTATTTAATGGTTCACATTCAAAAAAAAAACAAAACCATTTGAACTACGAAAGGAAAATTTCAGCTGAATTTTATAATGAAATATGAACTTAAAACAACCACAAAAAATGAAGAAACACCAAATGTCTTCACCCTAACACGAAATAAAATGACTGAGCCAATGCATTTATACTTATTTCACAATAACTCATCCAAAATTGCTTCTTTCACCAACATCTCAAAATGGAGATCATTGGAGAAGATGACTCACTCCTTGATCTATAGATGAATGCCCCTAATGAAAAGATAAGCTTTCAATAGATCCTGTGACACCACCTCCCCAAAAAATAAATCCAGCTCTTTGAAGTGTTCAACAAAAGCCTTCACCATCTGTTGACCTTGCTAGATACTCATGAGATCTTCCGTTTTCATCATCTTCACCTCCTCAGGTATAAATGATCAGACAATGAGGTACTTAAAATCTTCCTACGTTATCCCAACTTTCATCATTGGTGGGGAAAAAATTTCCCATTCTTCCAAATTTGGGCCCCCAAGTAGACCCATGACAGCATGAACTCTAATATCTTTGGGAGTTCCAAACACTCTAAAGATATTCTCAAATTCCTTAGGCCACATCACTGCCTCCAATGATTCTTGATTTCCATGGAAGATTGGAACCAACTAAGGAGAACCAAAAATAGGGAGAGAACCACTATAAACTTTGGGGACCTTTCTAGGTGGAATATTTTGAATAACACAAAAATCATAAAATTAGGTTCAGAATCAACCTAAAATACAACCAAAAGAAACATCCTGGGAAAAAACAACTGGCTCACAATCCAAATTTCATAAAAAAACAACAATTCGTTCTTCAAAAACTACTATTTCATTTTCAATTTCAAACCACCATCTTCCAAGGTAACTTTTGAAAACATAATAACCTACATTTTTTTAGGAAAATCCAATTACAAAAATCATTTTTCCCCTTTCCAAAAACCATTTTAGAAAACCAAGTCAAAATGATCCACAAAATAGAGCATGCACATTGGCCACAATAAATGAGGAATGAGTCAAAACCCAAACCAATAAAATATTTCTTATCAAATAATTTGTATATTGGACATCAATCAGCTCTCGTCATTCTTCCATGATGTTAAACTTCACAAATCCATCTTAGAAGAAAGGCGTTGAAATGAATTGTGTCTCTCATCCTATTTTCCTTATATTAAAATGCACAAAATCATCCTGGCAGTAAGGCGTTAAACTGCACCCTGTATCTTATCCTAGTTATAGGGAGTTAAACTACACAAATTCATTCTAGAAGAAATCCATTGAACTTCACAACATCTCTCATCTTAGTTGCATGACATCTAACTACACATATTAATCCTGGAATTAGGAAGATAAATTGCATAGAATCTCTTATCCTAGTTGTACAAAGTTAAACAACAGATATTTGTCTTGTCAACAATCCATTAAAATGCACACAGGAGTTGCGTCAGTATTGGTGAGGATATGAGATGTAGGGTTTGTCAAGGTTAAGAATAGTGCAAAAACACAAAACGAAAAACCCAAAAAATCAAACAATGATATAAGAAAAGTAGAAAATAACATACATTGGATTCTATCCTTGATTCGTCTGATGGATCATAGTGGAGTTAAGCTGATAACATAGGAGTTCAACGAGAGCTTTAGAAACTCGATGAGTGAGTAACAGTTAGGGTACTTTTAAATAGATTGAGAACACTTTTAACTGCGCTTTCAGAAAGGTTTTGATAAAGATCCCTTTTATCAGCGTTAAATTGAAAATCATTGATAAAAGGGATCTTTATCTGTGTTAAAATTTTAGCGCTGATAAAGGATTTATTTAAATAAATTTATTATAATTTTATATTTATTAAATATATATAATTATTTTTTTATAATTATATAAATAATTATTTTAAAAATAATAATTATTTATTTAAAATAATTATAAATATATAAATTTATAAATATATTTATTTATAAATATTTTTTACAAATATTTTTTTAATATTATTAGTGGCTAAATAATCTTAAATACATGGATTTTAAAAATGAGTGAAATTAAATAATTGGAAATGAGTGTAATTTAATAATATTGAAAAAATGGATAAGTTTTATTAATTAAATATAAATTATTAAAAAAATATGGATATATATTTATATATTTAAGTAAATATGAATACATATTTAAAACACTAAAACATAATAAATAAATATATATAAATAAATAATAGAAAAATATCAAATTTTAAAATAAAATAAAAAATAAAAATATTAAAAATGAATTCCATAAATGTAATAGTATTAAAAAAAAAAAAAATTGATCGATTAAAAAAATAATATATTAAATGTATCATGTTAACAATAAAAATCTAAAATATACTGAAATTTGAATAAATTACATAAATATTAGGTGCTTGTGTTTCTTTATATTATGTAAATATATTTGTGTGTATGATTGCATATAAACTGCATTAATTACATATATATATGTGTGAAATCATTGTAAGACATGATTTTTGATATTTGTTAAATTGAAAAATAAAAAAATATTAAAAATTAATAAGACATTAATATGTTCTTAATCAATATTTTATTCATTTTATATATATTTATATTTAATATATATTATTTATTACTATTTAAAATTAGTATATATATATATTATACTTATTCATTTTTACTAATAATTGTTTCACTAATAAATTTTTAAATAATTTATTCATTTATTCATTTTTTTGTTTAATAATATATTAATTTATATATCTACATTTAATATATACTATCTGTCAATATTTATTGTGTATATATATAATAAATTTATTCATTTGTATCATTAATTATTTAATCAATAAAGTGTTTAATATTTTTCTTGATTTACTCATTTTAAATTATTATTTGTTTAACTATTTCATTTTATTCATTTTAAAAAACTATTTATTTATAATATACTATTTTATAATTTTTTAAATTTATTTATATGTTTATTTTTTAACAATAATTATTTAATTAATGAAATTGTTAAAAAATTACTTTTATTTTATGAAACTTTATCAATACTAATAAAGCACTGATAAAGGTTACTGTTTATGAATGCTTTATTTTTAACACTCATAAATGGGAAGTTTTATCAGTGCTAAAAATGAAGCGCTGATAAAGGGTAAGCTTTATCAGTGCTAAAATAAAGTGTTGATAGAGGTGAACTTTTATCAGCGCTAAAAAAAATGCACTGATAATGGGCACCCTTTATCAGTTCTTTTATTCAGCACTGATAAAGCCCCCCCATAATCAGTGCTTATTTAGTGCTGATAAATATGGAATTTCTCAATGCATTTTTCTAGCACTGATAAATACCAGCACTATGAAAGGCTAGTTTTGTTGTAGTGTTAAGAGTTCACATTGAGAGCCAAGTTGTACGGGTTAGAAAATGACTTTCTTTCTTTTGGAAATCTGTTAGGCTATATCATTAAAGTAATGGGGGGGTGTCCCATTTGAGATGAATCTACACACCTAGTTAGGTTGAAACATTCCTCAATGACTCTATTTGTAGGACATCAATTTTTTTTACCCTAATGAAATAAATATCGATCCTAGATGTCATCATTTTATGGAAATACATAACAAGGTACAACATTTTCTATACTAATGGGTGACTAACAGTTCAAGAAAGTAAAAAATATTGAAATTTTTTTCAGTAATGATTTTTTGAAAAATAATTACGAAATCTTGTTGGAAAAGGTGGTAAATTTTCATTAAATTATCATACTAGAATTTTGTTACATCAAACATTTTGTTGATGTCATTTATGTAGAAAAAATGTATGTGAAAATGTTACTAGCATCTTACTAAATTCACCAGTGATGTGAGTTGAAAATTTGAAAATTATATGGATGTTATTCATTGAAAATACCCACAAATTTAATTAAAATCCTGGGAAAATTTATAATCTTGTAAAACTTTTTGAATTATGGAAATGAATGTTAATTGCACCAAACCATGGTTTTTGTTGACTTATTAATTTTTGGAATTAAAATGGGAAGACATGAAATTATTTCATTTTTTACGTTCCTTTATTTAGAATCTAAATATTGAATTAATTTTAAAATGGATTAAATTTTAAAATTTTATCATTTTATCATTAAATAGAATCCATACATTTATTTTGAAGGAACTTGAAGTTAGTTTTAATTTTTATTTAAAACTGTGAATTTAAAATTGTTTTATTCAATCTAAAATTAAATAATTAAAGGATTTATTTTGAATGTTTAAAATTTTTAATCATATTAAAATTAATTAAAAATCAATAAATTGAAAAAGGAATTAAAAAATTGTGAAATGTGGATCTATAATTTTTGAATATATTTAAAATAATGAAATTTATTTTTAATGATATAAAAAATATTGGAAATGATTTGGAATTAATTGTGAAATGTAATCCAATATTAATTTTTTATTGTTTATCCTTTATTTGGAGTTAATTTAGAAAAAATTCTACAATTAAAAATATATGTTATTAAAGTGAGGGGTTTGCTCTACTATTGTCAATGGAAAAATATTCTACCATTGTTTGATACTGGTCCACTTATACCGCCACCTTGATATCAGTGCCCTTACCACTATCAAAAGAGAATTTCATAATACCATCACACTTCTTCCATCCCTAATCCATACTTCCACTACCCCAACATTTTATACTATTGTACTACCACTAGTTTTCAACACCCTCTGCTACAATCACCCATGTTTTAATACCATTCATGTGATACCACCAATATTTTCTACTGCTAAGCCTCTTCCATTAATTCCTCTTTTTATACCAACCCCTCCCCTTTCTTTCCATCACTACCTTCTCCATAGATCCACTGACGGTTGTAGACCATTGACTGAGAGACCAAATTGGAGGTCGAAACATGTCGAGCTATGTTTTCAACTATCACCTATGGAGACCCATGCTATCGAGCTGAAGAATTTGGGTTCATCCAACCTAACCTTGTGGAATTGTGCAGGATGAAGAATCAAATTTCATAATCAACATTGATGATGAACAATCTATCCTCAGGATGTCTAACCTTGAACAAAGCTCAGGTTTAGAAAGCCGGAGGTTGTTGATTCTTTCTATTACTTAACAAATACATGACTGAGGTTTATATGTGAATCTATGTTGAAAATATATGGTCTTGTTTGCAGTTTTGATCAATGAAGAATATGAGGCCTATTAACTCCCCTTACTATGGATTTGGGTTTTTTTGAGAATGAAAACCAGGTGCATGATGAAATGCATAGCTGAATATAATGACTGATGTGACCCACTATTTAAGAATTATTGATGGAGGTCAAGAATTGCAGTTGAATATGAGGGTATCTGATAGAGGATGAAGCTAAAGATGATTTTTAGTAATTTTGTATGGGTGATAGACAGGTTATGTAAGGTTGAGGTCCATCTATTTAAGGGTAATTATTGAATATAATATAGGCTAGTAGTTGTGTAAGGTTTCATCTGCATAAAGGTAAACTTGATTAAGGGTACACTTGAATAAGGGTAACATCAACTCGAGATGACCCATGTAAGGGTCATGGCCATGTTTTTTAAGGTTTTACTTGAGCAAGGGTAAACCTGTTTAAGGGTAACATTAGTTCAAAAGATAACATAAGGGTACATCGATCCCTATGTAAATACCCTAAGTACTGGACACCTTTCCATCATCTAACAAATAATATGACACCGTTCAATACTAAAAATGTAAAAATTCTCAAATTCACCCAAGGAAGTTGAAGATACATGTGTTGGACACATGGTGAATTTTTAAAGAGCACCAAGGATCTCAAAGCCTTATTATTTAAATAGAACAATATTTATTATATTTGGTTTCTATTTTACTCTTTCTCTCACTCACTCTTAGAGTCTATTTCAACGATCAATTTCTATTACTTTTATTTCTAAATTCCTTTTATTTATTTTTGTAATAACCCAAACGAGGATACACTAAACCCTTTGTGGATAAGCCAAGGAGAATCTCCATATTCCCTGTTAATTAAATCTATATTTTAAATAGTTTAATGTCTTTTATTAATATTTTTATTTATTATAAATATATAGAAAATAGGATATTCCCCTAATTCTTACACTTTGAATTAATCTTCCTTTATTCACTAGACCACACACAAGGGTCACTTAGTTCATATTCATTGCATGCGATTGTGAGTAGCAGTTTGACTTAAGAGTAATTGGAGATATCTAATTACTAGGATAGGGTACACCGGATGATGAAATGACCATTCCATATCTTTAGTTAAATAAAAAATTACAAGTGAGGGTAATCGAGTGAGATTTCACTTGATTAGAGAGAAAACATGAGAGTATAAAATGAAATAATGATTTAACAGTAAAGATAAGGTGATGATCTGAGGTTAGCCTACTATTTTTTAAATTGAATTTAAAACTAATATTGGTTAATTTCATTACTATTTTCACAAATTGAACCCAAAAAACAAAGTAGAAACACACCCATAACTTTTTTCCTCCCTCGATACAAACCCAATTCTCACTACTACTACATTTTACTTGGATTGAAATTGTTTTGTTGAGAACCTCACAACAGGTGTTCATCAAAATTGGTACCACTACTGGGGAATCTAGTGTCATTTTTATACTTTTTTTAAATGATTCAAAAAAAAAAATCAGATCCAATTAATCTCCACTCATTGGGTTTGATCTAGAAGTTTGGTGAACATTTATGGCTAAACTTAGCACTTTAAGAATCACAGAGGAAGTGAAAAGGGAGTTTTCCACTATCATGCCGGTTGAATCCTCATCCCCTTATTTTTCATCCCCCGTAGTCACTTGAGGAATAAAAAAATAGAAGATAACCATGATTAATTAAATATAAATTTAAGAGAACTATATTCAAATAATTTCTACAACAACAACCAAAATTTTCAAATGAGTAATCAATAGGATTATGAGCTTAAAACTAGAATGATAAGTCACATGACTAAGTTTCATGGTTTATCAAGAGAAGATCCCAATATGAATTTGTGAGAATTTAGAGAATTTTATAATGGCTTCATTTCTAAAGGATCCACCAAGGATTAGATAATTTGGAAGGAAACCCCCTTCACTCTAGAAGGATGTTCCAAGGAGTTGATCTACAACATCCATCCTAAAGAGATCACTACCTAGGATGAACTATGTTAATACTTACTCCAAAATTATTTCCTTATATCAAAGAGTGTCCAGTTGAGAAAGGAGTTTTATGTAATCAAACAAGGAACTAGGGATACCCTTTATGATTATTGGGAGAGATTCAAAGTATTATAAAATTCATACCCACACCAACCCTTACATGAACATCATTTATTTGAATTATTTTCCTATGAATTGATGGATAGTGATTGGAACCTCTTGGATGCTTCTTTTTAAGGATAACTAATCAATAAATCCCCTACTGAATTTGGAGATACGATTTATGTAATTTCCCAAAAATCTCAATAATTTGACATGAGAACTACAACAAGGGGAGTACATGAGGTGAAAAGTTTTAACTCTCAATTTTTAGAAAGAAATTATGAACTACCCACTTTTTTGAATAATTTACTGGTGAAAAAGGTTCAGGAGACATTAACCACCATACCCCCATAGGTCTTCTAGATTTTTTTTTTCTCAGGAACACTTCATGATGGTTGTCTTTAAGTTCAAGAAAACTTTGAAGTCGGGTACCAAAGACCATACTAGATACAAACAAGATATAGTCAAGGAAGAAGATAGTACTCCAAAATTTATATTATAGTTGGAAACATAAAACATTAGAGGACACTCTTTATGTAAGTTTTCCAATGAAATTCTCATCAACCACCATTTCAAACACAAAATTCTTGACCTTATAGAAGATACCAACTGAGGCAAGATCATGAACACTTAATAGAGGACATGATGAAAGAAATTTTTAATTCCAATAGCCAGATCCTAACTGCAATCAGTGAATTTAAAAAATAAGTCTTAGGTAATCTTCCCACCCAAACCATTTCCAAACATAGTGGAAATGTTAGTTCCATTGCACTAATAAATGCAATGGAGCTAGAAAGTAGTGAAGAAGCACTATATAGAGAAGAACATGAAAGTGAAAATCCCATGAATCGTTAATAATTTACCCCTATAAAATATCTATAAGAAGAGGTACTTATGAAAAAATTCCTTATGAATAAAGATAAAGGAAAATAAAAATTGAAATATTAACTTCAACCACAAATTTTATTATATGAAACGATGCGTGCACCTAAGAAAACCAGTGAAGATTAATTACAACATAAGATCCTACAAGTGTTCAAAAAAGTAGAGATCAACATCCCTCTACTGGAGGGTATATTCTATAATACAAAGTATGTGAAATTTATGAAATACATATGCACTAGAAGTAGGATATTGAGAGGTAATAATAATGTAAGATGAAGTGAAAAAATTTGTGCTTCTAAGCCCAAAAATCCCCCAAGAAGTTCCAAGATCTTGGTATGTTTTTTGTCCCCTAAACAATAGGAGAGATTAATTTTTCCAATGAATTACATGTTTTAGATCATCAATTAATGTCATTACATACTCATTTTATTCATCTCAACAGATAGGATAACTCCAACCCACCTGAGTGGTTATGTAACATTCCAAATGAGCCTTTTATTACATGTTAGGTTTTTAATAATATGTTCTAGTAAGTGTTATTGGTTTTTTATTTCCTACAAATTTATAAATACTAAACATGGAGGCAGAAAAAGGTAAGAATCATTCCCCAATAATATTAGGTAGGAAAATTTTTAATAATAACAAAAAATATATAAATGATAATAGAGGAACACTTTCGAGGACCTTTGTTGAGGAAGTAGTGGAATTTAACATTCGGGATTCAATGAAACACCCACATGAAGAACAAACATCTTTTACTATGAACCATTTTGAATTTCCCTATTTTTCTAATTTTTTTGAACGTAGTATGATATAATTATATTGAAGAAACTTCGAAATCTCATGATTTTATTAAAACTGAATTTTAAAATGAGTTTAATCTAGAGTCCATTTCATGCACTGAACAACTCATGAATATTGGTGAGAATTATAAAGAGAATTCACAATAATTTTCTAATAATTACTTTACCTTACCTATGCATGTTTCAAGAAATAATTAATTTCATGTCGAGTTATAGAATGAATCCTACTGGGATGACAAAAAGGCTTACCCAAAATTTGGCATTATTAGAAAATAGTGGAAGTTAAATATGATGGAACCATAGAAGTTAAGTAGGGAATCCCATGAGAACACCATGTTGTGCATGTAAAAGACTAGTTATTTCCATGGTAGTCTTTCCCAGAAGAGAGAAATTCAAATTAGAAACAAATGACTATTTCAATCTTCAAAAAGGAAGGTGATTACTTGTAAAAAGCCTTCAAATAATACCAAACCATTTGAAGTAAATAATTTTTTTTCATCTAGTGCATTTGAAATAAAGGGAACTGAATCACAAATCCACTTCAGGGTGATAGAGAAGAAGATAAAAAAAATTGATTTTTTTTGGAAATAATCCATTACGTAACTCTAAATCCTCCTTGTTTACATGAAATAAAGAATTCCTAGGTTTTCACTTTCATCTTTATTTATCTGAACACTAATTTTTAATTCTGAATTTTCTAAAAAAATATGTATTTTTCACTTAAATAAATTAGTGTTTGGACGAAGTGTGGGGGAGTTAAAAAATTATTTAAGATGTATAATATATATATATATATATATTAGAAAAAAATATAAATATGTTTTAAAAATCTATATAAAGTCCCTATTTTTAGATTTTGGTGAGTGTAAATAAAAAAAGAGGGACAAGAAAATTGATATTTAGGTCTTCCTTCTTAATTAAATCACCAATATGTATTTTAGGATTCTTTGATTCTGAATTACTAAATGTGAATGATTTATGAGTGAATATAACCTTTGTTATCTAAAAATTCTGTTTTAATACTATGGAAATAAAGTGAAAAATGAAGATATATTTTGTGGAATCAAAATTATAACATGTGGTTAATTAAATTTAGAAATTAATCTCAAGTGACCTGACCTTTGTGATTGAATAAAACCTCAGGGATCCTTGATAAAATACATTCATATATATTCTTTGATCTTGGAGTAAAATTGGATGTCGATATCCCATAATGAATCTCTAAGACAATGGAACTTTTTTTATGAGTCTAGTACATCTATATAAATTTCAATAAGTGATTTTTCATAGTTCATCACACATACATGGATAGAAAATATTTAAAAAATGAATAAATTTATCATTTTTCAAAACATAACTCATTTAGATAAGGGGAATATTGAAACCAGATGAAGTAGTGGACACTTGATTTATGAAAATTTCATTTAGGAAGTATTATGGAAGTGTGAAAATGAAATTTGGATTAGGAAACTTAAGAATTATGGATAGATAGAAGTACTAGTTAAAATTTTAATTCTACTTAAATATATCAAATTAACTCATGGAACTGGAATTTGAATGTGAATGCAAGTAAAATAATTTGTAAAAGTCACATAGGAGGCATGAACATTTTTGGAGGAATTCTTTTATATTTTCCAATTATGGATGTGTATTTTAAATTAGGTTGGACATCCATTTTTTTTAAATTCAATGATAAAATTTCCTAGAAGTTAAATAGTTCAAGTGTGGGTGTGTGATGTGAGATGAAAATTTGAAAACATTATGTCCTTTATACATTAAAAATACTCTATAATTAAATTAAAATCCTGGGTAATTTTTCGATTCATTGTGTCTTTGTGAATTATGGACATAATTATTAAATGGCTAAAAAAAAAATTTAGTGACTTGTTAATTTTTGGAAATAAAATTTGAATCCATACATTGATTTCAATTTTGATGTTTTTTTAGGAATATAAATATGGAATTAATTTAAAAATGGATTCAATTTTAAAATTCAATAGTTTTATTCGTTAAATAAAATCCATGCATTAATGTTGTAGGAAATTGAAGTTGATTTTGATTCAAAACTATGAATTTAATTTTTTTATTAAATCTATAATTAAATGTTTAAAGGAATTATTTTTGGAGTTTAAATTCCTTAATCATTTTTGAATTAATTGAAAATCTATAAATTGAAAATTGTTTTTTTAGAATTGTGAAATACAGATTTGGAATTTTTTTAATATGTTTAAAATGATGAAATTAAATTTTTTATGATTTAAAAATTATTGGAAATGATGTGGAATTAATTATGATAAGGCATATAATCAAATTTTTTTGTTGTTTAATTTTTTCTTTATAATTAATTTGGAAAAAAATGTCTACACTAAAAAATATATTTATTTGGTGTGTGGGGTATGCTATACTACCATTAATGGAAAAATATTCTACCATTTCTTGCTAATAGTTCACCACTACCACCAGATTTATATAGACTTTTCTATTACCATTAAAAGGAAATTTCCCACTACCGCCACACTAGTTCTATCCCCGCTTCTACTACCACCAGAATTTTCTACCGCTGGTTCAAATATGTTGTTGATAGATTTTATTACCCTATTATTAATACAAAAGTACTATACTACCATTCATGTGCTACCACCAGCACATACTACGACCAAGATCCTACCATTATACCCTTCTTATATCGCTAGCTCTTCCTCATCTTGTTACTATTTACATTCCCATGGATCCACCGATATTATCAGACCACCAATTAAGAGACCATAATGGAGGTCGATGCATGTTGATCCGCACCATGGGTTGCTGCCTATGGAGACCCATGGTCTCCGAAATAAATAATACATGTTCATCCAACCTAACCTTGGGGAATTTTAGAGGATGAAGTATAAAATTTTGGAACCAAGGATGAATATGAATAGTACAAGCTCAATCAATCGAGTCTTAAAGAAGTGTCAAGTTTGGAAAGTCAAGAAATGATGATTCTCACTATTACTTAATGAACTGATGATCAAACTTCACAGGTGAATCCATATTGGAAATCCACGATCTTGTTTATAGGTCTGAGAAAGGAAAGTATTGGGGCCTTTGATCTTCAACTGGTATGGATTTGGTATTATTTGATAATAAACACTAGGTGAATGATCAAATGACAAGATGAAGATGAAAAATGATAGGACCCACTATTGAAGAACGATCGAAGGTGTCATGGACTTTTCTATTGATGATGAGGATGCCCAATGGATTGAAAATTATGAGCCAAGGGTTAGCACTTGTGCAAGGGTGAAAATCAAGCTATATAAGTGTGAAGTATGCCTGCATAAGAGTTATTATCAACCAGTGTATGAGTCAACAGTTTCATAAGTGTATACCTACATAAATTTACACTTGCATAAGGTTAAAATTAGTGTATTGTAAACATCAACCTGATACAACATGTATAAGGTTCAAGGTCGAGCTTTGTAAGGGTACACATGTGTAAGGGTACAACTACGTATGTATACACGTATGTAAGGGTAACATCAGTTCATGACACCACATAAGGGTACATAAATACCCATATAAAGACCCTCAATATTGGACTTGTTTTGATCATCCAATGATGAATAAGAAACTCTTTATCACTGAAAATGAGAACATTATGAGAGTTACCTGATGAAGTTGAAGATACCCATGATGATCACTTAGTGATTTTTTGATGAATGAAAAGTATATCTGAGGATTATTATTTAAATATAACATTATTCACTATATTAGGGCTCTCTCTGAAACTTTCTATCACTCGTTCTTTGAGGTTTTTCTATAATCCCTCACTACAGTTGTTGTTTCTCAGTTCATTTTATTTCTTTCTATAATTACTCTAGTGATGGAGCACTAAGACATTAGTGGTTGATCCCAAGAGATTGTCCTTATCTTCTATTAATGAATTCTACATTTTAAATAGTTATCACTTCTATTAATATTTATATTTATTTGAATTATATTGAAAATATGATATATCCTTAATTCTTACAATTTGAATTTATCTTTCCTTATTCACTGGATCACACACATAGTTCACTTAGGTCATTTTCATTGCCCGTGATCATGAGCAATGGGTTGACTTGAGATTAATTGGGTATATCCAATTACATGGATAGGGTATATTAGAGGTTTCAATTATCATTGAATCCCTCCAATTAAACCTAAAATTCCTTGTAAGGGTAATAAAGTGAAATTCCAATTGATTAGAGAGAAAACAAGAGGGTATAAATTAGAATAATGATTAAATAAGAAAGATAAGAGACTGATAATAGGTTCAAGCACTATTTATATAATTTAACTTAAATCCAATCTAGTTTAATTTCATTACTATTTTCACAAATTGAATCCATAAAACAAAATAGAAACACACCCATAACACTACCCTCTCTAGAGAAAAACCCGAGTTCCACTAATACTAAATTTTACTTGGGATTAAATTATTTCATTGATCTCCCCATGTCAGTTTCACATCAACTAGACAACAAAAATGATGAAATTAATTCTAGGTTAGACATGATTGATATAGTAATATGGGAAGAGTTAGAACCGATGAAGAATAAAAGATAGAATTTTCTTCTTGCAACAACTTGAACTCTCTCCAGAGAAAAAAAAATTAAAATTTTCAACTTCCTTAATGGGGTAAAATTTCCCTAGGGATATTCATAAAATATCAATAATTTCATGTCAATGAATAATTTGAAAATAAGGGGTCTAAAATCACATGAATATCATGTTTTGGTGCATGATTTAATGCATATAGCTTCATGTTTCATTCTGCCTAAATATGCATGACATTAATTAACAATACATTTATTCTTTTTAAAATCCATATAAATAAAAGTTAGATACCCATAAAAGTATTCCAATCATGAATAAGTCAATTTAATTCATAATATGTTAATTGGGTATGTTCTTCAAACCATAATTCTTTGATATAATGGTCTAACTGATGGTTCACTTATTTAGAGATATTCAACTTTGTGGTCCTATATATTTTAGATAGATGTACCCCATTAAATGGTATATGAATATTTAGAAAGTTTCAATCAAGAATCAAATTAAGATAGAAGGTTGTCTTGTTAAGAAATATATTGTTGAAGGGGATATGAAATTCTGTCCTAATTACGTAATCATATTTTGATAGCATTAGTCTCCCAAAATCTAGTCATAGTGTATGCTTTGTGGGCGAAGTAATTCCTTGAAGAGATGTTGTTACAATTACCATTTTTGTGGGGGAGTAGTCTCACCTCTACATTTTTCATAATGTTGCAAAGGTTTCTCCTTATGTTAAAGCCCACAAAGTAATTCTTAGACATTTCAATCCATCAAGGGATAAAATGTTGATATCAAATAAAAATAATAATTAATTTATAGGATGAGGTTGAGATTATATTTATAAGGAGTTATTTGAAAATCCAAATTCAATTTCCAAAAGACTTTGATGGTTAGATAAAGCACTAAATGTAAATTTATTATCTTATAATGGTTATGAAATTAATGGTTATAAGTTATATATGGTGGAACTAGATGAACATAGTACAATGAAAAATAGTGTAGTTATGATTGTGGTGGAAGTGATGCACGTATCCAATTCCATGGATAGAAATCCATGTTATGAAAATATTTCATAATTTAGTATAATCAAATAAATATACAATTTGTATTATACAACATTTGACGTGCTGGTTTTCTATTACAAATGGGTTGAAAATGGAAGCTCAATTAAAGTCGATGAATTGGGATTCGTAAAAGTGATTTTTAGTATGGAAGGGTATAAGGATGATCTGTTAATAATGGAATAATAGGAATTGAATGTATTATATGCATCGTATCGAGAAAACAGAAATTGGTTAATTATTCTATTGGTGACTAAAACAACTGCAGGTTCAGATGAAAATTCAATTAAGGATGACCCTTTAATTATGTGATCATAATTATTTTATGATGGTTCAAATAATAATAGTGTTTTACACATTTAAGGGGACCGCAATGATGGTATTTGGATACTAAATAAGGGATCCAAATCCCTTCAACATTTAATGAAAAAAAGATAGTTCAAAGATTATGTTGAAGACTTTTTATTATACTATGGTTTTATTCATAATATTAAGTGATATATATTGAATTTACATAATCTAAATTAAATGATTAACTAATCATGAATATAATGACTTATCTACATGATGATTTTACCAATCTAGAGGATGAACAAACTATTGATGTTGAAAATGAAGAGCTGTTAAGGGATCAAAAACATATGGATTAAAAAAACCCAAAGAGTCACAAAATAATTGTGTTAGATAATGTTATTAAGGGAAGAAGAAAAGGTATAAAATTTTATGTTGGATGGAATCAATGAAACGAACCTATTGACCATAAAAAGTCAATGTTCATTAGATAAATTTGGGTCCCCACTTGAATGCATGTGACAGGTGATATAGATAAGAGGAAAAATATTATGCCTACATTGAATATATTCATTTAGAAATATATTAAGGTAATGTTATGATATAATTTCTCCATTTTCTAAAAAAGTTATATTATGAAACATTGATTTACTTTTTATTATCCATTACATAGTTCATTTTTTTACATGATAATTATAATAAATTTTAATAATGGTCTTTGGAAAAGTTCATAGATAAGTCCAAATACTTTTTATAAAGAATAATCTCAGGGATACTAAGGGGAAAGTAAACCCCCACCCACAAGATATGTACTGAAATATTATAAACCAAGAAACCTGGAAATAGTTCAGTAGTCACCACAATTAAGAATAATTTTAGGTAGAATGTAATTTATAATATTTTATTTAAAAATAGTTATTTTATCCACTTTGATTCAAAAATGTTAATTTATGAAACAACAAAAGAGTGTTGAAAATAATAAGAGTGTATAAAAACTAATGCACCCCTACAGTAAAGCTATGATGGGGTCTACTTCACATGAAAATAAAATGGTATGCATTTGAAATCTATGGTAAAAGTTTTATGTGGTATGAAACAATATATGTTCCTTTGATTATACACAGATGGATGAATCAGAATCTAAAAATAATTCAATCCCACATAATTTTATATCGGGATAGGCTCGTATAAATTAAACATGACAAATTGTGGATACAAACACATAAAAAGTATGGGAATCATATGTAAGTATAGAATAATATAATGTTATTAATATTTATATCAATATTATTTGAAAATATCTATTTATGCTCATATATTTTTATAGGGTTTAGACATAAGATTTTCCATCAGTTGTACCTAAAGAACAAATACATTCATCAAATTTGAAGTGGATAGAACAAAATGGTTGCATTAGAGGTACTAGTTTTGAGGTGTCACCTTGAGATTATTTTTAGATGATAAATTCCCAAGGATATACATATGAGATAGTGAAATACATGAAAGAAACAAATAGATTATCTGAAATATATTATTGTTTGCTCTAGTTTGTCTGAATTTTATATGTTAAAGGATCAAACATAACTAATAATAGGGCAATGATCAGTGCATGAATATCCAACTCTACTATATTTGAGTCTATCAATTTCCCTTGACTAGTTGACTTACCGGAGGTGATCAATTTTTTCATAACACATTCTGGTTAATGTAAATTAAACAAGTAATGATAACTTTATATTACTAAAATTCTTCAAGGTTGAATTGTATGTGACTTATATCTATCAGTACCTTATCATCACATATTGCGAGGGGTACGATTTTTAATATCCAAGGATATATGTTACACAATAAACAATTCCCAAATAATCATGTGAGAGTGGGAATTGAAGTAGCTCATGAGATGAGAACTGAGTGGCATATTCATCTTGATGATCAAGATTACAACATGGTTGAAAATGATATTTTAACTTTAATATAATTGTAATTTAATCTTATAATGATACATGGTGATAATGAGGTATGCCATTTATAGTTTTTCTCAACTAAGAAAACATTATAATTTGTTAAAAAAGGTCTGAAACGAGGAATGGTATTACAGATGGTCAAAATGAAGGGGAAATGAAAGGTTAGATAAAAAAAATTCTAGTGGATCAATCAAGAAATAAAAATGAACTTCTAAGAGTACTTTCACCCCACTAGTTTCACTACTACATATTTTAACTGGAATAACCTAGAAATTTTCATGTAATTTACACTTAATTTTTAAAACTTTGTTAGGTGTTATTGAGTTATTATTTTAATGGGTGAAGTCTCAAGTAGATTCTTTTTAGTTTTGTATCATTTTAGAGTCCTTAAAGGGGATGCAGGATTGACACATGGTTAGGGGAAAACGCGTAGTTCTCCCAAGGAAACTGTGATGCATGTTTGCTGAACGAAAGAGGGAAAGCTATATTTGGTGAAAGGATAAAGTTAATCATTTTAAATTTTCTAGGAAACTATGAAACATAAGATACATGATAAAACCAAAATTGGAACATGGTTTACCAAACCATGTGGTTTCCCAAAAGTGGCATAAATCCTCTCACTCTTGGCACATGGTTTGGTAAATTATATGACCGAAATATGAATAGGATTTTAATTAAACTAAAAATTGGTTTTTAAGATCGAAAACCCTCTAAAACATCTTATTTCCACCCCTATGCCTAGGGATCAGAAACCTAGGGACTCCAATGGTGATTCTTGGTGGTTTCTCTCCATATATACTCAAAATTTGATGGATCTAGAGTGTTGGATCATGCAGATTGAAGGTAAAATGTTGTTTCTTTTCTGTTCTATTCATTATTCCATGTTCTACTCTTTTCCCTTGGAAAAAGTATTAAATATGGGCCTTTTTGGTCAAATCTATAGACCCTTATGTGATATAATACTGTATTCTTGTTATATCTATGAATAGGAAACCATATCTAGAGAATAATTTTTTCCCTTGAGTGTATCTAGATTAATCATTAACGACAAATCCCTTTGGGAAATTAGATGCATATTTCAACCTTGTCATGATTCTTTAAATGAATTCCAATTTGGGATGTAATATGTTTATGGATTGGATCATATTCTTGTTAATGTTAGTTTATGGTCATAATCAGAGTGTTGTTCCTTGGAGGATCGTGGGTTTTGTATTTGGAAGTTTAAATGCTAGAAGTCTTTACCATCTTGGGTTTTTTATAGATTCATTTAACATGTTGTCTTGTGTGTATGTGCCTATTGTGGATACCCATGATTTATTTTGACCGAATGTGTGTGTGTGTGAGTATATTGTGTACATATTTTGTGTATATCGATGATGTTTATTCATGTTTAATATACTATGTTGTGCCTATATGTATTATTCCATGTTGTGTGTTATTGTGTGTCCTTTAGAGTTTTTATTCTAGTATCAGATTGTAGGTGGACTATTGTGGCTTGGTTAACCCTTAGTGGAGAAAACATGTGTGACAACCATTGATGGAGATGAAGGACCAAGGCATAAGAAAGGGGTATGAAAACATTATGGCCTGACTCATGGTGGAGGCAGGGGTACAATGAACTTGTGGCCCAACCTAGGATAGAGATGGGGCTTGAAGTCCTTATGGCCTGACACGAGACCTGCTTTCCTTATAGCCACTCAAATATTCAAGGGGTGTCCTTGAGGTCAAACCATGAACAAAACTATATTTATGAACATTCTAGCAGAATGGAGTTGGAGAAGTCATGATCAATGTATGTGGAGGCTTGGTTAGCGTGTGTTCGCTCAATACAAGTTTGGGTGTATGATTTTGTGTGCATTTACTTTTCCATCATTTCAACCATTCTTATATACATGTGAACTTATGTTAAAGATGAACTAGTGATGTCCTACTAGGTTATATTCACACCTTTCATAGGCACCTTGGTGAACATATAGATTTCATGACTAGATATATAATAAAGGGAAAGGGACTTATGAAAGATTTCTATGGAGCTTGGATATGGGAGATGGAGGTGATATTGGGACATACTCTGAATGCATGCCTCAACACTTCTATTTATTTATTTATTTAATTCAGTTTTAATTTTGGACTCACCACATTGGTGGTCCGTTTGATTATACTAATGCAACTTTTCATGACATCTGTTATGACACTTATTTTTATTATTTATACTGTGTTATTTATTTTTATTATATTTGTATTGAATTATCCTATTATGGTTCTGATTATCAAGTGTATAATCTTTCAATGTAACGTTAAACCCTTTCTGTTAGTCGAAAACCTCTTGTGTATGGGGAGGCACACATGAGGTATTGTGTCTCTCCATCTTGAATCGAGTGATTCAAGTTAGGGAATTATAAAATGGTATCTAATTCTTGTGATTTCATTATTTATTTTCATTCAAGGTTATGGTAGAAAGAAGATAGGCTATGTGGAACTCCATTAAGGGAGTTTCCATGTTCATGGACAACTCATGGGAAACATACCTTTATGTTACCGATGATGGGATTATTGTTATGGTTTTATGGGATTTGGTGCATTCAGGCATCATGAATAATCATGAAGAATAATGTGTCATATATATAGCTATTTATTATAGTATAATAGTTCTTTGATCAAATGTCTTTATTTTTTCTATTTGTTATATGATATTTCTATGTTTTCATTAATTAGTTGAACTTGAAAATGATGTTATGATATGTATATATATGATTATGATTGATATACAAGAACATATGACTGGGATTAAGCCTTGGATAGAACTAGTAGTGTTATATCTTGGGTGATATTATCTCATAGGATAGGTCTTTCGATATTAATATTAATAAAAATACATTAAGTTTATATTATAACTACTTAATTTGATCTAGTATAAAGTATATATTGGAATTATAATCATTACATTGGAATTTAATAAAAATGGAACATTGGAGACTCCAAAATGATTCAAATATAGAGGATGTCCTAGTTCCACCACAGGCTATATAATAGGATGTACATGAGCATGATCTTGTACTCGCTCTGGTGGTTTTGGCGGTAAACCCTCTCCAACCGAGAGTCTTACAGTTCGTTCCTACTCAGGGTAGAGGGGTGTAGAGGATGATGGTTGATTATGCCTGATACTTTTAGCACGAGTGTCTTCTATCATTCCAGAGAACTGGTGGTCCTCAGGATTCTGAGAAACGGATTGAAATCCTAGAGGCAATATTTGACCCAGTGGAGACTCCTGGGGAAATGAATGTGAATTTTAAAAACATTTATGCATTTGGGAACCACCATGAGGTAGTGGGGAGTCATGGTTTATGAAGATAAGCATGTGAGTCGTAGTTGGGTGGCCCTCAAGGAGTTCTTTCCCAACTTATTGAAGTTTTTATAAGCTCAAGAGAATATGGATCTTCATCAAGGGATGATGCATGCCCTGACCCAACCCAGTGGGTCCCACTTGGATAATGGAAGGCAGATCCATGAAAACCCCAAGCCTACCTCAAATAGGCTAGAGGTTGGGGAAAATAACTGAGAAGGAATAATATAAAATAGGAGGCCTTTTCCTAATGTACCTATTTGAACACACCCATCCATATCCATGAAATAGTGAAGAGGAAAAATAAAATACAGTGATATATAGAGTAAAACATGAATGAAATAACCTCTAGGGAATAAATCAGAGTATGATAGAATAAAACCAAAGTGTAAAAAGAAAAAATACATGCCCAACCAAAAATGAATTACCAATTTGAAAACAACTAAAATCAAAGAAATATGAGAGATCATGGCTCCTTATCTCCATGCCCCAACCACCGTATATGGTTAATGAACCCAATTATCCCTAATATCTGTGACATTCATTTTCAATCTATCCATTTTCTTCATAAGACACAATACATGTTGGAAAATACCATGCAAGGGGGAGTATATACATACCAAGTAGGATGCCCCAAAAAATGGAGATGGGGTAATATAGAGATACAAAAAAAGTATTTATCTCAACCCAAAAAATTCATGTCAATCAGAAACTGAGACAACAAACATAAACACCTATATATTCTCAACAATAATCCAAAATGAGAGAGAATGGGGATCTCTGTCTCTATAACCCAACTAAGAATAATGAGTCTTATAGCAGCTCCAAAGCTCCATCTCTGATGCCTAGCATTATGCACAACCGCCTAAGAAACCATGTGGAGGGGACCACACCTTACCACTGTGATCCATAGTTAAGGGATCTACAAATTTTACCAATTCATCCCATGTAACCTCACAAGAATGTGTGTGGAAGGCCCGCTCATTGATACTGCACTCCACAGATGAGGGATTCGCAACACCTGTGGAGGACCTGGTCTTTGCCAGAGATAGAAGATGGGATAGTACCACTCCATAGATAGAGAAATCAACCCATTTTATGGGAGTAATTCACAGACACACACACACATATATATATATATAATATTTTGGGGAACCCATACCTTGGTCTGATGGGGGAGTATTAGCCCCATAATCTCTTCGATGATCTTTCCCTGACCACAACCATTCTCAAGCAACACCTAATGAATCTTCACGCTTGGAACACCTCACATAATATCTTTTATTCCACCACTAAGTCAACCATTGTGTTATAAGTGTAAAACCAATTAGGTTAGGCTAATCATGGTCTAAAATCTAAGTCTAAGCAAATGAGATATGAGAGGGAGAATTCAATGTAGGGAATACACGACGTGTATGGGGGACCACACGACTTGTGACCCCACCTAGTCACCTAGAAGTCTTCTCCTATACACATGTCTTGGAATCCATGTAATAATACATGGAATGTATGTGTCATATACCAAATGTCTCAGCTACTCAAGGCCTGCCCGTGTGCTCGTGGTTGTGCCTGTGTACTTTGGGTTGTGCTTGTGTACCTAGTCATGCCCGAGTGCGGGCTTTTGCCTGTGTACTCCCATAGTACATGGTGTGTCATTCCAAATGGTTTCCTAGGTGTGTTATAGATATTACATGGCTCGGTTTCCCAGGAAGGTTCATATGGTGTGTGGGTCTATCCACACAACATGTGATCCTTAACTTTTCCCAAAATCCTAGCACCGAAACCAGTGGGGCTACACATCATGTTCTCTCACAGGATACACGGTGTGTAGTTCAATTTTCATAGAATCTAAATATTCATCATGAGGTTTTAATATTCGCAACCACCGCCTCTTTTTTCACCTGTTTACCACTTAAAACTGAACTGGAAATCCTCCAGCCATCGATTTCGTTCCTATGGTGGATGGAAATCGGATTCCCATCACACACTTAAAGATATGCCATAAGTTCAATGTGTCTTATGTCACTGTCACCACTTATGGATCCCAGATCAAAAAAATATCACTTTTAATACATCATGATCCATTTGTAAAACACTGATATGTTTTTCATTCTCCAAACCACCATGAATTTGAGGGTTCAATCATGTATGAACCCACTCAGCAATGTCAAACTGTGAACCCATGGGCCCACAATGAATTATATGAAGAATAGGTGGGATAAAATCACAAAAACAAAGGTAAAAACATCATTTTCCAAGTGTTCTTGTTCAATGACCATAAATTTGGGAAACCAAGGTGAGAACATGGCATACAAAATTATTAATTCAAGTCAACAATTCAACTTCGTCTACTAGGCTTGTGCAAAGAATGTGAGACCACAGAATCCAAAGTTGATAATAAACCAGTGGTCAATATTTTAATTAAAACGAAAAAATATATAATAGATCAGTATTACCTCAAAAGGGATCGATCATTGATGAATAACACATTAACCAATAAAGGATATTCCCCATTGTGTACACTAACTCTTGATCCACCATGATCTCATCATTGTTCATCATCCAATCATGATCTGCCAATGAAGGACATCTGAGGCCCTTATCAATGTTATTTGGGTTATAAAACTAACCATGGAAAATTACTTTAACAAAAATTATATAGTTAATTTTAGGTTACGATAATTTAAAACAAAATAAACAAATTTAATTATTTATTTTAATTAAACCCACTACCAATGGCTGCCTTAACCAGATGTCCAGTGCTAACCAACCTTAGGTCACTCCTAGGGTAAACCCCACATTCCAGATTCAACTGTGGTCTTTTATTTCCAATTAGAAACTATGTTTTGTAGTTATTCCACTATTTTGTGAAAGCTATGATCGTATGATATTAATGTATTAAATATTTTTATAATATCAATTATGAGCTCATAGGGCCTCAAAATATCACGCCACCTCCGTGTCTACCTATGAAAATTCTCATTAATATATTTCAAAGTCCCACAAGAAAAAAAGGATCACTAGATTATCCCCTCCTTTTTCTATTTTCAGTTTTAAAAGAATAATATAAATAAATAAGTTGTGATACAAACCCCCCATATGGCTCTCTCATTCCCAGGTGTTCACCTAAATTCTCTCATGCTTCCATAAAACATAGACCAATAGAATAGTACATCCTTGCATGATCATATATTATCAATCCTTGACCACCACTAGGTACTCTGTGAAGGTGGATCAATCCTTAATTTTGAGCTCACCCAATTCAATCACATGCATAGGATCATGAACGTATCTTCTTAGCTGCGAAACATGGAAGAAATCATGAACCCGCTCCAATAATGGGGGTAAGTCTAAGTGGTAAGCAAAATCACCAACCATCTACTTAATCTCAAATGGATTGATAAACATCAAGGATATCTTGACTCCCTATAAATACCTCTACAATCATAATTGTGGGGAGACTCAGAGGAAAACATGGTCTCCCAAATCAAACTCTAAAGGCCTATGGTGTTGATCTGCGTATGATTTCTATCAGCTCTGGGCTGTCTACATATTCTGGTAGATCAAATAATCCTTTTATGTCTTCGTCTGAACCATATCTATCCCAAAAAGACATATTTCACCCATCTAGGTATGGCATAATGGTTACCTATAGGTTTTCCCTTATAGGACCTTTAAAGGTTTCATTCTGATGTAGATTGATAAGTGTTATTATAAGAAAACCCCACCAATGGAAAGTGATCCAACCATCTCTGGTCGATGTCTAACATAAAATCCCTCATCATATACTACAACACTTGGATAGTGTGCTTAGGCTTCCCATCTATCTTGGGGTGAATCATTATACTCATTCTAAAATGGGTTATGAATGCCTCTTGTACGACTCTCCACAACTGTGAACTAAAAAACACATCACAATTGGGTACAATCATTGAGGCTACCCCATGGAGTTGGATGATCTCCTACACATACAACTACCCCAAAATCTCTACTAAACTCTACTCCATAATATCAAGGAAGTGCATCAACTTGGTAATTCGGTCAACTATCACCAAGATGGCATCATTCTCATTCACTATATATATAATCCCTATCACAAATTACATGGATATGCTATTCCATTTCTACTCTAGGATCTCAATAGTAGTATGAATCAAACCTTCTATTACCTAGTTCCTAGTATTCACTTACTGAATTATGTGACAGCAAGAGATGAAATCAGAAACACTCCACCTCATTATATACCACCAAAACTACTACTAAAGCTACTTATACATATTTTCAATTATAGGGTGTATAGCCAATAGTGAATTATGAAACACCCTCATCATCTCCTCTCTCATCACAAATGGAACCACCATACGTTCCTAAAAAGGGATGGCATGCTACCCTCCTTTATAGAATCAATCTGGTGAATCCCCTAAGGATATGTAGTCAAAAATAATTTACAATAAATGTCTCCAAAATGATCCTCCCTCACACACTATATTAGTGTAGGAGATAACACCATAAACTAAAGATAAGATGCACCCATCTCCTCTACCATGGTCTACCACAAAAAAGATAATTACCTAAAGACATCCTCTACCAAGTGATAAAAGGAATTCCTACTAAGGGAATCATTCACAATGTTTACCTTCCCAAGATTACAGAGTCTATGAAAGTCATAGTCACATAAAAACTCCAATAAGTGTCTATATATCATGTTAATATCTTTCTGTGTAAAGAAATACCTAAGACTCTGGTGTCCTGAGTAAACAACAAAGAACACTCCAAAAAGATTTTGTCTCCACATATTCAGAGAAAAGATTACCACTGTCAACTCTAGGCCATGAGTCGTGTAGTTACACTCATAGGGTCTCAACTAAATTGACCCATATGTGATCACTATCATACTTTGCATCATCCTGCATCTGAGACTATCTTTGATTGCATCATAAAACACTATGTACTATAGAAACTCCACTGATAGTCTCAAAATAGGATCATTGGTCAACCTAAGCCTCAACTGTTTGAAGTCTCCCTAACACTACTCGGTCTAGATAAATGAGTTCTCTTTCCATGTAAGGGTAATAAAAGGGGTTTTTACTCTTTAAAAGTTAGGAATAAACCTCATGCAATACCTTTCCAAGCCAAGAAAACTATAAACCTATGAAAAACTCTTGGGTGGCTCCCAAGAAAGTATAAAATCAATCATTTTTTTGGTCCATAGATAATACATGATTAGAAATGACATTCCCCAAGAAGTGAACATCATGGATCCATAATTGGAACTTCAAAATATTCCCATAAAGCCAATTCCCTAAGAGTAAGTATAGGAACATCCTCATATGCTCTTTATACTCCTCTAATATAGAGTAAATGAGAATTTCATCTATAAAGACAACCACAAGTCAGTAAAAGTATGTTTAAAAGATCTAATTTATCAAATACATAAATATATATTGGGGGAATTATTCTCACTAAAAGGAATCACCAAAAACTCATAGTGTCCGTAGTGACACTGGGATGTCATCTTCAGAATATCAGTCTCACAAAACCTTAACTTACGATAGATAGACCTAAGATTTATCTTCAATAACCAACTCACTCCTTTCAATTGATCAAAGATGTTATCAATACTTGGAAAGGGATAATTTTTTTATCATTAAATAGTTTAGGAATCGATAATCAACACAAAAACTCAAGCTACCATATTCCTTTTTCATGAACATTGGAGCTGCCCAAGGGGGAACACTTAGTCTATCAAGCCCTTTCTCTTTAGACTTCCCAACCACACCTTCATCTATCATAAATACATAGGGTCATCCAATATGATTTAAAAAATATAGATCCATCCCAAGTGAATGTCCATATATAAAAAAACTCTCGATGAGGAGGTGATACTAGCACTTCCTCAGGGAAAATGTCCTCAGACCTCACCAACATTGCAGGAACTGAAATCTCATAGCATTCAATACTACAAGGTTCATAAAAAATAATTAATAAAATTGTCTGTATCTTCTTATATATGAGATCATCCTGATCTTCCTGATGTTCCTTCCCAGACAGGAAGGAATAACCCATACCACCACCTGCTGTACACTATAACCCTTATCGGTGATAGTCAACTAGATATAGACAGTAAGAAGTTAATATGTTCTAAGAAAAAATATCGTAGGGCCTCACCTTAAGCTATGAAAATATTATATGTGTGAATATCTCTCCACTTTATAGTTAGGTCACACTTTTGATAGTATTTCATGACCTACGATTCTCTCAACTAGAGCCTCCAAGTATAAGGTTCGGGCTAAAAGGATCCACTATTATCACAATCCTTCAAACATGGGATACATCTAGGAAGCCAGCTTCTGACCGTGTACAAAAACTACAACTGGAGTAGAGAAGTTATCATTCATGCCTTGATCGGACTTGAAGTCTCAAGGTAACATGACCCTACTACTTGAAGGCATCATTCCCCTTTGCCTCCTACCTTCTTTATCCATGGTCAACTCTAACACCTTTGCACATCAAAAAGACTCTAAACATACAAGTAGAATGAAATCATCCACCACACCTCAATACTATCCCCTCTGGGTGGAACTGAATTGCTCATAGTATTTTTATCATGTCATAAGGAGACATATTAGTGGAATGATTTTCCCTCTTCCTTACATTCCTAAAGTCACATAAAACATCACCAACATATGGGTCTAATAATTCTGTATGCTACATTAGAGAATTATAACCACTAAGATCACCATCAAGAGGGGTATAATCCAAGTAATAATTTTTCACCATAGGCTCATGATAGAACACTACCCCCATAGACAAGGAATCTTGCTCATCAAAAAGCATGAGTGATCTCTATCTCTGAAGCTCATGATGCACTCCTGACACCGATACAAAATTTCTCGGTACCTCTACATCCAGTGCTACTCATGAATAATACTAGCCACCAACACAACCTTATGATATATCTGGGTCCAAAAGATAGAAAAACCGAACTACTACCATGAGTTTCTATCTCATCGTAAAACCTTAGTAGTTCCTACCACTTTAACTCACATAATACGCTAAGCCTATGTGTACTATCATCCTTTCATTATAGATGCATAGACTTCCCGACAAGAGTATGATCAAGTAACCGATCTAATGAAGGATCTACACAATACTAAATGGGTGGTAGCATAACCCTATGACATTTTGGAGGAAAAACCTCATGAACAGGTCCCTAAATTGAGGTCTCATTGCTTCACTGATCATCATCATAACACTATCTTAATATCCTATATGGACATCATCATATAGACATATTGAAAGTTATCAAGATGTCCCATGGTCAAAGGGAATGTCTATATATGGGGATTTAACTCAATAAGTAAATTTAAAGGACTCAATACTATATGATTCATATACCACTATTCCTTACAACCAATGTCTTGGAATTATGAGTTGTCTACTAGGTAGTAAGATTCTGGGTGAATGGATACATAGGTTTCCACACCAACATTGGGTTACCTGGCCGAAAATTGTAACTTGAGACACTTCAACACCATTTCCCTAATTACCAACAAACCTTAATAAGAAGATAACCCCAAACACCATTCTAAGGAATGAACTGCTTTGATACCACTCTATCACATCTTGACCCATCAGGGCTGGCCTAACTAGCATAAGGTCGAGGGACGGAAACCCCAATCCCACCTCCATAGGCTAGGGGCTAGAGATAATCATTTAGAATGAATAATATTAAATGGGATTCCTTTTCCTAATGTACCTATATGTATAGACTTATCCATCTCCATGCAATAGTGTAGAGGAAAAATAAAATACAGTAACGCATAGAGTGAACCACGCATCCAATAATTTATAGGGAATGCATCTGAGTATGATAGAATAAGAAAAAGTGTAATTGGGAAAAAATCACGACTAACCCCAAATGAATTTCGAACCTAAAAAATGGAATAAAAGTAAGATGAGAGAGCTCGTCTTCTAATCTCCAAGACCTGACCACTGTACATAGTCAATACACGTAATTATCACTATGCTCTACCAAAGTCACTATAGATATATCCTTCATATGTATAAGTCATGGAATATGTGGGGAAAATACCATTAAGTGGTGGGTATATATATACCAAGTCGGATTCCCCGAAAACCAAAGAGATAGAAATATAGAGATAACACTAAAGTAGTCATATCTACCAAATGACGTCATGTCAATCAAAAATTCAGACAATAATCATGAACACACATATATGCTCAATAAGAATCCAAAATTAGATGGAAAGGGGGTATTAATATATACAACCTAGCTAAGAATAACAAGTCTATCTTCATCTCTAAAGGTCTAAATCTGATGCTCATCATCATACACAACCACATAATAATCTGTATAGAGTGTCTCACTGTTTTCCACTAAAGTCCACTAACGAGAGAGCCACAAATCTAAACCATGAATACCATATAATCTCACTAGATTATGAAAGGAGGGACCACTCAGCACTACCATTCACCACATACATGGTATCCACAATACCAATGTAGGACCTGCTTATCGTTGGATCTTGAATAAGTGAGAGAATCACCCATATACATAGAACCATAACCCAATTTAGTGGAGTATCATCTCTACATTTATAAAGAGTATTAGAACATATTCCCTAGTGTGAAAAGGGAGTACTATCCTTGGAATCTCTTTGATGATCCTTCCCTGATAACAGTCATCATCAAGCATCACTTAAATATGTTCCATACTTGGAACACCTCATATCGTATCTCATATTCCATAACAAAGGCCACAATAATGTTTTTTATGGAAAAATACTTAGGATAGGATACTCATGGGTCGAAATCTATGTCTAAAAAAGGAGATATGAGAGAAAGAAGTTGAATAAGGGAATGCACGACATGTATGGGGGTCCCCCTGACAGGTGACCTTTCATTGTCTCTTGGAGGTGTTCTCCACTAGACACATCTTGGAATCTATGTCATCATAAATAGTGTGTATCCATCACATGGATCCTTCCCATGGGATCCATGTTATTCCCATGTACTTCAGGCCATTCCTGTGTACTTGGCTATGCCCTAGTGCCAGATCATGCCCATGTACTCCTAGAGTACATGGAATTTCATGCTACATAGGGTCCTATATGTGTGCCAGCTAGAACATGTCATGGATTTCCAAGTAGGGTCACATGGTATTTGGGTATATCCACATGGCGTGTGATCCTTAACTTTTCCCAAAACCCTAGATCCACATCCAGGGGTGATACACACCATGTATTCATCTGGGATACATAGTGTGTAGTCATGTTTTAAAAAAAATAGATATTCCTCACATAGTTTCTAGATTTACATCTTCATACACTTTCTACACCTGTTGACCACTCCAAACTAAAGGGGGAAGCCTCCAAACATCGATTAATGCCCTTTGGTGGCTGGAAATCATATTCCAATCATTTAATAAATGATCTACCATATGTCTCATGTGTGTTTCATCGCCATCACCACTCATGGATCCTGTAATCATGTAATATCACCCTCAATATATCTTGATCCATCTGTAAAACACTGATTTGTTCATCATTTTCCAATCCGCCAAGAATCTAGGGGTTCAATCGTGCTTGAGTGCATCCAGAAAAGTCAAACTATGACCCCATGGGACAACATCAAAGAACAAGATTAACAAGTGGGGAAAAGGAACGATAGAAAAGGTGAAAATTAGTTTAGCCAAGTGTTCTTATCCAGAGATCATAAATCATGGAAAATAGGATGAGAAAATGGAATAACCGTGGATAAATTGAATTAAACAATTCAATTTCATCTATCGGGCTCGAGTGAAGAACATGCGATCATATAATCAAAAGAAGATAATAAATCAATGCTCAATTTTTTTAATCAAAATGGATAAATCCACAATTTATCAGTCCTAACTCAAAATTAATAGATTTTTGGTGAAGATCTCATTCACCAGTAAAGAAAAAGTCTCACGTTGTCTCTCGAACCACCATGATCCTATCATTGTTCATCATCCAATATTTATTGTCCAATGAAGAAATTTAGAGGCTCCTATTAAATATCCCAAGGTTAGGTGGATACCCCTGTAAATGTTCTATAAAAAAAATTATATAGAGGATTTTAGGTCATGGTAATTTAAAACAAAATAAATAAATTTAATTATTTATTTTAATTAAACACAATGCCAATGAATTCCTCAACCAAACTTCCAGATCCTTCCAAACATAGGTCATGACTAGGATAAAAACCCACATTATAGATTCAACCATGGTCTTGGAAATCTAATCTAAGACTCCATTTAGGTGTTATTTCACTGTTTTTGTTTTGGAAAACTATGATATTAATATGTTTAGTATTTTTATAATATCAATTCTAAGCTCACCGAGACTCATAATATCACATCATCAAACTTATTGGATTCTAAAATATTCCTTAATATATGGAAAAGTCTTATAAGGAAAAAATGGGTTACTACAATATTAGTTTCTTCTTAGTTAGCTTGAATTAGGTAATTTATATGATTTTTTTCTCTTTTAGCTGGGAATGAGGTGCAAAAGGATGGGAAATTATAGATTGAACTTTATTTGGATATTAGACATTAGTTTAGAGGATTTGACCTGATAACATATGATGGAGTGGTTTTCTAGGCCCTAGAAAATGAGAAGGGTATGAAGGATGACATAGTTATAGCAATCATTCCATCTCTTGGTGGTTTGGTAAGCGAAATTTCCAATGTTGTGATGGGAGACTCTTCTAGTAGTATGAAGAGGGAGAAATATGAGTTTTATCAAGGAAATATCAGGATATCTAAGTTGATTAGTGTTTCTTAATCCACTACTGTGGGAGTAGATGGTTCCCAGTGTTTGAACTATGGACAGAGTGGGAATTATTTCCAGTATTTCCCCATACTTCAGATCAAGTTTCATGGATGTGGAAATATGGGATACTTTAGAAGTTCTATTTAACAGTGTCATAGATAGGATCTCATAGGGTATAGATGAATTCATTGGTTGTGACCCAGTGACATATAAGGGGTCCTCAAAATTAGTCACTGACCCCATATATTTTTGTGACCCAGTTTATTTATGCACCACAGATTCAAGGTCATTATCTAAAGGCATTCATGGTGTACGTGATAGATGAGGATCTGACAACCAGTAGACAGTGACCTTTTACAGTTATTGGTATGGTCTTTATTAACTATACTCTATGTACTATTTTTTTGATACAAGAGCTTTCCATTCATTCATATCTACTAAATTCATTTATGGACTAGATTTTTTTAGGTTATCTTCTAAGATGCTCTCTCTTTACATGCATTTGGGAAGGAGAGTAGGCCATCTCTAGTGATGTACTTAATTTCCTATAGTAGTTACTTGCTACAAAAATCTATTGGACTTGATGATTTTACAGATGATCAATTTAATTGTGATATTCAGAATAAATTGGTTGACCAATTATTGAGATCATATCAACTATTACTAGTGATGTGTGGCTTTCACAACACCTAGAGGAGAGAGGTTCATTTTAAAATATGGGTGGGATTTCAGAGTAGGTTGGATGGGACTGGATGAGATTCGAATTAGATTTATCGTGACACAAGTATTGGTATTATCTCTTATAGAAAAATCAGAATTAGCCCCCTCTATCTTCCCTCTAGTGATAGATTGTTAACGAGATATTTTCCAAGATGCCTTCTTAGGTCTTCCTCTAGAAAGAGGAATTGTGTTTGAGATTGACCATAAGATTGGTGTGTAACCAATATCAATTCCTCCTTATCATATGACTCTAGATGAGTTGAGATATTTAAAGGTACAATTATACATTTAAAGGAAAAGGTCTTTATCAAATCTAGAACATCAATTCGAGGTGCTATGGTACTATTTTCCATGAAGTAACTGGTTACTCTATGACTCTGTGTGGACTACGAGAAGCATAATATGGTTAAATTGATTAACAATTACCCTTTACTTAGAATTGACGATCTGTTTGATCTGTTACGGGGATCCCAGTGGTTTTCTTGATTGATATATATTCAAGCTACCATCACTTATGGGTCAAAGAATAGGATTTTACCAGACAATGTTTCAGAGTATATATAGACTATATCATTATCTTATCACACCTTTGGGGTTGAAAAATTCTCCAGTGGTGTGCATGGATTTCATTAATAGTATTTTCCATCCATATTTTGACTCTTTAATAATTTTATTTGTGGATTCTATCCTAGAATATTTGAAGACATTAAATATGCATGATACACACCATGAGATTGGTTTGAGTACACTTGGAGCACATCAGATTTATGCCAAGTTATTAATGTGTCACTTTAGGATTCTGTAGGTGAATTTACTTTTCTATGTGATTTTTTAGGTAAGTATTTCAATGGATTTGGAGAAGGTTGGGGCTGCGATATTTTGGGCATGTCCCAGGAATGTGTTTGAGATTAGGTTTTTCTTTGGGGTTGTAGGGTAATAATGGAATTTCATCCAGGAATTATTCTGCTTGGAAGCATCGATGATAGTGCTGACAAAAAATGGGGTGATTTTTGAGTGGTCTAGTCAGTGTGAGGAGGTTTTCCTTATTCTGAAGAGGAGATTGAAGACAACCCCAATTTAAACCATTCTAGAGTCTGGTATTGGATATAGAGTCTATTATGGTGAATCCAAGTGTTGGATTGGGAGTTGAATTGATATAGAGAGATCAGGTAGTCACCTATGGGTCACGTCAGCTGTGACCCAATGAGCGGAACTACAAGATGCATGACTAAGTGTTATAAACTAAGGTCTATTACCTAAAGTGTTAGTGACACTATCTCTTTGGTGAGTGGGTTTTCATCTAAAAAGACCATGAGAACTTTCAATATATCTTTTCTCAACGGAATATGAATCTGAGATAGAGATGTTTTGTAGAGTATCTACATACAATCAACTTTGATATGGATTATATTCCATGGAAAGGTAACCTTATTGAAAATTATTTTAGTAGGAAGATGTTGAGGGTGCAGAAGATTAAACTGTGGACTTAACAGAATGAATAAAGACTAATGAGTTTGATGGTGGAGTGGCTAGTGGATACATTTCAGGATCATGGTGTGATGACTTGTGCACCATTAGTTAACATGTTTTCTTTTGTTGACCATGTAAAAGTGGTCAAAGAGTTATTATCTGAGTGTGTAGTGATGTAGGTATGCTTAATGGGAGATGAATCAATTCAAAGGTGGTCCTTAAATGATGATGAAATTGTAATGACCCATGTCATTATGGGTTGGAAATTGTTAGGGAAATTTGTTTATTTAGTCTAATGGATGGACTGTTTTGAGGGATGAGATTTAGGCTATAATTTAAGGCATTTGAACACCCCTAGAGTGCGGTTTCAGATAACGATTGAGGATCAGATGGTGTTTCATAGGAGATTCAATGTAGTGGCTGGGTTATTTCAATTTAGTAGGAGTCCACCAACCAAACCTTAGTCTATATAGTGTCCGAGACAAACTTTCTGAGTGCACTGGTTGGCCAGTGAGCAACCATCGACCAATCAGTGGGCTGAAAAATGTTTGGGGCACACAATCTAAATGCACAAGTTGGAGGGTGAGCCCCTCTGACCAACTGATGCAATATGGGAACCCTCATTTTAATGAGGTTCATTTTTTTATTTTCTAGGGATTCAAATTTAGAACCCCATCAGGCTTATTCACTTCCTATTAGAGGAACATAAAGGGGGGATCCACATTTAGATCTCCCTTACTCTCCCTTTGTGATACTTATATCTAGGAAAATCCAGAGGTCTTTGATATTCAATTTCAAGGTAAGGTATTTTCATTTCATCCACTTATTATATTCCTAAATTCTTCCCTGAATTTACATTGTTTTGGCCTGGGTTTGGATGGAAAATTTCACCTAATCATGGAGAAATCATTGTTCCTTAAGTGGATTTAGTGTTTGTATTGTAGAGTGAATCACGAGGTGTCATAATCAATCCTTTGTTCACATTTTATCAAAAACTACATTGATTTAATAATTTAATTAGGGATTGGATAATTTAAGATGAAATTGAAAATTTATAAAATTTATAAAATTAGGTATTTTTCTTTTCGTAGGACCAAGGGTGTTTTGATATGCAATTTCAAGGTAAGGTATTTTCATTTCATCCACTTATTATATTCCTAAACTCTTCTCTGAATTTACATCTGTTTGGCATGGGTTTGGATGGAAAATTTCACCTAATCATGGAGAGATCACTATTCCTTAACTGGATTTGGTGTTTGTATTGTAGAGTGAATCACGAGGTGTCATAATCAATCCTTTGTTCACAGTTTACCAAAAAGTAAATTGATTTAATAATTTAATTAGGGATTGGATAATTTAAGATGAAATTGAACATTTATAAAAAAAATTAAATTAGGTATTTTTCTTGGCGTAGGACCGAGGGTGTTTTGGTAGTGGAACACACCCAGTTTCTCAGGATTCTGACAATGTTGGACCACCCAGTGAGTTTTGTGCCTATTATTCCAATTAGGGTTTTTTTATTTTAGATTACTTAATTAATTAATTTGATTATTTTTACAGTGGATGTGGTTGACAGTGAGATTTTTCAATGTTAGTACGTATATCAGATGGATTTATTGAACCATCATGTGAGTCTTGTGACTTTATAATGGTTTTGTTTTATTTTTTTGATTAATTATAAATCATTATATTTAATTATTAGTGATGATCGATGAAAGATAGAGCCTCAGGAGTAGATATGGTTATTAGATGGTCCCATTAAATGATGGTTAGGGAACACAGTTATAGGAAATGGATTGTTTGAGGTTGGGGGCTTTGACCTTTCTATGTATCTTGGTTAATTGGTTATTTATGTTCATGTACCAAAATTAGTATAACTATCAGCATGTTTCATGTGTTTTGTGTTTTGAATAATTATTTCTTATGATGGTATCCATGTATTGGGTTGATCCCAACAAAAGTGGATGAACCCTAAAGGGATGGGACAGGTCAAAGGGACCTAGGTAGATGCTTGCATGTGGTACCTGATCATGAGGGGATAGTTCCCTAATGATGAGTTGGTGAGTTGTGATACGAGTTGTCTTCTCTATTTTATATAGCCTAAATATGCTAATCATTGACTGATGTGACCTCCCTAAATGGATAGGGATGGGTTGGGGTACTAGATGATGGATTTCCTATAACTCACATGGATGGTCTGGCATGGTTGATGGTGGCCTCCCTAGAAACCGTGGGTATAGGCTAGTGTTCTGGAATGTGGCCTCCCTAAGGCTTGTGCGGATGGGTCAGTGTGACAGGTGGTGACCTTCCTAGAACTTGAAGGGATGGGTAAGTATATTTTATTACCTCCCTATACTCTTTAGAGATGGGTTGGTGTTAACTAATGGACCTCCTTGTGTTAATAGATATGGGTTGGGGTACTTGAAGATGTTTTTACCTGAGTGATAGGCAAGGGTCATGGGAAACAAGAATTTTTAAGTTCGTAGTAGAATATATTAATAACTTGGGTCCAAGGAAGGTACTATATGGGTTATGGTATGACATGGATTCTGGCATGGATTCGAAGTAGGTATTTTATGATTTTTGGTATGAAGTAGATCCTGACATGGATCCAATTAAGGTATGCCTATGTGTGCATGTGTGTTATGTTCTCTGTGGGTGTGTTTCATAGACACAACCACACTATTTATTTGTATTGCATGAACATCCACTAGGCCAAAAAAACATTCAGTTTTGTTGAGGCATTGGGGATATCTAATTGGTTGTTGGACTCTCAACCTATCCGCGTATATGATTTGGGATCCAATGTATGTGGGTAGAATATTTTGTTTTCAATTGGGGAATATGTATGTCATGGATCTGGATGCCTAGTACAAGTATAGAAGTTTATGAAGGCTATGGATATGACATGATATGAGTGAGTTAGGCCCAATTTCTTTGTATTTATTTTCCAGTTTTTCTCACCATGTATCATATAGTGTTCCAATTGTTATGTTTGACATCTATTAATTATTATCTACATATCCTACTCTTTTTATGGTTCATTAGTCATATAAATTTTATTAATTTATAATCTAGAACGTGGGAGCCTATATGGCTCTATGTTTTGTCTACAGGTAGGTGGGACATCCGCTATAAAGATGGGTCATGCAAATTTTTTTTGTAGAATTGGGAATGACACCCAAAACGTGTTTTAGAGGGTATAGTCTCCCTATGACTATGTTAGGACTTCACCACTAGTTAGTGGCCTATGGAATATGGGGAGGAATGATAGAGGACATTTAGAGACTCATGCTTTGGCACCATTTTGGTGTCCTAGGTTGGGGAATTACAAAATGGTATTAGGGAATATATTAAGATGGATATAAGAGTTAGAACTGGTTATAGGATGTTGGAACTGAGGAGGTAGATCAATCATATTCCAATCCAACAAGACATTAGTTGAAACTATAGCTTCTATGAGATATCCAGTTTCTGGATTAGGAACTTTAGGATGAGTTAGGTGTTTAATTAGATTTAGAATCCAAACATGTGATGAATGATACTCCAAATGAGTTATAGGGATCATCTGGGATCCAATGAGTCATACATGAATCATGGTAGTGGAATTCTTTGTGCATGATACATGCACCTATGGGTGGTTTTTTTTGTTATGATGGCCTTGGAAGAATAAATATTAATTAAATAAACTTATAATATAATCGATGTTTTATTTCTTATATTATAAGGGGTGATGAATTAATATGGTTGTGAGGGTCATGTTTGATTAATTTGATGTTGTTGTTAGACACCATAGAGGAATGTATTTTATAAATTTTTATTTTGGAGAAAAATTGGGTTTTCAAAAAGAAAAAATCATGTGGTATCATGAGGTGTGAGTAAATAGTTATATGGGTTGGTTTTTCTATTAATAGATCATGGATTTGGTGTAAATGGTTTGAGATTTTTTGGTTTGGTGATAATATAGGGAAAAAATTTTAGAATTAAATTTCAATGTGTTTTTGGAAATCATTTCAAAATTTATTTTTGGAAATGAGATCATTTTTTTAAAATGGACAAGCTAGGCCTGTAATTTTGGGTGACATTGATTTTGATGGAAACCCTTGGAAACTGAGGGGTCTTTTAAAAGAATCATGGGATTTGGTGTGTTTAATTTTTTTTGGAAATGTTTTTTAAAAATTATGAAACTGATATATATGAGAACTAGTTTTCTTGGATTTAGTGTGTTGGTTAGGGATAGCCCAGATGCTTGATTTGTGTGCTCAGATCATGTGTTGAGGTTATTTGTAAACCACCAATTGAGGTTAATGGGTGTGTGTTCTTGGATATATGTGATTTGTAGAGAGCAACTGGTGCCTGTGTAGGCTGGTTTTATAGACCTGCAGTGTTCCATTAGAAGAGGCTCAATGGATGGTTTGTGAATTTGGTAGGTATGCCATGGATGTTTTATGGAGTCACTGGTTGAAATATCATTGGATAGTTGTTCAATGTAAGATTATTTTACTAGGCTTGGTGTGGATTCATTTTGGGATCTTCTTATAGTGGGATCTTGTATGTTTTATGTGAGTATTGAGTATCCATATTTGTTTTTTTGGGTTCATTGATTTGGCCTGTGACATGCGTTTGATGTTCCTTAGCGATTTTGAGGGTGTAAATGCTTTATGGCTACTTGTTTTGGGTTCCTAATCAGGACTGATTGATGTGTGATCTTAGTAGGAAATTCATATGATGGAGAGAAAAACTAGTTAGAATCGGTCATCGATAGCGGATTCCTATGGGGTCAAGAATTATATGCCTTGTGATGTTTTTTTCAATGAAAAAATAGTGTTTTGGAATTTAATGGTGTGTTTGAGTACCATATTTATGTTTGGTAAAAAAATGACTAGATTTATCATGAATTGATCATTAGATATGGAAGTGGTAGTTGTTGTTCAGAGTGTAAATGAATTATTTTGGAATTATAGAACACTGATTAAGTTTAGTGGTCATATGAATGTTTCATCATAGTGATATGATCTAGTTTTAGATAGCATGGAGGGTGATTTTTATTTGTGATAATAGCTCATGGAAGAGGAAAAACTAGTGGCTTAGAGGCATAGGCTAAGTTCAGTGATATGTGGATTTTTGGAGTTGAGTTGGGGCCATGTGTGCGGATTTCATGGGATTGTGAAACTTTTGAGAATCGATGGAATATTTTGTTCATGCATGATTTTAAGGGGTGTTGTGTTATTTAACTTGTGGTTTGGGTGGTATATAAGTGTACACTTGAGATGCATAATGTGTGAGGAGTCGTGTGTGGGTTGGGAACTGGTTGGGTTCAATAAGGGATCACTACATGGGTTACTAGAACCTTGATATATAATCATAAAATTTTAGTAGTTGAATGACAACATGGATGGTTTGGGTGTGATTACACAAGCTATCTAGGTTTTGAACCTCAATGGGAGAATTAAGGGTTGACATGGCTAATGTAGAGGTGCGGCTTGAGAGAAATAACATGCATGTGGTTCCAACGAGACCCATATTGGTTGGTTCTCTATGAGTGATAAGGGATGATCTAGATAGTGTGTCCCTTATTTTTGGAGGGACATTAAGATTAAATTATTGTTGGATGTCCCATAAGCTGGGTATGAGTGATGAATTTTATTTTTTGGTGACACTCACAGATGAGTGGTCTTGGCCTCATATAGATATCATATTCAGTGAAAAATGAAATAGGGGATGTATGGTGAGGTGATGATAAATATACTCTTATGGTGGGGAGAGGTATACCATTCCAGGTGATGAGACTCTCATGTGAGGGGTATAAGACGTGAGTGAGGTCGATTGATGGATGAAATTATGATGTTTTGAGATTGGTCGATCCATGAAGTTAAGTTCAATGAACTCCATGGTGAATGTCAAGCTAGAATCAGATGTGGAATCAAATGGGGTTTGAGCATCAACCTTGAGTCAGGGATAGTTTGAGGTGATTCGAGTTGGTGTCAGATCAAATGTGCATCAGAGATAACAGTATAACACGATGTTCATTTTTATTAGTTGAGGTTTTAATCAGAAGATGACACAAGATGTCGAGATTGGATTGCTGTTTCTATAACTAGACAATCATGGGATTCCTTCAGAGATAAGAATCATATCATAATGTGTTAGTGAAATTCCTAAACTGAATGAAGATGCCTCTTGGAGTATGGTTTCATGTTTGAGGGATGTGGTGACATGTCAACATGTGAGGCTGAATAGTTTCATGGAATTTTTGCTGGGTATATGTTGACTGATGATGATATGAGGAATCAAATGTGTTAAGTTGGAAACCACATTGGGAGCATCACTTGGGATGTATTTTTTGTGTTTTACGGATCGAATCAAGAATTTTAGAAGAGATCTTGTATGTTGGGATTCGTCGCTGAGTTGTGTAGTGAAAGTGTGTTGGGAGTTTAGAGAAGAAATATAGATAATTTAGGGTTTGTTAAAAACCATGATATGTTTGGAGACTTGGTTCGTGATTTACCATGGATTCTTAAGGACAAGAATAATTATAGAGGGGATTTTGTAATGAACCTTGTAATTACGATTAAAAAATTCTCCAGGGAATTCATGTTTTTCATTTAGTGGAAAGTCTGTTTTGATAGATGAAATTTAGGCTAGAGTTTTAGGAATTTGAACACCCTTATGGGGTGGTTTTGGAGAACCATTTTAGATCATATGGGGGTTTAAAAGTGTACCAATGTAGTAATTAAGAGGCTGAGCTACATAAATTCAGCAGTTGGACACTGACCAGATGGTGGAATATGGGTACCATCATTTTATTGAGGTGTATTTTGTCATTTTCCAGGGGTTCCTATTTTGAACCCCTTGAGTTTCTTCTTCTCCATCTGGAAGAAGAGAAGCGTAGATCCTCTTTTGGATCACCCTTTCTCTTCCTTGGTGTTCCTTTGATTTGAGTGAGTCAAGAAGGATTTGACATGTGATTTTTAGGTAAGGTATTCTTTTTTATACACTATTTACTCTTGATGTTATTCATTGAATTTCATTCGGTTTTTCTAGGTATTTATAGAATATTTCATCAGATCATGGAAAAAAAGTTGTACCATAAGGGGCTTTGGTGTGCAGCTCATAGAGGGTGTCCCAATATGTTGTAATCAAGTCTTTGTTAATTTTTTGTTAAAAGGTATGTTTTTTCATGGATTTAATTAGGGATTTGAAAAAATTTGGATGAAATTTACCACTAATTCGGTTTTGTAAATTGGGTGTTTTCTTTGAATAGGTATAAGGTTATGTTGGGAGTGAAGCACACTGAGATGCTCAGGATTCTAACATCATTAGACCACCCAGTGAGTTTGAAACCTATTATTCCAATTGTAATTTTTGGTTTAAATTAATTTTATGAGTTTTATAGTTAAGGTGGGTGCTAGTGGACTTATTAGAGGTCAGAGCGCACCTCAAATGGACTTATCAGACCATCAGGTGAATCTTCAGACATTAGGCTGATTTTTTATTTGTTGATCAATTATTAATCAGTATAATAAATTTATGGTTATTATCAATGTGATATAGGGCCTCAAAATTATAGGTTGTTCTTGTATTTGCCATGGAAGGGATAATTGGGTAGGATAATTAAAGTAAATGGATTATCTGAGGTAGAGGAGCTTATCCTTGTTATGTATCTTGGACAATTGGTTATTTATTTATGTCTTCCAACATTCGTATAAATGTTTTCATGTTTTATGTGTTGTGTGATTTGACTAATGATGTTTTATCATGGTATCAAAGTGTTGGGTTGATCTTAATGGAAATGGAAAACCCTTATGGGTTTGGAACTATTCTAAGGGACTAAAGTGGATGTGTGCATGTAGGGATATATCCTAGGGGACATGTTCCCTAATGATGAGATTTTGAGTTGAGAGATAGGATAAACTCACTATTTTTTGTTGCCTGTCTGTGTTAATTTTTTATTAATGTGAACTCCTTGATTTTGAAGGGATGGCATAGAGTACTTGATGATGGCCACCCCAGAACCTGTGGGGATGGGACTATGTGGTTGATGGTGGCCTCCATAGAAAACATGGGGATGAGATAATGCGATTGATTTGGACTCCCTATAGCCTATGGGGATGGGTCTATGTGACTTCTGGTGACCTCCCTATAACCCAATGGGATGGGTCAGTGTGTTTGATGGCCTCCATAAAATTTTTGTGGATGGGTCAGGGTGACTTGATTTGCCTCCCTGAGTGATTAGGAATGGGTTAGGGTACTTAATGAGGCTATGAACTGAGTGAAAGTCATGATCCATATGACACATACATTATAGAGTTCCTAATAGATGATCTTCCTATCATGGGGCTAACGTAGGTAGTGTATGGGTTGTGGTAAGATCATGGATTATATCATGTAGTTGAAGAATGTATTGTATGGTTTGTGGTGTGCGGTAGTTCCCAAAATGGTGTCGAAACAAGTATTCTTGTGTGTTCATGTGTTTTATGTTTCAGTTGGTTGTGTTTCATGGATACTCCCACACTCTATATATATAGCATGCATATCCAATTTATCAAATCAGGAATTAGTTTGGATAAGGCACCAAGGATACCTATTGGGTCATTGGACTCACCCATGTCTATGTGTATGATGTTGGTTTTTGTGTACATGGGTAGAAGATTCTATTTTATATCAATTAATGATTTTTGAATGGATTTTGATGCTTGGTATAAGTATATAAAGTCGTGTAGGCCATGGATAAGGCTGTATATGTGTGAGTTAGGTCGGAGGCCATTTTATTGATTTTCATGTTGTTGTTCAACATGTGCCAACTAGTGTGCCAATTGTTATATATAACATCTATTTATTTTTATCTCATATTTTTTATATATTAATTGTTGATTCATCCTATAAATTTTGATACTTTATCTTATGTATTTTAGGTCCCATAGGGCTCATAATTTTCCTTATAAGTTGGTGGTGCATCTACTATATAAAAGGGTCATGCAGAATTTTTGATAGAATTTGGTATAAGCCCGAGAATTATTTTTGAGGGTATATTCTTTCTATGAAAATGGTAGGCCCACACCACTATCCAAAATCCTTTATAATATGAGGATGTGTGCCTTATTTCATGTGGAGACCCCTACTCAGGCTCCGTTCTGGTGGCTGTAGATAGGGTATTATATACATGATCTACGTTTATGGGAGGGTAGTTGTGACAACTTCATTAAGGGAGGATTTTATGAGATACTCTCATGATCCAAAGTGGTTAGTGCATCTAGGGTCAATGAAGATGTACCAAAATATCCAAAATTAGTTTTGATGACCAGATATGAAGAGAGACATCGCTAGTTTTGTTTCTCAATGCCATACCTACAAGAGTATAATGGTTAAGCATAAACATCCTAGTGGTTTAATTCAATCACTTCCAATTTCTATTTTGAAGTATGATGATTTGAAAACAGAAATTTTGATGGGGTTAACTAGGACCCCAAATAGTCATGATGTCTTTTGGGTGATAATTGATAGGGTGAAGAAGTGGCTCATTTCTTTCCAATTTGAGAGACCTTTTTAGTAGATGAGGGGGGAGGGAAGATGTTTGTATGAGAGATTTTATACCTTAATGGAGATCCTTTGAGTATCATATTATAAAAATATGTGAACTTCACCTCATGGGGTTGGTAGGGAATATTAATGGACTTGGTTACCTAGCTAAAACTGAGCATATGGTATCATTCAAAGATTTATGTATAGTCAGAGAATATGATATAGATTTTAGAGGATATATTGTGGGCATGAATTATAAAATTTAGAGGATATTTTTATTTCCACATACTCTTTTTTGAGTAAACATAAAACAATATATTTTAGGCTTTAATTCATATGTCACCTTTTGAGGCTCTTTATGGTTAGTCGTATCACTCACCGCTATATTGGAACGATGTAGGTGAGGCCACATTTATGAAGATGAGAATGGTACAAGAGACCTTTGAGATAATGAAGTTGATATGAAATTATTTGGTTACCAATAATAGAAGGTAGTGATAGTGTGTTGAAAAGAGGATGAAACCCTTGGAGTACATTATAAGAGACCATGCTTTCTTGCAGGTGACTCCTCGACTAGGGAATCAATGACTGTGGAAACAATGGAAGCTAGCACTGAGATACATTGGATCATTTGTGATTAAAAAGCATATTAGGATTGTGGAATATGATTTAAACATTACTAAACAATAATAAGGTATTCATGACATTTTCCATGAACCTCAACTTTAGTGGTACATTCCCAATCCAATGAATGTGATCGACTATGAGGACATTGAGATCGAGCCTGATGGATTGTTTATGGAGTGATCTGTATTGATCATAGAACCAAGATAGAAAGTGCATCGAGAAAAATGGTACACTTTTTAGAGTCCTATTACATCATGTTCATATTCAATAGGATACTTGGGAGTGCTAATAATATGTACAATCTCAATGAACTGAGTTATTTGAGAAAGAAAAATAGAGACACTTTTTAAGGATAAGAAGTCCTTAAATGGGGTGATTGTAATAGTACAAGGTTTTTATGTACTATAAACCTTACATTCATCCCTTTGATAGGTGTTATTGATTTATGATTTGAATGGGTGAAGTATCAAGTAGCTTATAGTTGGTTTTATAGAGTTTTAGAGGCCTTAAAGGGGATACTTGGTTGGATTATGGTTAGGGGAAACTGTTTGGTTCACCCCATGAAACCATGAGCCATGCCTAGTGAAGAAAAGAGCAAAAATCATGGTTTTGTCATGGATATAATTAATCATGTGACCTTTTTCCAAGAAAAAATGTGACACGAGATAGAAGAAAATGCACAGTTGGTGAATGGTTTACCAAACTTTATAGATAAACCATGGGCATGACCATAAGTAGTATAAATACTCAAAAAATGGGTGTATGGTTTGGTAAACTGTATGAACGAATTGTGAATGGGGTTTTAATTAATCAAAAAATTGGATTTTATTTACAAAATCCCTATAAAAACTCTAATTTCTTCTCCTAAACCTGTGGATCTCGAACCTAGGGAATCCAATAGAAATTCATGGTGGTTCCCATCCCTCCATACTCCAAATATAGTAGATCTAGAGAATTATCTCATGTGGATTCAGGGTAATATGTTTCTTCTCCTATGTTCATCATGTTCTTCCTTGATCGCCTCTTTTCCCAGGGAACAAGTATTAGATTCGGGATACTATGGCTACATCTATAGACCCTTATAATATTTAATAGATTATTATTGTTTTATCAATGGATACGTGATTAGATCTTGAGAATTTTAATTTTCCTTGAGCGGATCTAGATCAATCATTGATTGAAAGTACATTTTGGTAGGTTTATGTGGATTTCATCCCTTATCATGATTTCTTCTTTGAATTACAATTATATAGGTTGTATATTGATGGATTAGAACTTTTTCTAGTGAACATCAGTGTGTGGGACTGTTTTGAGTGTCGTTCCTTAGAGGATATTGGGTTTTTTCTTTGACATGTTAAAGGAAGTAATTCCTTACCATATTGGGTCTTTACGTGGATTCAATTGACATGTTGGCTTGTGAGAATGTGAGTAGTGTTGAGACCCAAGATTAAGTTTGATCATTTGTGTGTGTTTGTTCATGAATAGAACTTGTATATATGTTGTGTGTATGACTAATATTTATTCATGCTTGAAATGTTATGTTGTTACTATATGTATTAAATTCTATTGTGTGTAATTTTGTGTCATTTGGAGGGATTTATTCTAATAATAAATGAAATATGGACCATTATGTCTTGGATAAACCTTAGAGGAGAAATCATGTATGAAATTTGTAGATGATGATGGTGGACTGAGACATAAGACTGAGGTATGAAAACCTTGTGTCCTAACCTAAGGTAGAGGCAGGGATACGAAGACATTGTTGCCTTACCCATGATCAAGATAGGGATTGGAAACATTGTAGATTGACCCATGACTTTTTGGCCTTATGTTTTCTCATATATTTATGGGAGTGACCTTGAGATCTACCCCTGAACATGACTAAAGTTATGACCATTCTACCAGCATGGAGTCGAAGAAGGTAGTACTAAGGGCCATAGTGGCTTGGTTATCATGTGTTCTCTTGGTACATGTTTTTTATATGACTTTGTGTGAATTTTATTTTCCATAATGTCATAAACTTATATATAAATTTTCAATTATATCAATGATGCATTGGTGTTTTCCTACTTGTTTTTACACACACACACTCTCTATGGGAATTTTGGAGCACATATAGATTTCATGACCGGGGATATGGCGAAGTGAAAGGGACCTGAAATAGGTTATGGAGGAGCTTGAAACTGGGATATGGAGTTGGTACTTAGAAAAACTCTATATGGATACAAATACAATTTTAGTTATTTATTTATTCCTTCCAGTAGAATGTGTGGACCTGCAATATTGGGGGTCTATTTGATTATACTACTATGACTTTTCATGACATATGTTATGTAACTTATTTATATTATTTATATTGTGTTATTTATTTGGATTGTATTTATGATATATTATACTATGATGGATATAAATACTAAGGTTATATTTTCACCACGTTACTAAAGACCCTCTCCACTAGTTGATAGCCTCTTGCATATAAGTAGTAATGCATGAGTTTATGTGGCTCACTGGCCTAAACCAGGTGATTCAATTGGAGGTGTTACATTAATATTACAAGTTCATGTGGATATAAAATTCAAAGATGTAAATGTGCCCAAAATTGAATATGAATAAGATATATCTAGAGATCCCATTATAGACATGATTGTTCTAGAGAGTATCAATGAAATTATTATGTTTGAATGGATAAGAATCTCAGTTGTGAATGCATACACACGGTACACTTTCATAATATGTTTTTCCAAAAAATGATCTACTAAGTCGTTGTAGTTAATAACTATTCATAATTTTATTTTCATATATATTACTACTATATAAATGGAAAACCATGCAAAGAAAAAATTTTACTCGTTAATCTTACTATTATTTATATGCTAGAATTTAATTTAGAAATGAACGAAATTAAAAAAATTTGAGATAATCATGATATTTGAAAATAAAATAACAGATGACATACACCTCTTGATTCCTATAATAAAGGGGTAAAACTCTACTAATGAATCATATAATGTATAATTTTATTTTTTTCAATACTTATTTTTTTAGGAAGCACTGGATTCCAATCATACTCAATTTGGATACCTCGAATGTTTATTTTTTTGGATCCAAAGCATGGATTTTCAACAAATAGAAATAACATGATGTCCATTGTGAATGTCTAATTCACTACAATAAATATTTTATCGATAAACATTAAATTATAAGTTTTAGTTTTAAAAATAATTTTTTATCACAGGATGATCTATATATATCATCTAAATCATGGTATTAGGTTGGTGATTGAACATAAGAAGCATATATATTTCTTTAAATGGTGATATATTAAGGTATATATATTAATATTTAACTATCAAAACATATTTCAAAATAATTTAATTATTTTGGTCAATGTTTCTACAGTGTCTAGAAAAAATAACAACAATGATTGTGCCTATTACATTTGTATATTTATGAAGGAAAACATATACCATAAAAAAACTTGAATCCCCGAATAGGTATTTCCAAAGGTAATTATTATTTAATTTAAAATAATTTTTAATTGAGTTTTTTCTATATTTTCTCAATACTACCAGGATTACTAATAGTCTACACCCTCAAAATAATAAGTACGTTTGTTTAGAAATGAGTGGGAGGAGTAAATTTTATCAAAATGTTGGTTAAAATCAAGTTAAGGTGATTACCAATTATGTTTGTAATTTTTTTCAAAGAATTCTTGTTTTTAGAAATTGATCGCTCATCAATATGGAACACTATGTGGATGGTATGACTCAAAGATCTTGATTTTAATATAAATGTTGAATTTTAGTATAAAACACTATTCACATATCCAAAATTGATCAAAAAAGATTTTATTATCTTAATACATTTGGAAAATTATCCATAATTCATTTGTTATGTGTAGGAATTGACCACACATAAATCTGACACATGATTTGGTTGGTATGGCTCAAAGTGAATATTTTCAATAAATTTTTTATTTTATTCCAAAAAAGAATTCACATTTCAAAAAACAATCAATCAAGATCATATTGTCTATATGATTTAGTAAAATGATTCATAATTAATTTCTAAAATGTAGGAATGGAACACACACTAATCTAATGCACAATGTTGTTAGTATGGCGCAAAGTGTGTGTTTTCACATTAAAAGGTTTTTTTTTATTATAAAACAAATGTCACATAACCAAAATTGAGAAAAATATTTTGGATTTTCCTAATAATTTTTGAAAATGGTCCATTTTTAATTTTTGACATATACTAATTGACCCTATACTAATATCATACACGATGTGGTCGATATGACTCAAAGTGAATGTTTAAAATATAAAAGTGTCATTTTTGTCTAAAATGTAACTGACATAACCAAAACAATGAAAACGATATTGGACTTTGTTTATAATTTTGTAAAATGGTCCATAATTCATTTTTTATGTGTAGGAATTGAACTTACATTAATTTGACACCCGTTGTGTCTGGTTTAACTCGAAGTGAAAATTTTCAATATAACTATTTCATTTTAGTATAAAACATTATTTGTATGGATAAAACATAGAAAATGAGTTTATTTAGTCTTTATAATTTAGGAAAGTGACCCATAATTCATTTTTGAGGTGAATGTATTGACTGCGCATCAATCCAACAAATAAAGTGGTCAGTATGACTCAAAATGATTTTTTTCAAACTTAGAATGTCATTTTAATCTAAAACATGATTCACGTAGCCAAAACTCAGAAAAATATATCAGATTGTCTTGATAATTTTTGAAAGTAATCCATAATTATTTTGTGACATGTAAGAATCAAATTCACATGAATCTAACACACAGTGTGACCGGTATGACTCAAAGTTCATGTTTTCAATATAAAATCATTATTATAGTCTAAAATATGATTAAAATAGAAAAATCTAAGAAAACGATCTCATATTTTCTTGATAATTTAATAAAATGAACTATAATTAATTTGTGACATGTATTAATTTACCTCAAATCAATTTGGAACACTATGAGACTGGTATGATTCAAAGTGCATGTTTTCACACTAAAAAGAACACTTTTACTCTAAAACATGCATCACATGGACAAAACCAAGAAAAAAGATCATAAATTTTTGATTATTTATTATAATAATAAATAATTAATTTTTGATATGTAGGAATTTATTTCTCATCAACATGAAAAATAATGTGTCCAATATGACTTAAAGTAGATATTTTTAATATAAGTTTCATTTTTGTCTAAAACATTATTCACATAGCCAAAATAGAGAAAATGAGCTCAAATTATCCTAATAATTTAGATAAATGATCCCTAATTCATTCTTTATGTTTAGGAATTGAGATCACTTCAATATGAAATATGAAATGACCAACATTACACAGAGAGAATGTTTTCAATATTATAGTTTCATTATAGTCTAAACATGTTTTAGATATCCAAAACCAAGAAAATAAGATCGTAATATCTTTATACTTTAGGAAAAAAATTCATAATTCATTTTTGAAGTGTAGGAATGAACTTCATGTCAATCTAACACTGGATGTGGTTGGTTTGACTCAAAGTGTATATTTTCAATATAATAATGTCATCTTAGACTAAAACACAATTTAGATAGAAAAAATTGAAAAAACGATCCTATATTATCTCTATACATTAGGAAAACAATCCATAATTCATTTTTTACATGCAAGAATTGACCATATTTAAATCATACACATAACATGGTTGATATGCCTCAAAGTGATAATTTTCAATATAAAAGTTTCATTTTAATCTAAAACATTATTCAAAAAGTGAAAACAAAGAAAAAGAGATAATATTATATTGATACTTTAGAAAAATGATCCATTATTAATTATAGATATTTAGCAATTGACCGCACATCAATCTAACACACGATGGGGTTGGTATGACTCAAAGTGTTTTTTTTCAATATAAAAATGTCATTTTAGTCTAAAACACGATTCACATAGCTAAAATTAATAAAATGAGATTGGATTGTCGTAATACTTTTGAAAAAATATCCATAATTCATATTTTATGTGTGAGAATTAAATACACATCAATATACACATGATGTGGTCGGTATGGCTTAAAGTGCATGTTTTTACATTAAAAAGCCTAATTTTACTCTAAAACACGTGCCATATATAGAAAATCAAGTAAAAATGATTGATTTGTTTTTATGCTCTAGAAACTTTTCTATATTTTGATAAAGGATTCTCATGAAGCATGAAGAGAGACCCCTGTCAGAAGGCACGAACCATGTTAATGTCTAGTGTGCAAGCTATAATAATTAATAATATAATTAATGTAATTAATTATATCAATAACTAAAAATAAAAAATATTAATTAATATAATAAATAAAAAAAATAAAATAAATATTATAATTAGTAATTAATGAAGTAATTAGAATTTTAGTAATTAATGATATATTTATTAACTATTTAAGAAATTTAGATAACTAATAACTAATAATATCATTAATATATCATTTAATTAAAAATATAATTTATATACACTATTAATTTACAATGTAATTAATAATTCATAATCTAGTTATTAATTAATATTATAACTAATAATTTATAATAAAATTAACAATATAAATATTAATAATATAATAAATAGTATAATTTATAATATCATTAATATATTCAGTAATTAAAAATATATTTTATCATATGTGAATTTTATAGAATCATAATTATAATTTATTTTTTATTTTTTTATGCACTATTAATAAACTAAATATTGGTTTTATTGTTGGGACACACTTTTGTTCAGAGTTTGGTTGATTATTGGAAAAAACTTTATATACGAGTTTTGTTTTTGTATTCGGTAATAATTTTTTTCGATTAAATATAAATATTAAATCAATGTAAATGTTTTTTAGGAAATTATTTAATATATATTATTAATTGAAATGATAGGTCAATGTAATATTTGTATTGAAATCATCTTTAATTGTAATATTTAAATTATTTTTTATGATTTTATAATTTCTAGTTTTTGATTAGGGATGTAATTAAGTAGAATTTGGTATGACCTTTATCAGTGCTATGAAAAACAATGATAAATGATGCCTTTATTAGTGTTAAAAAAAATAAAGGATAAAGGGCATCATTATCAGTGTTTTTCTTAGTGCTGATAAAGGCTGCATGATTTTCAGGCACATAGCTTGTTAGTGATTTTTTGTGTGGGCAATAGCCATTTTTAGCAACGACTAAGGTACATTATGTGGTAGTGTTTTCTATTCCAGTTTTAATGTATAATTTTAGGTGGTCTATGGTATTTGGGATTGGTTCTTGTTTTGGTTTTGGTTCATGTTGGTCTAAGGTTTCACTTGGTTCCTACTTAACCTTAAAGTAGCATATTGAAAATACAAAAAAAGGTTTGAGAGAGGCATGAGGAGGTGATGTATTCTCCCCAGTGAAAAGACTCTACACAATGAACATAATAGATTTATAGATTAGGAAATATTACAAAAATATTGAAATAATGTAAAGTAAAGAATACAAATTCATCACCCATTAAAACAGTTTGGTTACTTTATATTAATGTTACAATGAAATTACATTCCCTCAAAACACAACAACAAATGAAGAATTTAACAATACTATAAAAGGTCTTTTTAAATACAAAAATGTGCCAACTACCTAAGAACCATTAAAAGTGTGAGGACTTTATCAATGCTAAAGAAAGAACTGATAAATGGTGGCTTTATCAATGAAAATCTAGTACTGATAAAGGTATTTTTTATTAGTGTTTTCTCTAGTTCTAATAAAGGCAAAATCCATTGATACACATATAGAGCCTTACAACCGCCCTATAAAAACTAAACCAATTAGAATATATAAACATGAATAAAAATATACCAAAAACTATATTGCAATAAAAATATAACATTGAACCATTATTTCAAATCAAAATATACATACAAAATATTTACATTGATATCATTTTTAAAATTAATCAAAAACATTGCACCCATATACAAAATCAAAACTAGCATTCTTTTTCCAATGATCAACCTCCATAAAACAAGTTTTCCCTATAATAAAACCAATGTTAATTTTAGTAAAAATATAAAAAAGATTAAAAAAAAATTATAATTATAATGTTATATAATCTACATATGATAAATTAATTTTTTAACTACTATATATATTAATGATATTATTTGTTAATTATGCGTCAGATTGACATGCAGTTAATTCCTACAAATGAAAAATGAATTATCGATTGTTTTCCTAAAGTTTAAAAATAATTTGATCTCATATTATTAATTTTGGATATGTGATACACATTTTAAACTAAAATGATTCTTTTATATTGAAAACATGTTATTCAATTCATAATGACCACATCATGTGTTGGACTGACCTATAGATGATTCCTACACATTATAAATGAATTATGGATCATTTTACTAATGTTCGAAAACAATCCAAGCTCATTTTATTGGTTTGGGTTGTGTGACATGTATTTTAAACTAAAATTTCAATTTTTTATTGAAAACAAAAACTTCTACTCATACCACCCACATATGCATTAGATTGAAACTTCGTTAATTACTACATGTCATATATGAATTATGGATTATTTTCCTAATTTTTTAAAAATATATGAGCTATTTTTCGTAATTTTTTTTCTTGTGAAAAACGTTTTAAAAAAATGATACTTTTATATTGAAAACATGTACTTCAAATCAAATTGGCCACATCTTGTTCCATATTGATGTGCAGTTAATTCCTACACATTAAAAATGAATTATGGATAATTTTCCTAAATTTTGAAAATAATTCAAGATCGTTTTATTTGTTTTGGCTATGTGATGCACATTTTAAACTAAAATAGAGGCTTTATATTGAAAACATTCATATTAATACATACTACCCATATCATGTGTTAGATTGATGTGCAGTCAATTCCAACACATCAAAAGTGAATTGTGGAGTGTTTTCATAAAGTTTGAAAATAATCTAAACTTCTTTTCTCATTTTTTTTTCCAGTGATACATGTTTTAAACTAAATGACATCTTTATATTTAAAACATGCACTTTGAGTCATACCGAACAAATCATGCATTATATTTATTTGTAATCAATTACTACAAATCAAAAATGAATTATTTATTTATTTTCCTAATGTTTGAAAACAATCTGATATCTTTTCCTCTATTTTGGATATTTGATTATAATTTTAAACTAAAATGAAACATTTATATTGAAAACATACTCTTTAAGTCATACCGAACACATTGGGTGTCATATTGACACATGGTTGATTCTTACATGTCACAAATTAATTATGGAACATTTTACTAAATTTTGAAAAAAAATGAGCTCTTTCTCTTGGTTTTGTCTATGTGATGTGTGTTTTAAAATAAAATGAAACTTTTATATTGAAAACACACAGATTGAGTCACATTGACCACATATGTGTCAGATTAATGTATAGTTGATTCCTACATTTCACAAATGAATTATGGATCACTTTCTAAAGTTTAAAAACAATCTGAGGTTGTTTTTTCAGTTATGGATATGTAACATGCATATAAAACTAAAATGGCACTTTTATATAGAAAACACACACTACAAGTCATACATGTCACATATTATATTGGATTTATGTACGATTGATTTATACACATCACAAGTGAATTATGGTTAGTTTCCATAAAGTTTTTAAATAATCCAACATTTTTTTCATAGTTTTGGATATGTAATGCGTTTTAAACTAAAATTTCACTTTTATATTGAAAATAAATACTTCAAGTCATATTGATCACATCATGTGTCAGATCTATTTGTATTCAATTCCTAAATGTAACAAATGAATTATGGATCATTTTCCTAAACATTAAAAATAATTTAAGCTCTTTTTCCTGGTTTTGTCTTTGTGACACATGTTTTAAATAAAAATAGAACTTTTTATATTGAAAACACAAACATCTAGTTCTACCAACCACATCATATATTGGATTAACATGTAGTCAATTCCTATATGTCAGAAATGAATTATGAATTATTTTCCTAATGTTTGAAAAAAATATGAACTCATTTTCTTGTTTTTTCTAGTGATGCATGTTTTAAAGTAAAACTATACTTTTAAATTAAAAACATTCACTTCAAGTCATACATACCATATCATCTATAGGATTGAAATACTGTCGATTCATATAAATCAAAAATTAATTATAGATAATTTTCCTAAATTTTGAAAATAATATGAGTTCATTTTCATGGTTTTGGCCATGTGATGTGAATTTTAAACTAAAATGGAACTTTTATATTGAAAACATTCACTTTAAGTCATATGGAAAACGTTGTATGTCATATTGATGTGCATTCAATTCCTAAACATCACAAATGAATTATGGATCATTTTCCTAAAGATTGAATATAATCCAATATCATTTTCTCATTTTTGGCTTGTGATGTGCATTTTAAACTAAAATGACACTTTTATATTTGAAACATGTACATCAAGTCATATCGGCCACATTATGAGTTATATTGATGTGAATATGATCTTTACACATCAAAAATGAAATATAAATCATTGTACTAAATTTTGAAAGTAAAAAAATCTTTTTTATTGTTTTGGGCTATGTGATTCTCATTTAAAAATAAAATAGCACTTTTATGTAAAAACTAACACTTTGAGTCATTCTGATTGTACCGTGTGTCATATTTAAGTGTGGTCATGAATACATGTCAAACACTAATCATGGATCTATTTTATAATGTTTTAAACAATCCAATAATGTTTACTAAGTTTTGTTTATGTAATGCATGTTTAAATCAAAATGACACTTTTACATTGAAAATCCACACATCGAGTCATATGGACCACATCATGTGTTAAGTTTATGTTAGGTTGATTAATACATGACAAAAATAAAATATTGATCCTTTTCCTAAATTTTGAAAACAATATGAGCCCATTTTCTTAGTTTGGTCTATGTGATGCGAGTTTTAAACTAAAATGATACTTACATATTGAAAACACACTCTTTGAGTCATACCTACCATCTCATCTCTCAAATTAATATAATGTCAATTCCCACATGTCAAAAATAAATTGTGGATCCTTTTCCTAAATTTTGAAAATAATATGAGCACATTGTATTATTTTTGGTTTTGGGATTCATTTTAAACTAAAATGATAATTTTATATTGAAAACATGTACTTAGATTCATACCAACCTCATCTTGTGTCATATTGATGTTTTTTTGATTCCCACACATAAAAAATGAATTGTTTTTTTACTTAAGTTTAAAAATAATCAGGGCTTGTTTTCATAGTTATGGCTATGTGACACATGATTTAAACTTAAATGGAACTTCTATATTGAAAATACACACTTTGAGTCAAACCAACCACAACATGTGTCATATTGACATATGGTTCATTCCTACATGTTTAAAATGACTTATGGATTTTTTTATTAAAGTATAAAAGTAATTTATTTTTTTCTCATATTTTAGTGTGTGATGTGGGTTTTGAACTAAAATGTCAATTTTAAACTAAAAACACACTTTTCAAGTCATACTAGTTACACCATGTGTTAGATTGAGATGTGACTGATTCCTTCTTGTCAAAAATGACTTATTAATATTTTTTCAAAATTATCAAAACAACTTGAATGTGTTTCCTTAGTTTTGAGTATATCATGTGGGTTTTGAACTAAAATGTAAATTGTAAATTAAAAACATTTAATTTTAGTCATATGAAGAACACCATGTATCATATTGAGGTTCATTTGATTAATATATATAAAAAATTACATATGGTTCATCATCATAAAGTATCAAAAAAATATGAATGATTTTCATTGATTTTGAGTATTCAATGTGTGTCTTGAACTAAAATGATAATTTTAAACTAAAAAAATACACTTTTATTCATTTTGGGTACATCATATATTGGATTGGGGTGTGGATGATTATTAAAAATCAAAAATGACTTATGTATTGTTTTCATAAATTATCAAAATAATTTAAATGTTTCTTTTTGGTTTTGAGTATGCGAAATTTATTTTGAACTAAAGTGTCAATTTTAAACTATAAACAAATACTTCAAGTCATACGAGGCACACAATGAATTAGATTGATGTGTGGTTGTTTTCTATATATCACACCATTTATTACTATTCTAAGAAGTAGGTGCTATTTAATTGGACCACATCTGTGATGATAAGAAGTTCTCACTGCATATGTGAGCCAATTTAGGAGTATATCCTTTTGAGAACAACAAGCCTTCAACAGTCATACCATTTCTTATTCATATTCAAGTATTATCTTTGTGAAAATTAGAAAAATAAGAAACAGGAAGTCACATTTTTCATGATGTTTGTATATATTATTATCCCATTTACCTATTTCCATTGTCTCAGTTCCAACCTCAAAGTACAATCTCTCATGAGAAAGAGCAGTTTCACACTTGTTACTAGCTTTTCCAGAATCTTTAGAGCATAACCATCCATTATACTTATCCTTGAGAAACTGGTCAAAAATAACATATAAGCATTGTGATAGTAATTATTAACATCCCAAATTTATCTATATGGTCATAGACACTATTACACCAAAAACATAATAGGAAACCAATTAAATGTTATGTCATCAAATATTCTGACACATTGTACTCTCTCCTTTAATCTCTTAACAAATTTTATTTCTTCTTTTGAGTATGTAGATGGTTGGAAATATTGGTAGTAATGATAAAATATAGACAAAATCAATTAAAAAATATTTTTATTGAAATTTTAATTACCTTAAAAATTTACATGTTTGGGGATGATAGTCTTTTGATGGTATATGATATCATTCATAATTTTTCAAAAGTATCTACTCAATTATTGCCATTCTTTTTCGTTGAACACTATAGAAACATTGATAGAAATAAGTAAATTGTTTTCAAATATGTTTTGATAGTTAAATATTACTTTATACACCTTAACCTATTTCCATTTGAATAAATCCATAGGCTTCTTATGTTCAGTCACATACCTCATACCACGATTTAGCATATATTTATAGATTTCCCAATCATAAAAAATTCTCATTAAAACACAAATGGAAACATATAATTCAAATTTTATCTTTAAAATATTGATTATAGTGCATTAAAATTTCACAATAGACATAATGTTTGGTTGTTTTGATGAAAATCCATGCATTTGATCCAAAAAAAATAAACATTTGGGCTATACAAATTGATTGTGATGAGTATCCAATGCTTCAAAAAAACTAATAAGTAATAAAAAATAAAAATATATTTTTTATGATTCGACTGTAGGGTTTTAATCATGCATTGTAGACATCAAGAATATTCTTTCATCTATTATATTCTTCCCAAATTCCTCACGTAGTGTATCTTTTTTCTCTTAAATTTATTATAATCCCAAAGAAAGTTCTTGTGTAGAAATGATACAGGGATTAATGAGTGCAAATCATTCTTCGCTGGGTTTAACTTTTGTATAGTAGTAATATATAAACCTATAAAAAATATGAATAGTTATTTATGGAATGAATAGATGGATTATGAAAATGCACCTCATGTATGTATTCATAACTAATATCCCCAGAAATTCAAACATGATAATCTCATTTATACTCTCTAAAAAAACGCGTCTGTAATAGAATCTCCAAATATTTATTCTTCATATCTAATGAAGAAAATATATTTATATTTGAATGCTATTTCTGCCTAAACTTGTAATGTTAATATATGTGGCAATGGAACTAATAGAGAGAAGGTACTCCTGAAAGGTAATTTTGATTTCTTGGTTGATTCATTGGATTGTATTGATCTGGCCTTTCATTTTCCCATAATGTTATCCATCTATAATACCATACTTCATTTTAGACATTTTTCATCAACTTTTAATGGTTTTTTATTTGAAAAAAGTTGTTGAGGACATACCTCATATATCTTTATAAGATTAGATATCATTGAAATGAAATTTCCAAGAGAAGTAATATCCTGATCAATAAGTAGATTAAAAAAATCATCACCCGGATCATGAGCTAAATCAATCCCCACTCACATGTGATATTTTGGAATTTTTTGTGTATCTTGTCTCCCAGGATATTATACACCATACCCCTCACAACAAGGTGATTCATGGGTGTTTATAGATATAAATCACCTAGAACATTACCTTATAAAATTTTAGTAAAATAAATTTATCAAAAGTTGTTTCATTCACATTTAAGAGAAATATTAATTAGAAAATTGATTACCTCGGGTAAGGTATACAGTTGAGTGGAATGTATAGACTCAATGAGAGTGGGTTCATTTGGATCTTCATGTAGTGAACTTTGTTCCACTGTGAGTTCACTTTTATCCTTTCACATATATTGGTCTGCCAAACCATATCAGACAATAATATCTTTCAACTAATCATTATATGTCTATAGTATTTTAACATATCTTATATATCTCCTTGTGGATTTTTCTTCTCAAAATATGTTCAAGGTGACACTCCAAAACCTACACCTCTAACAAGGCCATATATTTCCAGTTACTTCAAATCTACTGAAAGTGGTCGCTCTTCATGTACAGTCGATGAAAATTTTTGTGTATAAATCATATTAAAACATATTTATTATCCCCTAAAAGAGGCTAATATTAATTTTTTTATTATATAATATTCATGTTATTTATTAATCATAGACACCATTATTAGTGGATTTTACCTTTTGAACATTATTTCACATTATGAATGCAATTCCTTCTTAAAATGCAATATTACTTGGTACCTTCTTGAACATATCACAAAAAACTTAATGGTATTGATTTTATTTATATATTTTATTTTCAGGTCTCCCGTTCTATAAGGAACAATAAATTATTTTGGATCACTTGGATATTCAATTTGGAAGACACCCAAAGTGGGCCTTGAACCAACAACATTCTGGGTGAATTGATGTGGACAACAGCCCAATAGAAGTACTGTAGAGAAAAATATTCAAGCCCAATGATTCTAAAAATTTAACTGAATATAGAAGAAATAATTTTGAACATTGCATTAAATAGTGGACCAGGCTAATTCGGATGTTTTAATAGAGATATAGGTAGCCCAAGTTGAAGATGAAATTATGGGCCAGATTCTGCGGCCCAGAAAAACCACCCCCATTTAACTTATATCTCGAAAACCACAAAATATTTGTGGCGTAAATTTTATAGAAAATTAGGGGACATCCAGGGATACATTTAAGACTTATATTTCCCACTTTTATTCGGCCATCTAGAAGGTCATTTTTCCATATCGTTTCGGTGGATGAAAGCTGACTTCCACTTCGGGGAAAGAATTGAAAAGTCTCCTCTCCATTAATTTTTCACCCACCTAGGCCAACCATAATTAATTAAAGTGACATGGAAATATGGGGAATCGACCAAAGTATTCCTAAATTCTTATTTAAGGTAGTAGTGGTGGAATATTTAGGGATCTTGGAGATTTTTTTTCATTGTAATGTAATTCTGCAAATTTTCCTTTGTAACGTTCTTCCTTATATTGTAAGTTGTTTGAATCACCATAGTTTTCAATAAAAGTTATTCTTATTGTATTATTATATTCTTATTCATATCACCTTGATATTTTTTCCTCAATTTGTGTACTCATTCACACCAAACCTTGTGATATTGTTCACACTACGGTAGAGTGATCTTTATTTTGTTGTTTTTACTTCTTCAATTCAACCCTCGTAAGTCTACTTCCCGCTTATGTTGAGAACATGTCATCAATGGAGGGATAGTTATTTTATGGTTTGATCTAAGGGAATATCAAGGGGATGTATTGGATGTTATTTCTCACTCTATAAATGTTATTAATTTCTTTTATTTGAGTTTCTTTCATTCATTGATTTTCTATCTTCCTCTTTCTTATTAAATTTATTCACCCCAATTTTATGTGTTAATTAGATTCTTTACCTTGTAGTTCTCATGAAAATGATCCTACAAGTGTATAGGTGATTAGAATGTGTTTTTGATGTTGTTTAATTAGTAATTTATGAGGTTAGTTTGAATTCATTTCATTAATCCTTCTCAATTTAATGAAATTGAAATTGTAAAAAAAGGAATTCATCCAATCCACCTTGAGAAATAACCTAGGATCAACTCATTTTCTCATAAATTTAATTCACATGGATATCTTATTTCTATTTTAAAATCGATCTAAAACCAACCCAAGTTGGCCACTTCATAACAAAAAATCCATCTCTTTATATTGTGTGTCTAAAGGTTCTTCTTAGTTCTCTTAGGATTCGACAACCCAAGTTACACTACAAGAGATCGATTAACCCTTAAAACATGGGTAAATTTGGAGGACACCAAATTTTGGTGCCATTTCTGGGGACCCATGTAAGTAAATTAGACACTCATCTTCATTTCTCATCTCAAATTCGCTTTTCTCACCCCATTTCTCTTCTCTCATTACCTTTCTATCTATGTCTGTCCAAAGAATCTCAAAGCCCCATTTCCAAATACATCCAATGGATTATCATAAACAATATCCCTCCATAAACCCATGTTGTAATAAAATTAAAACTCAAAATTGGGAATCCACGAACCTTGGGAATTTCTCAGAAAAAACCTTCTATGATTACCCATCGACCAGTGACATGTACAATCTTTGTGATGATGAACATTTCAAAGATCAATTTCTAGCCCTATCAAGGACGATTGAAGAGATCAGTCCTGGGGAAGTAGAAGATTTAAAAACTCCTTTCCATCATAATTCCCAACATATTCTTGAAAAAATATGTGAGAAAGTGGATAAAATGAATTCGGATGTTTCATCCTTTAGAGTTGAACTACATAACATTGAAACATTTATATAACCTAATCCCACACAACTTTTCCCCACCTCATCATTGATGGAAGAATATTTTATCCCGCATAACTCTCTTAATTGTTTTTTGAAAAATCATCTTTTGAATCTAGGGGACTTGAAAACCATCAAAGAAATTTTTAAGAGTCATCAAATCATGAGGAATATGATTTTAGGAATTCAAAATAAGAGAATTTGACATCTTGGATTGAGTCTCCTTTGTATAACTCCATTGATGAAATTTCAAAAACACCAATCACTGAACCATTGGGATAAATCCCAAACATTGAGTCCAAAAACATTCCTAACACTGATATATATAATTTTTTTGTTGAATCTTTTGATCAAAAGGAACTAGTTTTTTTGAGAAATTTGGAAAATGAAACTCAGTTTGATTCAAAATCCAAACCTATATCTGAATGTCCTACCCAAACCGAGATTAAAATTATTGTCCTTCCTTTCCTACTCAAGTGTCCTTTCATAGGGTATAATCATGACCTTTCAAGTAATATTCATTATTCTTTTGAAACCAAATAATTTGGAATGATCATTGATGTCTTTGGCAAGACTATAGTGGAAACTAGATCAACCATTTTTTACATTCCTTGGATTTTCCCACTCATTGTAGAACATAGGTTTTTACATGACTCAAATTATAAACAAATAATCAATCTAAATATAGTATAATTAGTTAAATATGGGGTCCTTAAAATGTTGAATGTTGGTATTGGGTATGTTAGGGGGTTCAAGTCTAGCTAACGACATTAAAAAAAATTGTTGCATGGGAGGCAACCTGTAGTTTTCATGTTTCGTTCATTTAATTAATACTTCAAACTATTGACCTATTCTTATTTTATGAGTAAGTTTGGGTATGAAATTTGAGCACCATATTCATCCATGTCACGTGGTGTGATCCTTCAGTAATACCTAACCGAAAAATTTTAGAGAAGATAATGTATCATCAGCTTATATTATTTCTATGTGTTTTTATGTTAAAGGAAAATTAAAGAACAACAATAATAATAATTTATATTGTTGACCTATTATTATTTTATGAGTAAGTATGGGTATGAAAGGGGAGAACCATATTCATTTGTGTCATGCGGTGTGATCCCTGAGTAATACCTTACCCAGAAATTTAAGAGAAGAAAATGTATCATTAGTTTATTTTATTTTTCTGTTTTTGTAGGTTAAAAGAAAAATAAAAAAATAATAATTTAGATTTTTGACTTGTTCCTCTTTTATGAGTAAGGATGGGTATGAAAGGGGACCACCATATTCATCTGTGTCATGTGGTGTGATCCTTGAGTAATACCTTACCCAGAAATTTAAGAGAAAACAATGTATCATCAGTTTATTTTATTTTATTTTTATGTTTTTTAGGGTAAAAAATACAAAAAATATATATATATAATAAAAAAATTAAAGTACATGTCGTAAGTATCGGGGAAAATCCCGTCACAACTGTCCAATCCACTGAGACTCAAACCAATACTGAAGGGAGACTGGGGAATGCATTTTCAACATCAACCCCCAGGTGACTTCATTCCATGATTTCCATTTTCAATGTTTTTTTTGAACTCCTCTCCTACCCCTTCTTAGTTTTCATTCTTTAAACACTGGGGACGTTGTTATTCTATGTTGGGGGAGATGAAATAAAAATGTGATTTTGTGTGCATAAAAATGTTTGGAAGGAAAAATTTCATTAACCATGAACATGACAACAGACATTGAAAACTCCGAAATTGGATATCAAATAATTTTTCATGTCTTGATTATGATTTTAATTCAAGATTAAGTTCATGAGCATAGAATTTGAAAACTGTGGTTTTCCGATATGATTTTTCACCGTTTATATTTTCGTCCATTAATAAAAAAACACAATGCACATCCTCTAGATTATGGGGTATTAGTTTGAGTTCTTGGTGTCCATAATAAATGACATAGGTTTGGTGATCATTTTAATTGTAATATTAGTATTGAAAAAAAAATTCTCATAGAGCAATGGATTGACCTAATGTGTGTCTTTTAGCACTTGGGGATCGTGACTCCATAGTTGTCTGGCCCAGAGTTGGGCATTTTTATCTCTATTTGTGGTAATTTGAATTTGTTTTTGATTGAGTAAACTTGAGATGATGCCCAATTATGTGAGATTAACTTGGTGCCCTAAGGTATTTGAGCCTGGGAGTCATCAGAAAAGTCTTGCTACATGGGTTGACTCGATTGAGTTCAATTTTAATTACCATGGCAAAATTGAAAAAAAATGAAAAAAATGAAAAAAAATATTTTTTTTGAAAAGATGAATACTCATATTAATATTAAAATTTGATTCCTCCAAGTGCTTCCATCTTTTCTCCCTCGAATGAAAATGAACTCCCATGTCTATTGTGACACACAACACTTCATCATGCTTAATTAAAATTGGATGAAATATGGTGATGAATTTGAACAAAATAATGGGGTTGGGATTGGGATTGGGATATGCCATGGAAAAGGGAATTCAAATTTCATATTTTTGTGAACTATTTTTCTCAGGACTAGCAAAACTCAAGTTGGGGGTGTGATTAGCCCCTAAAAGAGTCTAATATTAATTGTTTATAATATAATATTCATGTGATTTATTAATAATAGACACCATTATTAGTGCATTTTACATTTTGAACATTATTTAACATTATGAATGCAATTCCTTCTTAAAATGCACTATTACATGGTACCTTCTTGAACATCTCATAAAAACATAATGATATTGATTTTATTTTTCTATTTTATTTTCAGGTCTCCCATGATATAAGGAATAATTAATTCTTTTGTATCACTATGAGATTCAATTTGGAAGACACCCAAAGTGGGGTTTGAACCAACAACATTCTGGGCGAAGTGATCTGGACAACAGCCCAATAGAAGTACTGTAGAGGAAAATATTCAAGACCTATGATTTTGAAAATTTATCTAATGATAGAATACATCATGTGTAACATTTAATTAAATAGTTTCCCAAGATAATTATGATGTTTTAACATAGTTTTATGCGTCCCAATTTGAAGATGAAATTTTGGGCCAGATTCTGCAGCCCAGAAAATCAGCCCACCATTTTACTCATATCTCGAAAACCACAAAATATTTGCGGCTCAAATTTTACAGGATATTAGGGGACATCAGATTATACATTTAAGACTTCTATGAACCACTCTAATTCAGCTATCTAGAAGGTCCTTTTGGCATATCCTTTCAATGGAATCCAGCTGAATTCCACTTCGGGGAAAGAATTAAAAAGTCTCCTCTCCATTAATTGATCACCCACCTAGGCCCACCAATATTAATTAAAATGACATAAAAATATGGGGTCTCGACCAAATTCTTCACAAATGCCTATTTAAGGTAGTATTTGTGGAGGATTTATGGATCATGGAGCTTTGTTTTCATTGTAATGTTATTATCCCAATTTGTCTTTGTAACGTTATTCCTTCTAATGTAAGTTGTTCATATCACCTTAGTTTTCAATAAAAGTTATTCTCATTCTCTTATTCTATTCTTATTCATATCACCTTAATACCATTGCCTCAATATTTGACCTTATTCACACCAAACCTTGTGATATTGTTCACACAACGGTGGAGTGATCATTATTTTGTTGTTTTTACTTCATCAATTCCACCCTCTTAAGTCTACTTCCCGCTTCCGTTGAGAACATGTCATTAATGGAGGGAAATCTCTTTTATGGTTTGATCCAAGGGAGTATCAAGGGGATATATTGGATGTTATTTCCCACTCTCTAAATGTTATTAGTTTATTTTATTTGAGTTTCTTTCATTCAATGATTTTATCTCTTCCTCTTCCTTATTGAATTTATTCGTCCCACTTTTATGTAATAATTAGTACATTTACCTTGGAGTGTTCATGAAAATGATCCTAAAAGTGTACAAGTTATTATCATTTGTTTTTGAAGGTGTTTAATTAGTAAGTGATGAGGTTAGTTTAAATAAATTTCATGAATCCTTCTCGATTTAATGAAATTGAAATCGTAAAAAAATGAATTCATCCAATCCACCCTGAGAAATAACCTAGGATCAACTAATTTTATCATAAATTGAATTCACATATATATTAGTGATATTTTAAAACCCATCTAAAATCAACACAAGTTATCCACTTCATAGCCAAAAAGCCATCTCTTTATACTGTGTCTAAAGGTTTTTCTTAGGTCTCTGAGGATTTGACAACCCAAGCTACACTGCAAGCGACCGCTTGACCCTTAGAACTTATGTAAATTTGGGTGACACCACATATGAACATAAATAGATATTTTTATGTAATACTTTTATAAAGCATAATAAATTACTATTATGTCATAATTACACATTATTCCCACACTACTTGTGTGTTTTGATCAATTAGTTTACCCACTTTATTTGCATAGACCTCCTTCCATAGAACATGACATGGGACGTAAATGGATTTTTGTTTTGATACATAGATATGAATATAAAAAAAGAAACATATGTTTTTTAATGTCACATAAAATTTTTATTACAGATTTAAAATACATACCATTTTATTTTTAAGTAAAGCATACCTCGTCCTTTCTTTATGGTAGGGGTACATTGGTTTTGCTACATGTAGTTTATTTTCAAAACCGATTTTATGTTTCATAAATCAATAATTTTTAATAAAAGTTTATAAAATAAATAACGTCAAATAAAATATTATTGACTACATTTCACCTAAAATCATTTCTCACCATAATGACTAATGAAATATTTCTATGTATCCTATTTTATTAGGTGTGAAAACATAATTGGTGTGTGGGGGTTTACTTTATCCTCATCATACCTGAGATAATGAATTGTAAGAAGTGTCTCGAATACTCTATGAGATTTTCTATCAACAAATAATACATATTTATTACAGAAATCATCTAATATTTAAAAAAAATAAAGGGATAATTAAAAGTAAATCAACAATTTGTTTCAAAAAATTTCAGTAAAATAGATAAATTATATCATAACATTACCTTAATTTTCTACAAAGGGTTTACTTTAATATTGGAAATACATGGTTCCATGTATCTATATTAATTTTCACATATATTCTCATTGTGAGACCAACATAACTAATGAGCATTGAATTGTTGGGGTCAACAGGTTAGCTGTGTTGATTCCATCTAACCAAAAATTTAATACCCTATATTCTTGACTTGATAATTTTATTTAACACAGGGATGCTACCTCGTTCTTGTTATTTTCATCAACATGTCATTTATCCCCTAATAATTATGCATTTTCAGCATCAATCATTTATTATTCCTTATGATTGATAACATCATTATGTATAGAATTTATTATCTTCATGAGTAGTCAAACATTTAATTTAGATTACTTAAATGTAGTAGAGAATACATAATATTATAATGAAAATAATATTATATTAAAAAAACTTTAACATGCTCATTGAACTATATTTTTTCCATTAATGGTTAAAGGGATTTGGATTCTCAATCTCGTATAACAATCCCATCTTTGTGGTCCCCTATAGTGTACAAGGCATTGTCTACATTAATACTATCATGAAACGATTATGATCTCCAAATGAAAGGGTCATCCTCAATCGAATTTTCATTTGAACTTGCAGTTATTTTAGCCACCAATATAGAGATTTAACAATTCTTATTTTCATGATCTCGAACATAAAATATACAAAATTCTTGTGATTCCATTATGAATAGCTCGTCCTTATACCCTTCCAAACTAAAATTTACCTTCACGAAGCCCTATTCATCAACTTTCACTGCATTCCTATTGGAAAAACATTTTTAATTGAAAATTGGAACTTGAAATATTATACAATCCAGCTCTTATATTTTTTGATGAAGAAAAAATATTTTATATTCGCATAAATTGTATTTCTATCCTTGTAATTGGATACATGCATTGATTCCAATAGAAGCATAACTCCACTACTTTGTAGCATACTATGTTCATCTTGTTTTTTTGTGTAGAATTTATAACCATTAATTTAAAAACCATTTTAATATATAACATTTAAATTTCGTCTCCTTTCATTGCATCAAAGTCATTTGAAGAATAAATTCATATTTCTTGATAACTCTTTATAAATATGATCTCAGAACCATCATGTAAACTGTTTATTATGTGTATTTGATATCGATCCTTCATCCCTTGATGGATTCAAATGTATAATAATTACTTTATGGGATTCAATATATGGATAAACCTCTAGACTATTATTTAAAATATAATGGTGATATTTATCCTTCTATGTGATGGTAATTGTGACAAATTATCTTCCGGAAATCCCTTTTCCCATAAGGCTTCTGTTGTAATGGGACTTTGGGGGATCGATCCTATCAACTTAAATAGGAAATCATTAAATAATTCAATAGATTCTTTAACAATATATCATTTTACAATACAACCTTATGGTCAATTTTTTTTATTGATATACCCTCTGAAAATATTCATAGATCATTCAATGGGGTACATCCATCTGTAATTGTTAAGACCACATAGTTGAACCTCTCTGACCAAGTGAACCATGAGGTGGAACATTATATTAATTAATGATGATAAGAATAAAATATATAATTCACATAATATGTTTTCAATATCCTTAGTCATGATTGAAAACTTCATCGGGTATATAACCTTACTATATATGTATTTGAAAAATAAGTAGAGTTCGGTTAATGAATGTCATATATTTTTAAGAAGAATACAATTTAAAGTGGCATGCATCAAATCTTACTTCAAAACATTTTATTCATGTGATTTCAGACATTGTAACTTCAAATTATTCATTGACATGACATTATTATCATTTTATGAATACCCCTATTGAACTTTTACACCATTAAGGAAATATTAAAATAGAAAATTTTCTATTTTGTATAGATTTTAACCCACCAGAGGAAGAAAAGTCTACCTTTCACCCCTCACTGGTGCCAACTTTTCCCTTATCCCCATTTCAATAATGTCCATCCATATATTGTTGCTATATTTTTTTTGTTAGGAACATTCAATAACATGCCAAAAAAATATGAAATAATTTTTTTTCTAACATGCATGCCATCAATAAAATTTTTGACATAAAAGTAATTCTAGTATGACAATTCAAAGAAAATTGGTCTCTTTTTCTATCCTGAATGTGTATGGTTTTTAAATTTTTTTATAAAAAGTAGTGTATGTATGTTTTAATTTCTCAAGTAGTGGATCACCCATTAGAAGATATGGTGTTGTACCTTTTTTTATATTCTCATCAAATGGTGTCATCTAGGATTGATATTTATATCATCGAGGTAAAAATTCTAGATGTCCTAAAAACAAAGTCTTCTAGGAATGTGTCAAAAAAACTAAGTGTGTGAATTCTTCACAAATGTGACACCCCAACATTACTTTAATTATATATCCTGGAAAACATTATATAAGTATGAATTTCTTAATCATCCCATGCAACATGGTTCTCAATTTGAATTCTTCACTTCTATGAGCATCATACAATAAAAAACATGTATCCAAAATAAATTTTAGATATTATATCAATGGATCCAAATAGACATTAATATCATTACCATGTTGTTTTGGTTTAGATATAAGTAGAGACAACATAATTTATTTGTACTTCATGCATAACCATGGTGGTAAGTTATAACATACCAACATAACAAGCCATATACTATGTGTAGTACTCTATACACAAAAAGGATTTATTCCATCTGTAGATAAAAAATTATGATGGTTTATTGGATAATTTCCAAATTTTGGATACTCATAATCAATTTTTATCCACTAAGGAGAGCCTTTTGGGTGATATATTTTCTTATATTTAATTCTTATATTTGAACACCATATTAATTGTTTAGTGTTTTCCTGAAATCTATATATTTCTCAAAACTAGGGAATTATTCGAATGTACCATACAACTTTAGAAGGACTTGATTAATCTTTCTTGTATTGATTCACACCACACTTAGGGAATTTTCTGAGTGATTTATGGTTCATGAAAAATAATAAGTAATGATTTGGATAGGAATATATATTTTTCAGAGACCATAATCGTTGAACTTAGTATTCATTTAGCATCATATGTTCAATAAGGAATCTCATTTTCTTCTTGTAGAAAATCATTTAAGAAACCAAGTAGATCTATATAGATGGTATTTCTACACCCACTACAAGATTTAAAATTATGTAACTTTAATAAAGTTGAAAATGTTTTACATTTAGCACAACCAGTATACAATAGTCTATTATCAAAAATATTTAAATTCTCAAACAACATTGGAAAATCATAAATTTCGTCTTCAATTTCCATTATTATTTCTTCCATATGGAATCCATCATCATTTACACTAGTATTCATATCCAATGGTCCATAAATAAGAGTATCATCCCAATCAGTATATAGTTTCTCCTCGTATTTAGTCCATTTTTATTGATCTTATATATTCAGTGAAAAATAAAATGTTCTTCAATTTATTTTAGACTAATATGTCTTTTATTATAATAACATAAACCTTGATAAATGATTTGATATGGATCATATGAAGGAACCATTACAAATTTGATGAACTCTTTAACTCCAACCTCATATTTTTTTGTCATTTTATTTTCCCCTGTACATTTTCAATTCATATCCATTATATTTGGTTTATAAAATATTAAAAAAATTAAAAAAATAATACAAATAAGGTATTAATAATTCAAATATAAAGTTATAGATACTTCTAATAAAGGAAACCCAACATTTTAATGTTATTGGTGATGATTCCAAATAAGTTATCATTTTACACAAGTTTGACATTGAAATAAACAACATAGGGTAAACATGTGGTTGTAGGAGCAAGTTCATGATTTGATGTTTTTTCAGACAAAATGTAGTAATTCTATGATGGTTTATTTTACTTTTCTTTGTGGGAGTCCAATAAGTGGGAGAATTTTACGCTTATTCGTTTCTTAACATGGTATGTGGTGGGTCTTGTGGTATTTCGATGATAGGGTTCTTTTTAACCGAAGTTGATAACATTTTATCAGATGATGAATCAATCAAATTCAAAAAAAGTTGAAAAAATGTCCTAGTGGGATCAACATTAAGCATCATCTAAAATTAATAATTAGAGTATAAGACGAACTAAATTGTATCTCCAGAAAATAGAACTCAACCTCAGTGTAACCAATAGAGTGAACTAACTCTAAAAAATGTCAGATTGGAAACTGGGAGCGAGTTTTAAATAATACATAAGCATATATGGAGGTTTTGAATGGGGTCAGTTGGGGGAAGCGACTACTATGATTAACAATTTAAAGAACTTGGGAAGCATGAATGAAAAATAGAGGAGTTAACCAACTGAATAATGAGTTAAAACTTTTTATTGTGTATGGTCACTTTTTTTTAATTATTATAAAAATACATTAGTTAACTGAACATAATGTTAGAGGTTTGTGTTGTAAAATTCCTATCATAGATATTCACAGCAATAAAAATATTAAAAGGATTATGGTTCTTTTTTTCTATAAATGGAAGAAAATTGAAAACATTGTTTGATTTTAATCCATGATAAAAATAAGGATACATGGAACTTGGCTTATTCTCCCTTGTGTTTATAGTTCAATCCAAGCCATTACTCTAACATTACTTATAGATATGGAAGGAGTGGGAACATTCGGGTGATTTTCACTTGTTAGTGGCCAAATTTCATGTATGATTAATTCAAAGATATATCATATGATTAGACATACATGATCTAGTAAAAGAAGTTAGCAATTGAAATCATAAATGACATTGGGCCACTAATAAGTAGCAGTCACCCAAAGTTGAAATCAAAATAAAATAGTGATGCTAAGAGTAATCGATTGGATTGGTAGAAGTGTGAGTTTGGTGGTGAACTGGGTGATATCCTCACTTGATTAAGATGCTATTAGGACTATATGAAGTGGTGTGTGATGGTGCTGTCATATTAGGTATGCGTGAGGGAGGTGACGTGCACTGAGGATGGTATCACAAGGATAAAAAATAGATAAAGGATAATAGGTGATGGAAACTAAAGATATACATTTTTAAATAAAGTATATACCTCAATATAAATCAATTTACATGAAGTTATAAAAAACTAATAAAAAATATCCACAAATAGCATTTCCCAAAATTAGTAAAAAATAATATCTCAAAATATTTTTTAAGAATTTTTCATTTTTAAAAAATTATTTAATTTAGAAAATAATACCATATACACTTCTTATGAAATTACACAACATGAAATTAAAAATTAATATTTGTCCTATTTAATGGTGTACTTTATATAAATTGGAAAAATTCCAATTAAAAACTAATCTTATAATTTTTTATGGGGTAATGAATAAATATTTAACCCGTATAAATTAAATTAATATTGTAAATTTAATAGTTGGAAATATTTACAAACATGATTGATATTATATATGTCCTTACAGTATTTTATATAACTTTTTTCTAAATATATCAATTGTTAAAGAATATAGTAACATAATAAATAAACTAAAATAATTGTCCAATTTTAAGGTGGATTCATATAGGTTAGTGGATAGAAGATGCAGGTTATGGGGTATTCTAGAGCAAGAAGGTAGCATATAAGAAACTATGATAAGGGGGAGGAAACATATGCTCAATCACCCCCCAAACTTAGTTTTTGACCTCTTGGGTTAAATATGTTCTATTGTACTTCCTAAAATTGAAAATAAAATCTAAACATCCCTATAACCTAACTATTTCAATCTTTCACTTATTTGTTTTTTAAAAACACCTGCTAAAAAATGTTCAGACTTTTCATATTTCTTATTTCTAGACCATAGTCAGAAAACATAATACTCAAACAATGAAAACCATGAATAGATCATATAATGTAATGTATAATGAATTCAAAAACCGCCCCACAAACATGATTTCAAATATGGATTCTATCCCCAAAGAAACAATTCAAAATAGAATTTTCATTGTATTCCCTAGTCTAATAAAAAATTAAGCAAACCACTTAGTTTTTCAGGAAAAAAAATAAAAAAAAAACCTTTTTAGGTTAAACACCATTCAGTTTAACTTCAAATGATACATTAAATGAAAATTTTATCTCATCAAAATCTGATAAAAACGATTAATTATTATTTTTAATTTTAAATTCAACACAACCAAATTTCAAAAAATACACATGTACTCCGCCTGCAACATTAATAGATCAATTGAAAATTTTGAACTAAAAAAATTTAACAGATAATATCACAACCATTTCTAAATCTAAAATATATTTACACTTTTAGAAAATCGGCTAGAAACCTTAAATAATGACAGGTTTATGCATATCTGAATTAGATATATTAACAACATGTACAACAATGTATTCAAACACAACTTAGCCTAATTTTAGAATAATATATATAAACATGACAGAAAGGGAGGGGTGAAGAAACATTGGCTTGAGAAGAGAGAGATCGGATGGAGAATCAAGAAGGTAGGTCAGTATAAAATTGTTTTCATGCATCTTTCAAATCCTTTGGGAGAATTAAAGACACCCAAATAAGAACTAAAAATGAAGAAATAATGAGATAGATTTAATAAAATATCAGAAGTCATATACCGTGTGTTTTGAAAGTGTCGATCATCTGAAGAGTTCAAGGGGGAGTGGCGGTGAAGCCTTGGTTCCATGAGATCTTGAACAATGTGAGTGATGGGGTCCTCTATTAGGGTTCTATTTAAGAGATCACAAAGGTTTTATCAACGACTTTTAAAAAAGAGATCAGTGCTAAAATATAAAGCGCTGATAAAACATATCTTTATCAGTGCTTCTATTTTAGTGCTAAAAAACATACATTTATCAGTGCTCTTTGGAAAGTGCTGAAAAAAACTATATAAAATAAATTAAAAATATTAAACGGATATATATTAAAAATGAATAAATATTAAAAAAGGTAAAAATTAATTAACATTATTAATGAATAGATGATATTAAATTCATGAATGTTATAAATGAGTAAAATTTAATAACTAAAAATGAATAGACTTAAAAAATATTTTAAAAAATGAATGATTTTTATTAATTATATAAATTAATAAAAAAAATTAAAAATGAATATATATTAAAATGAAATGAATACATATGAAATATTTACATTACAATGATATTAAAATACTTTAATATTAATGAATGAATAAGTATAAATAAATTTTAAAATGAAGAAATTAAAAAAATATTAAAAAAATAAATATTAAAAGAGAATACATTATAAATAAAAGTTAAAAATAAGTAACATTATTTGTGAATAAATAATAATAAATAATATTAAATGAGTGAATGTTAGAAAAGATAAAATTTAACAATTAAAAAATTAGTTGATTAAAAAAATATTACAAAAATGAATAAGTGTTATTAATTATATAGATTATTAAAAAATAAAAAAGAATATATGTTAAAATGAAAATGAATACATATTAATTATATAAATTACATCCATATTAAAAAAATTTAACTGATAATGAATAAACATTTATAAGTAAATATTAAAATGGATAAAATTAAAAAAAATTAACAAAGAAAAATTGAAAATGAATGAAATAAAAAAATATTATGATTATTAATGAATACATAATATTAAAAATGAATAAATCTAGAAAATATATTAAAAGGTAATAAATAGTATACATTGAATAGAAATATAAAAAATGAATAAAATTTAGTGATTAAAAACATAATATATATTAAATCTATTATGTTGATAAATAAAATTATTAAATGAGTATTAAAATTTGAATAAATTACAAAAAAATTATGTGTTTGTGCTTTCTATATAAAAATTCATTAATTGTGTATATGCATATGTGAAATTAATGGAACACATGTTCGATATATGTTAAATAGAAAAAACAAATTACATTTCATTGAATGACCATTACTAAATATAATTAGTCAATATGTCTAATTAATATTAATTTATTTTTATAAACTTTTTCCACCAAATATATGACTTATTTAATGTAAATATAAATATTTTTTTATTAAATATATCATATTTAAAGAGATATTTTATATATTGATATATATGTATATATGAATATATTTTTATATTAAAAATATTTAATATATTAATGAATAATTAATTATAAAACATTAAAAATAAACAAATTACAAAAATATTAGAAGAATAATTATTTAAAATCTATAAAATTATATAAAATGTTAAAAAACACTTAACATTATTTATGAATAAATAATATTAAATGAATTCATGCTAAAAATGTGAGGAAATTAATTAAAGGATGAATAAATTAAAAAAATATTAAAAAATGGATAATAGATTAATTATATAAATTTTTAAAAAATAAAATAGAATATATGTTTAAATGAAAAATGAATAAATGTAAATTATGTAAATTAAAACATTATCAAAAAAATAAAATTAATGTTAATAAATAATTATTAACTAATATTTAAAATAGACAAAATTAAAAAAATATCCAAAAAAATATAAATGAATAAATTAAAATAATATTTTAAAAAAATTATTACTGAAATAATTATTAATAAATATGAATAAATTTAATATATATATATATATTACTTAATTTTTTTAATAAATAGTATATATTAAATATAAATATATAAAATGAATAAAATGTAATAATTAAAAACATATTATATTAAATATTAGTTATTAAATATCAATAAATAAAAATATAAAAATGATAATATTTATAATTTATATTATTTTTGTATGTTTTTCTCAATATAATTGAATTAATTTCGTATATGAATACGTGTAAAATTATTGTATGAAATATTACGTTTAACATATTTAGTCAAATTTTTTAATTAATAATTAAATATTTATTATTTGATATATATATTAAATAAAAAAACAAATAACATTGATAAAAATGTAATAATTAAATTAATAACTTACTTACACTAGATATATGACATAAATTTATATGATTAATTATACATATTTGATATTATATAAATAATATTTTAGAAAATTATATATATATAATTTTAATTTTATGAAATTTGTAACTAAATATCTTATATATGAAGTGAAAATGTATATTTAGTCATATATAAATCATATTTAAAATAATATGTTATATTTTTATCAATATAAATATATTTATATATTAATATGTGATTTTCAATGATATTTTTTAATGGAATATACCCTTTTATTAGTGGTAAATAAAAGTGATGATAAAGAGTTGTCGTTGTAATGACAAAAAAGAAGCACTGATAATGGTTACGCTATATCAATACTTAAAAAACACAGATAAAGATCACTCTTTAACAACTCTCTTTTTAGCACTGATGGATGATACCTTTATTATCACTTTTATCTACCACTGATAAATGATATTGTTGTTTATTACAGGTTGTGTAGTAGTGATAAGACCAAGGTTAACATTTAGATTTAATTACAGGTTAGTTTTCAAGGTGAAAACTCTTCATTCACTCCATTATAGTGACAACACCAAGTTTAAGAGACTCAATATCTCCATTGGACTAGGAAGAGAGAAATGATTCACACACAGAACTTTGGGAGCACTCTCTCTTTAAGGATATAAACGAAAATTATTTTAATAAGATTAAAACGAGGGCCTAATCTAGTCATGGTTGGTACCAGATCAATGTGGGTGACCATGAATCATGGTGAGATCAAAAAACTAGAAAAAAATTTGACGGTTCAAGTAACAAAGATGGAGCATGACCCATGATACAAGCAACCAATGATAATTGGTTGAAACAAGTAACACCAAAATAATACTGGATATAAGAGTGATAAAAGTTATCTTGCATGAGTGAGAGTTATAAAAAATGAAAATAATCAATGATCATTACCCTCCCTTTGAATATAATATAGATGGCATGGATAAAATTCAACATTAAGTAACACAGGAAATGGTGATAAATCAAGTACATACCCATTAATGACTCAGGTCTTTCTGAACAAAAAAAAGGGAACACATTACAAGTAATTATAACACAAATATCTCAAATAGGATTATAATGATAAAGCATTACAAAAAATTAGTCAATTAAATTTTAAAAATATGAAATGTAATTTGAATTAGAGATTTTTGAAAATAAATAAATAAAACCAAAAACCTTTATTGAATTATAATTTGTTCCTTAAAACTTGTATTAATAAATTGTTAATGTGTTGAGAGTTCAAAAAATTCATATTTTTAACAAAATTGTAAATTATGTCCTTCAAAATATTTTTTTTATTGTAAAAAAACCTAAATATGTTTTTTAAAGAAAAAATGAAAAATAATATACTCATTTGTATGTTTGATAAAGAATTTTTATATACATACATAAGTAAATATTTTTTAAGGATGAAACACATAAATCGAGAAATGATCTAAATTTTCACCCATGCGGGTGTGTGGGGTGGTTGGAGAGGGTAGGGTTTGGGGAGTACGTCATGGGTTGAGTCCTTATGCATGCTTTTATTTGTTTTGCGCATTATAACCCACAAGTATATAAATGAAAATAATATAATAATTAATCAAATGAGGTTAGTGTGAAGAAAATGCACTATGAATAATATTATTCATTTCTTTCACCCTCTAGAAGTATTATATTTGAAATAACACTCTCATCATTTTCAATTAATTGAAAAATTATTAGATTGTAGAAATGTAATATTATTATATATTACAAGGTAAAGCGATAAAGAATTGTAATATTATTAAATATTTATACATAAGGGTATGACAATACAACTTTTCAAGGTGAAGTGATAATGAAATTTAATATTATTAAATATTTATGCGTAGGAAAAAAGGTCATGACAAAACAACTTTTCCATTATAAATCATGATAAAGAGATAAATAATTGTAATATTATTATTAATGTTTATTTTTAACATGAATAAAACAAGACATTTCATTAACAAAATTATTTCATTGAATTTAGGTATTCCAATTTTTGAGTTTTCAAAATAGTTTAAACAACCATTTAATGTATCCCAAAATATGTTTCATCAATTAACAACAATTTAATGGATTTAAAATTTATAACTTTATTGTTTAAAAAAATATTATAGGGTAGATAGCTTTCACAGATGTAAGTTCTATTTGGACCCCTTTATAATTCATGTAAACAGATGAATAAATGTCACAGATCATAATATTATTAAATATTGATAAAATAATAATACAAGGGGAGATAATTTGGCCATACAAGTAAATGAAACTGATAAATAAATATTACAACACCACAAATACTAATAATATTAATAATAAAATATTATGGAGGTGTTGTAAATACACATATAATTAAATTAATTAACATCAATTTATTAATTATATATTTTTAAATAATAATGAAATTATATTATTTATTTATTTATTTTGAATTTAGTTCATATTTTATTTTTAAATTAATTCTAAATCCAAATATAATTAAATTAATTATTATTAATTCATTTACAATATTTGTCTTATGTGAAAAAAAAAATATAAAATATAAATACTTAATTTGAGATCCATTAAATTTATATTTACAAATCAATTTTAAAATATTGAAATTATAAACGTTAAATTAGAAAAATAATGATATTTAAATGTATATTTCAAAATATAATAATGTATTATTCATTGTAAATGAAATAGAAATAAAGTAGACACACACACCAATAAAATGACCCCCAAAGCTCAAATTTTATTTCAAAAATATGTTCACATATATAGGCACATGATGGAGAAAGTGGAAGATGAGAATGTGCAAATAAAAAGATGCATCATTATGAAAACCTAAGAGTTTCCATGATTATCACCCATATCTCAACACTTCCCCTATAATTATAATCTAATATGATTATGACATGATAAAACCTTTCATTAAGGAAAACCCAATAAGAAATACCATTAATGAAGGAAGCAGTGCATAATTCATACTCACCCTTGATCTAGAATATCTCTAAGATAGTGCATCCCAATATCACTAACATGATTTTGGAAAATTGATGTTGGTATTGCCTTCATAAAAAGATCTATAGAATTGTCACATGAATGAATCTTGAAGACATCTTCATCTCCATTTTTCAGAAGTTCATGAGTATAGAGAAACTTTGGAGAGAGATGCTAAGTCAAATATATTAATTTGATGTACCCATCCTTTATTTGTGCCACACATGTTGCATCTTGGAGAGAGATACTTAGTCAAATCTCCATTTTTATGAAGTTATGAAGTTCATGAATTACTATAATCACGGAATTTTTTGACGATATAGTAGTAATAATTTGTTTCATGGATCACCATCAAATTGATTTGTCACCATGTTTGAAAATATAGCACGTCTATGATTTATCTTTATGAGGATCCAAAAGTTTACATGCATCTGCATATCCTACCAATTGTTCAATTGTTCCTTTTGAATAATATATCCCATTTTAGATGTTCCACATAGATAACAAAAAATATTTTTTTACTCCATTCCAATGCCTTTGAGTTGGTCATGACCTAAACCAAACCAATATATTAACTTCAAAAGTGATATTTGGTCTTGTGAAATTTACAAGATATAATATTGAATCTATAACACTAAAATATGGTACTACACAACCATGAATCTTCTCATCATTTTCATTAGGATGGAAGGGTCTTGTAAATTATATGTGATCGAACAAACATTAGTGAAATCAAAGGATATGATTTATCCATATAAAATTTTCTAATAATTCTTTCCTCATATATCTTTTGATGAACAAGAATTTCTTCATTCAATTTTTTCACTCGAAAACTCAGAAAAAATTGTTTCTTTCGTAGAACTTTCATCTCAAATTCTATATTAAGACTTTTGTTGTTATAAAAATTTCTTCCAGAGACTTAATCATTTCAATGTCATCAACATATATAAAAACAATGACAAAATTTTGTACATGTTTTCTTAATAAAAACCATAGGAAAATAATATAATTTTTATATCCATAATTTTCCAAAAAACACACTTAAACAATTATACCACATTAAACTATGTAACATCCCTTGATCTGTTACACTCTCATGTGGCCAAAAAGGGTCGGTTATAAGACCTCAAGTGTGCCTCACCATATGACAGAGGTTTCCGACAAGCAATGAGGGTGTGAAAAGTATAGTGGGGAGACTACCCCCTGCTATGAAGTGTCATAGTAGTAGAAAATACACCATATAAACAAAATCAAATATAATTATATACATAACAAAAGATAATAATAAGAGCCAATAGAATATTCCAATAAATAATAAAGGAATAATGTAATGACATTCTAAAATATAACTAAATGTATTGCGAGAAACAATACAAATGAAAGACTAGTAAACTCAAACAAAGGCCCAAAATTCCATGGTCCTAAAGAAGGTGAGGTCATTTTCCTTTTTCCAAACCAACATCCACATAATCTACTTAGGCATTAAATGGTGTCCGGAATAAGGTGTGAGTAAAACTTTGTAGGTCAACACCAAATCTAATCATCATGATAAGAAGTTTATGAAATAAATAGATAAAAATTCATATTAATTAATTAAACAATTAATAAAATACAACAACCACCTACTTTGGCTTCATGCATGAATATCTCTGAGAATGTCTTACAATCATGCCAGTCACAACCATATAACCATGGTAAAATAACCTGCTTTAGCACCATGTCAGAGTATCTCTGATCATGTCTTAGGACCATGCCAACCACAACCATATAACCATGGTATAACTACCACAATCCGAGTCAAAGACCTATAAGCATTACAAAATTTTGGTCAAATCCCTATAATCATTACAACATGGGACTAGGCATAGTACACTCTCTTTAAGAATTATAGTATAAGACTGGTCCGAGCCCACTCAATATCATTATTACAGCATATATGTGTGAAATTTAAAGGGTTGAGCCTGATAGATTAGGATTTTAGAATGGGACACAAGTCCCGTCATAAAACATGCATATCATAATATCACATCATATATTTCAATGGTTGATTATGAAAATTACCATTTATCTTTTATATATCACTTTAAATTTATGTCACAATTGATTAACAGTTATATCAAAGTCAATAAGTCGCCACATAGGGATTCTTTATCAAGTAATCACCTATGTTCACATGTCATGCTAAACACACTTTAAACTAGTAGGCAAATCAATTATATCCATGGTTCACTCACCTAACGGGTAGTGTAAGCCAGGTCAGAAGCCAATTGAAACCAAAGGACTCCATGGAATAATCTCATTAATTATTTCATATATTTGGGTGCACACTACATAGGTGAAATCACAATATTTCATATAGTTAGGAATTACTAAACCATAAGGTTAATATTTAGACTCCCTACCATTAATTGATGATCCAAAATTTCTTCTAATGACAAAATCCCATGAGGAAGAAGGTGAAAATAATTACAAAGTGGTTCCTAGATCAAAATTGATTAAGATCAAAACCAAAAATGCAATTGGTCAAAGTATTTCACTAAAACGGTTGGAAGAAGAGGGAGAGAAGGACGAAACCTAACTAAAAATACTCACTAGTGATTGATCATGTAAACAGGACGTCCAAAAGGGAGGTTGGCACTCCAAATTCATTTGGAATATGACCTAAGTTAGAGAGAAGAAAAGATGTATTGGAATGAAATAAAAATTCATCTGCACAACATGTTTAAAACTACAGGTCGGGGAATTACATGAAGAGTAATGCAGTTACATGTACTGTATATCTTTTTAATGGAACACACTGAAAAACCTATCCCCTTGGATTTATTTTATTAAAAACATCCAACATTACATGACCTTATTCCCTTAACAAGGCATGTAAATTCTCAGAAGATAATTTCTTAGCCCATTTCCCTTTTAAAGAAACCAAAACCCCATTAAAGATTATAAACCTACCAAGAAACCATGTTAACACTTAACCCATTTATACCTGAACTCCATTACATTAAACAAGAATACATCCTCAAACATTAGGTAATTTTACCCAAAAAATCTCTCCATATGAATTCGCTTTGGTTTTCTCAAGTTTTCTTGAAACCTAAGACTGTGTTTATTCAAAGGATAGAGATCCACGATGAAAACACAACCAAAATAAAAGTAAATGAAAAACATAGAGAGAGACATACCTGAAAAAAGACACGATCTCACAACCTACCCACCTTATAAAAGCTCATACTCGATCCACTCCAAGCATCATTGTGGGGTCTCAGCGAACAAGTCTGGCCAATGTGTTCATTTATTATACACCCTCTCCAAGGTGTCCTCATAAACTCATCCATGCTTCCATTACACTTGAACCAATGGTATAGTCCAACCCTAAAGATATTTCTCACTACGTTCCACAACCCATTTTAGATTATACTCAAAGGACGCATTAGCACAAATATCGATGTCTGTTATGTATATCATATGGGATGGTTCTGGATGATATATCTATTGTTGGGACATGTGGAACACATCATTTACAACACCATAATACTATGGATGTTCTAAATAATATGCCACTGGACTGACCCTTACCACTATCTCAAACGACCTGAAAAACCTGGGTGCTTCCTTTCCCAATTTCCTGACATGAAATTTCCTAAACCTAGGTGAGACTTGAAGGAAAACCCGATGACAATACTTGAATTCTATAGGTCATCTCCAATGGCCAGCATATGATTTTTTCTCTCTCTTCATGGTCACCATCGACTTTCTAATCAACTAAACCTATTCATATGTCTCTTTCACGACAGTAGGCCCAGCAAGTGACGACTCACCTACCTTCAGCTAAATAAGAGGTGAATAACACATATTTCCATACAAGGCCTCAAAAGGTTTCATTTGGATTTATTTTTGAAGGCTATTATTATTTAAAAACTACATGAGTGCCATATATTTCTCCCATGAACCAAAAAAATCCAAAACATAGGCTCGTAACATATCCTCTAAAACCTGAATAGTCCACTCAAATTGACCATCAGTCTATGGATGATTGGCTATTCTCAAAAGAACCCATGATCCTAGATCTTCTAAAGACTCTACTAGAAACATGATGTGAAATGAGTATCTCTATCTGAAATGATACTCCTTGGAACACCATGTAATTGAACCACCTCATGCACATAAAGACTACATAGATTATCAACTCTAAAGGTTTCCCTAATAATAAATAAGTGAGCTAACTTAGTCAGTCGATCCACAAAAACCCATACAACTTCATTCTTATGGGTTTTCCTAGGTAATTCTATCACAAAATACATTGTGACATCATCCCATTTCACTCAAGAATGGGAAAAGGCTAAAAAATCCTAGCTGACCTCTGATGCTCGACTTTCAACTGATGAGAAGTGAAACATCTAGCCATCAATATTTCCATGTCTTTCTTAATCAATGACCACCAGAACTGTCTACATAGATCAAGATACATATTTGTTAAACTAGGATGCATGAAATATCTATAATCATGGAACTCCCTCTTCATCTCCTCATGTAATCTCGTAAGAACCCATATTAGGCCACATTTAAGAAGAGAATTTCCAATGTTGAGAGACTATCTTATTAGTGTCTCCCACCATATAATTTATCTCTTAGAATTGAGCCCTCAAGATCAAGAAATTGGTCTATCTTAATCTAGTCTAAAATCATAGGTATAATAGATGTCAAATTCATATCTAACCATACCTGAAACTCTTGAACATACAGATGCATGTCTGTAAAAAGGGCCATTATCCACCACTCATCAGAAAACTCCCATACTAACTTTATTTGTTTTTTCTGGCTCAAATCATCTTCAATGGAGTTTCCATTTCCTAGTGCTTAATATAATAAAAAGTCAAAATACTATAGATACTTATCCAACCTCGTTTGTCAAAGATTCATGTCTCATTGAGAAAAGATGTACCTGAGTCTCTTGTGGTCCATATATACCAAAAACCTATAACCCATGAGATAGTGTCTCCAACATCCCAGAGAATGTACCATTGTTGATAAATCCAGATCGTGAGTAGGGTAATTTCTCTCATGTGTTCTCAACTACATAGATCCATAAACAACCACTCAATCTTATTTCATTATAACTAATCCATGTCTAACTCTGGATGTGTCACAATGAACAATATATACTTTACATGGTACAGGTAAGGTGATGATTGGTTATATGGTCAACCTACCTTTTAGCTCTTGAAAATCTCTCTCACAAGTATCAGACCAAAAAAAATGTCACCCCTTTCTTGGTTAGCCCAAACATTGGTGTAGCTAAATGGGATAAATCTTGGATAAAGCGCTGATAATAACCAACTAATCCCATAAAGATCAGAATCTTCACGATGTTCTTAGGTTGTTCCCAATATACAATGAATGTAACTTTCTATAGGTCCACTAGAACTCCTACCTCTGATATGACGTGGCCCAATAAGTGGACTTTATTAATCCAGATGGTGTATTTTGTTATCCTGGTATAAATCTGATGCATTATCAATGTAATCTAGATGATGTCAAAATGTTTGGAATGATCATCTGCTGATTGGGAGTACACTAAGATATCATTGAAAAAAACCATCACAAACTAGTCAATATAAGAATTAAAGATCTTATTCATTAAGTCTATGAATACCTATATCATGTTAGTCAACCCAAATGAAATCACTACAAATTCATACAAGCCATATCTTCTCGTAAATGATGTTTGAGGTATGTCTGATGGTCTCACCCATAACTAACGGTAAAATATTCTCAAATAAATCTTAGAGAAGACCTTAAAACCTCTCAATTGATCAAAAATACCATAAATGTGGGGAAGAGGATACAGGTTCTTAACTGTCATCTAGTTCAACCTCTGATAATCCACACATAAGCACAAAGACCCATCAGCCTTCTTGGTGAAGAGAACTAGAGAACCCTAAGGAGATGTACTAGTCCATATAAAGCCTTTAGATTAAAGATATTTCAATTGAAATTTTAACTCCTAAATCTTTTCTGGTGAAATTTTCTAAGGTAGGATAGAAAATAGATTTACTCTTTGAACCAAATTCATCGTGAACTTGATCTATCACTTGGGAAGTAAGTTATAGAACTATTCCGGAAAGACTTCCAGAAAATGGTCTACCAATAGAGGAGAATACTCCAATTTCATTCCACTTTTATCTAGATAAATATACACTATTTGTGCCATGAAACAATCTAGTATACACTTAATTGGTCTGGCATGACTAGCCAAAAGATTCCACTCTCCCTGGTGAGAATATTTGTCTCCTTCAGGAGATAAAAATGTAAATGTCCTCCTATAATAGTCGATATGAGACCGGTGTAGAACTAACCAACCCATGTAACACCCCAAAGATTTATAGAAAAATTTAATATTGAATGCATGAAAAATTCAGTCTCTACAAAATACCACTATGTTATAACCTATCTAGTAATCATAATTTTTCCACCTCTGTGATTTGAATTTCGAAAAACTGACATACACAGTTGCGTTCACTAAGATATTTAGAGTCTGATAAGACAAACTGAATTTTTGGTGAATAGTAACACACCCTTATGAATAGTAATATCACCATTATGAATAGTAAATCATATTATTATTTTATTGTCTTATGGTTATAAGATAATGAGATCTTGATTAATTTTTCATGGTGATATAAAACGAATTATAGTTTTAAAATTGTTATTTTTTGAATAAATTATGATTTTATTTAAAAATTAAATTAATCATATTTAGAAAATTATTTTCAAAAAATTATGTTCATTTTTGAATTATACATGTCAAGAAATGGTTTGGGTGAATTTTTGTGATTTTTCTGAAATACTCAAATTTTTTATGAATAGTAAAATACAGTAACATATTATCAGTTAAATTCACTATTACATGAATAATAGATGATTTAATCACACTTGGTTCAAATTCACATGTACTTATTACTATTATGGGTCACAGGAATCAACAATATTGGTTTATTGAGCGAAATAATAAAAAAATGAATCAGATATTCAAAAATCACCCCTCTCCTCCACTATAACCCCCCTCACTCCCTCTTCTCTTCACTTCTCTCAAGCCTTGAGTATTATATAAATTCTTCTCAAATCTCCTCCCAAGATCCTAATCCATGTCCATATTCCCTTGGTCTCATAAAAATACCAACAAATCTCCCCTAAAGAGGCTCTCAATGAAGATAACTTCAAGAGGTAAATTCCTCTTTTCATTTCATTTATTTTGAGTGCCTTTATTTTCATTTTCATTCCTCACCTCCTTTCATTCAAATGTCATGATAAATATAGTATGTTACATGTACTATAATTTTGTTATGATAATGGAATAATTTATCATCATATCTCTTTTACCCATCTTTTATTCTATAAATGAAAACACCATCCGAGATGTGTTAATTTATCACATTCAAGGACAACGAGTTTTCAATTTATATTACCATATTCAATTCTGGTCATGAAACCATTTTTATGGTTGAAACTAACTATAATATATATATTATAACTTATTTAAGGTTTTGGTATCTTTTTTTACACATGATATTAATTTATAAATCAGAATGAATTCATTGTGATCAAAACCGCCTATTAACCCAAACAATTATCATTAAAGTTTTATATAATGATTCATATTCAATCCCAATACCAAAATGAATTTTATAAACATGTAATATTCTGGTTGTTAAAAATAATATATAAATTATATTATGGACATCCATTCTTATCTTACATGTTTATCCTTACATATATATAAGTAAACCGGTCATGAACACCAAGGAAGAAAACAATCCCAAACAATAAAATTAAACCTCTTAAACCCATCAAGAAGGCCATAAATTAACATAATAAGGTTATAATAAATCAATTAAATAAATAATATGTTATTTAAATATTAATTATTGAGTTAAATTTGGTTATCCAGGACATAAAGATCAAGTGAAGAACTCCAATAGACTTAAGGTAAGGGCTCTCTACTCGAACCTCCATTTTCATTCAGGTTACTCTTATTATCTACTTACCTCAATTGAATTATTATTTATTAATATTTAATCAAAACAAATTTTATTTTAATGTTCTATATATGTGTACCAACTAGAATCCTTCTTTAATTTATGAGGAGTTATATGCTTTAAAAGGATCTTCCCAAAATTCTTCCTGAAATACAAGCCCGATTCAAGGGAATTTCTCAAATTCTAACCTATTTTCAAGGGAAATCTATAATATATTTTTTGAAAACTTTATCATTATAAAATCACTCATTTTATTATTAAAATAATATCTTACATCACTATTGGTTTTATTCAAATATTATTTCCATAAGAACTCTTCTTTTCATAATAAAAGATTATTTGTCTCAAGAATTACTCAATGAATTTATAGAATTATTTTCATCTATTTCAAAACTCATGTTCATTATTATGTATTATTGGGATTAATATTTTATGATATCATCTAGAATATTTAATTTAATGTTTTATGATTAGTTTGACTATGGATGTTCTATCTTAAAACCATTCACCAATTTAATTAGAATGGTTATTGTTTATGCTTAATGTTTGGGGAAATATATTTACATTTCATATGTTAGTTTCAATATGAATCTATATGTTTTTTTATCATCATTCATATAAGGAATTAATTTTACTTATTAAGTTATGGGTGGGCCATGCTATAACCCCTCGATGTAACAGTCGGTCTCATAAGACAAATTACGGTCTTGGCACGAGGCCTTACCAAAATGGTTATTTATGGTCTTGGCATGAGGCCTTGACGGTAAGGTTATGATGCCTAACATTGTGAATTCACTTGTTATGGAAATAGTAATTGAGCTTTCATGAGGTTTTTAGACTAGTATAATAACCATGATTATGATTTATTATGACATTATTTATTCTTCTCTTATTCATGTCATAATGTGTTCAAGTTTATTTTTAAAGGCATGTGTTTTTAGTTATTCACCTTTCATAATGTTTATGTTTATGATATCTTTCACTGTATTAATTACCCTTACTAAGAATTTGATCTCACCCCTTTCTTATGTTTCATTTTACCAAGACATGAAGAGGTATATTATAAATGAAATGTAGGGATAACCTAGGGGTTATGGTTGTTGTCATGGGGAATTATATATTTTATTTCTTTTCAAGCTATAATTTTGAACTTATATATGTATATATTTTTCTAAAACTTCTAAAATATTCATTACTTTAGTATATGAATTTATTGTAATCATGCTAATGTAATGAATTAAGGCATCGACTCTAAGAAACTAGGGTTGGGTCATTACAGTTGGTATTAGAGGAAGTTTAGTAGAAAACTTGGAAACTAGATTTAGAAAACATTTTTTGGGGAACAATACCCTAAGATAGACTTTGAAGAAAAACATATAATAATGTCCTGGAATTTTGGTAAGGAATAGATTATGTGGATATTTCTAGAAAATACATCATCGTCTGGATACTACAAGTGGACGTAGTTCTTTCATAGATATACCTAGGATTAACAACTCTCACAATTAGTTTTAGGCTTGACCCAGGGTATCATGATACACGAAAACAGGACTTACTATGCACCTGGTTTGACACTCTCAAGGAATATGCATAAGATCATCCACATTTTATTTATAAGATATTGTGAAGGATTTAAATGTAATTTTTTCCTCAAAGAAACCATGTTTATGATTATGAGATTAGCTATGTATAAGATTTTAATTTATGCTTAGTATTTTTCTACATTGAGATTATAAATTATGATTCATAACCAATTTTAGTGTAAGACATTATTTAGAAATGGAGCCTAGTGGAAGGAATTAAAAATGAATGAATTCATGTGTATCATGTATGGATTTCACTTCGATGAAAGATAATAATGTTGGATCTGGTACTGCGACTGGTGTTTAGAAACTTATAACTATAATGGGATAGTTGGATCAGGTTATGAACAATAACCTTACCTGTATGGAGTTTCTGGATTCACAATTTGGAGGAGCTAGGTTATACTACTTTATTGGACAAAAACCTCCATCATTTAATGGGACTACAAAACCATTTGTAGTAGAGCAGTTGATAAGTTCATTTGGGAAGATATTTCTCACTTCGATAAGTAACAAAAGAGAGAAGGTTGTCATTATGGTTTATCATCTATTGGGAGATGTTGACTAGTTGTGGTCTTTAATTCAAAACAAAAAGGTGGAGTAAGAAATAGAATAAATTTAATGGAGGGATTTTAAGTAAATATTCTTAGAAAAATAATCCCCTCATGAACAGTTAGTAGATATGGAAGGCAGTTTCTAAATATGAGGTAAAAATAGGATGATAATGTTAAAAAGTATGAAGATAACTTCACAAGGTTAACAATACATGCCACATACTACATACATAAACCAAGGATCAATTTTTATCAATTATTTTATGGTTTAAAACCATTCCTTCGAATGGATCTAGTCTCCCAATGTTACTCATCATATGAAGATATAGTCTCAGGTGCTATCAACATTGAAAATAAATTATCTAAGTCTTATTATTTTAATAGAAAGAAATAGAAGGAGAGGGATGCTAAAAACTCTGAAAAAGGTAATATGGAAATGAGGAATAAGGGAATATTTGACCTTCCACCCTGTGATTATTATGGGAAGAGACACCCTGGAACATACTTAAAGGGTACAAGTTTTTGTTATAAGTTTGCATAAAAATGACACCTATCCTAATATTTTAAGGGGAAGAAAGAAGCTACCAAGGTTCAATGATAAAATTGAAATGAGATGGGAAGTTATGAAAATTATTGTCCTAGGTTTCAAGGATAAGTTCCCCAAAGAAGGCCAAGGGAGGAAGGCCAAGCTTATGCGATTACAATTGCTGATATTGAAGTTCCTAATGATATGGTGGAAGGTAATTTAATTATTTCATCAAACTTATCCAATGATTTATTTGATTCTGGATCATCGAATCATTTCATATATTCCCAGTTTTCCAGGAAAATTAGATATTTCTAATTTTATTTAAAAAGAGAGTTGTCACTAAGTACTTCTAAGGGAAGTATCATTGCAACAAAGATGTGTTAGGCAGTCCCCAATATGGAATATAAACATAATTTATCTACTTATTTTATTATCATACCCCTTATTGACATTGATATAATACTTGTTATGGATTGTCTTTCAAATTATGACGAAAAAATATATTTCAAGAATAATCAAGTTACAATTTTTGATGATGATGTAAAATTATTTATCTTCAAAGTAGAAATGTCACCATCTAATTCTTATCTAGATCCAACCCTAGTAGATCTACGGAATGCAATTATTGGTGACGATGACAACTCAATATCTATGAGTGAGGAAAGGAATATTCAAATTGAGAATGTAACTATTGTGAAAGAATATATTGATGTTTTTTTGAAGGATTTACTTGAACATCCTCTAGAGTGGGAATTTGATTTCATTGTTGATTTAATTATTTATTCAAGGCCTATATGAAAGACTCCTTATAGAATGGTCACTGAGGAATTAGTAGAACTAAAGAATATACTATAGGAATTGAGTGATAAAGTATTTATTCTCGATAGTTTCTCTCAATCTGGAGCCCCTATTATTTTCGTTAAGAAGAAAGATGGATCTAGGAGGTTTTTTAGTGACTACAGGGAGATCAATGCTAGAAAAATAAAGAAAAAGTATCTCCTACCTCACATTGATGATTTATTTGATCAAATTCATGGAGAAAAATATTTTTTGAAGTTTTAGCTTCGGTATGGATATCATCAGTTGCGAGTGAGGAAACAATATATTCCAAAGACAAAAATTTGAACCAAGTATGGGCATTACAAGTTTACAATAATCCCTTTTGGACTGATTATTGAACCATATGTTTTTATGGATCTAATGAATAGAGGTTTCAAGGAATATATTGATGACTTTGTGGTGTTATTTATTGATGATATCTTAGTATACTTTAAAATCTATGCAGATCATGAAAATCACTTAGGCACTATTATGAATACTTTTAGAAGAAATGAATTATATGGGATGTTTAGAAAGTGTGAATTTTGGCTTCAATCAGTTTCCTTTCATAGAAACATTGTTTATATGTATGGATTATCTTTTGATCCTATGAAGACAAAGGCTATTCAAGAATTACCTACTCAAACGTACATAACCGAGGTAAGCAGTTTTATTGGTTTAATAGGTTATTATCAGTGTTTTGTTCAGAACTTCACCCATCTAGCCAACCCAGTGACCAATCTTACACGTAAATGGGTTAGGTTCATATGGAAAAAACAATTTTCATATTTTTTATAAGAATTAAAGAGTATACTAGTGAATACTATGATCATGACTGTACCGTTATGGAATGGTGTATTTGTGATCTATAGTGATGCATTAAATAAAGGACTTATACGTTTCCTTATGCAGAATGATAAAATTATTTCTTACGTATAAATTATGATAAAAATTCATGAACAAAACTATCCAACTCATGATCTTATGTTAATAGCTATAATATTTTCTTTGAAGATATGGAGACACTATCTCTGTGGAGAAAGGTGTGAGATATATACGAATAGCAAGAGTTTGAAACATATCTTCTCATTGAAAGAACTCATCATGAGGCTAAGGAGATGGATCAAAATACTAAAGGATTATGATTGTTCAATACACTACCACCCATGGAAGGAAAATAAGGTGTGAGATTCATTAAGAAGGAAGGACCATGGAGCCCTAAAAAAGGAGGATTGAAAGGGGTCATGTGATTATGGATATAGAATAGATGGATGTGATAATTATCAAAGAAGGTGAAACATCATTACTTTTTCAATTGGTTTCTCAAAAGTCATTATTAGAAAGAATTAAACTCCCTTATCCTGATGATGATAACCTTCAAAATAAAATTAATGCTGTAAAAGATGAGAAGCTGGCTGACTTTGTGTGTGAAGATGAAATTTTTAAATTTGAGAAGAGGCTATGTGTTCCATCTATACCTGAGACGAAAATGGAGTTATTGGATTATGGACATATCATGAATTTTTCAATACACCATGGTAGTACTAAAATGTATAGAGATTTGAAAGAACATTTCTGGTCGGACAACACGAGCACGAAATTTCTGATTACGTATCAAGATGTTTACTCTGTCAATATGTGAATGCTGAAAGACAACATCTTAGAGGATTCATGAAACCTCTATCTATTCTTACATGGAAATGGGATGAAATAACCATGGATTTTTTCATTAGATTATCCAAAACTCTAACAAATTATGATGCAATATGAGTAATTGTGGATAGACTTACCAAATTTACACATTTCCTCGCTATAAGGAAGGATTTTCGACTAGAGCGCATTGTAAAACTCTATATAAATGATGTTTTGAGACTTCATGGAGAACCTATTTCAATAGTGTCTTATCAAAATCCTTAATTTACATCAAAATTATTGAAAATTATTCATAAATATTTGACTATTGGGCTTGTTTTGAGTACTACTTATCACCCTCAAACTGATGGTCAATCAGAAAGGATGATACAAACTTTGTAAGACATGTTGAGATCATGCTCACTTGATTTTCAAGGTTTGTGAGATTAGTATTTACCTTTGGTGGATTTTTCCGACAATAATAGTTTCCATTCAAGTATTCAAATAGAACCATATGAATCATTGTATGGAAAGAGATGTTGTACACCAACATGTTGGGATGAAGTCGGTGAAAGGGAGATTGTGGGCCCATAGCCTGTGGAGGAAACAACAGTGAATGTAAAGACTATTTAAATCCCTATCAAAGCATCTCAACGTAGTCAAAAGAGCTATATTGATAATCAAAAAAAATGATTTGGAATATGAAGTTGGAGATCATGTTTTCTTAAAAGTATTTCCGTGGAATGGTGTTAAAAGATTTGGGAAGAAAGGGAAACTGATCCCTAAGAACATTGCCCCTTTTGAAATTCTAGAGAGAGTTGGAGATATGGATTATCATTCAAAAATGACTCCTAGCCTCTCTAAAATATACAATTTGTTCCATGTCTCATTGTTGAGAATGTACATGCCAGACCCAATGCATGTCCTCACTTATGATGGTATTAAATTGGAACATGACTTATCTTTCTGTGAAGACCCTATCAAGATTCTAAACACTAAGGAACAAGTGTTGAGGAATTAGAAGACATAAATGGTAAAGTTAATTTGTAAAAATCATAGAATTAATGAATCAACATGGGATCTTGAAGAGATTATGATGACTAACTACCTAAATCTTTTTGCCATGTAACATTCTGGTAATTTAAAGGATGAAATTTTTGTGGGGGGGGGGGGGGAGAATGTGACACCCCAAGGATATATAAATAAATTTAACATTGAATTCATGAAACACTAAGTCTCTAAAAAACACCACTAGGATATAACCTATCCAGTAAAAATAATTTTTCTGCCACTATGATTTGAATTTCAAAAATATAACATACACGGTTGCGTTCGGTAAGATATTTAATGTTTGATAAGATAAAATTAATTTTTGGCAAATAGAAACATACCCTTATGAATAGAAATAATAATAGTAATATGAACCTTATGAATAATGAATATTATTATTATTTTATTGTCTTAAGGTTATAAGATAATGAGATCTAGATTAATTTTTCAAGGTGATATAAAATGAATTTCAGTTTTAAAATTGTTATTTTTTGAATAAATTATGATTTTATTTAAAAATTAAATTAATAATATATAGAAAATTACTGGCATAAAATAGAGTTCATTTTTAATTTCTAAATGTCAAAAAATTGTTTGGGTGATTTTTTTGGATTTTTTTGAAATACTCAAATTTTTTTATGAATAGTAAAATATTGTAATTTACCGTATATATACATTATCAGTTAAATTCAAAATTCATAGAATCATGGGTGATGTAATTACAAATTCTTACAACTCAAATTCACTTATTACTAATATGGGTCACATGAGTCAACACTATTGGTTTTCTTGTGGGAAATAATAAAATAATGAATAAGATATTCAAAAATCACCCCTCTCCTCACTATAACCCCCCCCCCCCCTCACTCCCTCTCCTCTTCACTCCTCTCAAGAATTGTGCATTGTCTAAATTCTGATAAACTATCCTCTAAATATCCTCCCCCACATCCATAATCCCTTGGTCTCGTAAAAATACCAAAACCTCTCCCTTAAAGAGGCTATCAAAGAAGATAACTTCAAGAGGTAAATTTCTCTTTTCATTTCTTTTATTTCAAGTCCCTTTTTTTCTTTTTCATTCCACTCCTCCTATCATCCAAATGTGATAATAACTCCATTAAATTAAATTAAATTAAATTTTGTTCTGATAATATAATAATTCATCATCATATCTTATTTACCCTTCTTTTATACTATAAATGAAAACACCATCCAAGATATGTAAATTTATCACATTCAAGGACGACTGATTTTCAATTTTTATTACCTTATTAAATCCTGGTCATGAAACCATTTTCATGGTTTAAAAATACTATAATAAATGTATTATAACTTATTTAAGTTTCTAGAATCTTTTTTTTCACATGATTTTAATCAATAAATCAAAATGAGTTCGTTGTGATCAAAAACCACCAATTAACCAAAACGATTATCATTAAAGTTTTATATAATGATTCATATTCAATCCCAATAAAAAAATTAATTTTATAACCATGTAATATTATTTATGTAAAACACTAAATTAAAACTTCTATTTTGGACAACCATTCTAATATATCTTGTTTATCCTTACATGTTTATTAGTAAACTGATCCTGAACACCATGGAAGAAAACGCTCCCAAATAATAAAATTGGACCTCTTAAACCCATCAAGAAGGCCATGATTGAACTTAATATTCATATAATAAATCAATTAAATAAAAAATATGTTATTTAAATATTAATTAATGAATTTAACTTGGTTATCCATGACACTAATATCCGGTGAATAACACCATCAAACATAAGGTAATGGTTTTCTACCCGAACCTCCATTTTCATTCAGGTTGCTATTATTCTATACTTAACTAAATTAAATTATTATTTATTAATATGTACTACTCATAAATTCTATGTTAATGTTCTATATATGTGTACCAACTAGAATCCTACTTTAATTTATGGGGAGTTATATGTTTTAAAAGTACAGTTCAAAAATTATTCCTGAAATACAAACCCGATTTAAGGAAATTTCTCTAATTCATACCTATTTTCAAGGCCAATAAATTATCTATTTTTAGAAAAATAATGTTTCTAAATTAAATAATTTGATTATGAAAATAATATCTCACTTAACTACAAGTTTTATAAAAATATATTTTTCAAAATAACTCTTTTTTTTTCAAAGTAAAAGAGTATTTATCTCAAGAATTACTCTATAAATTTATAAGAGTATCTTCATCTGTTTAAACACTCTTATTGATTGATTTTTATTATTCAGATTAATCTATTATGATATCATATACCATATTAAATTTAATTTTATATGATTAGTTTGACTGTGTCTGTTCTTTCTCAAAACCATTCACCAATTTACTCTGAATGGTTAGTGTTTATACTTAATGTTCATGGAATGTTATTTACATTTCATATGTTAGTTTAAATATTAATGTATATGTTGTTTATGTTTATTCCCATTCATATGAGGAATGAATTGAAATCAATAAGTGATGGGTGGGTCCCACTATATCCCCTCAAAGTATTGGTAGGAATCATGTGACAAACTACGATCTTGGCACGAGGCATTGACAAAATCGTTATTTATGGTCTTGGCACGAGGCCTCGACGGTATGGTTATGATAGCCGACATTATGCATTACCTCATTATAAAACTAGTAATTGAAAGTTAATTAGTTTATTCAACTAGTATAATACCCATGATTATGCTTTATTATGGCATTATTTATTAACCTCTTATTCATGCCATAATGTGTTCAAGTTTATTTTTAAATGCATGTGTTTTTAGTTATTCACTATGCTTAATGTTTATGTTTATGATATCCTCCAATTTATTTCTTACCCTCACTAAGAATTTGAGCTGGACCCTTTCTTATATTTTCTTTTCCTAGTAGATTAAGAGGTATATTATTAATGACATGTAGGGATAACCTAGGGGTTATGGTTGTTGTCAAAAAAAATTCTATATTGTATTTATTTTCAATTTGTAATGTTGAACTTATGTGTGTATCTATTTTTCCAAAGATACTAAACTATTCATTACATTAGGATATAACTTTATTTTAATCATTACAATGTAATGAATTAAGGAACCGACTTTGGGAAACTGGGGTCAGGTCTTTACAATCTATACCAAGAATCAAGTCAAATTCTACCATTTACAGCATTAACTATTCCCAAAGGAAACAGTAACCACCAATATCTAAGGAACATGCCTTATAACATTTTATATTCTCTGATTGTAGTAAAAATGGCATGTCCATGGTTAAAACACCATCCAATAATTCCACATCCAAACCCAAACCATTCGAAAAAAGAGTAGAGAGAAAAGAATGTGATGCTTCTGGATCAAACAACACACAAGCTAAGGTAGATGATGTAAGAATCAGACCTCTAACAGTATATGATCCTCCATCCCCGATATATTGAGTTGTCTATATTATGTGAAAATGACTTGTCCTCCTACCATTGGATCTAGCCTAATTATCCTTATCTATTTCCCTTTTCTAGTACCTACTGCTCATGCACTAGGGTGCCTCATCCCTTACATCAACATAAATGGAAAATAGAAATACAACTACCAGACTTTTAAGGCGTAGCTAATCCTCTTCCCGAATCAGGTCACTATTTAGATCCACTGTCACTAGTATGATATGGGATGTTTTCACTTATCCTCTAAAGATGACCCAATCCACCACATATGCGACACTCAACTGTGGGGAAAGGAAACTAGAGGTTCTTGTAGCCAAACTTTCTACACTGATATCACTAGAATAGACCAAAATCTTGAGATGCATTTCCACTACCCTGGATTCTCTAACCACTACTACCTTGGTAGAAACTGTTATAGCGATGCTTCTTTCCACTCGAAGAAGATCTCTCAGATCAACTTATTGAAACACCATAGCTGCTGCTTGGGGCCTCTCTCAGATTCCTTTCCAATACGAGTTCCGAGTTCATCATTTTATCAAATATTCCATATAAAAATTGTTTACCTATGACTTTATCTCATAGAAAAGACCATCTTGAAAATTCCTCTACCTGGAGATCTCATCAGTTTCCAAATATGGTGCAAAATGCTATAGGTTGGTGAAATGTCTTGTATAATACAACACTGACATTCCCTCCTACATCATATGCATGAACTCATGAGGTTTTTCATCACTAAATATCTCATGATAGAAATGGATCAGGAACTTCATCTATAAGTACTTCCAAGATATCTCATCCTTCTACCCATATTCCTACAGAATATCCCACCAATACTTGGTAGGTCTATAAATCATATAAGTAGTAAGCTTCACCCTTCTATCCGAGGGTGTTTCAAGATGCTTGAATATTGTATGGGTGGACTCGATCCCTGTGTTCCCCATTCCCCATTAAACATTAGTGGATTATTTATTTGAAACTCTCTTGCTAGCTCAGACATCTATGGAATTATAAGAAATTTCTCCCTTTCCATGGATCATGTGACCCTCAGGAAGCTGTCATGAAGCTGAACATCCATATGATTCTTTTGAACTAACAGAAGCTCCAATTTAGCTATGTTTTGATCATTCTAATTTCCAATCTCCTAATTCTCAAGTCAAACACAACGAGGAGTCATTTTCTCTACAAGAAAAATGAACACCTTGGAGAGCTAGATAATAACATGGTAAACCTCAATAGGTGACTACAATAGAGAACTATTGACTCTTGGTATCTCTGAACATGAATTTAATGTGTTTTATCCTGACACATCAACTCATTTCATTTATCTAGTGATGTAGATATCTCATATCATAGGTCAATAGTAAAGTAAATATCACATTCAAAAAAAGATATGGTCATATAATGAAAAATTCATGTCAATATATCTCTATGTGCCTATTATAATGCATGTATTATCATATCGCTCTATACCGGGCCATGAGTAAAAATATAAAGAAATAGTAACATCATAAAAGAATAACCTCACACAACATGTGAATCACCCATGGTGAAATAACATTAACTGTAACAATCCCACAAAACAAACAACAATACCATCCCTGGGTACTCAAATTTCCCTGTGTACATGGGTTAGCTACTCCCATGCAGAAACTCATTACCAAGTCCCAAAACATCCTAGTCCCCTTTCTACCTTTCCCAAATAGTAAAGCAGAAGAAAATAAAACCTGATCCTATGACAAAAATTTGTTACATCCCATTATTTTCCACTCTCTCACATGGACAAAAAATATTGGTTACAAGACCTCAAGTGTGCCTCTCTGTAAGCTAGAGGTTGTCGACTACCAGCGAGGGTATAAAAAGTATAGTGGGGAGACTATACACCCTAGAATGAAGTGTCATAGAAGTTTAAATTAACCATATAAACAAAATAAAATCAAAGTATTGACATAGTTTAATACAACAATAAGATCCAATTTAATTATCCAATAAATAAAAGGAATAATGCAATGATGTGATGGAATGTAACTAAATTTCACGCTAGAAACCATAAAAATAAAAGACTATAAGACTCAAACATGTACTCAAAAGTCCCTAGTCCTGAAACGCAGGTCGGCCTCATCTCCAAACTCCAACCCATCAAGTTATAAAATAATCAATTACAAGGTCCTTTTCCCTTGTCTAAACCTGCATCCATGTAATCTACTCGGGTACCAAATGATGACCTGAATACGGTGTGAGTAAATCTTAGAAGGTTGAAACAATAATGTATACACCAACCAGTTTGATAAAAAGTGTATGAAATAAATAAATAAAGTAGAAAATTAATTAATTCAACGATTAATAAAATACAACAAGCACCTGCTTTGGCTCGGTGCTAGAATATCTCTGATCATGTCTTACAACCATGCCAACCACAAAAATATAACCATGCTGGAATATCTCTGGGCATGTCTTATGACCATGCCAACCACAAACATATAACCATGGTATAGTCACCACAATCTGGGTCAAATCCCTATAAGAACTACATAATCTGAGTTAAATCCCTATAATAATTACATCATGGGACTGGGCATAGCCCACTCTCTATAATCATTACAACACGAGACTGGGATGATCCCACTCAATATGTGCATTACCACATATAAGTGTGAAAGTACCAGGGTTGAGCCTGATATACAAGCATTTAAGCATGTAAAACAATTCCTATCATACAACATGGATATCACAATATAACAACATATATCTCAATGGTTAATTATACGAATATCTATTTATCCTTCATATACAACTTTAAATTTTAATCACAATTGATTAAAAATTATATCAAAATAATTAAGTCTCAACTTAGGGATTATATATCAAGAAATCACCAAAGGTCATATGTCATGATAAACACACTTTAAACCATTATCCAAATCAATTATATTCATGGTTTTCTCACCTCATGGGAAGCATTAATCTGGGTAAAAATCCAATTGAATCCAAAGGAATCCACGGAATAAAATCATTAAATATTTCTTAGATTTGGGACACACTACATTGGTTCAATCATAATATTTAATATACTTCACATTTATTAAACCATAGGGTTAATATTTAGACCCCCAACCTTTAACTGATTATCCAACACCACTTCCAACGAAAAACACCCATGAGGAAGAAGGTGTGGATGATCACAAAGAGGTTCCTAGATAAAAATTGATCAAGATCAAAACCATCAACATAATCATTCAATGTTTTTCACTACAATGTATGGAAGGAGGGGGAGAAAAGGAAGAAACCTAACAAAAAATACTTAATAGGGATTGATCACATAAAAGGGATGTGTAGAAGGTAGGTTAGCACTCCAAATTCATTTGGAATATTCCCTAGGGTTGAGAGGAGAAGAGTTACAGTGAAAATAAATAAACATTCATCTGAACTCCATGTTTTAAATAAAATGATAGGGAATTGCACGGTGTTTAATGAAGTTACCCGTTGTGTAAATATTTTTAATATAATATTCCAAAACACTTGTCACCTCAGATTTATTTTATTAAAAATAAATGAACATTACATGACGTGTAATCCCATTATATGGCATGAAAATTCTCTACAAATGTGTTTTTAGATCATTTTCCATTTAAACAAACTAAACCCCTTTTTAAAGATTATCAACTTACCAAGAATATCTGTTAACACTTAACCCATTTATATCTGGACTCCATTACTTCAAAAAAGCATAAATCCTAAAAATTTATCTCATTTTCCAAAAAAAGCTCTCCATGTGGATCCACTTTGATTTTCTTATGTTTTCTCGTATCCTAAGACCGTTTTTATTCAAAAGACATATATACACGATGAAAAAAAAACCAAAATAAAAGTTAATTTAAATCTCTAAGATGGGCATACCTATAAAAATAATAGACCCAATAGAATAGATTGTTTAAGACTATATAAAGATCTCTATAACTTAAGGGAATACAAATCTGGCCGATTTTATTTATGTGACTTAGGTATTTTTAATCCTTCATGAATATTCATATATATATATATATATCACTACGTAATAATCCATAAAAATAAACTTGTACCACATCCATCAACTGAATTTCAATTCCTTATGTTTTAGTTAAAGTAATTGGAAATCTAAAAGTAACAACATCCATGATCAGAGAAAATGTTTCATTATAATCTATCTCTAGTCTTTGTGAAAAACATTGTACAACAAGGCATGATCTATATCTCACAATTTCATTCATCTCATTCTAATTTCTTACAAACACCTATTTATATCCAACAAGAATAACATTATTATGTGTTGGAACTATATGTCCAAAAACCATGCATTTAGAAAATGAATATAATTCAACCTGTGTCGCTTCCTTCCATTTTGGTCAATTACCATGATATCTACATTCATAAACAATTTTAGGATCCAACCCATTTTCACTAATGATTTTTTATGAAATCATATATGAAAAAATATAATCAACAACAATAGTATCTCATTTAAAAATATTTCCACATGTTAATGAGATAACATTATTTTATGGTACCAACCACACATTTGGGCTAATTTTATTGAAAACATTCAAGTGTTTTTGTGATTCTAAATTTTTTATTACTCAATAGGGATGTCAAAATTATGTGTTGTTCTTTTATTTCGTAGAACAACATATTTTTCATTGATTTTCTATCCATGATTTTGGAATATATTAGATCCATCAAATTAAATATTCATTTCATGTACTCCAAAAACATGAAATTTTGTGGGAGTATTTTTTGTTGGAATATGTGATTGAGTGATACTATTTGTATCAGTAAAAAAACCAGGAAAAAAATTATTTGTATTATGAAAATTTATAATTTAGTTAAATTCAAGTTCACATAGATATCTGTGTTGATTAAGATATACCAATGTTGGCATGTGCCAACTAATTTCTTCCTTATTAATATCCTTATTACCTTCCTTTACAAGAATTGGAAAAATAAACTCATTGAAAAAATAATCTAAAAACCTCACTATGGAAACATATCATGTTAATGGTTCCATGTACCCAATTATTGAAGGTGAATCAAATACAACATAGATATTAAGACATATTTGGGGTCCCATACTTGTTCTTTTTGGTAGAGAAATTGGTACATAGACATCACATCCAAAAATTCACAAGTGATAAATATTTGGTTGAATATTTAAAACATGTTTTAAAGGAAAAAATGATGATATATGAATGGTCTAAATTTAATCAAAGATGTTGCATGCATAATGGCATGTCCTGCTATAGAATTAAGAAGCATTGAACACATAAGAATTCATCTTGTAGTATGTTAAAATATTCTAATGAAAATTTCTTTAAGATTATTTTGTGTATGTTTATATAAAATATGATGTTCAATGTGAATTCCAATTGAAATAAAAATATCATAAAACGACTTTGAAGAAAATTCTCTTACATTATCATAATGAATAGTTTAAACTGTGTGATCAAGAAAAATAAAACTCAACTTTATAATTTAGGTAAAAAAAATTATCCAAGGAAATTTTGTTGGTAGATAATAAACACACAAGTGATAATATATTTCATGAATCGATTAATACCATGAAATACCAAAAAGGATCACAAGACGGATGGATTGGACCATGAATTTTACCATGTATCCTTTGAGAAAATGTTGGAATCTATACGGATATTTTAGAAAGAGTTTGTTTCGCAATTAACATCCCTTGAGTACAAGGAGTCAAAAAAAAACAGTTTTTAAATATATATTTTGATACTTTATTGAATGAAAATGATCATTAATAATAATGTGACACGTCATAGTTGAATTGGTATGGCTAAAGAGATCATGACTGATAACGAATATTTTATTATCATATTGCATTTGGTGCAAAAAGATTGATTCGACCATCATTATACTTGTAAAATCCAAATGGAAGTCTAAATTTGTTATCCAATTCAGTATTGAAACCTGAATTTTGTGATATAATAATCATATATTAATCATCCATTTCATATTTTGTTTTGATATGATATCCCTTATAACATATATCTTTAAAACTTAGTATATTTGTTCAGGATATTCTAGAGTAAAACACATCATTAATATTTATCTTTGATCCATTAGGAAACATTATTTTCATTCTTCTGGAGCCATCTATTATACTTAAAAAACCTACTACGGTGTTAATATGAATTTCAACTAACTCTAGTTGCAGAAAATATTTATTATGATGAATAATCGTATAGTAGTGAAACTCTATACCAGACACATATCATCATCCATATTATCATTTTTGTTTCATGTAATCTAAAAACACAAGAATAAAAAAAATATTTTTTTAGATAAAGTAAAAAACTTTTACACACTACTCGCCTTCCCAATTACATTATTATCACCCCAATTATCTTTAAGGAAATCAGATATAGAAAGATCAACACCCATAGATGTTTTAAAGTTTGGATCCATATATTCTATTAAATTCACCCCAGAATTTGATAGACTTACTTAAATATTTTTGTTATTTTCTTTAACTAATGCCTCATAAAGATCAAAAATATGTTTTGGAGTATGAATTAGTTGAGTCCAATGACCATTCATTCCATTATGATATCCAATATTATTACAATGTTGATTTTTGTCTTGAACATATTTATTTATTACCCATTTGTTTTCTAATTATTATGATGTTCAAATTTTAGTGGATGATCAACTCCTATCTAGAATTTTTTTCTTTATATGACCCCTTCCTCTACCATGTCCCTGACCATGATTTTGGGAAAATTATGCATTCACATCTAAAAATTTCCCTGAACAGGTTGGAAGATATTTATGATTCTTCATCAACATCTCATTATTTTGTTTAGCCATAAGAAAACAATTAATTAGCTTAGAATATTCTATGAATTGTTGTTCTCAATGGTGTTACTACAAGAGTACATTTGATGTATGAATGGTAAAATATATTTTTAACAAATAATAATTAGAAATTCCCCCAACATAATTTCAATTAGGATCTAATTTTAAAAAGAGTTAAATTATATTCACTTATATATTTAAAATCATAGAGTTGTAAGTTAATCCAATCATACCAAGAGTTTGGATGAATAAAATTCTTTTTGTGTTCATACCTTTATTTTTAATTATTCCAAAAGACTAATGGGTCTTTAAAAGTGAGATTCTCCATTTTCAATTTTTCATCAACATGATGTTGAAGAAAGATAATTGATTTTTCATAATCCTTTTGGGATGGATGATTTCATCCTTAATAATATCTCCAAGATTCATCACATTCAAGTGAATCTATGCATCAAGTACCCATGATAGATAATTTATTTCATAAATTTATAGGGTGACAAACTTGAGTTTCGTGACATATCTAATATAACACCCACATATTTAATGATATTTAAACTATATGTTTTCTTCATTTTGTAGAACTATATCTGTTAATACCATTACATAAATTATATAACAAATAAATTTATTACTTTAAAATATTTTATTAAAATAATATGTTCTAAGAGTTTTTTAATGTCATAATAAATGTTTCATCTAAATAATGTTCCTTATTTGGGATTTCATATTTTTTTATATTAAAAGAATCTATTTAATTATTAGATTTATTATAAAACTAAAGAATCATATTTAAATAATATATTTACAATTTTTAATCAATAAATCAAAATTAGTTAATCTTGAAAATATAAAAAAATATTTTGTAAATTTAGAAATACATTGATAAATAGTAAAATGTGATAAAATTTGTTACAGTATAGTATACATATAAAAATAATAATGTTTTTATTGATTAATTTAGATATGTGATATAAGAATATAATAATTAATTAATTAATTAATTAATATTTTAATAAAAAATATATTTTTGTTATTTACAATAAAAAATTATAAAATTTACAAAAATTATAAATACTTTTTTTGAATGAATTATGAAAATTAATATAAATATTTATGAAATGAATTAATGAAATATATAAATAACTAATAATTATTATTAAGATTAATTCCATCCATAAAAATTATATTTTATAAAATTTGATTTTCTAATGATTTTTTATATTTTAAAAATCAAATTATATGATTAATCCTAAAAAAATTTAAAAGAATAATACTACAAAGCTTTATAAATAATGGTTTGAGTCTCATTTACAAAAATATTCCTTAGAGGAAAAAATTTCTCTCAATTTTTTTCCTTAAAAACTCTTCAATGTTTTCTCTTTATATTCTCAAGGATTTGAAAAAATCATTTCCCATCCCTTCTAATTTATTCAAGTAGGAATTATTGAAGATCAATGAAAGTATAAGTGTTGTTTTCTAATAATTAAATTAACATCTTTTTTCTACTCCAGTAAGGTAATCAATCTTTAGAACATCTAATAAGACCAATAATATGGATTAATTATTACTCTTTCAATATTTTAAAAAGAAAAAATAAAAATAATGACTTTATGGCTCACAAATTTTATTTTTATTTTATTTTATTTTATTTTTTCTTTTATGTATAAACCTGTAGCACCTCCGATTTCTGGTATGTACCCACGTTTCAATGATTTTTAAGTATTTAAAGTGGTTGGGGAAGTTTGGGAGAGTTTGGGGAGATTTTAAAGTGTTTTCATCGATTTTATACAGGTGCACAAGTGGTGTACGGTTTTTAGAAACCATGAAACATATATGGAAACTGTGCATAGTGAAACATGGGTCAAAGTGAAGGCGCACGAGCTGTTCATGGTTTTTCCAAACCATGTGGAGGAATTATAGAAACCGTGTACTTTGAAATTTGGATTTGGTCATTTTGAGGGAGTGACATCAGAAAAGTTGGACCACCGTTTGTAGACCGTGTGAGACGACCATGCGAGGGATGTCTTTAAGGTAGTGGCTAACACAAATTTAAAAACATTTATGCCTAACCGTGTGACTAAACCACGAGCTTGTCAAATATAGATCCTTTGATTTTGGATCTAACTTGATTTAGCTCTAACTGTCTCTTTTTTACCCCAAAATAGCTCTGACTCAATATTTCTCTCTCTCAAAGGTTAAGGAAGGTTCTTCCATTAATTTAGAGGTGATATAAAGTATTCCCTTGGTGATTAGAAGCAGATTTCTCATGGTAAGTCATCATTCTTGATCATTATTGATGTTTTTCTTAGATCTACTTCAACCTCCATATTTTATTCTTAGATCTCCACCCACTATATGTAGATCTATGTTTTTTTATGCTAAATATGTCTATATTTGTCCTTATTAATGATATGGGAGGAGATCTATGGTAGGTTCATGGAGATTCAACCCATTTTTGTGACATTTTTCATGTCGTTTATCATTTTCACCAAAACACTTGAGGTAGGTGGATCCACTCTCGAATCATCTTACTAGAATTGATTGGATTAATTTCTAATTGATTTTACTAATTATAATTGACTGTGAAATCTTTGTGTATGCATGATATAAATCTTCTTTAGTGATTATTTTTGGTTTTTTTAGAAATTGCAGAATTTCGGTGTATTTTTGTGCAAAGATATTTAGTTTCTTGATTTTAAAATAGTGATTTTAAAATATATATTTTATAGATTTTTGAAATGGTTCATTGTAAAAAAAATTCAATAAAAAGGGTGTTTTATTTAAATGACTTTTCCATTTTTATATTGGAATGAGTTTTGGGCATACATGGTGTGTGTGTTCATATTTTCATTTACGGGGATTGGTTGAAATATAAACTTGTGTTCAGTGCCAAAGGTGTAATGAAACATAGGATATAATTACCTTTTGATGAATTGATATATTGAAAAGAGACTTATCATGAGTATGGAACTATAATAAAAATAAATACATGGTTAGTGGTGTGGATATGTAAAATGGAATGGATCTGACAAAGGAAACATGTGAAATGGTTTTAAGGCATTGTTTGGTTGTTTTATTGAAAATATATTTTGATGTAAATTTGGTTGATATAAAACTTGTTTATATTAGGTTATAAACTATTTTAAAAGTTTTTTATATTTGGTTATAAACTATTTAAGAAGTTTTCCTTATTTTTTTATAAACTATTTTAGAAATTTTTTTATATAAATTTCGCTAACTCTTTTATCCTAGTGGCGTGAGTAGGGAAGTCATTGGGGAAAACCTAATGAGTTTTAGTACACACCCCTTCTTTTTAATTTTTCTTCTTTTGCAGATGTCATTTCCCTGGAAATGGGAAAAGTCAAAGTATCACACTTCTTTATCATTACTTCAGGATACTTAGTCTTTTTTATTAAGTTGGAGCATGGAGCTTGTGGAGCTTGGAGTTTTTTGTTTTTCTTGGAGTCTTGTTACCTTGTCTTCCACTGTTTTCTTGGATATTGTAGTCTTTCATCATGACACCTGATTTTAGTATGGTTTTGATAAATCAAATGTAGAGTTTTTTTTCATTTTTATCTTAAATCATATAGTGGTTGTTAGGCTTAAATTACATGGTTAGTTTTTTTATTATAAAAGGTAATATCACCACATATATTAAAGACCTTCGGCATTTATTTCCAAAGTTAGACATCTTTGGGATGTTGGTTATGTCCTAGTAACATCTCACAACCCTCTCAAGAAAATGATAATGATAGTGATGTTACAAATGGTATCATTTTTGTTCATTTCAAAAGACTTTTTGAGATAAATGGTATCGTCTTGTAACTTTCCTTGTAGAACACGTCGGTTCTTTTTTTTAGAGTTGAATTCATTATTTTCTATTCATTTGGTTTGGATCTTAGAAATGGTTATGGTTGTTGGGACTTGAAATATAGATCATAAAAATACATATCTAACCTTTTTATACTGAACTTCAAATTACATGGGAGTTTGGTACATAAGTGTTTAGGAGACACTTATAGGATTTTAAAATCTCATTATCATGGGTTTATCCAATGAGATGAGCATGACATGCACTGCAGAGGAATGAATTCTCACTAAGAGTGTATATCTCATATTTAGTAATGATTTATTTTTTGGTGAAAAAGTATTAATTTTTGAAAAATGTTAATGTTTTTTTAAATGAATGATTTTAAAAAAGAGAATTATTATGTAATTTTTAAAATAGTTTGATTTTAAAAATAAAGTAGATATTTTTCAAGAAAATGGTTGAACGTGGAAGAATTTGATTATATAAAGAAATTTTCTGATAGTTTATGTGGTATAATTTGAAATACTAAGCCATACATTGCCAGAGAGTGAGACTTATAACATTTTTTGTTTGTTTATAAAATGGAACCCGATATGCATCGTAGAAACCAACTAGAAGAAGTTGTGGATATTGTGGTTGCACCTGAGCCATAGGTGAATTAAAAACTGGTTTAGAGTATCGTCCAAGCATTTTAGGATATGGACACAGGAAATTGGAGGGATGATCAAAGACAAATGGGTTACTCTATCTAGTTCCAAATGAAAAATCCATCCATATTCTGTGGTGATTCTAAAATAGAAATAGCAGAGGAATGGCTGAATAGGATGAATCATATATTATATTTCATCTATACACTAGTGGAGCTGCAATTCAAGCAGGTGGCATACATGATTGAGGATATTGCATGCCAGTGGTGGGAACTAGCAGTGTAGTCTAAAGTGGAACAAGGCCTTGGTTGGGAGGAATTTAAATAATTGATTAATAAACAATTCTATCCTCACATGTTCAATATCCATAGAACGATGGACTTGTTTAGACTGATGCAATAAAATCTCTCTATCACTAATCATGCGGCTAAATTCATGAATTTAGTGCACTTTGCACTCAAGGTTGTGGGTAGTGTGTCCTTGATGGAATGTATCTTTAAATTTGGGGCTAAGGTAGAATATTTTCTTGTTGATTTCTATTCTATATATTACTAACAATATAGATATGTTCAATAGAGTGATGGTGGATAAAATTGAAATTTCAGGTGATATGGGAGGAGGAAGTTTGTTGATACCCACAGGAACCTATGGGAACTCTAATGATGGGAGTACACAAAAATGGGGCACCTACTTCTTGGGTGGGAGTGAGAATTATAATTAAACTACTAGATTAGTTAATCTTTATCTTAGACAGAAGAAAAAAGTAGGATGTTTCCAATGTGGTTCATTAGACCACATGAAATGAGAGTCTACATCACCACCAATAGCATGCTGTAATTTCCAAAATATGGGACATCTTAAGTACTATTGTCACGGTGCTCTGATTTCAGGTTCTCGGGACACTTCTTAGGTGTTGCATGCATCATATGCTTCGACGGGGCAAGGGAAACTGAATCAATCTCATTATTAGAATAGAGATATCCAGGGTGATTCTATTTATACCATGACTCTTCCGGAAAGGCAATCTCAGTAGGGCACCAAATAACAATGTGCAGTAATTAATTAATTATATGAAGCTAATCAGGTGATTGTGGATGATCTAGCTGGACCATCTACAATGAGAGGTACAATTATTTTGAATTATAACCTTATACATGTTCTATTTGATAATGGTTCATCACATTATTTTCTTTCTTCTTGTACTATTGATTTTCTAAGTTTGAATCTTTATACGATGCCCTATATGATAAAACTTCGAACTCCTCTTGGTGAAAGAGAATGTTGAGTCTTCCTTTGTAGAGAATGATCTACAACTGTTCATATAGATGAGATGTAATGGGATTTATCTATGTAGAAGTTGAATGTTTATGATCTAATCCTGGTTATGGATTGGCTGACAATATTCAAGGCTCAAATCAACTTTTATAGAAGAACAATTAGTTTTGAGACTAAGAATTGCATCAAACATCTCTTTAAAGGAGAAAAGAACTTGAAAATTGGCGTAAGGGGCTTGTTGGAACCAATAGGGGAACAATACATTACCAGTTGGTGGCTTTGTATTTGGAATTGATGGAATAGATTGAGAATACTAGTTTTATAGCAGTGGTTGATAAGTTTATGGATGCATTTCCTAAAGAATTCATAGTGTTTCCACCCATAAAATAATTGGTGTTTATGATTGATCTCTCTTAAGGGACCAGTCCTATCTCACTCCCATATTATCGAATGACACCAACATAATTAAGGGAACTAAAATTATAGTTTTAAGAGTTACCAAGCAATGGTTTCATTCAACCGATCATGTCTCCATGGGAAGCACCAGTCCTGTTCACGAAGAAAGCTGATGAAACCATTAGGTTGTGCATAAATTATAATAAGATTAACCAAGTAATGATAAATAATCGGTATCACATTCTATGTATTGATGATCTATTCAATCCATTGAGGGGATCTCAGTGGTTCAATAAAATTGACCTTTGATCAGGATATCACCAATTGAGTGGTTGAACGAAGATATTCTGAAGACATATTTCAGATGCAGATATGGCCATTATAAATATATGTTATTGCCTTTTGTTCTTACGAATGACCCAATGGTATTTATGTAATTGATGAATCAGTTATTTTAGAGATACCTTGATTCATTTTTTCTGGTGTTTTTTGATGAAATATTGGTGTATTCAAGGATAAGGGATGAGAATGAGAAACATGGAAACAATTTTGGGAATTTTTAGAGATCATAGTTTTTATTCCAAATTATCAAATTGTGATTTTTGGAAATTAAAGGTATGATTTCTAGTCCATGTAATTCCTAAAAGAGGTGTTTTAGTTGATCGAGATAAGATAGAATTTGTTATCTCTTGGAAACCGTCGAAGAAATTCTTTGAGATACAAATCATCATTATTCCAGCTAGTTATTACTGATGATTTGTTTGTGAGTTTTCATGACTATCCTCAACTATAACAGCATTGAAAAAGATTAATTTTCTATTCCAATGGACTAAAGAAATCCATAATCCTTTTCGAGAGCTAAAAGTTCATCTCACATTAGCACCTATCTTGTTTTCTCCAAAATCAGGACAAGGGTGCGTAGTGTATTATGATGCTTCTAGTTCTTGTCTAGGGTGTGTTCTCATGAAAATATATCATGTTGTGTCTTATGGTTCAAAATAGTTATGATTTCATGAGAATAACTACCCAACACATGATTTTCATCTAGCAATAGTCATCCATGGATTGAATACTTGGTGACATTATCTCATCGTTGAAATATTCATTGTGTTCACCTATCATAAGAGGTTGAAGAACATTTTTGCACTAAGGAATCTAAATATGAGAAAAAGGAGATGGATGGAGTACCTCCAAGTGTTTTAATTTGACTTAATTTATACACTAAGTAAAGGAATATTTATGGTTAATGCATTTAGAAGAAAGTCATATACTCAGTTGAAAAAAGAAGCTTCAGATGAATGACAGTTAATGTCAGTCCTAGATGACATTCTTATGGAATGTGAAGAGCGAGGTGTTGTTTCAGTTTTCTTTTCAGTTTCTATGGTTCCTGATTTGGTAAATATGGTTAGAGAAGCACAGACATGCGATGAATAATGTGTCAGTATGAGTTAAAAACACAATTTTGGGGAGACCATCAATGGATGAAATATATGTGTGATGTCAGTGTTGTGGTTCATAAATAAGATGGTTGTACCAATGGATTTTTAGAGACAACTTCATCATGCTTACCAGTATTCGATATGGGCTGTTTATCCAGGAATACATAACATGTATAAGGCATTGAAGGCATAGTTCTTGTGGAGTGGCATGAAAAGGAATGTTGCAGTGTTTTTTTACGTGCATAACTTTTCAGTAAGTTAAGTCATAACATCAGTGATCAACAATTATGTTTCATTCCTTACCAATTCTAGTGTGTAAATAGGAGTAGAAAACCATAGATTTTATTATAGGCCTCCCAGGAACGGTTCAGAAACATGATTCCATATGAGTGATAGTGGATCATATCAAAAAGTCGACCCACTTCATACCTATTCATGAAACTCATATGGTGGAAGACCTCTCCAAAATATATATCAAATAAGTGGTAAAGAGACATGGTATACCGATTTCGATCATATCAGATAGAGACGGAAGGTTTACATCTCATTTCTGGAAATCCTTATAGAAATCCCTTGAGATTCAGCTAACTGTGATTATGGCATATCATCCTCATACGGATGGAAAATATGAAAGGTCAATAAAAAAATTGGAATAAATTCTACGAGCTTGTGTAATGGATTTTGGTGGCTCATGGGAAGATCATGTTCCATTGGTGGTGTTCTCTTATAATAACAGCTATCATGACTCGATACATATGGACCCCTTTAAATAATAGTATGGGGATCCTTGTCATTAGGAATTTTGTTGGGTGGAAATAACTGAGACATCACTGGTTGGGATGGGCCTTGTCCAATAAACAACAGAGAAGATTTAGTTGATCAGAAAGAATATTTAGATGACATAAAGTTGTCAAAAATCATATTCATATCATCATTGATGACAATTGCTGTTTGTAGTGAGTGACCATGTGTTCTTGAGGATCTCATCAAGAATTGGACATTGACATTTTGGGAACCAAGTAAAGGTATCTCCTCAATACATAGTCCCAATTGAGATAATGGAATGGGTTGGTGAGGTGGAATATCAGTTGGAATTGCCACCATGGTTCTGTGTGATGAATAATGTGTTTCACATATCTCAGTTGAAAAAGTATCTGCTTAATCCTGACCATGTGACCAGATGGGATCATGTTGACCTATAGCTGGATGCTTCTTTGGTATATATTCCAATGTAGAGTGTGGATAGGAATGAAAATATCGTACATTTAAAAAGTATTGTCTTGGTGCGGTTTTTGTGGAAACATGGTCAGATTCAGGAAGATACTTAGGAATGAGAGAAGGAAATGAATGACCAATGGCCGAAACTCATTCAGAGAAAAAATGGTTTCCCACTTTATACAGATGAAAAGTATAATGGTGGGGAAAATTTATCACCCCTTCTTTCTGGTATGTAACTATATCTATATGAATTTTAAGTATATAAAGTGTTTGGGGATGTTTGGGAGACTTTTGGGGATTATAAAGTGTTTTCAAGGCTTTTCTATAGGTGAATGGGTGGTGCACAGTTTGTGGAAAGCATGAAACACATACAAGAAATCATGCATACTGAAACAGGTACAAGATGTAAGGTGCATGGGTTGTGCACAATTTTTCTAAACCGTGAAGATACCTAGTATAAACTGTGCACTTTGAAAGTTAACTCTAGTAATTTTGAGGTAGTGGATTCAGTATGATTGGAGATATCTCTATAGACCATGTGAGTTGACCATTAAAGTGTCATCCTTAAGGTAGTGTCTAATACATAGTTCAAACATGATATGCCAAACTGTGTGAATAAACCGTGTGCGGATCAAAGTTAGATCCTTAAATTGTGGATCTAACTCGTTTTTAGCTATAAGTGACTCTTTTTACCTCAATAAGTCCCTAATTCAATATTTTTCTCTCTCCAAGTTTAGGGAAGGTTTTTCCATAAATCTATAGGTGATCCGAAGTCTTCTCTTGGAGATTAGAATCTGATTTATCATGGTAAGTCATCGTTCTTGAACGTTCTTGATGTTTTATTAGATCTACTTCAACCTTTGTCTTTTTTTCTTAGATCTACACCCATTATAGGTAGATCTAAAATTTTGGATTCCAAATATTTTTATATTTGGACTAATTAATGATAGGGTAGGATATCTAAGGCAGTTTCGTGGTGATTCAAACTATTTTTCTAATTTTTTTCATGCCATTTTTCATTTTCTCCAAAACTCTCAAGATAAGTGGATTCACTATCGACTCCTCTTGCTAGAATTGATTGGATTAGTTTCAAATTGATTTAAATTATTGGAATTGATTGTGAAATCTTGGTGTAATCATGATATAAATCATCTTTAGTGATGATTTATGGTTTTTTGTGAAATTGTGGAATTTTGGTGTACTGTTGTGGAAGACGATTTAGTTTCTTGATTTTAAAATGGTGATTTAAAAATATGTACTTTTTTGTTATTGAAATGGTTTGTTGGAAAAAAAATCAATAAAATGGGTGTTTTATTGAAATAGTTTTGGCATTTTTGTAATGGGCTGATTTTTGGGCATACATGGTGTGTGTGTGTTTATATTTTTATTTAAGGGTCTTGATTGAAATATGACCTTGTGCTTGGTGCCAAAGGTGTAATGGAACATGGGATATAATTACATTATGATGACTTGGTATATCTAAGAGATACCACTCATGATTATGGAACTATCATAATGATATATACATGGTTGGTGGTGTGGATATGTGAAATGGAATGACTATAAAAAAGGAAACTTAGGAAATGGTTGTAAGGCATTATTTGGTTGTTTTCTTGAAAATAGATTTTTTTTGGAAAATTCATTGATATATAACTTGTTTATATTTGTTTATAAAATGTTTTATAATTTCTTTCTATTTTTTTATAAACTTTTTAAGAAATGTTTTATATTTGGTTATAAAATATTTTAGAAATTGTTTTATATAAATTGTTTTATATAAATGGTGCTAACTATTCTATCCTGGTGGTGTGAGTATGGAAGTCATTGGAGAAAACCTTCTGATTTTTAGTACTCACCCCGTATTTTTCACTTTTGTGCTTCTGTAAATGTCATCTACCAGGACATGGGCAAAGGTGAAGTATCACACATCTTTAGCACTACTTTGTTAATACTTAGGCTATTTGATGAAGTTGGAGCATGAAACTTATAGATCATGGAGTATTGTGTTTATCTTAGAGTCTTGTTATCTTTTCTTACACTATTTACTTTATATTTTATTCTTCCACTATGGCACTTTATTTTAGTATTCTTTTTATTAATGAAATGTGGAGTTGTCTCTTATTGTTTTTATGCATCATATAGTGGTTGTTTGGTTGTAATTTTATGGCTAGTTGTTTTACTCAAAAAGGTAAAATTACCCCCTCATGTATTGGAGCTCTTCGGCATTAATTTTCCACCTTTGGCATCTTGGGATGTCTCTTAAGTCCTTGTAACATCTCCACCCTCTCAAGCCAATGAGAATAAGAGGGATGTTACAAAACCATTTATTACTAGGCTATGCTACTTATGCATAGATTCCTTTATTTACCTTTTTACTAAATTCACATGGAAATAGAAATATTCCCTAGTGTGGATGTATATTAATCTAATTATTCAAATTTTTGGGTTTATTAAATCACCATTTATTAATTTTAAAAAGTTATTTTACTTATATATTATTTTTTTCAAGTTAAATAATTTCTCATGGGTAGGAAATATCTCTTAATAATGTAATAAATTTTATATAAAATTATGCATCCACTTGTTATTAGTATCATCACCATAATGGGTTTATATACTTACATGAAGGTTTATTGATATAAATATAACAGTTTAAAAATCATTAATTCTTGAATAAATTAATATTTAACATTGAAATTTTAACAATATAAAAAAAGAATATTATTGCACTAGTTTTGTTCAATAAATATTTTTGTGGTTTTCAATTAAAAATGATTAAAATAATATATATTTTGTTTTATTATTATTTTTAAATGATTTATATATGATTATTAGTTCAACATTGAAGTTCCCTAAGAATAATTCATGATTTAGAGGTGTTTTGGGGAAAAAACATATTACTTTTAGGCATTACATGGTCAAAAAACCATGCCACTTTCTCTAAACACTGTACAAAGTGAAACAATGAACATAAAGGAACTTTAAGTATTAATTAGAAGGTATAAACCATTCATAATAATCATAAATACCCAAAAACATTCCATATTTTGATATAGGATTAGTGTCATGGGATCAAAATGGTGCGAACTAAACATAAAAGACACCACCAACCCTCAACCACCACTTGAACTGACTCTTGAAATATATTTTTTGAGGTATTCATTTGGGAACTAATGTAGGGAATTGAAGGAATATCAAAGGATTCTCTTAACCCAATGCTTACTATAGGAGAGCATCCAAGTAATGTTTCTGAGGTGGTTCAAAGTGCCAATCAAGTGAGGATTTTCCTAGACCAATGAACATTGTTGGTTTTACATTACATATAGGGTTTTCTATAATTTTATTCTTATTTATTTATTAAAATTCAAACATCTATGTGGTATTAAATGTTCCTTTCATGAGATATGGTGTAAATTTGATGAATTATGTGGCATTGAAATGATTTAGTTATTTTTTTTCATTAATGATTTTTGTTTGGATTATGTTGTCATTGAAATTATCCATTTATATCATTAAATCACCAGAAAAATGGATTTAGATTCATTGATACCCAAAACAACTAAGTATTTAGGGATATCATGACTGTTGGATTCCCTACATTTGACATCTAGATTTTATAAATTCATAAAACTATAGTCAAATCCATCATTAGACCAATGGTTGGATTTTTCTTGGATAATTGTTTGAGTATAAAACTAAGGAATTATTCATACCATTGAGTATGAAACTATGGAAATATTCATACAATTGAATATCAAAAAAAGGAATTATACTTAACATCGACACCAATCATGATCCTACCTGAGTCAGGTGAGGAGTATACAGTTTATTGTGATGCTTATGGGATCAGACTTGGAGTTCTGCTGATGCAAAGAGATTGAGTTGTGGCATATCTCTCTCGGCATTTGAGGCCTTCAAAATTAATTTAACCTATGCAAAACCTCATGTTGGTAGCATTAGTTAATGATCTTAAGTGTTGGACATACTATCTTTTGGTAGAACGGTTTACAGTCCATAAAGATCACAAGAGCTTGAAGTCTATATTTTCAAAGCATGATTTGAATCTTCCGTAGCGGATATGGGTTGAATATATGAAATATTTCAATTTTGAACTATATTACATGCCCAGAAATGGAAATATTGTGTCTAATTACTTGATTAGGAAATCTTAGACTCAAATGGTTTAGGAGTTGAGTGCAGAGTACATAATGATGACCTTACTAGCTGAAATTCATGTGGGGGTTCTGGAGATCTAAGAGTAGATGACTCTGGTTTCAGTTATACTGGAGTATTCACTTTTGAGATAGATCAGGGATAGAAAGGATGAGGATCCATATGTTTTAGCCTTGAGGGAACGTTTTGAATGTGGGGATACATCTTTAGTCTGGTTTATAGATGAATATGATATCATCTATGTGAAGAATAGAGTTATGGTACCTACGACAAACTGAGAGGAGCTCATGCGGGACTTTCATACATCAAAATGGGTGGTGCGTCCAGATGTAACTAAAATGTAATGTGGCATATGATGACATTTTTGGTGTCTAGGATAGAAAATGGTGATAATAGGGTTTGTGACAAGATGCTTCACCTGTCAGGAGGTGAAGGCATAGCATCAATCACCTGGAGGTTTACTATAACCATTTACTATTTTGGAATGGAAGTTGGATGATGTGGCCATGGATTTTGTGATGGGTCTTCCAAATATTCTAAGGAAGAATGATGATATTAGGGACATTGTGGATCGAATGGAAAAGGTATTTAATTTCTTTCCTAAAAGTGAAACCTTTACAGTAGAATAGTTGGGAGAATTGTACATTCACGAGATAGTCAGTCTTTATGGAGTTCCACAGACTATAGTTTTAGATCGTGATTCATGCTTTACTTCATGCTTCTGTCAGGGCTTGTTGAAAGATCTTGAAACATAGGTATTTTTGAGTATGACATTCCACCCATAGATATATGGGTAGTTGAAATGCACTATATAGGTTCTTGAGGATATTCTAAGGGCATGTGTGCTTGACTTTAGTGAATCTTGGGAAAATCACATGGATTTAGTTGAGTTTTCCTATAAGAACATTTATCTGGAAACTATAAAAATTCCACCATATGAGGATCTTTATCGTATGCCTTATAGATCACTGCTATTCTGGATGGAGGTTGGTGAATCGGAGTTTTGGGACCCAGTCTCATACAGGAGACATCAGAGCATGTACATTTGATTCAGAAATGAATGGTTATGGATCAGACTAGACATAAGTCATATGCTAATAGGTAGAGAAGACCCATATAGTTTACAAAGGGTCATTGTGTATTCCTTCAAGTGTTGCATTGGTTGGGTCACTATAATAAATTGAGGCATTGAAAGTTGGTGCAGATGTTTGTTGGACCATTTGAGATAGTAGAGAGAATCGGGCCAGTGGTGTACCAATTGGATCTTCCACAAAGAAACAACACTATGCATGATGTTTTCCATATATCACAACATTGGAGGTATCATCTTGAACCCTCTCATGTGATCGATTTGGATGAGGTTTACCTTAAGATAGATGCATCCTTTGAGGAGCATCTGATACATGTGTCGGATCGTAGTGCGAATGTATTGTGTGGAAATAAAGTTCTTATTGTTCATGTGTTATGGAAAGATGGACATGTACAAGTGGAAACATGGGAAAGAGAAGCAGATATAAGGGCTCAATGATCTGATCTTTTTTATCAGAATATTAGATATGTTTAGGAGTGTAACTTGAGGATGAGATGTTATAAAGTGGGGATATTGTAAGATCTCTACCTTTTCTGGAGTTATCTTAGTCATGTTTTTAGGTACATTTGGTTTTTTAAGTATCTTTATTTGTAATTATGACTTGCGTTGTGCATGGGTGGAGTTTTTAAGAAAATTTGAGAAAAAGGGTCTCTGCACAGTTGGCACCCAATTAGGTTAAACCATGCGCCCAGCCCAACTAATCATGTGATCCCAGGAAGACATGTTTGAACGGATGGCACATAGTTTGAAAATCCATGTTCCCAAACCTAAGAAAGTGAGCGACAATGGATGGTGATGTCTACATAGTTGGTGAGTGCTTTCACCTAACCATGCACATGGTTTTTTATTTATCTGAAATTTAGTTTTGAAATCCTCTAAACCCCCAAATACACCTCCCATTCAACCTTGGATTTGGAATTAATGATTTTTGGTGATCTCAAATCTTTCTAGAGGGGTTATAATTCCATCCAACCTCTATTCTCCAAGCTCAAAATCCCAAATTGAATATCTTGTCTGTTCCTGGTTAGTGGATCTCATCCCGATTCCTATCCTTTCTCCTTCATTGATCTTTTGGGGAAGCTTATTCCATGTTTCTTTAGATCTAACGTAGTTGGTGATATCTAGATCTAGGATTGTAGATATGGATCTAGATTGATAATATCTTGATATCATTACCTTGATTAAGGGATTTAGATCTGGTACTCATATCTACATCATTGTGTTGTTCAGATATTGAGGATTTTTGTTGGGAAGACATCCATCAACGAATCAAGTTAGGTGGTCTAAATATAATTCCAATAGTAATGGATTTGATATGTTTATTGATATTTGTAGAATTTCTAGAATCGTTTAGCAATTTATTTCCATGAATTGGGTTTATTATATTGAACAATGGATTTGGCGAAGTATTATTGAAATAGGTGATTAATTGGGGAATTAATCGTGAGACTAAGGGGCTGGATGATTAGATAAGTAATTTGGGAAATTGATTATAAGAGGCAAGGGTTGTAATATAGATAATCAATCAAGGGATTAATTATGTGGTTTTTAAATGTCTATGTTGAGATAATTAACTGTGGATTAATTATGTCCATTCGATAATGTGATTTAGATAATTAATTGTGGGATTAATTATGTAAAGTTAATATTATAATGAGATAATTAATTATGGAAAATTAATTATAGAATATGAATTGTAATATTGATTAATTAATTGATGAATTAATTAATGGTTTGAAGCACTTAGTTAATTTTTGAAGTTAACTAATGGAATGAACGTGTTAAACTAATTGTTGAATTATTAATGGGATTGGGGTGGATAATTAATTGGTAAATTAATTATCTGATAAAGAATATGAACATGGTCATTCTAAATTGAGAAGTACAAATAATGGCATGGCCATCATACATATGAGTAAAGAGAATGGGACCATGATAATTCTAAATTGAAAAGTATACATGGTAACATGGTCATTATACTTATGAGTAATGAGAATAAGAATGTGGTCATTCTATTATGGAGTAAGCATGGTAACATGGTCATCTTACTTACATTTTTGATATTGGAAACATTGGAAATGTGGCTTATAATTTTGAAATTAAATAATGGAAATAGTGTAAATTAATGTTATGGCCTCACATGAGAATATTCAAACTCTGTAATGAGTGGAATCAGGTACTAAGATATCATAGCACCTTGAATACTTTAATCTTCGGAAAGAACTAAGTATTAATATATGATATTACCTAAAGAATGATTCATGATCCGGTATGAGATGAAGTTAGTATTTAGGCGAGAGTATCATTGGTAACCCTGGAGTTAATGTAGTTAGATACAAATAAATGAAACTATGATAAACTATTTATTATTTAATTATAATTATTTAATTATAGAACTGCATGCACTATCTTTTGACTGGACTTATTTTAGACACTGTTGGTGGTATCCTATTGAGTTGTACTCACGCCCTATTTGGCCTGCCTGATTGGTACCTGAATATATAATATTGTTGTAGGTATGGATGAGGGAAAAGGACCTTAGATAGGTGGCTGATTGAGGATGAATCTTAGAGGAGGGAACTAGACATGGTTCGGGACCTACTTGGGGAGTCGTAATGTCATTATTTTTAGTTTCATTATATACACTTGACACTCATATTGGCATAGAATGTGTTCCTTTTAAGTTGAGTATTGTATTCTCTACTTGGTTATCTTATGAAATGAGTATTGTTATGATTACATATGCCTCTGCTGTTATTTATTTACTTCCACTTGTGTTTTTCTATGATAAAATAGGGTATAATCACCCCATAAAATACTTACCAAACCCTCGCTACTAGTCAGCATCCTTTACCATATGGGGAGGTGTGCTTGAGGTCATGTGATAAACCGGATCGGGGCACCCTCAGGTGGCACTTGGGTAGGGACATTACAAAGTGGTATTAGAGGTCCATTTTTCTTTCTTCTTTTTTTCTTACTATTTTGGGAAAGGTCAATTAAAGAATAGGAAGAGTATTGGATTGGTAATGAGCTTGTGCATGGGAGTTTCAAACCCATGTAAAGGGGAAAACCCTAGTACATAGTGTGGGATTGTTGTTATTTTCATTTTCTGTTACAGTTGAATATTATTTCACCCTGGGTGGAACACTTGTAGTGGGATGTGATTATTGTTTCTTATAATTTTTGAGTATTGATTTGTGTCCTAGAATGGGAGGATAGTTGAGTCTACATGCCTGATTCTAGGCACTCATGGTTATTATGACATGCATCATTTTTGGCATGCATAGGAAAATGTGTCATGGGTAAGTTGTTGAACTTAAAATGTTTTCCTAGTTGTGAGATTAAAAAAAATGGCCCTAAAAAGAATTGTTAAAGACTGTAAAATGGTGAAAAATGAGAATAATTGGGGTTATAAATGAGAAAATTGAATATGATAGTGTGTTTACCCTTGTTAACCAAAACCCAGTTGTAGGATGGTTAAGGGTATTGATAACGCCTCAGTTTTGACTATGTGGAAAGGTGGGGAAAAGTCTTGTTGTGATTATTTCCTATTATTTAAATGTTATAAGGTTGTGTTATCAGACCTAATATGTGTGTTTGGACTTGTAGAGAGTATGCCTCCATGATGCTTATTTAGGGGACAATGGAGGGGCATGACTTGGAATATTTTTCTAGTTAGGGAACTTAAGGCACCGATCGTGCCAGTTGAGGATGAAGGGGATAATTTTTTAGATAAATTAACTCACATCATGAAATTCCTGGAAAGATACCTAGGTCATGTTGTTAAAAGTTTGTTTGAGTTGACAGGGGAGTTTCAGTTGTAGAACCCTCTGACTTTTACTGTATAGGGTGGAATTGAGGGAGATGATATATGGGTTGAGTCCATATAGACAATATTTGACCATTTAGAGACTCCTTCTAAGAGGAGCTTCAATTTGGACTTATATATGATGTGGGGATCATCAGAGCGTTGGTGGGACATTCGGGTGTGAACTGGATAGACTGACAGTATATTAGGGGAGGAATTCTTGGAGAGGTTCTTGGAACACTTTTTTCCAGATACATTGAGGCAAGAGAAAGTAGAAGAGTTCATGCATTTTACCCAAGGGATCATCTTGGAGATGAACTATGTTAGACGCTACACAGATCTGTAATGCTTTTCTCTAGCATTATCATGAGATGAGGCAGCAACGGTGAAACATTTTCAGGATAGACTTAGGTATGAAATTTAGACCCATGAGAATATCATCAAGCTGAATAAGTTTACAGAATTGGTAGATCAGGCTCTCATAGTTTAAGGGAACCTGAGGAAGGAATCCAGTGTTGGACAAATGGCTATTATTAGATGATCAGGATGTGCAACTTCCGAGAGCAAGAAGCACCATTATGAAAACATTACCCAAGGATGTGGGAAGAAGAGTACGCATACAGGAGGGTCAGTTGGACAAGACCTTACTGGGGTGATCTTCCATCAATGTGGTAGGCTAGTATACCATCATTGACATTATTCCCAAAAACCATTATAGTGTTGATCTTGTGGTAGGATGGGACAAATATATAAATTTTGTAGGCCACAGTGACAGATGGGTACTGGAAGTGGTGCTTCTTGGTAGGAATTCCCGCATCAATATAATGGTGATACTTTGGATAGTTAGATGGAATCACATGGAAAAGGGGAACCATAGTTACATGCAGTACATGCTAAAATTATGGATAGAGAGACTAGACCATCAACATTGAGAGGTACTACTCTAGTAGCGTCTACTTTCGATAGTTCCTTGTTTGATATTGTTGCCTATCATTCTTTTATATCTACAAAACTTGTTAATGGTTTGAGCCTAAGGGTGGAGTTTTTGAGTGGGCTTATGGATGTAGATACACCATTGGGAGTGTATTCAAGAGATATCTGTCTATGAAAGGTATGTTTACTAGAGATATCTGAATATTGTTTCCTATGGGATATCTATATTCTTGATATGTCAGGACTCAACATAATTATGGGTATGGAATGCCTAGTCACATACCAATCCCACATCAATTGTTACTATAAGAGAGTGACCTTTGTGTCTACTAAGGGTGACCAATATATTCATCGTGGAGAGTGGGATATCTAGGCAAGATGAGTAGGGACAATTACTCAGTAACTGGGAGAGCTCACATCCCACGCTTCTAGTCTTTTGCTGTAAGAGGGGGTGTTAGACAAGATATCCTTCCACCAGTAGTGGAGTTGTTTTAGGATGTATTTCCTGAAGACTTTTCAGGGTTACCACCTTATAGAGATATTTAATTCACTATTGATCTATTGTCGGGGGCCGAACCAGTATCTATTCCACTATAAAAAATGACATCGACTGAGCTTCAAGTGATTAAGACTCAATTAGATGAGTTAGAGGATAAGGGATTTATCCATCCATGTATGTCGCCTTAGGAATCACCTATCTTATTCACAGAGAAGTCTGATGGGAGTTTGTGTTTGTGTATAGATTATCGGAAGTTGAGAAAAATGACTGTGAAGAACCTATATCCTCTTTCATGTATCAATGATCTATTTTACCAATTGAAGGCATGTTGTGTGTTCTCAAAGATCGATTTGAGACTAGGGTATCATCAGTTGAGAGTATAGACTTCTGATATATCCAAGACTACATTTAGAATCATGTATCACCTTTATGAGTTTGTTGTAATGATATTTGGGTTAAAAAAATACACCAGTAGTGTTTATGGATTTGATGTAAAAGGTCATTCATCTGTGTGTAGATCAGTTTTTTTCCATGTTTGTGGAAAACATATTGGTGTACTTAAAGCCTCATGATGATTAGTCCCATCATATTGACATCATCTTGGGTACATTGAGAGAGAATCTATTATACACCAAGTTATATTAGTTTCTATTTTCTATTGACCAGGTACAATTCTTAGGGAACATCATCTCAGAGGAAGGAGTATTTATGGACCCATAGGAGGTTCAAGAAGTGGTTTACTTGGAGTATCCCAAGAAAGTTTTTTATATCTTAAACTTCTTAGGATTAGTTGGATATTATAGGAGATTAATCCAGGACTTTTTCTGTTTGGCAGTGCCACTTTCGGGCTTGAATAAAAAAGAAGTAAAATTTTAATAAACATAGGCTTGTGAGAGAGATTTTATGGAGCAGAAGAAGCGCTCAAAATTAGCACCAATTTTGATCCTAATTGAGTCGGGTGAGGAGTATACAATTTATTTTGACTCCTATAGGATCATACATAGATTTATGATGTTGTAGAGAAACTGAGTTGTGGCATATGGGTCTTATTAATTGAGGCATCATGAATGGAATTTACCTATGCATCACCTCGAGTTGGGAGTAGTAGTATATGCTCTTAAGTGTTTGAAACACTATCTTTTGGAAGAAAAGGTTACAGTCTACATAGATCATAAGAGCCTAAAGTATATATTTTCACAGTGTGATTTGAATATTTGGTAGTAAAGATGGATTGAGTATATGCAGTATTTCAATTTTTAACTGGCATATACACCCAGGAAGAAAAATAGTGTGGTTGATGTGTTAAGTATGAAAACTCAGACTCAGAGTGTTTCAGATTCGAGTGAAGATTGGAAAATGATGACTTTACTAGTTGAAATTCATGTGGTAGTTCAAGAGAGCCAGGTACAGATAACTTTGGTTTCAGTTGCAGTGGATTATATTCTTTTGAGATGGATCAGGGATAAACAATATGAGGATCCTGAGTGCTTAGCAATGAGGGAATGTTTTTATGGTGGGATACATATTCGGACTGGTTGATAGATGAAGATGAGATCATATATGTGAATAAATGAGTTGTGGTACCTATGAACATGTGAGAGGAGATCATGTGGGAATTTCATGCCTTAAAATGGGTGGTGCATCCAGGTGTACCCAAAATGTACTATGATCTACGATGACCATTTTGGTGTCTAGGTATGAAATATGAGATAATAAGGTTTGTGAAAGATGCTTCATCTGTCAGCAGGTGAAGGTGGAGCATCAATGTTCTGGAGGTTCACTATAACCATTTCCTATTCTGAAATGGAAGTGGGATGGCATGACTATGGATTTTTTGGTGGGTCATCCAAAGATGATTAGGAATAATGATTCTATTTAATACGTTGTGGATCGATTGAAAAAGGTAAAACATTTCTTTCCTATAAGGGTAACCTTAATTGTAGTCTCGTTGGGGGAGTTTTACATTCACAAAATAGTCCATCTGCATGGAGTTCCGCAGTCTATAGTTTCAGATTGCGATTAATTCTTTACATCATGTTTCTATAAGGGATTTAAAAAAGTGTTTAGAACATAGGTATTATTATGTAAAAAATTACACCCACAGAAAAATGGGTAGCTGGAACGTACTATATAGGTTCTTGAGGATATGATACGGTCATGTGTGATTGATTTCGGTGGATCTTGAGAAAAGCACTTGGATTTAGTAGAGTTTTCCTATAACAATAGTTATTAGTAAACTATACAGATGGCAGCATACGATTCTCTTTATGGTAGGAATTGTGGATCAAAACTATGATGGATGGAGGCTGGTGAGTTAGAGTTGTTGGGACCGATTCATGTGAAGGAGACATCGGAGTAGGTATAGTTGATTCAGAAATGAATGGCTACAGCTCAGAGTATACATAAGTCGTATGATGATAGGTGGAGAAGAAACCTATATTTTACAAAGGTATATCATGTATTCATTTGGGTGTCTCCTAGGTTGGGTTACCATAGGATATAGAGGTAGGGAAAGTTTGCGCCCATGTTTTTGCGACTGTTTGAGATAGTGAAGAGAATCAGGCTGGTGGCATGCCGATTGGATCTTCCACAAAGATATAAAACAATGAATGTTGTTTTTCATGTATCAAAACTTCTATGGTATCATCCTGACTCTTCTCATGTGATCAATGTTGATGAGGTTGACCATGAGATAGATTCGTCCATTGAGGAGCATCTGATATGAGCGTTGTATTGTAGTGAAAAAGTGTTGTGGGGAAATACCATGTTGATAGTTCTTGTGTTATGGAAACATGGAGGTATACAAGAGGAAACATGGGGAAAAGAATTAGTTATGAGGGATCAATGTCTTGTTATTTTTGGATTGGAATCTTAGAGATGTTCGAGAGTGTAGCTCGAGGATGATCTATTATAATGTGGGGAGATTTTAAGATCCCGACCTTTTCTGGAGTTATCTAGGGCACATTTTCAGGTACTATGGGTTGTTTTTAAGTACCTTTTTTTAGAGTTATGACTTAGGGTGTGTTTGGGTGGAGTTTTAAGAAATTTTGAGAAAATGGGTCTATGCATAGTTAGCATAAATCATATGCCCAACCCGTCTTACGTTGTGAACCCAAGTAGAAAGGTTCGCAGAGCTAGCACACAATTTGACAAATAATTCACCCAAACCCAAGAAAGCATGCAACCCTAGAGAGTGAGGAATTCATAGTTGGCACACAATTTCACCTAACCATGCACCCCGACCTAGGAAACTATGCACACAATTTTTTATTTATCTGAAAATTAGTTTTAAAATTCCCTGAACCCCCAAAACACCTCTTATTTGACCTTAGCTTGGGAATTGAAGATTTTTCATAATCCCAAAGATTTCCAAGGGGGTTCCAAGGAAGTCCAACCCCCATTTATCAAGATAAAAAGCCCAAATCAATGATTTGATCTTCTCCCGTTAAGTGGATGTCATCTCAATGTCGATACTCTCTCTTTCCTTGATCTTTTAGAGGACTTCATTCCCTATTTATTTTTATCTAACCAAATTTATGAGATCTAGATCTAGGATTGTAGATTTAGATCTGGAATGATAATTTCTTGATATCATGATCTTGATTTATGGATTAATCTCCGGTACTCATATCTACGTCATTGTGTTGCTTAGATTTTGGGAATTTATGTTAGGTGAACATCCATCTATGAATAAAGGCTGGTGGTCTGAATATAATTCCCGTAGTCCTGTATTTGATATATATATATGAAAATTTGTATAATTTATAGCATCCTTTAGAAATTTATTTCCTCAAATTGGGTTTTTTTGGATCGAACAATTGAGTTATCAAAGCTTTGTTGAAATATGTGATTTATTGGGGAATTAATCATGAGATTAAGGGGATGCCTGATTAGATAATTAATTTGAGGAAATTATTATAATAGGCAGGGGTTTTAATCTAGGTAATTAATTGAGCGAATAATTACGAGGTTTTTAAATGGATAAGTTGAGATAATTAATTGTGGATTAATTATGTGCCTTTGATCATGTAATTTAGATAATTAATTATGAGATTAATTATGGAAAGTTGAGATTAGAATGAGATAATTAATTCTGGAAAATTAATTATGGAATATGAATTGTGATATTGATTAATTAATTGATGAATTAATTAATAGTTTGAAGAAATTAGTTCATTTTTGAAGTTAACTAATGGAATGGATGTGTTTAATTAATTGTTTAATTAGTAATGGGATTGGGGTGGATAATTAATTGGTAAATTAGTTACATGATAAATAATGTGAACATGGTCATTATAAATTGAGAAGTAAAAATGGTAACATGGTCATCATACTTATTAGTAAAGAGAATGGGAACATGTACATTCTATATTGAGAAGTATACATGGTAACATGGTCATTATAATTATGGGTAAAGAGAATGGGAACATGGTCATACTATTGAGGAGTAAGCATGGTAACATGGTCATCTTACTTACATTTTTGATATTGGTAACTTTGGAAATATGGATTATAAAAATGAAATTAAATAAGGGAAATAACGATGCTATGAGTTATGACCTCAAACAAGAATATTCAAACTCCGTCTTAAGTCGAAGCAGGAACTGAGATATCATATTATCTTGAATACTTCAATTGTCTGCAAGAAGTAGGTATTAAGATAAGATATTACCAAGGGAACACTTCAGGCTCTATTATGAGACGAAGTTAGTATTGAGGTACAAGGATCATCGGGAACCTTGGACATAATATAGTTAGATAAGAATAAATGAAAATGTGATTAAAATATTTATTATTTCATTTCACTTATTTCCTTATAGAAGTGAATGCATTGTATTTTGACTTGACTTGTTTTAGAAACCTTTGGTGGAAGCCTACTGAGTTATACTCAAACCCTATTCAGACTGCCTGGTCAGTACCCGAATAGATTATATTGTTGGAGGATTGTAAAAGGAAAAATGACCTTGGATAGGTGGATGATTGGTGATGAATCTTGGAGGAATGAATCAGACATGGTTTGTGACCCTCTTATGGAGTCATAGTGTCTTTATATTCAGTTACATTATAGACACTTGACACTCATATTGACATAGCATGTTTTTTTTCAGATGAGTATTGTATTTCCCATTTAGTTATCTTGTGATATGGGTATTTTTATAATTATATTTGCCTTTTCTATTGTTTATATACTTTTAATATTGTTTTAATCTAATAAAAGAGGGTATAGTCTCCCCATTAATGACTTACCAAACCCTTTCCGCAACTCCAAATCCTCTATAGAATGGGGAGTCATGTTTGAGGCCATGTAGTGAACTGGATCGGGGCACCGTTAGGTGGCACCCAGGTCAGGACTTTACAAAGTGGTATTAGAGGTCTAGTTTTCATTATTCTTCTTTTGTATTACTATTCTGGGAAAGTAAGGAAGAAGACTAGGAAGAGTCAGGGCTTGTTAATGAGCTCGTGTAAGGGATTTGAAAACCCATGTAGAAGGGGAAACCCATGTACTCAGGGTGGTATTGTTGTTTTCTATTATATTTGAATATTATTTCACTTTGGGTGGAGTACATGTGGTGTGATGTGATTATTGTTTCTGATAATTTTTGAGTATCAATTCATTTCTCAGAATGGAACAATAGTTGAGTCGGCAAGGATCATTATTTGCACTCAGGGTTATTGTGGCCTGAATCATTTTAGGAACACATAGGAAAATAGGTCATGGGTAAGTTTTTGATCTTAAACTATTTTCCTTGTTGTGAGATTAAAATGAAAAATGGTTCCTAACATGATTTGGGAAATACTGTAAAATGATGAAAAATGAGAATAATTGGGTTTCAAAATGAGAAATTGAATATGATAGTGTGTTTACCACTGTTAACCAAAACCTAGGTGTAGGATGGTTAAGGGTAGTGATAACACCATGGTTTTGACCGCTTGGAGAGGTGGGGGAAATGGTTTCTTTGATTTTTTCCTCTTATGTTAATGTTATAAGGTTATGTTATGAGATCTGAGACATGTTTTTGGCCTTGTTGAGAGTATGCCTCCATGACTCTTATTGACGGGACAAGCGAGGGGAATGCCATGGAATGTTTTTCTATTTAAGTAACTTAAGGAATCGATCATTCTAGATGAGGATGAAGGGGAGAAGTTTTGAGATAAATTCGCTCACTTCATGCAATTCATGGAAAGATACTGAGGGAAGGTTGTGAAAAGTATGTCTGAGTTAACAAGGGAGTTTCAGTTGCAGAACCCTCCGAATTTTACTAGAGAGGGTGGACCTTAGGGAGATGAATTCTAGGTTAAGTCCATAGAGACAATACATGACCATTTGGAGAATCCGGCTGAGAGGAGGGTCAAGTTAGCTACTTATATGCTATGGGGATTAGCAAAGCACTGATTGGACATTCAGGCATGAACTGAACATACTAACAGTATGTTATGGAAGGACTTCTTGCAGAGGTTCTTGGAACACTTTAATATAGCGACATTGAGAAAAGATAAAGCGGCTGAGTTCATGAATCTGACCCAGGGGAACATGTTAGTGATGGACTATTCTAGATGCTACATAGATCTAAAATGGTTATTATCCAATGTTAGTAGTAGATGAGGTAGCTATGGTGAAATTTTTTCATGATGGACTTAAGTGAGAAATTAAGTCCAAGGTGAATATATTCAAGATGAAGAAGTTTATGGAAGGGGTGGATCAAGAACTCATAGTTAAAGGGAACTTGTGGGAGGATTCTAGTGCTGGACATGTATTTGTTACTAGACGATTAGGATGTGTGACTTCTAAGAGTAGGAAGCATCGTTATGAAAACTTTAACCAAGGCAGTGGGATGAAGATTACATAGAAAATAGGGTCGATTGGACATGACCTAACTTGGGTGATAATTAATAAATGTGGTAGGCTGGGACTCTATTTTCGACACTATTATTGCACACAAGTAGAGTGTCTTTCTTGAAGTAAGATGGGGCATCTACAAAAATTCTGCAAGTCATAGCAACATAAAGGTACTGAAGGAGCTAGTGGGTAGATTCAGAGTGTGGGAAGAGGATCTTCTACACAAAATTGAGCTGGCATTTGGAGTTCTACTAGCTGAGGTAGTAGAGGTAGATGATGTGGTGCTTCTAGGTCAGAGCACCCACATCAGTAGAGTGGTTCAACTACGGGGAGTCAGACAACATCACATGGAATAGGGGATGCACAATTACATGTAGTAAAACCTATACTTGTGGATAGTGAGGCTGGACCATTGATTGTGAGAGGTACGATTCTATTCTATTATACTTTATTTTGTGTCTTGTTTTATAATGGTTCCTATCATTACTTTATATTTGAAAAACTTATTAATGGTTTGAGCCTGCCGGTAGAGTTTGTGAGTGGGGTTATGAAAATTGATACACTGTTGGGAGTGCAGTCAAGGGATATCTATCAATGGAAGGGATTCTCAGTAGATATTGGGGAATATATTTTCTTGGGGATCTCTATATTCTTGATATGTGAGGCTTTGACCTAATTATGGGTATGTATTGGCTTGTCACATAATTATCCCACATCGATTGTTACCAAAGAAGATTGACCTTTGTGTATCCTAAGGGTGAATAGTATATTCATTATGGAGGGTGGGATATTAAAGAAGGTCGAGCAGGACCAATTACTATGCAACTGGGGGAGCTCACAACCCAAGATTCTAGTCATTTGTTGGGAGATGAGGGTGTTATTAAAGATGTACTTCCACCAGTAGTGGATCTATTTCAGGATGTATTTCCTAAAGACTTCTTAGGGTAACCACTTGAGAGAGATGTGGAATTCACTATTGAGCTCATGATGGGGGTTGAACCAGTATCTATTTCTCCATACAGAATGGCACTGGCTGAGATTCAAGAGCTTGAGACCCAGTTTTAGGAGTTGGAGGATAAAAGATTTATTCGTCCAAGTACATCACCTTGGGAATCACATAGTTTTTTTTGGAAAAAAGTTTGATAGGAGTTTGCATTTGTGGGTCGATTACCATAAGTTCAATATAATGAATTTGGATAACCAATATCTTCTTTCTTGTATCGATGATCTATTTGAGAAATTGAAGGGAGATTGTGTGTTCTAAAATATCTATTTGAGATCAGGGTATCATCAGTTCAAAGTACAAACTTTTGATATAACAAGGACTTATTTCAGAAGCAGGTATGAACATTATGAGTTTGTCGTAATGATATTTGGGTTAAAAAATGTGCCAAAAATGTTTATTTATTTGATGAACATGATCTTTTATCTGTATCTTGATCAGTTTTTTATGGTTTTTTGGATCGCATCTGGGTGTAATCTAAGCCTCATGATGATCATTCCCAAAACTATTGACATTGTATTGGGTACACTGAGAGAGCATCAGTTATACCCCAAGCTATCTAAGTGTTATTTTTGGATTGAGTAGGTACACTTCTTGGGACACGTCATCTCAGAAGAAGGTATGTATGTGGACCCAGAGAGGGTTCAGGTAGTGTTTTCTTGGGAGCATCCCATGAATGTTTTTGATATCAAAATATTCTTGGGATTATATGGATATTATAGTATATTCATCCAAGTATTTTCCCATTTAGAAGCACTATATTTAGGCTTGACCAAAAATGGAGTATAGTTTGAATGGTTAGAGTGTTGTTAGGGATCTATTCAAGAGTTGAAGAAGTTTTTAACATCTTCCAAAAATTTCATCCTAGATGAGTCAGGTGAGGAGTATACAGTTTATTGTGATGCTTCTGGTATCAGACTTGGAGCTGTGATGATGTAGCGAGATCGAGTTGTGGCGTATGGGTCTTGGCAGTTGAGTCCAAATGAATGAAACTACATTTTGACTATCCTTGAGTTGAAAGCATTAGTTTATGATATTAAGTGTTGACAAAAATATCTTTTGGGATAAAATTTTACAGTTTATACAGATCACAAGAGCTTGATGTATATATTTTCAAAGCGTGATTTGAATCTTTGGTAGCGGAGATGGGTTTTTTATATGAAATATTTTAATTTTGAACCGACATATATACTTGAGAAGGGAAATATTATGGTGGATTCCTTGATCATGAAAACTCAGACTCAGATGGTTTATGATTCAAGTGTAGAGTGGAAGATGATGACCTTGCTGGCTGAAATGTGTGTGGTGGTTCAGAAGATATAGGAGGGGATGGCTTTGGTTTTAGTTATAGTGGGTTCTTTGGTTTTGAGATGGATTAAGGATAGTAGGTATGAGTATCCAGATTTATTATCCTTGAGGGAATGTTTTGAAGGTGGGGAGACATCTTCAAACAGGTTGATAGATGAAGATGAGATCATTTATGTGAAAAATTGAGTTGTGGTACTGACAAGCATGTGAGAGGAGCTCATGAGGAAATTTCATGCCTCGAAATGTGCAGTGCATCTAGGTGTAACCAAAATGTACCATGACCTATGATGAATGTTTTTTTGGTTAGTCATGATAAAGAATATAACAGGGTTTGTGACAAGATGCTTCACCAATCAGTAGGTGAAAGCAGAGCATTAATGACCTAGAGGTTTACTACAACCATTTCCTATTATGGAATGAAAGTTGGATGATATGAACATGGAAATTTTTTTGGGTATTACAAATATTATTAGGAATAATGATTCTATCTGGGTCATTGTGGATCAACTGAAAAAGGTAGCACATTTCTTACTTATAAGGGAAACATTTATAGTTGAACAGTTAGGAGAACTGTATGTTTGTGAGATAGTCCATCTACATGGAGTGCCACAGACTATAGTTTTAGATCTTGATTCACAATTTACATCATGATTATAGAAGTTTTTAAATAAAGTGCTTAGAACACATGTATTATTAATTATTAATTTCACCCATAGACATATGAGCAGTCAGAACGTACTATACAGGTGATTGAGGATATGCTACGGACATGTGTGCTTGACTTTGGAGGAACTTGGAAAAAAACTTGTCTTTAGTGGAGTCTGATTATAACAACAGTTATCAGGAAACTATACAGATGGAACCATATGAGGCTCTTTATGGTAGGCCTTATAGATCACCACTATGCTGTATGGAGGTTAGTGATTCAGAGTTATTGGGACAATGTCTCGTGCCGGAGACATCAAAGCAGTTACATTTGATTCCGAAACGAATGGATGCAACTCAGAGTAGATAGAAGTCATATAATGACAGGATGAGATAACCCATAGAGTTTACAAATGGTGATAGTATATTCATTCAGGTTTCACCTAGGTTGGGTCACCACATGATATGGAGGAAGAGCAAGTTGGCACCATGGTTTGTTGGACCATTTTAGATAGTTGATAGAATCGGCAAGTAGAATACCAATTGGATCTCAAACAAAGATACATCATTATGAATGATGTTTTCTTTGTATAAAAACATTGGAGATATCATCCCATCCCTTCTCATGTGATCTATGTGGATTACATTGACCTTAAGATGGATGCATCCTTTGAGGAGCATTCGATACGTGTCTTGGATCGTGTTCAGAAAGTGTTGCGGGGAAAGGTCGTGCCAATAGTTCATGTGTTATGGAAACATGGTTGTTTACAAGAGGAAACATGGGAAAGAGAAGAATATATTAGGTCTCAATGGTTTGATATTTTTGGCTCAGAATCTTAGAGATGTTCATGAGTGCAGTTGGAAGATGAGCTGTTATAAGCTGGGGAGATTATAAGATATCAAACTTCTCTGGATTTATCTCGGGAATGTTTTTAGGTTGTTTTCGTTTTTTTAAGTAACATTATTTGGATTTATGACTTGGGGTGTGTTTGGATGGAGTTTTTTTTAAAAAAAAAATTATTCTCTGAATGGTTGGAACATGGTTAGGGTAAACAATGTTCCCAACTTGGCTAATTGTGCGAATGTAGGCAGAGAGGTTCACACAGTTTGAAAAACTATGAACCCAAACCTAGGAAAGAGTGTGACCCTAGATAGTGAGGTCTACAAATTTGGTGCAAAGTTTCACCTAACCATGCGCCCCCTATCCAGGAAACCATGCACACAACATTTTATTTATCTGGAAATTAGTTTTAAAATCCACTGAACCCTCAAAACACGCCTTATTTGACCTTGGTTTGGGATTGATGATTTTGGGTGATCCTTGAGATTTTCAGAGAATATACAAGGATGTTTGACCTCCGTTCTTCAAGATCCAAAGCCCAAATCAAAGATCCACTCTTCTCCCGATAAGTGGATCTCATCTCGATGCCTATCCTATCTCTTTCCTTGATCTTTTGGAGGAGTTTGTCCACTGATTCTTTAGATCTAACCTAATTGGGTAGATCTAGATCTAGTATTGTAGATCTAGATCTAGTATTGTTGATCTAGATCTAAATTGATAAGATCCCAATATCATGATCTTGATTTAGGTGTTTATATCTAGTACTCACATCTACGTCATTTTTCTACTCGAATTTTGGGGATTTTTGTTGGGAGAACATTTCTCAACGAATCGAGGTAGGTGGTCTAAATATAATTCCTAGAGTTGTGGATTTAATATGTATATGAAAAATTAAATTATTATATCATAATTTTTCAATTTATTTCCTTGAATTTAGTTTATTAGACTGACCAATTGAGTTATCAAAGCTTTGATGAAATAGAAGATTAATTGGGGAATTAATCATGATACTAAGAGGCTGCATAGTTAGATAATTAATTTAGGTAATTGATTATAAGATGTAGGGGATGTAATCAAAATAATTAATCAAGGAATTAATTATGAGTTTTTTAAATGGACATGTTTAGATAATTAATTCTAGATTAATTATGTTTCTTTGATAATGTGATTTAGATAATTAATTGTGGGTTTAATTATGGAAAGTTGAGATTAGAATGAGATAATTAATTATGGAAAATTAATTATGTTATATGAATTGTCATATTGATTAACTAATTAATGAATTAATTAATGTTCTGAAGAACATAGTTAATTTTTGAAATTAACTAAAGGAATGGATGTGTTTAAATAATTGTTGAATTAGTAATGGGATTAGGGTGGATAATTAATTGGGATATTAATTATGTGATATAGAATGGGAACAAGTTCATTCTAATTTGAGAAGAACAAATGGTAACATAGTTATCATACTTATGAGTAAAGAGAATGGGAGCATGGTAATTATGAATTGAGACGTATACATGGTAACATGGTCATTATACTTATGTTTAATGAGAATAGGAAAATGGTCATTCTATTGAGGAGTAATCATGGTAACATGCTCATCTTACTTACATTTGTGATCTTGGTAAATTTGGTAATGTGAATTATAAATGAGAAATTAATGAATGTAAATAATGGCACTTTGATTTATGGCCCCACTTGAGAATATTCGACTCTGACATGATTAAAATCAGGTACTAAGATATAATATCCCCTTGAATACGTCCAACATCGACAAGAAGCAGGTATTAAGATATGATATTACATAGGGAACACTTCAGGGTCTAGTATGAGATTAGGTTAGTATTGATGTATGGGTATCCTTGGGGACCCTGAAGTTAATGTTGTTAGATAAGAATAAATTAAAATGTGATAAATTATTTATTGTTACATTGTAATCGTTTCCTTATATAACTGCATGAACTATCTTTTCACTAGAATTGTTTTATACACTATTGGTGGTGGCATATTGAGTTGTACTCACACCCTATTTGGGATTCACGATAGGTACCAGAATATATTATATTTTTGCAGGAATGGATAAGGGAAAAGGCCCTAGGATAGGTGGATGGTTGGGGATTGAGCTTGGAGGGGGGACCAGACATGGTTCGGAACCCGCTTGGGGGGTCCTAGTGTCTTTATTTTCAATTTCATTATGGACAATTGACACTCATATTTGAATTACATGTTTTCCATTTTATTTGAGAATTGTATTTCCTGTTTGGTTATCTTATTGCATCAGTATTGTTCTGATTATATATGCTTCCTTTTTTTTATTGACTTATGCTGGTGTTTTACTCTGATAATAGAGGGTATAGTCTCTCCATGGATGACTTACCAGACCCTTTCTACTAGTAATTATCATCTAGAGTACATGGAGGCACTGTTGAGGTCATGTGGTGAACCTGCTCGGGGCATGTTAGGTGGAACCCGAGTCGGGATGTTACAAAGTGGTATCATAGGTCTAGTTTTCTTTCTTCTTATTTTGTCATATTATTTAGGTAACGGTATAACAGAGACTAGGAAGAGTCGGGGATTTGGTAATGAGCTCATTTATGGGAGTTAAAAACCCATGTATAGGGGAAAAACCAAGTACTAAGGGGGGATTTCCATTATTTCGTTTTTTCTATTACAGTTTAATATTATTTCACCTTCAGTGACGCACTTGTGGTGTGTTGTGAATACTGTTTCTGAGAGTTTTTGAGTATTTATTAATGGGGAAAATGGAATTATAGTTGTGTATTCATGAATCATTCTAGGATCTCATGGTTATGGTGACATGAATCATTTTAGGTACACATGGGAAAATAGTTCATTGATATGTTGTTGAACATAAACTATTTTACTTGTTGTGAGATTAAAATGAAAAATTGTTCCTAGCATGAATTGAGAAAGATTTTAAATGCTAAAAAATGAGAATAATGGTTTTTCTAAATGAGAATCTTGAAAATTATAGTGTTCTTACCCTTGTTAACCAAAACCTAGGTATAGGATGGTTAACGGTAGTGATAGTGCCTCGGTTTGGACCTTGTGGTGAGGTGGTGGAAATAGGATTTTTGTGATTCTTTCCTTTTACATAAATGTTATAAGGTTTTGTTATGAGACCTAAGACATGTGTTTGGACTTGTAGGGAGTGTGGTTCCACATTTCTTGTTGAGGGGTTTCCCGATGGGCGTGCCTAGGAATTCTTTTCTAGTTAGGTAACTTGAGGCACCAATCATGCTAGCTGAGGATAAAGGGGAGAATTTTCGAGGGAACTTTAATCACTTCTTGAAATTCAAGGAAAGTGACCCAGGGCGGGTTGTGAAAAGTATGTATGAGTTGAAAAGGGAGTTTCAGTTGCATCACCCTCTAAATTTTTCTATAGAGTGTGGACCTTAGCGTGCTAAATCCTATGTTCAGTCCATAGAGACAATAATTGACCATTTGGAGAATTCGGCTGAGAGGAGGGTCATGTTGGATGGTTATATGCTATGAGGATCAGCAAACCACTGGTGAAACAATCAGGTGATAATTGGACAGACTGATGGTATGTTATGTAAGGAATTCTTAGAGAGGTTCTCAGAATAATTTTATCCATAGACACTAAGATAAGAGAAAGCAACTGAGTTCATGTATCTCACCTAGGAGATCATGTTAGTGATAGACTATGATATATGCTACATAGATCTTCAATTATCTTCTCCAATGTTAGAAGGAGATGAGGCAACTATGGAGAAACATTTTCAAGATGGACTTCAGTGTAAAATTAAGTCCCAAGTGAATTTCTTCAGGTTGAAGAAGTTTACCGAAGTGTTGCATTAGTCTCTCATAGTTTAAGGGAAACTAAAGGTGGATTACAGTACTGGATAGGTAGTTGTTACTAGTTGATCATGAGGTGTGACTTCTAAGATCAAGAAGTGCCGTTATGAAAACTTTAACCAAGGTAGTGGGAAGCAGAGTGCACAGAAAAGAGGGTTGGTTGGATAAGACCTTACTAGGGTTATCTTTCATCAATGTGGTTGTCCGAGACACAATCATCGACACTGTTCCTGGCCACCTGTAGAGTGTTGATTTGCAGAAATATGGGACATATATAGAAATTCTATAGGTTGTAGGGATAGACAGGTACTGAAGGAGTTTTTAGGCAGATTCAAAGTCTGGGAAGAGGATATTCTACCCCAAATTAGGATGGCAGTTGGAGTTCTACTATCCATGGTGGTAGAGGTAGTGGATGTGGTGCTTTTTTGAAGGAGTGCCCGCATTAAAAGAGTGGTTCTACTCAGGGGAGTCAGACAGCATTACATGGAATAGGGGTAGCACAGTAATAGAAAATATAATTTACACTTGTGGATAGTGATTCTGGACCATCGATAGTGAGAATTACTATTCTAGTATCATATACTTATCTAGTTGCTTGTTTGATACTGGTAACTCTCATTCCATTATATCTTCAAAACATGTTAGTGGTTTGATCCTGATGGTGGAGTTTATGAGTGGGGTTATGACTATAAATACACCATTGGGAGTTTAATCAAGAGATATCTGTCTATGTAATGGTTTTTTACTAGATATTGGGGAATATCATTTCCTATGGGATATTTATATTATTGATATGTCAGGCTTCAACCTAATTATGTTCATGGACTGGAAAGTCTCATACTAAGACCACATCGATTGTTACCATATTAGGGTGACATTTTTGTCTCATATGGGTGACCATTATATTCATCATGGATAGTTGGATATCCATGTAGGCCGAGAAGGGCCAATTACTCAACAATTCGGAGAAATCACAGCCTAAGTTGCTAGTCTTTTTTTGGAAGATGGGTGTGTTAGTTAATATTCCATTCACCCAATATTGGATCTGTTTAAGATGTCTTTCCTGAAGACTTCTCAGGGATACCACCAGAAAGAGATGTGGAATTCACTATTGATATAATGCTGGATGTTGAGCTAGTATCTATTCCATCGTACTGAATGGCATTGACTGAGATTCAAGAGCTTAAGACTCAGTTAGAGGAGTTGTAGGATAAGGGATTTATCAGTCCAAGTACATATCCTTGGGGATCATCTATTTTTTTCCCAAATAGGCTGATGGAAGTTTGCGTTTATGTGTTGATTACTGGAAGTTGAAACAAATGAACGTGAAGAACTAATATCCTCTTCCTTGTATTGATGATATATTTGAACAAATGATGAGAGAATGTGTGTTCTCAACGATCGATTTGAGATCAGGGTGTCATCATTTGAGAGTACAGACTTCTAATATACCGAGGAATGCCTTCAGAAGTTGGTATGTCCTTTTTGAGTTTGTTGTAATGTCGTTTGGGTTGAAAAATGTTCAATTAGTGTTTATGGATTTGATAAACATGATATTTCATATATATCTGGATCAATTTGTGGTGGTGTTTATGGATGACATCTTGGTGTACTCCAAGACTCATGACAATCATACCCAACATCTTGACATCATCCTAGGTACATTGAGAGAGCATCAGTTATACTTCAAGATATCCATGTGTATGTTTTGGATTGACTAGGTACACTTCTTGGGGAACATTATCTTAGAGGAAGGTGTTTTAGCGTACCTAGAGAAGGCTCGGGTAGTGGTTTCTTAGGAGCATCCTAAGATTGTTTTTGATATCCAAAGATTCTTGGTATTTTCTAGATATTACAGGATATTCATCCATGACTTTTTCCACTTAGCAACACCGCTTTTGATTACTAAAAAGTGAGTAAAGTTTGAATGGTAAGAGGCTTATGAGAGAGATTTTTAGGAGTTCAAAAATCACTTAACATCATAACTAATTTTGATTCTACTTGAGTCTAGTGAGGATTATACGGTTTATTGTGACACTTCATGGATCAGACTAGGAGTTGTCCTGATACTGGGAGACCATGTTGTGGTGTATGGGTTCTGGAAGTTGATGCCTCATGAATGTAATTACCGTACACATGAAATCGAGGTGATAGCAGTAGTTTGTGATCTTAAGTGTTGGAGACACTATCTTTTGAGTGAAAAGTTTACTGTCTATATAGATCACAAGATCTTGAACTATATATTTTCACAGTGTGATGTGAATATTCAGTAGTAGAGTGGGGTTGAGTATATGTAGTCTTTTGATTTTGAACTAGAATATATGACTTAGAAGGGAAATAGTGTGGCTTATTCCTTGTGTAGGAAAACTCAGACTCATATGGTTTAGGAGTCGAGTGCAGAGTGGAAGATGATGAACTTGCTGGATGAATTGCATGTGGTGGTTCAGGAGAGCCAAGAGCAGATGACTTTGGTTTCATTTGTGGTGGAGTGTATGCATTTGATATATTTTAGGGATAGACATTTTGAGGATCCAGAGTACTTATACTTGAGGGAATCCTTTGAAGGTGGGGGACATATTTTGATTGGTTGATAGATGAATATGAGATCTTCTATGTGAATAATCGAGTTGGGGTACCTACGAGCATGCAAGAGGAGATCATGTGGGAGTTTCATGCCTCGATATGGGTAGTACATCTAGGTGTAATGAAAATGTACCATGAACTACGATGATAGTTTTGGTGGATAAGAAAAGAAGGATATATAAGGTTTTGGGACATGATGCTTCTCCAATCAGCAGGTGAAGGCATAACATCAATGACCTAGAGGTTTACTACAACAGTTGCCTATTCTGGAATGGAAGTGGGAAGGCATGACCATAGATTTTGTGGTGGTTATTCCAAAGATGATTTGAAGAAAGATGCTATTTTGGTCATTATGGATCAAATGAAAAAGGTAGCACATTTCTTTCCTAGAATGGAAACCTATATAGTAGAATAGTTGGGAGAACTCTACATTTGTGAGATAGTCCATCTAGATGGTGTGCCAGAGACTATAGTATCAAATCATGATTCACACTTTACATGAAACTTCTAGAAGGTATTTTCAAAAGTTATTGGAACATAGGTAATATTGAGTATGACTTTACACCCAGAGATAGATGGGAAGCTGGAATGTACTGTATAGGTTCTTTGATGATATTCTACATCCATGTGTACTTGGCTTCGATGGATCTTGGGAAAATAAATTTGATTAAGTGGAGTTTTCCAATAACAACAGTTATCTGAAAACAGTACAGATTGAACCATACAAGGCTCTTTATGGTAGGCCTTATAGATTTCCACTATGTTGGATGGTGGTTGGTGAGTTATAGTTATTGGGATCGAGTCTCATGAAGGATACATCAAATTAGGTATAGTTGATTTAGAATCAAATGGATACTACTTAGAGTAGATAAAATTTGTATATTGACAGGTAGAGAAGACCCCTAGAGTTTACAAAGGGTGATAGTGTATTCCTTAAGGTGTCTCCTAAGTTGGGTCATGACATGATATGAAGGCATGGAAAGTTGGCACCCATGTTTGTTGGACCATTTGAGATAGTGGATAGAATCATGCCAGTTTGGTATCGATTGGCTCTTCCAAAAAGATACAATTCTTTTCATGAATTTTTCCATGTATCAAAACATCAGAAGAATCATCCTGAACCTTCTCATGTGATCAATGTGGATGAGGTTGACTTTGAGATAGATGATTCATTTGAGGTCATCCAATATGTGGGTTGGATTAGAGTGAGAATTTATTTTTGGGAAATACCACGTCGATAGTTCATGTGTTACAGAAACATGTAATTGTATAAGAGGAAACATGGGAAAGAGAATAAGATATTAGGGATTAATGGATCAATCATTTTGTCTTAGAATCTTAGAGATTTTTAGGAGTGGATCTTGAGGATAAGCTATTATAAGGTGAGGAGATTGTAAGATCTGGACCTTTTCTGGAGTTATATCAGGCATGTTTTTAGATAATTTTGGTTGTTTTTAAGTATTTTTGTTTGGAGTTATGACTTGGGGTGTGTTTGGGTGGATTTTTAAAGATATTTTGTGAAAAAAAATTTGTGCACAGTTAGCGTAAACCGTGCGCCCAACCCAACTAAAAGTAAAAACCCAAGTAGAGAGGTTCTCACAGTGAGTGCATGATATGACAAACCATGCACCCAAATGTAGGAAAGAGTGAGACCTAGGATAGTGAGGTTCACACAGTTGGAGCATGATTTTTTCTAATCGTGCACCTCTACCCAAGAAACCATGCACACCATTTTTTATTTTTCTAAAAATTGGTTTTAAAATCCTTTAAACCCCAAAACACCTCATATTTGACCTTATGTTAGGAATTGACAATTTTGGGAGATCCCAAAGAATTCCGGAGGGATTCCAAATCCATCTGAACAATGTTCCTCAAGATCCAATGCCCAAATTGAAGATCCACTCTTCTACCAGTAAGTGGATATCATCCTGATGCCTATCCTCTCTCTTTCCATGATCCTTTGGAGGAGTTTATTCCCCGTTTCTTTAAATCTAATGTAATCAGTGAGATATAGATCTAGTATTGTAGATCTATATTTAGATTTATAAATATTAATATCATGATCTTGATTTAGGGATTTATATCCAGTAATCAAATCTACATCTTTGTGCTACTAAGATTTTGGGGATTTGCATGGGTGAACATCCATCAACGAATCAAGGTAGGTCATATAAATCTAATTCCCATAGTTGTGGATTTGATATGTATATGAAATTTTTTAGAAATTATATCATACTTTAGTAATTTATTTCCTTTAATTTCTTTTATTAGATTGACCAATTGAGTTATCTATGATTTGTTGAAATAGGTGATTAATTGGGAAATTAATCACGAGACTAAGGTTTTTCCCGATTAGATATTTAATTTGGGGAATTTATTATAAGAGGTAGGGGTTGTAATCTAGATAATTAATAAGGGGATTAATTATGAGGTTTTTAAATAGATAAGTTGAGTTAATTAATTGTGGATTAATTATGTGCCTTTGGTAATGTGATTTAGATAATTAATTGTGAGATTAATTATGGAATGTTGATATTATAATGAGATAATTGATTCCGGAAAATTAATTATGGAATATGATCTTTCATATTGATTAATTAATTAATGAATTAATTAATGGTTTGAAGCACTTAGTTAATTTTTGAATCTAACTAATAGAATGGATGTGGGTAACTAATTTTTGAATTAGTAAGGGGATTGGGGTGGAAAACTAATTGGAAAATTAATTATGTGATAGATAATGGGAACATGTTCATTTTAAATTGAGAAGTAAAAATGGTAACATGGTCATCTTACTTACGAGTAAAGAGAATGTGAAAATGGTCATTCTAAATTGAGAAGTATACATCGTAACATGGACATTATACTTATGAGTAAAGAGAATGGGAACAAGGTCATTCTATTTAGGAGTAATCATTGTAACATGGTCTTCTTACTTTTTTTGTGATATTGGTAACTTTGGAAAATATGGATTATAAATGTGACATTAAAGAATATAAATAATGGAACTCCAAGTTATGGCCTCACATGAGAATATTATAACTTCTCCATGAGTCAAATCAGGTACTGAGATATCACAGCACCTTGAATACATCAATATTCGACAAGAATCAAGTATTAAGATATGATATTACCTAGGGAACACTTTGGGATTTGGTATGAATTGAGGTTTGTATTAAGGTATGAGTATCCTTGCGAACCCTAGAGTTAATGTAGTTAGATAAGAATAAATGAAAATGTGATAAAATATTTATTATTGCATTGTACATATTTCCATGCACTATATTTTGACTATACTTATTTTAGAAACCATTTATGGTGGCCTACTGAGTTGTACTCGCACCCTATTCAGCCCGCCTAATTGGTACCTGAATAAATTATATTGTTGTAGGTTTGGATAAGGGAAAAGGCCCTAGGATCGGTGGTTGATTGGGGACGGAGCTTAGAGGAGGGAATCAGACATTGTTCAGGGCTTACTTGGGGAGTCTTATTTTCCTTATTATCAGTTTCATTATAGACACTTGACACTCATATTGGCATAGAATGTTTTCCTTTTTAGTTGAGTATTGTATTTCCTATTTTTTTTATCTTATGACATGAGTATTGTTCTGATTATATATTCTTAAAATGTTATTTATTTACTTCATTTGGTGTTTTACTCTAATAAAAAAGGGTTATAGTCTCCACATGAATGACTTACCAGACATTCATTTCTAGTCGACAACCTCTAGTGTATAGGGAGGCACGCTTGAGGTCATGTGGTGAACTAGCTTAGGGCACCGTCAGGTGGCACCCGAGTCAGGTTGTTACATGACTCATAGTGTGTTGTACCTTTTTATTACTTTCTATAATCTGTATTATCCAAACTATTGTGTTGTGAAAATAAGATATGTGTGTTAGGAATTATATCAAGATGCCTCCAGATAATATTCTAATTGAGAACCAAGAGGGTGCAGATGAGCACACACCCAAGGGTGCTTGGCTAAGATTTCCTATGGCACTGTGTTTAGTTTCATAAGATCAACTCTGAGAAATTATGTTGTGAGTAGTGAAAGCCATGGAGAGGTAGGATCCTCATGTTGTTCCTGATATGTTAGAGCTCACCATAGAGTTTTAGTTCTAGCAACCACCAGTGATTACAGGGGAGTGTGCCCCCCCAGGATGTTGAGTTCTAGATAGAGACCATTTGGACTATTTTAAAGAATCAGGAGACCCTCTAGGATATGAGGGTGAAACTGGGAGTTTATGCACTGTGAAGATCAATGAGTCAATAGTGGGACTTCTTAGTTTTTGATGAGAAACATATGAGCATGCTATGGTAGGACTTTTAAAACCACTTCACTGGCTATTAATTCCCAAAGACTCTGAGGTTCAATAGAGATAGAGAGTTTATATACCTAAAGCTGGGAAGCATGTCATTTATAGTGTATGATAAGCACTATAAAAACATGATGTGATTTCCCCCTATAATAGCGTGGGAAGAGGAAGCTCATGTGAGGATGTTTTAGGATGGGTTGAGAAATGTGATCTATGTCTAGATGAAAGTCTTTATGCCTACTAGCTTTTCCATAGTGGTGAACTGGACCCTTCTCACTGAGTGTAACCTAAGAAAGGTAATGGGTCCAAAGAAGAGGACTTATGCAGGGAATGACATTGGGTCATCTGGTGACCAAAATAACCCTTACAGAGGAACTCATCTGATCAACAATGGAAAGAGAAACTAGGGTTGTAGTTCACCAAATTATCATCGGTGTATTTTACAGGGACATATTCAACATGAGTGTGAATAGTGAACAATGGGGAATCCAGTGTAAAAAATATGGGTTACCTTCAAAGGTTCTATAGGATGAAACAACATGTGTTGGGTGATAGTGGGTCTAGACTAGTGAAAGGTTACAGGGTAGGTTCTTCTGTATCATGGCTGGTGGGAAGTTGGAGTTCTACAGACCATTCAGGTTGAGGAGTAGGTTGAGGAGTGTAGGGTTAGGAGTAACAATGCTTATATAAAAATGATGGGTAAAGAATTCAATTTGGATCTTGGGGTCATAATTTGGTGCAACCTACACCCATGGATCTAGATGTCAGACCTCCTACAACATGAGGTATGATAATTGTAGCTTCCGCCATAGCTCATGCTTTGTTTGATACAAGAGATTCTATCTTCTTCATATCGGCTCAGTTTATTTAAGGCTTAGGTTTGTCCGTAGAGTACATATATTGAGTTATATCCATCGATATTCTGTTGGGAGTGTATTTAGAGGGTATCCATCATTATGAAGAGTATGGCCTAGATATCAGAGGTTTTCATTTCTTATAGGATATATTTTTTTTAGAGATAATGGATTTTGACCTAATTCTTGGTATGGACCGACTGGTTTCATATCAAGCTCACATTGACTATTACGATAGGTAGGTGATGTTCACATATCTTGATGGTCATCAACATGTTCATGTGGGATAATGGGAGATAAAGGTAGGTTTTGTAGGACTGGATTACCAGAATTTGGGTGAGCTAACCATCAAGGTCACCGTTATGATGTTAGATGATAAAGGGATTGTGTATGGTGTATTACCTTCTATATTGGATCAATTATAGGATTCGATTCCAGAGTAATTAGAATAGGGGAATTTAGTTCATGGTTGATATTATTTCAGGTGTAAATACCATTTCAATTAAACCCTATAGTATGGATCTGGTAGAGCTATAGGAACTCATGTTATAGATAGAGGACCTAGAAATCTGGGTGTTCATCTCGGAAAGTACCTCCACTTGGGGATCTCCAATCCTTTTCTCCATGAAGGATGTTGGTTCCTTAAGATTACATATCAATTATAGGAATATGAATCAAATTAATGTAATGTAATGGTACCCTCTTACTAGGATTGATGATGTGTTTGACCAAATGAGAGGATCCTCAGTGTTGTCCTTGTTTGAAATCAGGTTGGGCTATTACCAAATCATGGTGAGACCATCAAACGTACCTCATATGACTTTTAGAATGATGTATGGTTCATATGAGTACCTAGTTATTCCATTTAACCTAATGAACATACCGTATGTGTTTATAGCCCTAATGATTCAGGTATATCACACATTTTTTGATTCATTTACAATGTTATTCAATGATGATACTCATTTTTTTACTCTAAGTCAGGGAAGGAACACACTCATCATTTGGAGATTGTGCTGAGTATTCTAGGTAATATCATCTTTATTCTAAGCTATCTAAGTATTGTTTTTTGTTAGACCAAGTATATTTTTTGGGGGCAAATTATTTCTGAGGCTAGTGTGTCTATTGAACCAAATAAGGTTAGAGCTATGGTATCTTTGTATCAGCCTAAGAACATATGTGTCATGTGAATATTTTTGGACTTTTTATGATACTACCGTAGGTTTATCCAGGACTAATCCTACACAGAAGCACCTTTTATGGGCTTTAATAGGAAGGGGATGGAGTTTTTGTGGTATGATTCATGTGAGGATGCATTTTAGAAGTTGAATAATAAAATGATTATGAAATCAATCCTAACCCTACTTAAGAGTATATAGTAAATTCTAATGCATTAGGGATTAGTCTTGAAGAGTTTTGGATGTAGGGTGGTCATGTTGTAGCTTATGTGTCCCAACAGTTGAGAATCCATGAATTAAATTATCTAACACTTGGCCTCTAGCTAGTGGTAGTAGTTCAGGCTTTGTGATACTGGTGACATGACCTATTGGGTGAGAGATTCATAGTTTATATGGGTCATAAAATCCATAAATACAAATTATTTTAATGGTATTTGAATCATCTATAATATAGGTGGGTTGAATATATCCAATATTTTGATATCGAGTTAGACTACACCCCCAAGAAGGGAATGTAGTTGTTGATTCATTAAGAAGAAAGACTCAGGCTCAGATTGTATAGGAGTTAGAAGTGAATATATGTTGATGGATCTCTTCACTGAGATTCACTTAGGAGTATAGTAGTATTAGGGGAAAACTGTTGTTACATCCTTATCCATTGCACCTTCATTTCTGAATCAGATTAAGAGGAGGTATTTATTCGATCCAGAGTACTTTGTTATAGGGGATAAAATTTATGGTGGGGAGGCACCACCTAACTGGTTTCTTGATGAGGATGAAATCCTTCACAATCATCGGTGTGTCTTGGTTCCTACACACATGCATCAAGATTTAATGATGGATTTTCATGCCTCTAAGTGGGAAGTGAACCTTTGGATACTTAAATGTTTTGGGAACTATGATGATATTACATGTGACTTGGAATGAGGTAGAAGATAATGGGTTTTGTCGTGAGGTTCTCCACCTGTAAGAAGGTGAAGGCTGAGAATCAGTGGACCACTGGCCTCTTGTAGTCATTTCCCATTCTTGAGTGGGAATGGTTTGATGTTACGATGAATTTTGTAACTGGTCTCCAAGGTCACCCTAGGGAAATGATGTTGTGTTGGTAATTGTGGATCACTTGATTAAGTTCACTCATTTCTTGAATATATAAGAGACCTTATTAGTATATGATATGGGAAAACTTTATGACTGTAAGGCTATATGGTTACATGGGGTTTCCCATACCATAGTATTGGATAGAGACACTCATTTCACATCTCTCTTTTAGAAGGGGTAATATAAAGTTTTAGGTACATAGGTGCTTTTAAGCATTGCCTACAACCCACAGAATGAAGGGTAGTCCAAATGAACTATCTAGATCCTATAGGTCTTTCTTTGATCACGTGTCTTTTATTTTTGGGATCTTGGGAGAAGTACTAGAAATTTTTAGATTTTTATTTTAATAACATTTACTAGAAAATAATTTATATGGATATTTATGAGTTCTTGTATGGGAGGTCATGTCATTCACCCCTGTGATGGTTAGAGACTAGTGTTGTGGTGATGATTAGACTGGGCCTTATTCATGAGAAAACACAATATATAAATATAATTTATAAACAAATTGTGATGGTTCTACTACTATAGTTCACACATTAAACAACATTAAAAATTATATTTAAAACCCCTATAAATTATATGTTAATCTTAGTGATGTTAAAATCCTCCATTTAACAGTGATAAAAAAGCGATAACAAATAGGGAATTTATCATAACTTTTTTTAGTGTTGATAAAGATAAAATTTACCAGTGCTATAAAAGAGTTGATAAAGGCCCCTTTATCACAACTAAAAAAATCCCTGAAAAAGGACCCCTTTGTCAGTGATTTTTTTAAGTGCTGATAAAGGGGTAAATTTTATTAATTTGGAGTTCTCTATCCTCTTTTGTTTTCAATTTTCACACACTCTCCCCCACGCCACCTGTAACTCAATTTTCCACACCCCTACATTTTTCAGCTCAAAATTGCCCTTTTTGCATCACTTTTCCAAAGTCTAGCCTCATGTTCACCCCCCCCCCCAAACAGTTGGATTTAATCCTTGTACATCTCTTTTGAATCTAGAATGACTTTACCACTACCCCAAGATGTTTTAATATCTTTTTTATGATATTTATGTTTATCTATATATATTGACATATATATTTTTTTATTTATATAATTATATAATTATTTTTAAATACATTTATAAAATATATGTTTGTGTGCGTGTGTGTGATATATATACTTATATTTATTTAAATATATTATTTATTAATATTAATTTACATATATTAGAATATAAACATAAATATATATCCATTTATTAAAACACACACATATGTATATATAAATTTTTTATATATTTTATATGTACACACATATATAGACATATTTATAAATTTTAATAATATAAAAAATGGTTAGATAGGGTTTTAAATACATTTTTAGAATATGTTATGTAAATATGATTAAATGTGTATGTATAAGATTGATTTATTATACGTTAATATAAAAAATAAGCATATATTTAATTATGAATAATGATAAAATATATAAAATGATAAAAATTTCCATACTAAAATATATATATGAATGTAATTCCTAATAATTAATTTATTCTCCACTATAAAAAGGTACGAAGACTCTCCTAAACAAAGCTAGAATACTATAGTATATTGAAAAATTAGGGTATCCCAACTAAAACTGAAATTTTAGAGGCCTTATGGTCCTCTTTTAACATTGAAAACATAGTGACCAAGGTACCCCAAGTTAATGTAGGATAGAAATTTTCAAAATCATTGATTTGAAATGTTTTAGAGACCAAATGGACACCTGAATCAAAATTTATGATCGTTTGAAGTTCATGTCATTTTTTCAAATTATCTTATATCATTCATTAATTCATTTATTTTTTATGTCATCCAATTCTTATAAAATTACTATTACTGAATAATAATTATCAAATTATTAATTAATATTATTTTTTAATTATTCTATGATTTATTTTCACTAATTATATTATATATTTAGTGTATATGTGTACCTAGTCTTATATAAATCATATTTAATGAAATATATTATATTCAAATATTTATATACTATTATTAAAGACATATTTTTTATATGAAATGTACCCTTTATCATCACTAGAAAAAAGCACAGATTAAGAGAGACCCATATCAGTGCAAGAAAAAAAAACACTAATAAGGGGGGGATTTTATCAAAGCCTTTTCTCTCTCTCATAAAGGACCCCCTTTATCTGCACTTTTTTTATATCACTGATAAATGTGTCATTTATCAGTGTTTATTTCTATCTTTGATTAGGGGTTCCTTTATTAGTACTTGTAGCTAGCGCAAAAAAATTGTAGCACCGGATAAACCCAAATTTGTAGTAGTGAACAAATTAGGTAGAAGTCTTATTTAGATCGGTGTCATCGACCTCTCAATTTTGAGATTTGAAATCATGCATTCTTATGTGTTTCACCCATATTGGGACACATTTACTAATGGAGATAGGGGAAACTAGAGCTTGGGAAAATGGTGCTATTTGATGTTTTGGACAGGGTCAGCCTAGTGTCATACCTACCAGCCCCTCCACAACCATTAAATACCACGCATGAGGTGTTTTATATATCTCAGTTATAGAGGTACTTTACTAATATATCTCAATCCCTTGACATTGATGATATTGATCATGAGGATTATGTATCCTTTGAGGATCATCTGGTCTATATTGTCAATCATATTGAGAAGATGATTTAGGGAATTTATATTCCTCTATTTTTTGTGTTATGGAAACATAGTCATGTTTATAAAGAAATATGGGAGTGGGAATCATATATTCAGGATCAATGGCCATATCTATTTATCAAGGAGGTGGGTCAAAGTATATGGTTTTGCTAGAGGATGGCCACTCTTCTGGTGGAGAGATTATAAGACCCTTTCCACTCATTAAGGTATAAAATCCTTTTATTTATGTCAAAATCCGGATACTTTTACCTAGTGGAGTATTCAAAGGAGTGAGGGAGTTCTTGAGATCAACCTATGGGTTTGCGGCTTTGAATTCTGATTTTTGGGGAGGTAGAGTATGGAACATATTTTTCACTTGCAATGCGACCAAACCATGTGGGTTGGAAATAAGTGGAGCCCATATTCTTAAACCATGCGATGGGGGATATGAAATAGTGAAAAACATGAAAAATATTACAGAGGCATTTTCATTGTTTTTTAACCATTTACCAAACCATGTGGTGTGCAGAGTTCTTGGATATCGTAGTTTTCATGGTTGGTACATAGTTTGGCCAAACCTGTGGCCAAACCGCTTGACCAGTTAAAAATGGGGGAAAATTTCAATTTTTCCTTTTTACCCAAAAATTATTAACCAATTTTATCCCATAATTTTTGAACAACAACTCATTTATAGGATTTCATCTCCCTTTTGTTTCAATATTGGTGTAACTCCTTTGATCCTCCACTGATTTTAGTTTTGTATGAGGTGTCTTGATCCCCAAGGTAAGTATAAGAGTTCACCTTCCTTCTTTCACCTTAAAATCCATATCCATACATGTTTGAACCATTTAAATCTATTATGTCATATTTTTAGGTATTTTTTTTGGTTTCTATGTTTCTTTTGTTTCTACTTAAATTAAATATAGATATTTGAGGAGTAAGGAATATTTAACTTATGGTAGGTGGTATTGAAGTTATACCTCATGGTTTCACCAATTTATAGTATGTTTCATGTATTATAATAAGATGGTTTTTTGTGATTTTGGATTAGAACCAATATTTAAATAATTTATTCTCCAAAAAATGTCTAGAATAACTTATAGACCTTGAGTTAAAAATGGTTAAACTGAAGTTGGAACCTTGTCCATCACTTAAATAATTTAAGTTGGAGCCTCTTATTTTATATCAAAGAGGCTTCCATGGGGTGTCTTAAATTAGAGAAAGGACTATGGGTGTAACCTCTGTTTTAATAAAAATCAAATTACATGTTTAAAATGGGAAATAATGGTAATTTTCTTGATTTTGGACATAAGGATAAAAGTATTTAAATGGAATGTATGGTTAGTTTTGGTCTAACTAAATAAATGGGAATGTTGGGATGAATTACTTGGATTAGAGATGACACCTGATACTAAATAAATGGGAATAATTGGATGTGATCTTTGGAATATGAGGGATACTTGATATTAAGTGAATAAGAATGTTGGGATGAGCACCTTTTTTTCCATTTGCTACATGATCTTGGAATGATATGATGAGATTTAGGACTCTACATGTTACTAGATGATTGGGTATGGTGGGATGATTAATTAGTGTTTACATGATATATGATATTTGGAATGTTGGTATTTGAACCTAGATTCCGTGTGGTGACTACAGTTGGAATGATCATTGTGATGTGCTCAGATACATTTGACCTTGTCCAAAGTATGTAGGTTTGACCAGGGTGTCAACATGGAGCCAATCTATCAAGGATGTTTTATTTTATTTTTTATTTACTTTTTTATAATCTATTTAATGTTAAACAATTTCATGAACTATACTAGCTCATATGGATATGATTTTAGACACATATGGTAGTGGATTATAGAGTCATACCCACAACCTACTTGGGCCATTGATTGGTACCCAAGTAGACTTCATGGATACATGGTTGGATAATTGTAAACACCCTATGGTGTATTCTTTATCCATATAGGATAGATTTTGGATATAGGGACTAAGATAGTACTCAAACCTCTTGGGTGTTTTGATAGTTTTTTCAATTTTTGTTCTTTTTGTTATGTTGATACTCTAATATGTATAACTTTGAATATCCTGCCTCACCTATGAGTGTACAACATATATTTTTTTTATGTTTTATATATTTAACAAAAAACTACTTTATGCCTTGATTTATTTATTAATAATTAAATAGACTCTATCTCCATTATTTACTTTCATGTGGAACACTTTTATTATGGGGATGTAGTCTCCCCAAGAAAACCTCATAGGCCCTTCCTACAAGTCAGAAGACTCCGGTGTTTGGGGAGGTGCTCTTGAGTCCATGTGGATCACCAAACCAGAGCACTAATTTAGTGTACTCTGGGGAAGGTTGTTACACTATACCTCTAAAATTTCTAACGTATGATTGTTTTCTTCTAGTTTTAAATCACATTTTAGTGTCTCCTAAAACATTGGTCATAGATATATCCGTAAGGAATACAGTTGTTATCTTTGGGATTGAACGTTTGCTTCACAAGATATATAATTATTTGTTATATAATAAAATATAAATTCTAAACTAATCGGTACTCATGAAACCTCAGTTAAGTTCTTAACTTTTTTTATTGTTAGAAACACTTGGGAATCACTAAAACCAATTAATTTAGGAACTTGTTCTTTCTTTTATGTGTTTTAAAAAAATAAAAAATGCCTATATATTTTTGTAGAAAAACATGTAATACCCCTTTAGTGAAACAGATCTTTTAGATATGAGGTATAAATGGGAATAAACCTCTACCATTGGTTATAAATTTCATTACTCATACTCCTAAAATGATCAAATATTGGAGGATTCTTACATTTACCCTTTTTTTTATCCCATTATATTCTATAATTCCTTTTATAAATATTGTTTTATGTAATAACCCAACTCTAGTAGCCCAGAGCCAGTGTTTATTTTACTATATTGGAATAGGTATATGAGATTTCATCCAAAATGAATGAATTATTTAATAGTCTTGGGACACTAGATATGTACATGATTCTCACATTACATATGAAAAAATAAAATATAATATAATAATTCTTATGATGACATTATCGTTTATTCAATTAAATCCTTTATTTCATTCATATATCCATTCTTCATATCTTGGGGAGAAGAAAACATAAAAAAGGGTGATCTCATATGCTTATTAAGGTAAAATGTACAGTAAATGATTTCATAAAATAAATAATACATGAATAATATGAATGAGATAATCAATAATCAAATATTCCATATAATTAATAAGATAAATGAGACTAAATCCATGGATAACATAATAAAATAAATAATCACATGGGTAAAAAAACTAGATTCATAATAATAGAAAAAGTAATGAAAGATATCATAATATTACTATCAAGGCCTTATGCCATGAAATCATATATAAACTGGTAAGTCATATGCCAAATACCCAATCCAGATTGCCTCATGAAACCCACTAATGCATAGAGGGGTTATAGAAGGCCCCACCCATCACTTACAAAGTCCAATGCATTCATCATATGAAATGGGTGAAACATAATCAATGTAAACATTTATATTGAAAAACCAACATACAAAATGTTAATAACTACCCCAATTAATAAACATAATAATAAGCCATGAAATATAATATGGTGAATGTTTCCAATAGATTGCATCCCCAGTAAAGCATATTATTCACCAAATAATATTGACATCGGTGAATATACTTTAAAAAAATCACTGGAATATCTCTTAAGAAAAATAAATTTTTTCCTTTTGAAATAACTTACTCAACATCTAAATTTTGTCCAAATATTAAGGAAAAAAGTTTCTCTAAAAATAAACTTTTAAAATTTCAAAAAAAGTTTCAAAACATCGGGTGATCACAATGGTGGAAAATTCCATTAATTTTGTGTTTGTAAAAATAAATATTCCCTTCTCATTTTTTGTAGAAAGTAAAAAAGTAACTCATTCAAAAAATAAAAAGAAAATTCATTTGAAACATTTTTATAAAAAATAAAAAAATGTGTAAAAATTAAATTAAAAAATCATATTATTATAGTAAAAAAATTATTTAAAAAAAATTAATGAAAATATGGACAAGAAATAAAAATATTCTCGACCGAATAAAAAAATTTGGTTTTCCTAGAAACGTATTCTTTTAGTATCTTAAGTAATTAAAAGAGTAAAATGTAAGGAAAACTTATAATTTTTAGAAATAACTATAGTAGAAAGAAGAATATTAGGCTTAATATAGAAATATCATATAATTATACCAATATAGACCTAAGTATAAACAATGCCGAATGATGATGAGATTATGAAATAAAACCTTACCTCATGTACAAATTACATTGTATGATATTTTCAACACTTGTATAATAAAATTAAATATATTATAATTCTATATGATAACCATAAAATTATAATATCACATATTATCCACTAATAACATTTTAATACACTTTTATTTATAGTTATATTTTAAAATATCTATTTCTGAGTATTGTCTGTTCCATTTTTCATGTATGTTTCAGTTTTTTAGTTTCAGTCCCTATATATTTAACATAGTTAAATCATATAAATGATTTTAATCATGATAGAAATATCATATATATTCATTATATACATTTTTTAAATCATATTTTAAATTTGGATACATAAAAATAAATTACACCGTTCATGGAAATGGTTGGCCGTACATACACATGAATATTGTTTTCACTATTTGACAGATAGAACAAAAGAATGGTAAATAATAATTAATAACTAAAAATAATTATTATATATTATATATATAATATATATACATTAAATATATTCTTATTACCATCTATATAATTTGAAAATGAAAAATGATTCACATTGCTTCATAGAGGTGGTGTCCCACACGTACACACAAGAAACATTATCATTCCACAAAAGATTGGAATGTAAGAGGTTAGATTTCATATTATAATTTAATATGTATAATTATTTCATAAATATCAAATATATCCAATTTTAATATCTTCATAACCATCCATTTAAATTGGTGAGGAAAAATGAATCACACTGTTATGTGGAGATAATAAGTCGTACGTACGCAGGAGCAATGTTTTTCTCTTTTTGTTAGATGTAAAACAGTTGGGAAATGGTTTAACCATAATAATAATGACATATAAATATATTTATTAAAATATGTTTATTATTTTAGTACGGTTACAACATATCTAAAGGATTTATAATAAGAAATAAAATTTTAATAATTGTAAAAATGATTACTTTTTCTTACAGAAACCTCATTTGGATATCTTCTTAAGGATCATAAAGTTGGTATTTGGGTATACAACGACCTCTATAATATAGATATGGGTATTAGTGAGAGTTTTTTTGTTTTTTATATATATATGGATCAAGAGGTTTGACTAATTGAGGGGATAATGTCCCCTTTACAATTGATGTGAGTGACACACTGGTAATTTTTTAGAGTTTTCAAATATTATTAGGTCACCTCGATGAAAAAATGGCTAACAAATGACTCATATTCGAAGTTTATATGGTTAAGGTTTAAATTCAATAGACCAATTAGGTTTAAAAATGTGTTTAGACCCTTATAACCATTATCTATTCATATTAACACTCTGGTAACCTATTTTGACCTTAACCTAGATAACAAATATTTTAATATTAAAGTGATATGATTTTACTTATAGGATAATAATTTTATCTTAAATATAAGGGGAATGTATGTTTTGACTATTTATTATCCTAATTATCCTCTTTAATTTTTTTAATATTTTAAACAATTGAATAAAATAATATTTTTCTTAAAATATCATTAATGTATCTGTTGATGTTGTATTGTGGTTAATATATTGGAGAAACTGAATATGGTTTTAGAGTGATTAAAATTAGGTGAGAATTCAATTATTTCTCACATAATGTTTCCCCGAGGTTCGAATCCTTGTAAAATTAGGGATCTTGAAGACCACCTCTCTAAAATTTTGGGTTTGTCCAACTCGAAGTGAATCACTTTGGGCCATGGATTTTATCACATTCTATTATACTCTGAAGAAATAAATATGAGGAATTGTGGTTTTGACTCAGTCTCCCTCAAGCTAGTTCTGGTTTATGTTCATGAATGTGATAAATGTTTTAATCCACTAGAATTTAGTAATACTTCAGTGCTATTATTGGTTGATGTTTTTAGTTTTAAATTTCTTCACTGGCATCCAAAAATACTACATGATATCACCTTGTCTATTAGTATCCCTATAGAAATGGATCAGATGACTAAAACCATATTTGGCCATTTTGCATGATTTTTTTTGAAGTTGATATTTTCTATTGTTTGGTTCAGTCAATCATTATTTCAACAGATGATGAAGAATTTGATCTGTGAATTGAATATGAAAATATACATTGATTTTGTTCGATCTTGAGGACCATTGGTAATGACTCTTTGAACTGAAATATGTATATATATTTTTCTACCGCACTTGTGTACATGGAGAAAATTCATGTTACAAAAATTTGAAGAGGATGAAATCCACAGTTCCAGGTGGTATGGTAGAAGAATGGGATTATTCATCAGAGGGTTTTCTGAATCGTGATCCCTTGGAATGGGTTATGAATGTATGTTCTATTCACATAGATTTTATTTCTAATATTTCTACTGATTTGGTACTGGAGATCTCTAAGAGATGCACTAAGGTCACTGAGGATCTTCGTAAGATTATTTTCCACTTGGCTGCTCCAACTGATGAGGATAGTTCAGTCTAAAAGAAGAAACAATGAACTGATGTTGTTATGGAAGAGGTTGTAGCACATGATATTGACTCCATAATAGGTAAATAAGACCCTCATCTTCTATCAAATGGAAAAAATATGAATTCAAATAACACCACCTATAACTTTGTGTAGGACAATAAGGGAACCTCCACTATGAAAGTAGGCTCTTCCAAGGAGGTTATTATCACATACCCTAATGAAAAAGTGGGAATTGATCAATGGGAAAAGGAAATAAGTTGCTTCTTTATGAATGAGAAAGATCTCATTAAGGTTTCTTTCTTAGATATAGTAGACCATGATGTTATGTAGGAATAGATGCTTGATTCAAGAAATCGTAAAGGCAAACAAAATTAAAATGACGATTTCCCTATTTTGATAAAACAAATAAAGTAAGTGATCTACCTTAATTATAAATATAGGAAGTATAATGAATTGGAGTATTCGAGTTAGGCTGGGTGTGATGGGGGATCTCCCTCCCCTAGAATGGATTCCTCACTTCAGAAAGTTCAGGTCTTACTTGGGGCATAGGTTCTGGATGCTTTAGTGATCCATGGTGAGGGAAATGATTTAACTATTTCTTATATTAAGAGTGTTGTGGGGAAAGAATTTTGTGATTTGAAATACAAGAAAAAAATTTCACAAAAGGCCTTAGTGGATGAAGAAGACTTCCAAATGGTTTCCTCTAGAAAGGCCATAACTCTTTCTATGACTAGGCATGATGAAGTATAATAAATTAATGATTTAAGTAAAAATACTTATGATTTTTAATAGAAATTAGTTTTTCCAAATGATGTGAAAGTTAATACATCACACCTCTTTGGAGTGCTGGAAACACTCAGTGAAGATTTATGTTCGTCAGTGATTGATGATGTGAAAACACCCATAATGGGTAAAATTGAGGACACCCTACCTCCAAATTAAAACTTTTTATTAGAAAAAAAACATTTAAAGAATAGTGATAAAGAAAGTTGGTTAACCATGGAAGAAAAATGACATATAATATCACAAAATCATCGAAAAAGAGCTCCAGCATATTGGAGACATTCTACTAAAATAATTTTTAGGAGAGAGTGTTTACCTGTGTTTCTGGATTTTCCATTATAAGGTCAAAAAAGAGGTCGGACATCCTCGCTAATGTTTGAATGTATTATTACTTATTTATCATCACTTAATTGAAACCATTACTAGTGTTAGTTCTTTCTTGTTAATCCATGCAATCTACTCACGGTTAATATCCACAATAAGCGGCCCTTACATCATCCTATCAGCCTCCTCTATTTTGAAATTGATCAGAAGGAACTCATCCACCATTTCTTCCTCTAAGTGGATAATAACATCCAATTTTTTCTCATTAATGAGAATGTTAAAGAAAAAACTGATGCCGGTACTGACTCAGATAATACAGTCCTAGAAGGTGTCTTACAATAGGAGAGATCCTAGAGGAGAGGTCGTTATCCTAGAAGTTGTGGGTGCGAGTGTGGACATAGTTGAGTTGATTTTAATCCCAAACATGAGGATGAAAATAGGATATGAATCAAAATTAAATAGAAATTGGGTATGTTACTATTCACTAATGAGGTAAGCCCTTCTATGTATGACCCCATCCTTTTCTTTCTTTGTTTTCTTTTTTTAATATAGGGGCTTCTCCCCCACTTTTAAAAAAAATCAAAGGAAAATTGAACAAAAATTCTACATATATGAATTTATGATGTATATGGATGAATTTATCCTATCTAATGAAATTAAGGCAATTTTTGGGTTTATTTTGAGACTTTATTTCATTATTTTCACCATGTTTTAACCATTTTACCCATACCTAGGTGACAAACATTTACCATGGTTACTATTTATAATGAAAAAAATAATGGGGACTTATTTAAACAAATTTAACTTCCTAATTAAAAATATGATATAAACTTTTCGAGATTCAATTCCTAGAATTGGTAGAAATTAATTTTATTGTAAATTTATAAAACACAATGAGGGAAATTGCGTTTTAAGAATAAAAAATGAACTTATATCAAAATGATAAAAATTTATAAAGTTAATTTTATTATTTTAAATGAAATGGATTTTATTTTAATTTTATAATAAATATAGAATATAATGGTACATTAAATAAAAAATAATGGCAGTTTTTGAAAAATAGTTTTGTTTTACTATTCATTGAAAAGTCAATTATTTTATAAATTTCTAAAAATTTCACCTGAAGTAAATTTTGACATATTGATTTAAAAATGAAATTCATTTAATAAAATTCAGTTTTTAAACTTATAGAATTTAGTTTTTAATCACATTCTTGAAAAAAGACTTGTGTATTATGCTAGTGTTTCTTTATAAAGAAAATCTTACTATGATTAAAGCTTAGGTGTTATAGGTCTGACCAAAATTTTCAAAGAATGGGTGTAATAAATTTTGTTGAAGTGACTATAATGACATGAATTAATTAAAAAAATAAAACTATAACATTTATCTAATATGGGTGATATTTTGAATTATAAAAATACATTATCAAGGATAGAATATTTTTTTATACTCTATTTAGAACAATCTAATCATTTAGAAAGATTAATTTGTATGGTCAGGAAAATATTCAAGTTAAGAAATTGTATGAAAAACATATATTAGATGAATACATTGGTATGTAAAATATCTTTAATGAGGGAAATTCCAATATAGCCACAAAATATTTGGAAATTGAGGTTTTATATAAATTTTCCACAACTAATAATGAATTTTATGAAATATTTCATTTTCAAAATGGGTGTGAGAATCTAAGGTAGGTATGTGGGGTTACAAAGAAAACATCAAAATTCACACATGACTAACGGTCCAAATTACATTGAATTTCACTTCCTCCATAATTGTAGGTATAAATCTCTATATTCTCATTTATTTTCATTTAAATAACCTTTGTAATTACCCATTTACAATTTTCCCAGAGGACAAATTTTGATTATCCTGTAAACCTAGTTTGGTTTTTATAACCATAGTGGATCACCTGATAATTGATAAATTAATCTCTTTTTGGTGTTTCTATCCACATTATTTTCATGCATGTGCATACACATTCCTTTTATTCTCATCATGGACATCTAAATCCTACCTTGTATCCATGGAAATTTACACTATAATGAACGCATGTTGACCTGCATCCTGATGAAAACAATGGAAAATAAAGTTGATGCAAGTCAGGAATCTAGAAGAAACTCCTCATAATTAGTAGTTTTTATGGGTTAAAACCCCCATACTTGAATGTATGATAGTATATTAATTTCAACTGAACTAATTATTTCTTGTATGAATAATTGAATGAATTCAATTCTTTAATTAAATATATAATATTTTTATCAATAAAGGGAGTATGTAATGATGTAATTTATAATATTTATAGATAACATTATTATTATATAGAATTATCATCTACATAAATAGAATATTTAATGCAATAATTCCATTTTGATGATAAATTGGAATACCATTTTATCTCTATAATCTTAATTAATGTTTTATTTTATTTGAAAGTGTTTTCTTGAGAATTTTTAGATTAATGTAAGAGATTAATATCAAAATCATGTTGAGGAATCGTAGATTATATTGAAAACTTTCATGAATCAATGTTGGGTTACACCATATCTTTAATTTTGGGTGGATGAAACAAGGATCGTTAAAGAAATATAGATTAACCATCAGTTTTTTTTGACTATAGAGTAGGGTTACCATAAGACTCTTTCCTATCATCCTAGAGATGATTCATTTTTAGAAAAATGAAAAGACATCATGAACATGTTATGTTTAATTTAGAAGAATCCATATCATCTATGGTATTATATATGAGTTATTATATATATAATCAATCTAACGACCATAAAAAAAGTCACCCATGAGAAGGAAGCTGAAAAAAATAAAAAACTAGTTTTCTATTTTTTTTGTTTTTCATCTCATTTTATTTTGATTTCATCTTTCATCATAGAATCACTTGAACACCATTGAAACCCATTTTCAGTCATTTAGATTAAAAATTTTAATTAAACTAGGAGATTTCATGAACATTTATTATAAATCACTTATAGATTCATGCATATTAAATACAATTGAAAGATATTTGTGTGTGTTTATATATTTCCATTGTTTTTAGGAAATATATTAGAATATGAGATAGATTTGAGGAAATCTATTCATAGGGCCCATGAGTAGTTACATATGAAACCGTGAGGGAATTATTATTCTCCTAATCCATTATGTAAATTATTTTATGTGTGAATTTAATTAAATTATATGATATATGTTTTATATATATACCCGCATTGAAATTGGACATTATAAATAATGTCCAGTTGTAATTATGGGGGATGTTCTAATATATAACACACTTGAATAATGACTCTCACAACCTATGATTAAATGTTTTTGAATGTAATAATTAAATGTAATTTATAAATTCCATATAAGTATAGTATTTAAATGATTAAGAATATGCATGAATCATCTTGATGTTTTACATATTCACGGATTTATAAACCATTATTTTTAGTGAGTTGGATAAGAAAAATTCAAGTATGTTTTCATTAATGTTAAAATCTGTTATTTAAATATGTTATTCTAATAGAGTAGTTTAAATCAAGTAAAATATTTATATTAATCTCTTAATTATTCATTTTTGTGTAGGTGATGATTTTAATTTATTGATTTCATATAGGTGGTGTGTAGAAACCCCAGATTCAATTTAGAAACCATTTTTTTATATATTTTATGTATGTAAAGTGTTTGGGTAATGTTTGGGAGGGTTTGGAGATATTTTGAAATGTTTTGGGATTTTTTTGAAAGAGCACAGTTTGAGCACGGTTAGTAGAAACCGTGTAACTCTTACCGGAAACCGTGCAAAGAGAAATAGGGGCTCCTAGGGAGGCGCATGGTTTGGCCAGACCGTGAAGCCACCTATGAGAAATTGTGAAAGTTTATTCAAAGTTATAATTCATGTTTGGAACACTGGTTGTCTAACCACATGAGCCAACTATGTAGGGTATCCTTGAGGAAGAGGGTGGAACAGGATTGGTGAAAAGTTTGACTAACTGTGCGAGCCAACTGTGCACGGCTAAATGTTAAATCCTAAAAAGGGGACCTAAGTTAGTTTTACTGAAAAATACCAACATTTTCATCTATTTAGAACCAATATCAGGTTTCATCCTATTAAAATATATGGAGACTCTCCTCTTCAAACCAAAAGCGATTCATTGTAAAATCTTGGTGCATTGAAGGCCATATTACTTGGAAAGTCTTCATTCTTGATAGTTTTCTTTGATATAATTTTAATCACACTTTTAAATTCATTGATATGATCTATTAGGGATAAATATATTACATTTTATGCTAATAATGATGCTATTTGGTTGTGTGGATGTTATGGAAATGGATCTATGGTGGGTTTTTGGATATTTAACCAGGTTCTTTTGAATAATTCACACCATTCTTTATTTTCGCCAATGTTTTTGTGGTAGGTGGCTTCAATATCAACTATTCTTATTATAAATATATGGATTAATTTAAAATTGATTTAATATCTTGAAATATATTCGGAAATGTTTGTTCAAATCATGTTAGAAACCCCCCTTTAGTGATGGATTGTGGATTTGTGAAAATTGGTTGTTGTGAAGAGTACTTTATTTTTAAAATGTGGATTTGGATTGATTTTTAAAGATGGCTTGATTGAGATTTTTTCAATAAAAGTATGTTTTTATTTAAATGTCTTGAAAATTTTGGTTTGACATGGTTTTGTCACACACAAGTTTGTGTGATTTCTTGATTTCGACGTGAGACTGAATAAGGGGCATGTACAAATGGGGTACAAAGGGATTTGACCCTAGATAAGGGGGGTGTTCCTGTGATGACCCAGACTCTCTCAGTCCTTTCCATTTCCAAAAATCCAGATCCTAAAGGGGTAGCGTCCCAGCGCGCGACCGATCGGCGTGACCGATCGGTGAGACCGATCGGCGTCACCCGGCCTTGTTGGGGTGTTTCCATGGATGTGTACAAATTGAGTTTTAAGCCCTTATTTGACCCCCTTTAGGCTTGTTTTAAAGCCCAGTAATGCCCATAAATTTTTAATTAAATATTTAATAAATTAACCTGTTGTGTGCATCGGTTTAAACCACCAGACCCATTTAATAACGTGTGGGGCCGCATGGTCAACCCATGACACCCGCTCTTTATGGGGTTTCACATTCTTATCTCAACCATCTGCGGCCCTTATAACTAAAGGGTTCGCCGTGGGTTTCTTCATTTCTCGATCACCCTCTACGGGGAGTACATTTGTCCAAACGAGCTGATTTTCGTGCATCAGGCGAGCCGCATCGTTATGCGTAAAGTTCCGCGCCCGACCTAAGCATCCATCATTGATCAACAGGTAGGGAATTTCTTCATCTCTCGCTTTTGTGTATCATGTGGGTGGGTGTGATTTTGATTTTGAAGAATTGGATAGACCAGACCTAAATAAAGATAATTAATAAATTCTATAAATAAAGAAGGGGGTTCTGTGATCGTTGATGCTGATTTATGTTATGATCATCTTTATGAATTGTGCGAGCTTACACCTACAGAAAATCATGATCGTTGGTGGTATTTCTCTGTGCACTAATGAACCCCTGGTGATGTTTTAAATGGATTGTTTGTGGTTGTGGACTCCTTCTGTTAAAAGGAAATTGGTTAATCATGTATACCCGACTAAATAAATTGAAAGCACCAGAATCAACCCTTCTGTGATAACCCCCCATTAAAGCACATAGAAATTGAAATCATGGAACATGTAAAATCTTTTAAATCTGAAAATACCGATATGTCCTTTCTTTGTGTTGGTGGTAGTGGTTTGTTTGTTTTCTTTTACGGGCCGATTATAGGAGCCGTGGGAGGGGATGTGATCCCCTGTTTTTATACTCTCAGGGGTTCTCAAATTGGGGATGAGATCCCCTGTTGTTATGGAATTAATGGTTGTGAGTTTGAGACCATGTGGTTACATTGCTTATATCACAAATTGGGGTGGGACCCTCTGTTGCTGAGAAACCCTTCTTGGCTCTTGGATGTTGGACATGGGGATGTATCTTGGGGTTTCCTTGGGTCGTTGTTTTATGAGAGAACCGAGTGTGGATGTTGTAGTTAATGCTTGACTTTTTACTTTCTTGGACTTGTGCCTAAGCTTACTAGATGTCCAAGTAGATACATGAACTTATTTAAACATTATTACTGAACATGAAGACAAGAATGGGACAAATGAGTTTATTTGGTGAGAGTCGTAACTCGGACTTGAGTAGTGTTGTGATCTGTAGGTTGTTTGAAGAAAAACCTAACTTTGGGTGAGAGATTGTTACCTATATATATACTTTTAGATTTGTGTTTCTTATTCGCGCCCCACCCAAGTTGAGCACTTAGTGTCGAACACCCCCATTTCATGGGGGAGGGTGTTTTTCCCAACACTATTCTTAGTGGTTGGTTATTATCTCCTTTTCTGCTCCCTTTCCCAGATATCCCAAGTACCTTTGGGCAGGCTGTGATGGCCTGAGGTCCATTATCATCCCAAGAACCTTTGGGCGGGGTAGTGTGGTGGTTATAGCCCAGGTGTGTGCAGGCAGGTAGTATCCCAAGTATCATCAGGATGAGGCCCGGGTGTCTTCGGGCGCGGCAGTAGATCTTCTAGCATAGGTGTCTTCGGGCATGGTGGTGGTTGTTCTTGCCTAGGTGTTTGCAGGCGTGGTTACGTGTGACAGTTGTGGCCTAGGTGTTTGCGGGCAGGTTTCGGCAGTGGGACTGCGTGCGGTTGTGGCCCAGGTGTGTGTGGGCGGGTGTGGTAGTGGGACTGTAGTGAGAAGGGAAGGATTGGTTCGATGCATAAGATGTCTTCAATAACCAGTGGGAAAGTGGCGCGGGGTACCCAAACATCGATGTGCTCTTATTATATATATTAATTGACTTGCGTTACTTGGTGAGTGTAGCCAATGAGTGGGATGGGTGAACTCCTTCATAGTAATGGTTGTCTACTTCTCACAGGTCTTTAGTACGTTCCCCCACTTGTGCACGAGAGTCTTTGGTTTTCCCTACTGAGTGTACATATATGCCCACCCTACCTATATAAAAACTACTTTCAGGTTTCCAGGAAGGCTTCGGGGATCGCACAGGACCATACTAGCTCGTACCTTTGGGGCAGTCGCAGTTGTTGTTTTTCTTTCTTTAGTACTTACACTTGTAGTTGCTTTTGTACTTTCTGGATTTTACTTTTGAAACATGCATGTGGGAATGGCTTACTTTTGTCTGTACCTTATTTTAGTATTGGTGTTTTTGGGTTTCATCATCTTATCTCCCGATGCTATAAAACAAAAAAGGGTAATGTCTTCCATTTAGTGTGTGTTTATACCCTTGGTGCTAGTAGCCACTCCAGGACCTATTGAGGGCGGGTTTTGCGGGTCATTATCTCTCCTTCAACTTAAAGAAGGAAGGGCCTAGAAATCTGCTGACCCTTCCCTCCTTTTGGTGAAGGCAGGTCGTGACAGAATGGTATCAGAGGAGGTTGAGAGATAGGATGGAGTATAGAGTTAGGCACAGTGAGGATTGCATGGGATGGTAAGGAAAAAATGTTGGGTAACCTTGGTGCATGAATTAGGCCTGGTAAGACTATCTAGGACACAAGATTTTAGGGCCCCCCATGATCTGATGCAAGGACTTTGGACCTACCGAACAACCAAGTGAGGCCATGCTCATTGCAGGGTAGAAACCCTAGGAAAGGTACATGCATCATAATTACTTATGTTCTCGTGTTTCTAGTATGTCTTATGAATTAAGAATAAATGAAAATTTTAAGAAATTTTAAGAACAATATTCTGCACTACTTGGGCTTAAGCAATCCTTGTTTACATTGCAGCAATGGAACCTAGAAGGTGGCCACGTGTGGTACAGGCGATCGAGGCCCCAAAGACTACTTTGGCCGATCGACAGAGAGATGATAGAGAGGAAGAGGATGAACAGTTGAAGAAGACTCTTCGGGCCTTCCAGCGACAGACCCTCGAGAAGTACGAGGGAAACACCTCTGACATGAAGACGGAAGGCTGGCTAGATGAGCTAGGGATAGCCTTCAGATTGATTTAGGCCCCGACCGAGTACTACGTTCCTCTGGCCATCAGCCAGATGCGGGGAGCGGCGCGGCAGTGGTGGGCGCTTTACCTAGGGAGAGGAGAGAGGCTGAGGTGCCATGGGATGAATTTGAGAAGGAGTTTCGGGCGGAATTCCTCTCCTTGACGATGAAGGAGAAAAAGAGACAGGGGCTACTCTCCCTCCAATAGGGGAGTATGTCAATGAGGGAGCTAGGAATCGTGTTCAAGGACCTCCTATGTTTTTCTCCGGAACTCTTTCCGGACGAGGAGTCTCGGGCAAGACTTCTAGAGGAGGTTCTCTGACCCTCCCTCCAGTATGTTGTTACCCCCTTTACCATGCCGACATACTTGGAGGTCCAGAATAAGGCTGAAGTGGTGGAGAGGATGCACGCTCTAGGAGGTGTGTCATGAGAGGGTATCCAGCTGGGACCATCGAAGGGGAAGGCCGTCAGCACCATGCCTCCAACGTCAGGACCCTCCAGGTTCCGACCAGCATGGAGCAGGCCGCAACAGTTTCAGTTTCGATCCCCTGGTCCTCACCCTTTCTCTTTGGGCCCAGGGCTGCGGTGCTTCATCTGTGGGAGCCCAGGACATCTCTCGAGTCAGTGCTCGGACTGGGTAAAGTACGGCGGTGGTGGAAAACCCCAGCACCTACCCCAGAAGCAGCTTCCAGCCAGGCCTTTCCAACATCAACAGCAGGGATAGCGAGCTTACACTCCTCCGAGGACAGATGTAGGAGGAGGGGGCCAACCTCAGGTAACTCCTCATGGACCTCGACTAGGGCGTGGTCGGGGAGGTGGCCGACAGCCAAGGGGGTGAGGAGCCGGGCATGGACAGGTACACACTGTGGAGGCAGTAGTTCCAGCAGGGCCGAAGGTTTTTCGAGGTACAATCAGTTTGTTTCGCACTCTTCCTTATGCCTTGTTCGATACCAGAGCTTCGCACTCCTTTGTTGCACCCAGTCTAGCCCACGGCTTGGGCCTAGATTCAGAGAAACTTCCAGTTCCCCTGGTGTTGAGAACACCAGTCGGAGGTCAGACCGACTTGTTGTTTGTTTTTCGAGGATGCAGACTGATGATACAGCCACATCAGTCGGTTAGGGATCTCATTCTTCTACAGATCCATCCATACACTGTCATCCTAGTCATCGACTATATATTATATGTGTCTTCCATCATAGACTGTTTCTGAGGAAGGGTTGTGTTCTCGGACTTGGGTGGTCGGCGTGTTACCTTCACCGGCGAGCGGAGCGGTCAAAAGGGCATCAGGCAAGGGGAACCCCTCCTCTCTTTGTTAGCCGAGCTGTCAGTGGAGTCAGTGGATGCTGAGATGGTGGAGGTTCCAGGAATCATCAGCGAGTTTATGGAAATCTTCCCTGAGGATGTGACGACTCTACCCCCTCGATGTGATGTCAAGTTCGGGATAGACCTGCAGCCTGGTGCTCGTCCAATTTCGATGGCTCCTTACTGTATGACACCTTCAGAGCTATGGGAGTTGTGGATTTAGGTTGACGATTAGATGAAGAGGGGTTATGTTCGACCGAGTTCATCACCATAGGGTACTCTAGTATTGTTCGCAAAGAGGTAATATGGTGGTCTCAGGTTGTGCATAGACTATAGAAGGATGAATCAGTTGACGATCAAGAATCGCTACCCTCTTCTGAGGATAGACGATCTTTTCGACCAGCTAAAAGGGGCAGGATGGTTTTCGAAGATCGACCTACGGTCTGGGTACCACCAGTTGAGAGTGAAGGAGGGCGACATCCCGAAGATGGAAATCAGGTGCAGATCTGGACACTTCGAGTTCATAGTCAGGCCTTTCATTGTTACGAACACCCCAACTATGTTCATGGGGCTTATGAAATCCATCTTCCAGGAATACCTGGATCGGTTCGTAGTTGTGTTCATCAACGACATCCTGATCTATTCAAGATCAGAGGAGGACAACGCAGCGCAATTTAGGATGGTTTTGGAGGTCCTCCGACAGCAGCAGATCTATGGTAAGTTGTCAAAATGCAAGTTCCGGACACGAGAAGTGCACTTCCTCGTACACGTGGTGTCTGAGCAGGGGATAACGGTGGACCAATCAAAGGTTGAGGCAGTTGTTTCTTGGGTAGCACCCAAGAATGTGGCAGATTTCCATAGTTTCCTCGGGCTGGTGGGTTACTATCGGAGGTTCGTACCCAACTTCTACCGAGTTGCAACCCCTTTGACAGCCCTGACCAAGAAAGATCAGGTTTTCATGTGGAGTGAGCAGTGTGAGTCAGCTTTCAGCTATTTGAAGGAAAAGTTGGTCAGTGCCCCAATGCTGAGATTTCTAGAAGAAGGGGCGGAATTTGAGGTGTTCTGTGATGATTCAGGACAAGGACTGGGATGTGTGTTGATGTAGCGGCAAGGGGTGATCTCTTATGGGTCTAGGAAGCTACGCACTCCTGAGCATAATTACGCCACCCACGACCTGGAGCTTGCAGCGGTCATTTTTTGCACTAAAGTTATGGCGGAACTACCTCATCGGATAACGCTTTGTGGTCTTCACAGATCACAAAAGCTTGAGGTATATCTTCTCCCAGAGGGACCTAAACTTGCGACAGCGGATATGGGTGGATTTTGTCCAGGATTACAACTTCGAGATCTCTTATACTGAGTGAAAGGGAAATATAGTGGTCGATGCCTTGAGAAGGAGGACACAGAAGGATGCGGTCCCAGAGTCGGCGGACGCTTGGAAGGCGATGGAGGAGTTGGATGCCTTACACCTAGATGCGAGGATGGATGATAGTAGAGGTTGCCTATATCAGATAAAAGTGCAGTCGTCTCTATTGTAGCAAGTGGAGGAGTCTATGTGGGGAGACCTAGAGTACGAACTGATTCGTGACTGAGTTGACTAGGGAAATGCTCCGGAAGGATGGACCTAGGATGGTCAAGACTGGATGCTTTTCCAGGGAAGGTTGTTTGTTCCAGAGGTGATACGCTGCAAGGTTCTCAATGAGCTCCATAACTCACCCCTAGCAGTACACCCTGGAGTGTCCAAGATGTACAAGGGACTGAAGAGACCTTTTTGGTGGCCTGGAGTTAAGCGAGAGGTGGTAGAGTTTGTGGGCAAGTGATTAGTGTCTCAGCAATTGAAGGTTGAACACCGAGTTCCAGTTGGCCTACTGCAGTCTCTAGATGTCCCCGAGTGTAAGTGGGATTACATCTTGATGGATTTCTTCACGGGACTACCCAAGGTCCAAGGGGGATACGATGCCATCTGGGTATTAGTGGACCAGTTAATGAAATCGGCTCACTTTATGGTGATCAAGGAGTTGAATGTAGTGGATGATTTGGCTCGAAGGTACATGGATGAGGTGGTGCGGTTGCATGGGGTTTCGAGGTCTATAGTCTTGGATAGGGATGCACCATTTACCTCGTGGTTCTGGAGAGGATTTAATCATGCTTTTGGCACCCAGTTACACCTTAACACTGCTTTCCATCCCCAAATAGATGGACAAACAGATCGCACCATCCAGACCATGGAGGATATGCTGCGGGCATGTGTTCTAAACTCAGAATGATCATGGGTGCGACACTTTCCCCTGGTAGAGTTCGCATGCACTAATAGATATCACTCTACCATTGGTATTTCCCTGTTTGAACCCTTGTATGGGAGGCCATGCCATTCACCAGTGTGTTCGACCGAAGTAGGAGAGACATGCATCCTTGGCCCGAAGGTGCTGCAGAGTACGACAGAGAAGGTTCATCTCATACGGGAAAGGATGAAGGCGGCCCAGGACCGACATAAGTCATATGCTGATACCAGGAGGAGGCCCTTGGAGTTTGAGGTTGGAGACGACGTTTTCTTAAAGTTCTCCCCTCGACGTGGACAACAGAGATTTGGTAGGGGGAGTAAAGTTTCTCGCAGGTTCATCGGGCCCTTCGAGGTGCTGCGGCGGGTCGGCGAAGTGGCTTATCAGCTAGCATTACCACCGCCTCTACTGAGGATACATGATGTCTTCCATGTGTCCTAGCTCTATCTGTATCTGCACGATGATTTACACTTCCTCTGCTGGGGAGAGCTGGACATCGAGGATGACGTGAATTTTGTGGAGAGACCAGTGATGATCGAGGATCTCAAAGAAAAGGTGCTTCATGGGAGAACCATTCCCTTGGTTCATGTGTTGTGGAGACATGGTAGTCTTGAGGAGAGTACGTTGCAGAGGAAAGCACGGATGCGTGCCCAGTACCCAGAGTTGTTTTGAGTTTTGAATTTGTAATTTTCTGTTTGTTATACATGTTGTGGTAAAACGTTTTACCTTGTCGGCTATGAAATACTAGTTTTATTTCCTATGAATGTGTGTGAAAAGTCCTGGCTATAAGGGAGGATAGGACCTAACCCCTAATAAAGAGGCATTAAGTGGGATGTGATTAAACCCGTGCGGGCGAGTCAGTGCCACCCAAAGAAGATAATATCTTGACATGGGGAAGGAGACTCCCCAACCCCCACATGCCTGTGTAGTTTTACATGACATGTTGCTTGGTTCGTGATAGGAAGGTGTTCTTAGTAAACAATGAGGTTCAATATTTAGAGGTCTCTTTCGAGGTGGTTGTTCAGACCCGCTCTTTCCTTCTGGGTTGTTTAAATTCTCGAGGGCGAGAATAGTTTGAGAGGTATCTGATGTGATGACCCAGACTCTATGGGTCCTTTCCTTTTCCAAAAATCCGGATCCTAAAGGGGTAGCGTCTCGGCATGCGACCGATCGGCGAGACCGATCGGCGCAACTGATCAGTGAGACCGACGCGACCGATCGGTGTGACCGATCGGTGATATCGATAGGTGAGACCGATCGGCGCAACCGATCGGGGAGACTGATCAGTGAGACCAATCGGCGCGACCGATCAGGGAGACCGATCGGTGAGACCGATCAGTGCGACCGATCGGGGAGACCGACCGGTGAGACCCATCGGTGTGACCGATCGGTGAGACTGATCGGCGTCACCCGGCCTTGTCAGGGTTTTTCCAGTGACATGCACAAATTGAGTTTTAAACAATTCCATGACCCCATTTATGCTTGTTTAAATCCTAGTAATGCCCATAAATGTTTAATTAATTATTTAATAAATTAACCTGGTGTGTGCATCGGTTTAAACCACTCGACCTCTTCAATAACATGTGGGGTCGCGTGGTCAACCCACGACCCCTACTCCTTACGCGGTTTAGCATTCTTATCTCAACCATCTATGACCCTTATAACTAAAGGGATCATCGTGGGTTTCTTCTTTTCTCGATCACCCTTTGAGAGGAGTACTTTCGTCCAGATGAGCTGATTTTCGTGCATCGGGCAAGCCACATTGTTATGCGTAAAGTTATGTGCTCGGCCTAAGCGTCCATCATTGATCAACAGGTAGGGAATTTCTTCGTCTCTCACTATTGTGTATCATGTGGGGTGGGCGTGCTTTTGATTCTGAAGAATTGGATGGACCATACCTAAATAAAGATAATGAATGGATTCTATAAAGAAATAAGGGGGGCTGTGATCGTTGATGTTGTTTTATGTTATGATCATCTTTCTGAATTGTGCGGGCTTACGCCTATTGAAAATCATGGTCGTTGGTGGTCTTTCTCTGTGCACTAATGAACCCCTGGTGATGTTTTCAATGGCTTATTTGTGGTTGTGGACTCATGATGTTAAAAGGAAATTGGTTAATAATGTATACCCGGCTAAATAAATTGAAAGCACCAGGATCAGCCCTTCAGTTATAACCCCTATTAAAGAACACGAAAATTGAAATCATGGAATGTGTAAAATCTTTTAAATCTGAAAATACCAGCATGGCCCTGCTTTTTGTTGGTGGTAGTGGTTTGGTTGTTCTCTTTTACGGGCCGATTGCTGGAGACGTGGGAGGGGATGGGATCCCCTATTTTTATACTCTCGGTGGTTGTGAAATTGGGGATGGGTTCCCCTATTTTTATGGAATCAGTGGTTGTGAGTTTTAGGTCGTGTGGTTACTTTGCTTATATCACAAATTGGGTTAGGACCCTCTGTTGCTGAGAAACCCTTTTTGGCTCCTGGATGTTGGAAATAGGGTTGTATCTTGGGGTTTCCTTGGGTTATTGTTTTACGAGAGAACCGGGTTTGGATGTTGTAGTTAATTATTGACTGTTTACTTTCCTGGACTTGTGCCTAAGCTTACTAGATTCCCAAGTAGGTGCATGAACTTATTTAATCATTATTACTGAACATGAAGACAAGAATGGGACAAATGAGTTTTTTTGGCGAGAGTCGTAACTCTGACTTGAGTGCTGTTGTGATCTATAGGATGTCTGAAGAAAAACCTAACTTTGGGTGATATCTTGTTACCTATATATATACTTGTAGCTTTGTGTTTCTTATTATCCCCCCACCTAAGTTGAGCACATAGTGTCTAACACCCCCATTTCATGGGGGAGGGTGTTTTTTCCAACACTATTCTTAGTGGATGGTTATTATCTCTTTTTCTGCTCCCTTTCCCGGATAGCCCAAGTACCTTCGGGCAGGCTGTGATGGCCTGAGGTCCATTATTATCCCAATAACCTTCCGGCGGGGTATTGTGGGGGTTATAGATTAGGTGTGTGTGGGCAGGTAGTTTCCCAAGTATCTTCGGGATGAGGCCCAGGTGTCTTCGGGCATGGAAGTGGATCTTCTAGCCTAGGTGTCTTCGGGTGTGGTGGTGGTTGTTCTATCCTAGGTGTTTGCAGGCGTGGTTACATGTGACAGTTGTGTCCCAGGTGTTTGCGGGCGGGTTTCGGCAGTGGGACTGTGTGCGGTTGTGTCCTAGGTGTGTACGGGTGGGTGTGGAAGTGGGACTCCAGTGAGAATGGTGGGATTGGTTCGATGCGTAGGATGTCTTCAATAACCAGTGGTAAAGTGGCGCGGGGTACCCAAACATCGATGTTCTCTTATTTTATATATTACTTGACTTGCGTTACTTGGTGAGTGTAGCCAGTGAGTGGTATGGGTGAAATCCTTCATCGTAATGGTTGGCTGCTTCTCACGGGACTTTAGTACGTTCTCCCACTTACGCACGAGAGTCTTTGGTTTTCCCTACTAAGTGTACTTGTATGCTCACCCTATGTATATAAAAACTGCTTTCAGGTTTCCAGGAGGGCTTCTTGGATCCCACAAGACCATACTAGCTCGGACCTTTGGGGCAGTCATAGTTGCTATTTTTCTTTCTTTGGTACTTACCCTTGTAGTCACTTTTGTAATTTTTGGCTTTTACTTTCGAAACATGCATGTGGGAATGGTTTACTTTTGGCTTTACATTCTTTTAGTTTTGGTGTTGTTGGGTTTCAACATCTTATCTCCCGATCCAATAAAACAAAAAAGGTTAATGCCTTCCATTTAGTGTGTTTTTTATACCCTTGGTTCTAGTCGCCACTCCGGGACCTATTGAGGGCAGGTTTCGGGGGTCATTATCTCTCCTTCAACTTAAAGAAGGAAGGTCCTAGCAATCTTCTGACCCTTCCCTCCTTTTGGTGAAGGCGGGTCGTGACAGTTCCACTAGGTAAAAATGAGATTGGTCACTTAGTGATGAATTAATGGATGGATGAGAAACCTATCTGGAGTATGAAACTGTCACTAAAGCATGAATGTGTGGGTGTGTGTGTGAATCACGGTTTGGGAATGCCAAAAAGGATTGTGTAATGGTTTAAATCATGGTTTGTTTGATATCCTTCGAAATGGTTTTGGTATAAAAATTGTTTTATATTTTTATCTAAACTATTAAAATATTTCCAATTGGTTTAAATAATTTTTTAATATAAATTTTCTAACATGTTCTATCCTAGTGGCGTGAGTATGGAAGTTATTTGGGGAAAACCTACTGTGTTTCATTACTCACCCCCTGCTTTGGAACTTTGGAATTTTTGCAGAAATCATTTATTGAGAAATATTTAAAGGAAAAGTATCTCATTTCTTTAGTGATGCATCATGATACTTGGGGGATGTATTATGGAGTTGTATCTTTGAGCTTGTTAGGAACTATTGAATTTTTTCTTTTGGATTCTTTGATCATTGTGGATTTTTCATCCACTTTGTACTTTGGTGTTGGTAGTCTTCCTCTTTGGTACTTTGGCATTGTTTTGTTTTGATATTAGTTGGTATTACTTTTAGTTGTATTAAATTGCTATCATGCATCATATAGTGGTTTTGGTTATGGTATTCTTGGTAGTGGTAGTTTTTATTTTCAAAGGGAAAATTTTCCCCTAATGTATCGAATCACTTGGAATTTATTTTCAACCTTTGGGGTCTTGGGGATTTCTCTTATTTCCAAGTATAAATTCAACCTTGAATCAATCCAATGAGGAGGGGTGGGATGTTACATGGTTATTAAGCTATGTAAATTTTTCAATCACATGGTTTGTTCAATAATTCATTAAGGTGAGTCATTTGAAAAGTGTGACCATAAAAATTCAATGATAGTATATTAATTCAATGAAAAATTTGATATATAAAAAGAACACCAAAAAATGATGATGAACCTCCATTTTTAATCAATATTTTACATCCATGGGATTATATGACTTAGAGCCTGCATTAAGCTGAAATCTATCACCACCTCCTCAATCCAACTCTCTGTCTCCATGTCTGAGACACTTCCCTCGTACTTCCCAAGGTTCTGCCGCTAAAAGGCACAAACATCCTCTACCCCTGGTATTCCTCCTCCCCTCAATCAGTCCTCTTCTAAGTATCCATATCATCCTCCTGGGTCTCAATTTCCTGCACTACTCGTGGTCATCGTTCTTGTTCCATAGCCTCAAGGTAAATAAGAAATTCATGAGCCTGAGTAGTGTTGAAGATTGTTTTTAAATATTGCTTAATTTTTTTATTTATTTTTAAATCCACAATGTTCCCAAGACACACAATAACACAAGTCATTCTGATGCATGTACCTTTCCTATGGTCTCTACCCTAAAATAAGTGTAGGCCCATCTGGCCATTCGGTATGTCCAACTTCCTTGCATCAGATCATGGTGGGCCCTAAATTCCAGTGTCCTAGATGGTCTTCCCTGGCCTATTTCATGCACTATGATTTAAAAACACTGTTTCCCTACCATACCATGTATTCCTCCCTATGCCTAACCCCTAACTCTATCTTATATCTCAACCATCACCTCTGATACAATTCTATCATGACCCACCTTCACGAAGATGAGGGAAGGGTCAGCGGATTTCCATACTCTTCCTTCCTCAAGTTAAAGGAGAGATATTGACCCTCTAAACCTACCTTCAATAGGTCCGGGAGTGGAGAATAGAACCATGGGTATAGAATCACAAATAAAATGGAAGGTATTACCCTTTTTAATTTGTAGTATTTGGAGATAAGAGAGTAAATCCCAAACACCACCAAGATTGGAGGTAAATGTAAATCCAAAACAAACCATTCCCATATGAATGTTCCAAAAGTAAGCACAACAGAAGTACAAGAAAACTCCAATGGAATGTACCAAACAATAGAAAAATATAAATAGAAACTATCCCAATTCCTGAACTATCAGGTACCTGCATGATCCCCAAAGTCTTCCTGGAAACCTGAAAAAAGTTTTATTTACGTATGGTGAGTATACAGGTATTCTCTATTGGGAAAACCAAAAGCTATCGTTCAAAAGTGCGTGGACAATCTAATTCCCTATGAGAAAAAGAGATAACCAACGCACCTAGCTAGGACACTATCCACCCCAAATTCACCATGACATACTCCTTAAATAATGAAATTCATGTAATGTAATAGTAATAACAAATCGATGTTGGGTATCTCATGCCACTTTCACACTTGTTATTGAATAAATCCTACGTGTCAGACCTCCCCCTCCATTCTCACCATAGTACTACTACCATACCTCTCCCACACACACCTGGGCTACCACAACCACACATCCAACCCAGAACACATGGGCTACAACAACCAAACGTAACCACGCATACAGGCACCTGGCCCCAAACAACTACCGCCATGCCCGAAGACACCTAGTCCTCATCCTGAAGATGCTTGTGAAACAACATGTCCACACACACTTGTTCCAACTGCCACAACTACCCTGACTAAAGAATCATGGTCCACAATAGACCTTAGGCTATTATATCCTGCCCAAAGAGTCATGGGCTACTCAAGAAAGGGAGCAGAAAAAGAGATAATAACTAGACACTACCAAGTCACAAATCATTCCTGGAAAGAAATTTCACCATTAGACCCTTTATTATTATTATCACATTCAAGCAGTTCCTTTTAAATAAATCTACAGTACCGAGAAACTAATAGGCATATCTACAAACCAACGAATAAGAAAACTTCCAGAAAACAATTCAAGCATTCACACTCGGTTCTTTCGTAAAGTAACAACAATAAATGGTATCTGTGAGAACCCTTGAAGTACTGGAACCAAACCAAGCCCCAACATACGACCCCATAGGGCCTCAGGTCCACAAACCAACTGCACCAGACTCCCATCCTCATCCACATCACCCTATATGAATCATGCAGAACAACCACACATGTCACCCAGATAGAGAAAGGGATTTTTTATATTCAAACAATCCCTTTATTAATTTCCTTCATTTGGATTTGTTATCTGAGGTGACCAAAAAAGTATTATTATACATTGGGAATATATTTAATCAATCGAGTTTACCTGATTAAATAGTTTCTATTTTATGTCCATTCAATCATCACATAAGACATGGGTTCTTTAGTGCACAAGGAAGGACCACCAACAGACACGATTTTCATTGGACCAAAGCCCATACAATTCACAACATATATCAATGATAAAAGAGAACAACAAAACCATAAAAACACCCCAAATTCTTTAAAAATAATATATTATATTCATTAAGGTTTGGTTTCATCTATCCCTAATGGAATAATTATCATTCCCACCCCACATGATACACTGTAAAGTGATACGAAGGAAGAACCCAACATGTATGATCAACGATCGAGGTGTTTCTTCATGCGACAAGAACTGGGGATGCGCGACTTATTGGGGAGGAACTCTGAGGACCCCAAGAGTAAGTAGAAAACGCACGACCAGAGGCACACCACTTGCCTCAAGAAGGGGGACTCAAAATGCACCAATGAGAAGAAAGAGAACATCCAAGAAGAAGAAGGAATTCCCATGCGATAAAAGGAGAGAACCTAGAGTTACGAGACTTGAAATCTTGAATGAATTTAAAGGTAGATTGTGGTTTCACCACACATATGGATGGTTTCACATGATGGAATTAATTGTTATTTAATAATTCCAATTGGGATGGTGTCCATAATGGCTGTGATTTAAAGGGTTTCCTTTAAATAGAGGAAAACACATAATGGGGGTGGAACTAGAAAGTACAGAAACAGGTTTTACACTGAGGATAAAGCCTCACATTTTGCTAATTCAAGGGTCATCCAGTTCTTGGGGGATTTTTTATATCATTTATGGACCTTAAATGGCTTTAAAAGGGGTATAATATCATTTTAACTTCAAAAGATATGTTGTTGGAGCAGAAAATGTCAGAAGATGGAAAATGAATAAAGGGTGAGACACTATTTAGTGAGACACCATAACAATGCCACGATCACAGTACCACAGGTTTGGTGGAACACCGTAAGAGGTGCCACTGTCACAATGCCACTATAATTATGCCTCCAGTTTGGTGGAACACTGTATGCGGTGCCACTGTCACGGTGCCACCAGTTCAGTGGAACATCGTAAGTGGTGCCACCATTTCGGTGTGTAACAATGATCAGTGACACCGTCACGGTACTTCCATGACTAGTTCCACCTTTTTGGTGGGATTGTTTGATGGAACATAGTTTTGGGAAAACTCCTTAATGATCCACTTTCAGGACCATTACATAAAATCACTGGCAGATTTATATTGGAGTTAGGAAGACTCTGATGCAACACATCATTTTGATATTCTCATCCATTCTAGAACCAAGATATATTCGATGAAACATTTCATTTGTAAACCATATTCCCAATAAGATGGAATTTTTTAACCATTATGAGTCTTATTTTCTTGAATATGATGGTCAGTCCAATTTTCACCAAATTCAATGTGATGTGATTTAGTTTCTTTTTAGACATCTTTAACAACAACAAAAATACTTGAATATTATCATCATCTTTATCAAACTGGTTCTAATAATTTATACAAACATAGAGTACAACAATTTTGATGAAAAATATTTATAACCAATGAATGGAAATTAAGTTAAGATACCCTTTACCACTTGGAAACATTCATGTCCAATCCCCTTGGAAAACTTTGGTAAAATTTCAACGTGAAATACCATGAGGTATGAATGATTAATGATATTGAATGAAAAAATGATAGTATTTAAACAATATAATTGAAATTAAAACATAGTATTAAAATATTCCTCAATGAAGGAAAATTCAGATGAAATCCCTTACCACAAGTCCTTTTTTTCTTTTTATGTCTCTTAAATTCAATATAATGAACTCATACAAATTATTTTATTTATTTGTAACATTATATAGACATAATACCTTACCCTTAAACAATTTATTTCTTTTAATTCAATTACATAATGAATTACCTAGCCATTTAAGTCCACATCATGTATTTCGAGGGCCTTGGGTTCATAATTTCAAAATAGGTTCGGTGCGCTGACTATGGTCAATGGGACATTATTAAATAATATATAGACATATAATGATGAATTAATTATAATTTTTAAATGCCAATTTTTCTTTTAAAACAATCCCTGGATTATGGATATTAAAAATGATCTACATTACTATCTTCTAGACATTAAGCCCTACATACGCTTTTATAACGTTTCCATTTTTTCAACTAACTTTATGGGGAGAAGGGAAAGATTTATTTAATCTCTCATGATTGATAATTTTATTATAAAAAAACATTATATATTTATATAAACGTATATATATCATCCCTGTAATAATTTGATGAAAAACAAATCACATCACTTTGTGCACATAGTAGTCCACATGTATGGCCAAATGACATTATCAATTTTTAATGAATGTCATAGTAATGATACATATGATATTTAATCTTTTATAAATGATACATATTTCATTAATATAATATAAATATTTTAATTTCAACATTATAACCAACCGTGATTGGTTTTTATGTGAAATGAATTAAATCTGTCTACAATGTAGTAATCTTCTATACACACGATTGATGATTTAATTTCCCTTTTAAAGGAATATAAAATTGATATAGGATATGATATTAACATAAAAATGTATATTTAATATAATAATAATTATTATTTTATCATGAATTTATAATATATGAAGTGGGTATAAGAGGAAATGAAACTAAAACACTCTCTTATGAATTATACCTCTTCTACCAATAACAACCTTTTACTAACACATTAAGTTATATATGCTTGGTGTGTTTCCTAAAAAATGGACTATATAAATTAGTTAAAAAATTTATTAAGATATTTTCGGAGTTATTTTATGAAAAAATTCCTTTTATATGAGGATAAAGTAGAAGGGGTGTTCCCTTTTACAAGAGGAGAGAAGGGCACTTTAGAAATTTCATTATACATTAAATATTTATAAATTAATTTTAGTTTTAAAATGAATAAACATTTATTATATTGAAATATAAAAATAGTATGACTCAAATTCCTCTCATAAAAAATGTATATGTTTAGATAATATTTATACAATTATCATTTTTTTAACTCATGTTAATCCTTTTTTAGGAATACTAGGATATTAATGTTTTTACCCTCTATGTTTCAATACTGTTACTAAAAAAGACAATTATCAAATAAATATTCCAATAGTGTATTTTTAGACATTATACCAATCCCTTAGCATAATATAATATCTTTTTATTAATTTTAAATCATTTATTAAAATATTAATTATTTTATAATATCATTAATTTAAACATTGGAACCATTCACTAAATTTGACATTAAACACTATAGTAAAAGAAATTTAATTATGATATAATGCATTAAAACCTCTATTAAATTTCTTATTTATCTAAAATATCTGGGAATAAAAATTTCATTCAAATCGTATTACTTTTAAAAACATTAATATCATTTATTTTATTTATTTTATTTTTCTATTAATTGAATAAATAACGAAATGGTATTTTGTTGACATTGAACAAAATTATGACATCCAAAAAATTAGAAATAAATTACCATTATAAAGAAAAATAATTTATCATAAAAATTAATATTTATAATGAAACATATCTTCTTTTAATCCCCATTTCATAGATTTATATTTAATAAAATAATGTTATTAAATTTTTTGACTTTTCATTACATAAAATAATATAAAGGTAAAAATCATGTTCAAATACAAAAAAATTATATATATTATAATTTTGGTTGCTTAAGTATGAGATATAATCAAAAAATAAAATTAAGTCTTGTTTTAGGGTTACATTTTTTTCCTTATCATTTTATTTTTAACTATAATTAATTGCATTACCATTTACATTAGTAACTGAAACTAATAAGGCTGGTAATCATAATATTAAAATAATAAAGGGGTTAATTTACCAAATTTATACCTACTGATTGAAAATATTAAATCTACCTTTTATGATTAAGACATGATAATTTGTAGAATTTAATTTAAAATTTTACCAATAAAAAACAATGAATGAAACATTTTCAGAAAATTTTCATTTAATAATAAAGATTTTTTTATATAAAATTAAATTATATAATTTATTCCGAAGATCATTATTGGATAATTTTCAATCAAATAAAATATTGAAATTTTAAAACCAATCCAAAATATAGTATTATATTGTTAATAAAATACAGTTTTTGATAAATATAAGTAATTAACTCCATTCACTATAAACTCAAACATTTCATAATATTATCAAAATTTCACGTTAAGCTAATTTTAATTTTATTCATTCAAAAATTAAGTTCATAATAAAAATTAATTTTTCTACATTTTCTATAAATTTATTAAAAAATTTCACACTAATTAAAATAAAAATAATTTTAGAGAAAAACATATAACTGAAGCATAAAATGAATTTCCTGATTAATTGAGTGATTATTTGAAAGAGTAAATCTATAATTTTGTATTTCTTAGGATATTAAATATATATATTTCATAATAATTTTTTCTTATTCATAGTATCCAATCCAATGATTGTTCTATAAAGTTATATTTTAATAATAATATTTTGGCGATCATGTAACCTCAGTGTTGTATATCTTGTACGCAATCAAATATAGTATTTGTTTTAAGATATTCTGATATTAATAGTTATATAACAAAAATACTGATCACGTAATAATATTTTATTTAAATTCATGCCACATAGTCATAAAAACGTATATCATTTCTATATAACTTAACCCATAGAAATTAAAATGCGTTTCAAAATTATTTCATCATGATAATCATAAACCACAAAGAGAAATAATAAATATAGTAAAAAGGGAACAAATACCCATTAAGGTATATTAAAAAACGTATGGTGTTGTTATAGATTAAAATAGTATTAAAATATAGGTAGAACATTTCTTAAGGAAAATAAACATTACATTTTTTTAAAAATTACTAAAAATATAAAAATATTCAAAATTTTATGGAAATAATTTTATTTTAAAGAAACATGAAAACACTTTATGGAAGCTCCAATTTATATATATATATATCATGATTTGGGGAAATCCATATTTTCATTGTGTGTGAAAGCAATGATTCCTTTAAAAATTTTTGGAAAAAAATCAAAAGTTCTCTATTGGTAAAATGATTGGAAAATACATATTAAAACATGTTGAATAAATTAAAAAATTTCAAAAAAATAATTTAATTAATGTTTTGAGAATACAAAAAACATTCCTGAAGACATTTTGAAGAAAATATGGACATAGAAGGAAATATTCCTGAATGAAGAGAAAAAAATAAGGTTCCTTTTCCCTAAATATGTTTTTCTGGAATTTATCTTCCATATAGAGAGGAAAATGAAAGAAAAAATTATAATTTTATAATAATAGACACATGATAAGATAATAAATAATATTCGGGATTGAAGTTCCTATAATTTATTGTTCATAAATTCAAGCATGAGAAATCCAGTTAAAATGAGATTTTAACACAATAACCATACTACTATGATATTTTTAGAGGCCTAAGTCCCACAAAATAAATAAAAACAAATTGAAAATTAAATCACAGGAATATAAAAATAATCATGATTCAATATATAAAATTGGAAATAAAAGAACCTCGTAAACGGAGATAGGTGTATCACATAACATATTTCCTAAAGAAGACAATTTGAGTTAATAAACACTTAAAACTTATTTTGACTCAAAACCCATTACATGATATTATATTAATTTCAACATAAAATATAATGAATTTTGAAGTAAAAAAGATATAATATTTCAAGGGTGTATTATATACACCTCATAAACATAAATAGGGTAATACCATCCAATATGTCTCAATGAAACAATTTTTGGATGAAGAATCCTTATCTTATAATCGACCTGATTCATATGTTATATAACCTCATTTAAAATAAATTAATATATATTATAACTATACAAAAGAACTATATTAATGCTTATAAATTCATATATGATCCACTTATGAAATTTCATTATTATTTTATAAATATTTATTTATTAAAATTAGAATTCCTTGGGGTTAATGCTTTTGTTGTTGATGTATGGTTTGGTTCATCAGATATGGTCCTTTCACATTTATCATATTTACACATTCACTATAATTTTAATAATTTTATAATCATAATATTTATTCCTTATATAAAATGTTTACTAACTTAATATTAATCATTTTTTAAAAATAAATTATACCACTTTGTGGGGACTATAGTTGATTGGTACACAAGAGTTATGTTTCGAGTTTTCAATGCATGGAAGGAAATAAAGGTATATATTAATTCACATTTAATAATAACTATTATATCATAAATATTATATATATTCATTAAATATATTTTTATTACCATCCATGTAACTTGGAAATGAAAAACGAATCACATCGTTGCATGGAGGTTGTAGCCCACATGTACGCATAAGCGACGTTATTATTTTACAGTGGGCGTGATGGTAAGAAATTAGCTAATATATTGAAATCAAAAATGAATAATTATATCATATATGTATCATACATAAATATTAAATGAATCATAATAACCTACTGTGAATGATCGTGATGGAAACTAAATCATATCACTACGCGAAGGAGGTAATTCATACATACTCGTAAGCGATACATTCATTTGCCATTTGACAGAGAAGTGGTGAGGAATAGTTTCTCCATCATCATAATGATGTATTAGTATATTTATGACAGTATATTAACCATTTCTTGATACATCATGTTTATAGTATATTAATGAATGAATAAATTGAAAGAGATAAGTTATGATTTATAAATCATTTTTTACAGATCTCATTGGGATTACACATTAAGTCACGAACGATTATTATTACGAGAGTACAAAAATATCCTGGATTAAAGAAAGGAATAAAATATGGTTTTTACCCATGATTAATTTATCTATAATTCACTTATTGGGTAAATAAATTACTAGAAGATGTGCCCTTTTAAAAGTGAAGGGAGGGGCACACATGGAATTTAAATAAAATATGCGAATATAATAATGTCACTTCCATGTGAAATTATATTAAAATGAAAATAAATTTTTATTTAGTATAATATAAGGATTAAAAATGTTCAACTAATAATAATTATACAAATTTTAGGTGTAATTATTAACCTTATTTATTAGTTTAACCCCGGGTAACCCCTTTTTTAACATTAACCATGAAATCAAAATTTTACTATTTTTTCTATTAATTATAACCAAACTATTATGTTAAGCATATTAAATTATAGTAATTATGTTGATTAAAAATAAAAAATTAATTTTTATTTACTTAATATCAATAGGTTGATGAATTTGATTACAAATATGCATGAAAAATACAACAAAAATCAATTCTAGAGAAATAAATTTAGAGCACAAAAATATAATTACTTCCATTACATAACATGAAAAAAAATTAATGTTAAAATATTTTATTATATATATAATCTATGAGTTTATATATAAACATTAATAAATATAGATTAATTTTATTTGTTTCATTATGCCCATAATAATGGTTTTTTTAAATGAATTTAATCCCAAAAATATATTTATATGAAAATTATTTATAGTATTGATTTTAATGTAATTAATTATATTATATTAAATTATATACATTATTTATATTTAAATGATACTTATATTACCTTAATTATAATGGTACTATTATATTAATTTTTAATAAAAATAAATGATTGTTTTACGAGGAATCATTTTATCACTATTGGTTTAAAAAAATATCTTTTAAGAAAATTACTAAAAATTATTCTTAAGCTAATATTGAAATTATTATTCAAAATTTTATATTCATTCAATTATATAATTTTTTTAAATGGTTTAATTTATTATAATATTTTCATATAAAGTAAAAAAACACAATTCTTGAATAAAAAGTATTCTAGAAGAGTAAAATAAATTTACTGAAAATTAAGTTCATATTTATTTTAAATAAATCAGTAAATTTTCATTATGTAAAACCATTGTGCATGTATTTTTGTAATGTTAACATTTGAATTTCTACCGCCATTTTAATTACTAGGTTATAATTTTTTGTTCTTTTTTAAGCTTGATGTTTTTTACAATGAAATATGTTGAACACTTAAAATTTAGTGAAAGAAAAATATATTCTAAAATATTAGGGAGTTCCACTGGGGGGATTTAACTTGTAAAAATTGAGTAGGACATGTTATGAAATAGAATATATTGAATTTAATGAAGGATAAATAAGAATAGTGGGTTGTCCATTAAATATATTGACTAACCCTATTAAATTGAAAGTAAAACCATACTGGGTACCTAGTGAACAAATATAGGGTACCCACTAAACTACCGACCTAACCATTTTGAGGCTACCAACTAGTTAGTGGTTTATGTAGGGAATATTACCCCGTGAGAAATCACCATATTCCTGGGGTAGATCTATGATGTTCTTGGTGGCATCTTTATGCTTACATTAAGTCGGTGGGCCACCCAACCCTTCACTAATACCCCACTCAAAACCACCCCCCCCCCCAATCACACTAAAAAATACCTTTTAGAGATTCTTTACACCAAGAACACTAATATGAATTCCAACTCTAAACACTCCCTTTCTTCAGCTTTCAAAATAAAAAAGTACCTTGATTTCCCTAACCTATAATGACAAATTACATTTTGACTCTCAATTAAACTAATTTAAACATATGAGAACTTAATATAACCCATAAAATAAATTTAGTCGACCACATATATTAACTTCCAAATAGAATTACTCTTTAATGAAATTTCGCCTTTATTTTATAATTTTATAATAATAAAAGTTTCAATTACAATACACTAAAAATATATATAATGAAATAACATAATCAATTTATTATTTTATCATCATGAATTCAAACTAATTAAACTCATTTAGGTGTTTAGTAATTATTTTCATAAAAATTTTAAATAATAAAACAAATTTAAATATAGGGTTTTATATCACATGTATTTATTATTATCTATGCAATTATAATTACAACATTAATTCACCAGAAAATTAAAAAAAATATTTATATTTTCATTCAACATGAATAGAAGAAAATTTATAATCCACAATATCGTAATGATTATAGATCACCTGTGAAAAAATATATATCTTCACTTTAAATCCATAATTATATATAAATTAAAAGTAAGCAACATAATCCAACCATACAATTTATTTATACATTTAATTCACTATAAAAATAAGTAAAGTAATAGTTTAATAATTAGTTGTAAATAAATTTGATTATAAATTTTTAATACCATTATTCCAAGGTTTTATCCACTATCGTTTCATGAAAACTATCAATGAATATTGGTAAAGATACAAAATATATCCCTATTTACAATAATATATATCCTAAAATGGAATATTGTTTTTAGGGATTACTTGTTGTTTCTTTATTTTTTAATTTCCAATTATGATTAGTATAAACCGTCTAGTCGACTAATTAATTTCTCATTGCATTTTACATTCCTCAAAATTTGTCAAAAATTCATTATTTTTTAAACCATAAACCTAAAAAATCATTCATTTCTACATCTATATTTCTAAAATGTATGGTTTGAAAAATGGTTTTTCCAAATGTAAACATTACCATGTATCTTAGGAAAATCCTCTCCCAACATCCAAGGGAAGCCTATATTTCCCCCAAACACATACACTAAGGTAAAAATTCCATTCCATATCCATTGATTCACTCAATTGGTTTGATATTATCAATATATACATTTCACATATTTACGGATAAATGATTTAAAATTTTCAAACAAATAGAAATTACAATGAATAATATTTCCATGTATCTAAATTAAATAATTCGTCAAACATTTAATCCTAATAATCCCAAATCGTAAAACTCCTTTTAAAATAATGTAAAATATTAAAAATTTGTCTCATTAAAATTTATTCCTTTTAAATTATTTTCACCACTAAAAATATCAAGCATAAAATATCAATAGAAAATTTAATTATCCCTAAATCATGCCTTAGTCATATAAAAATTAAAAACCACCCTTTTATTTTATCATCATTCATAGTTCAATGGTACTTAACAGTGGGTGAAATGAATATTTTGAAAATATTGTATATATAAAACATTAAATATAATAATATAGTTGATTTATAATGGCTCTGAACAATGTTATCTAAATTCACTCTTTATAACATGCATAACTCTTCAACAGGTGAATATATGAAATTTAAGAAACTACCATTTATATAAGATTCACATGATTTTTAAAAACTATGTTTTGGGGTTAGAGGTACACCAATAATAACCACTAACATGTGTTAAAGAGGAAAAATGAATAGAAATATTTAATTTTTAAGATGCAGAAACTATTTACAAAAAAACATTTATTTATGATGAAAACAAACAAATGGATTATAAGTGAAGCCTAAAAGAAAATAGAATAAAATAATTATCATACAAAAACAAATAAAATTATGAGAAACTATTTGAACAATTCAACTTGATAAATCATAATAAAAAATGAATCACATGCCCTAATAGACCTGTTAAATTTGTAGATGTAATTTTCCTTATATTCAATTTTTATATCCAATAATTCATAATGGTTCTATATTATGATTCTGTTTAGAAATCATCCATGTATACATTTTTTATCATGAAATTTAGTTTCAATATTATGGAAAGACAATTTCATTATTTAATTAACAATTTTACTCATGCATCAAAAATGGAAGACGGTTCTATAGTTCGTCTCTTTCTTCATGGTATTTTTATCATCTTATACACACAATTATGTGAACATTGTAATAATTTCTATTAAAGTCACCACTATGATACTTATATTCTATTTCTAAAGTACCATAGTCTCCATGATATCATTCATGAATTTTTAGAGTAACCAGCTTGAAAAATTTTCTATATCTGTCTTCTTCAGAAATCTAAAATGAGTGAAAATTATGATGTTCTTATGTAATATTTTTCTAGTATACATTTATGATTATATCCACACACAAAATTTTTTTTTGGTATATTCAAATAAGATATAATCTTTGATAAGTGATAACCATACATGAAAATCCATCATCATGTCAATGAGACCACTACACCAAGATCCACAGACCAAAATCCCCAAAACTACACACAACAAATAAACCAATCAATCCATAGAATTGAGGTATCTCCGAAAATTAATGTGTCGAACCCCATTAAGTCCATTCTGACAATATCCAATATATCACACATCCCTTATAACTCCCCTACCTAGAATCCACTAATCCTGTTTTCTCAGCTGTGTCAACACATGACCTCAAGTATGCCTTCTCATATGCCAGAGGTTACCAACTAGTAGCGAGGGTATAATAGATGACCTGGAGAGATTATACCCACTTAACGGAGTAAGACACGATATATAACATATGAAATAAATAAAATAATAATCATTTCAATAGATACATGAATTACTAACCATTTTCATAATGGATTACAAACCACAACCAAATAATAAATTAGTCATGTCATGCTAACAGTGCCAAAGTGAATACAACCTAAAATAAATACGAACAATAGAATCCCAAAAATGTGTCCATACTCTATGTATAGATCCTCATTCATGCACATGTAAAGCCCAACTCAAATATATAGAATAGGGGATTTTCTCATCTCTTGACCTGTAAACATGAAATTTTCTCAGGTACCCAATGGTGGCCCGAGCAGGGTTTTATTAGAACTCAATAGGACACCACCAATGATATCTATGAAATGTCTTGCCTAAATAGAAATATCATGCAAGTACTAAATAATATAAAAGATAAAAAAGGACAACTAATATTCCATTTTAAAAAATATTAATGTTAACAATTCAACTCATTATATCCATTTTCATCAATTCATTCATTTTCATCACGTAATCCATGGGTATGGAATTTACATCATATTTACTACAGCCTAAGCCCATCCATTACTATGTGTAACATAATATTTCCAAGATCCATGTATCACTAAGTATAAACATTCCACAATTATTACATCACACATACCATGGATCCTTAGTCTAGGAAGTCTCCTCACATGAAGCTATTAAGGGCGTAGAGCCTGAGTCCCATCCCCTAACCCATGCATTATTGGGGTGGGTTTTAGAGCCTTAGTCATACCTGACCCATGCACTTTGTTCATCAATTATAATACTCCATAACTACCATTCCATGTGAACATGCTTACTTATGTATTAAACACATAACCGATATCTAAAACACACACAATAAATACAGAAAACATTCCCATTTCATAATTATTCTTTATATAAATCAACATCAAGACTTCACCCATTACAACATTTACCATTTACATTGCGTATCCCATTTAACCAATCCCATTTTTTCATGCCTTAAAAAATTATACATATCCAACAATTCTCATACATTATCCCATTAAAAATATTCAACAATTCCCATTCTTTCACCTGTTTTCATTTTTAGATTACAAACTCGAAATCCATTTGTCACCTTCACTTTATTTCATTTATCTCTTTGATGATTATACCAAAAGGTCCCTTATTTCAATGAAAACGACTAAACAAAAAATACAATTAGTTATTCCTTATAATAAACCAACATATTTAAATATTTATCATGGGATCCATATCAAGATAAATAAACACTGCACTTAACCTTATGATTTTCTGTGTTTGGGAACATTGGAAAACCCCTTGGGTGGCCCTAACCCGGTCTAATGAAACTCAATGCAACCCACAAGGAACATGAGAGGTGCAATTAATCTTTTAGCCATCCTTTTTATTAGATACTACTAAAGTCATTAATTTCACAACAAGAGTGAAGAAACAACACAACCACACATGTACAAAAGAACTTCAAGACTATGGGATTTAACTTGTAGAAAACATAACTGAATTCGAAAGATGAATGCACACTTAACTTCATCTGTTGACTTAGATTAAATCACCCTTTGAAACCCCATACTATGATCTAGTAGAAGAAGTGGGTTTTTCGGATTCAAATGAATAATAACGAAACCATAATACCATATCAAAGAATGAGAGAAAAGATAAGTATTATACTAACATGGATATTCAATACGCCTACAACAACACTCCAAATATCATTGAAATGATGAAGATTTGTCCTTGGGAACATTTGGTCACATTGATTCATCACTAAGGCATTTGTAGAAGAAATAAGGAAGAAAATAATGTGAGACACTTAAACTACCAAGGAGGGAAATAGAAAGAAACCCAATTTAAATAGGGAACATTTTTTGGATACAAGGTTTTCAATACCATACATGAACCATACACTAGCCTCTACCCAAGAGAGTTCTATGTCACACAGTATCCTTGGGATCCTGCATAGTTTGACAAACCATGCTCCAACTATGAAGAATGCCACTATCCAAGCCTAAAATTTTTGGTCCCCCCTTCCATTATTTAATTAACCATGCACCCCTCCTTCTCGAAAACTTGGTTTGAGAACAGGGTTACCAATAACCATGCACCTACCAAGAAACTTGAACATGATGAATTTATTTCCCATTATTTGGTGTCCTGAACATTCGGGACACCCTCGATCCTCTCCATACACCCATTAACCATTAAATTAACCAAATTTATGATATTTAAAACAAAATTTAAACAGGAACATACCCCCACAATGTCTAGGATCATGAAAAATCCCCACCTTATAACATCTTTTCATTGAGCTGCATTCTCAAGAAACAATGTTATTCTACGGTAATGAGATCTGTCGACTAGGCATGCATATCCATCTCTCTCACCCAAGAATCTTCATAAAAATTTACATACTACCACAAAAAAATTTATAAATTAATAGTATTTCACTAAAATTATTTCTCATTATGATCCAATATAATAACAATATGCTCCTTCAATGACACTGAAGCCTCAAGATCAACATTATCCTTATCAATCACATGATATCGTATAGGGTGATACTTATAATGTTGTGAAACCTAAAAAACATCATGAATACCACTAAACTATTGTGGTAAAGACAATTATTATACCACCAATCTGATCCTATATACAATATCAAATGGACCCAGGTACCCGGAATCCAACATAACCAGTTTTCAACAATCATAGTGACCAAACCTTGGAAAAGCATGAAGAAACAAAAAATCACCCACCACAAACTCAATAGGTATAACATGATAATCCACAATGGACTTATACCTACTATGAACAATTTATATATGTTTTCAATCAACTAAACCATTTATGATTTATCTTTATTGATATTCAATCTCAAAAACTATTGATTCCCTAGCTTCCAACCAGCACAATAGAGACCTATAAGGTTTATCATTGAGAAAATAAAATGGTTATATCTATATTTAATCCTCATAACTATTGTTGTATTAAAATAGAACAAGTTCTTGATGTTTTCCCATGATCTACAAATGTTTAGGACACAATCGCTCAAAAATTCCTCTCGTACCTGAAGAGTATGCTTTGATTGTTCATCCATCGATGGGTGGAAAGTCATACTAAAAAACACATGGGTACCAAGATCCCTTAAAATTATATACCATAAGCATGATTTAAAAATGTGGATCATGATATGAAACTATATTCTGTGTCACCTCATGTTACCGCACTATCCCCCAAACATAACTCAACTGATCCACGATGAATGTCTCTCAAATTGGTATGAAATGACCACCAATATTTATTGTATCCATAACTACCCAAATCACATTAATCATATTAGGTTTCATCAGGATACGTAGCACAAAATCTATTGTCATTTCATCCCATTTCCATTCCAGAATGAGAAATTGATGTAAAAAACCACCCATCTGCTGATTCTTGGCATTCACTTGCTGACAGGTAAGGAACCACACTATTAAACCTACAACCTCTTACTTCATCATATCTAATAATATTCCCTATGAATATCATGATATATTTGGAAATCCCTAGATTCCCTTTCCACTTAAATGCCTGAGAATATCATATCAACTCTTCTCACATATACATTGGCACAACAATAGGTGAACTAACATAAATGATCCCATCATCACCGATAGCCTAACTGGAAGGTGACTCCCTTACTTTAAGGACATTCCTAATAGTGAAATGTTCCATATACTCATGTTTTCATTCCATGATCTATATTAAAATAATAGACTCAATTTAAAGGATTCATGGGTAATCTTTATTTTCCCATCCTACACCTCTAGTTTCATCTCAGTAAGGAACACTATCATTCTCCAATCGAATATGGATTCCTGAACCAACTAATTTTTATTCATTGGACTCAAAGAATCTACAACATTATTCCCATTTCCTAGTTTTTATTCTATATTAATGTTAAAATAATGTATTTACTCAACCCATATTTATTTTATAAGATTTAAATAACATTGATAGAATATATACTTACGGATTTTTTGATTGGTATACAAAGTAAACATTTCTCCCAACAAGATTTTCCACAAACAATTTAATTAAAAAACCACTACAACAAATTCAAGTTTGTGCAGAGGGTAGTTTCTTTCATGAGGCCCCAAATGTTGGGACCATAATCGATGACTGAATATTTCTACATCATCATATACCCAAGACCAACACCAAACAAATCACAAAAAAATGCATTCCCTTACCATCCACAGTTAAGATCAAAATTAGTGTGTTATTATGTCCCTTATTTAACTCATGGAAAATATTATCACTTACCCCAGAACATTTGAACATTATTACCTTTTGGTGAAACCCAAAATTGGTGTTTCCAAATGGGAAATGTCCATAATGAACATTTGGTAATAACCCAACAATTCCTTAAAACATTGGACATCAAAAACAATATAAGGATGCTGATATGATACAATAAACAATAATTCTTCTAGGTATAAAGAAACACCTTATTCAAAGATGATGTGACTAATGAAATGCACCTATTAAATCCAAGAATGATTCTTTTATGTCCTACCATATAACTTATTCTCTCTTTGCGTACATAAGATGATGTCAATATGTTTGGAATGATCTTCATGAGTCTTTAAGTACACCATGATGTCATCAAAAAGGAAACTTAAAATTGATATATGTACACACACACACACACACATATATATATATATATGGACAAAATATTTGATTCATTATGTCTGTAAACATTGTCGGGGCATTATTCAATCCAAAATACATCACAAAAAATTCATAAAACTCATAGACACTACTCAAGGTAGTCCATGGTACTTCATAAGGTCTTACCCTTAGATAATGGTAACATGATTTCTTATCAATTATAGAAACCACTAAAGAAGCTATCTGATGGTCAAAAGATCCTCAATTCACAGAAGAGGGTGCCAGTTCATAACCATTATATGATTCAGATTCCTATAATTGACACAAACCCACTAAGATCCATCATCGTTCATGAGAAAAAACATTGGAGATCCCCAAGGTGATGTAATCAGATGAATGGTGCCTTTTTATGTAGTTCCTATAATCATGTTTTTAGATCCTAGAGATTTACTAGTGTAATCCAGTATAGAGGTATATAAATTGGTTCTTCTCTTAATTGAAACTCTATCGTTAGCTCAGTATCTCTCTTATGTGGAAGCCATGTGATGAAACACATCATGGAACTGATCCACTATAGGAGGAAAGCCAAGTTATTCTGCTCCCTCATCATCAACCATAAAACAAGACACATGGGGTTTGGGTTCTCCCAACTACGAATAGTTTGGCCTTGCACAACCTTTCTGAATGTCCAATTCACCACGGTGGACTTATGTCCCTCCCTCAAAAGATGTGAATGTTACCCTATATAGGTAATAGTAAATGCACTCCTAGAATGAAACTAACCAATCGATGTTTAAAATCGAATCAAATTATGAAATCTCAAGGAAAAACAAGTCCCGCAGAAAAAGTTACCCACCAAACTCAAGAAAAAACCCCTTACAATTCCTAATATTTTTTTTCTCACCCCTAACAATGTATTAATGAACATAAACCCACACATACATTCCACTGATATACCCAACACAACCACAAGATGGGTAGATATTAATTGTTGCGTAAAACCTATATAAAATAATTCAATAGAAAGTGTGTATTGAATAAGTATTGTACCTCAAATAGTCGATGGACCATCTTTTCCATCTCCAGGTGTACTCAAACTTACTATATGTTGATCTAATCCTCTACCATTGTATTTGTTCTAAATTTCTAATGATTCAATATTCATCAAATATGGATTCTCTCGCCCTAGAGTACTAGGCCCTCTAACTCTACCGATATGGTTAGTAGTGGTCAAACTATCACCCTGATATAGGGTAACCTACCCACTATCCATACTTGACAAGAACATATACCATTCATTTATGACCAATAGTCGAGGGTTCCAAGAGAACATCTCCACATGATCCATTCTTTTGCACACATGGTATTCAACTGGTGGTCGGTGCATTGACCCCAAAATGATTGGAAAACATCATGTCACCACCCTGATAGGATGATCTTCTCATCTAATGACCCTTCTTTCTAATTCCCTAGTGAAGATTCTCGAAATGATGCTTTCAGATCTTAGAAGTCACACCAGTGGAATGTATGAATAAACACATACCAAGCAACTCAAGCCCCTCCTTATTTCACTTCCAAAACAAGGGCATAATCCACCACTTATGTATAAAAAATTAAATGAATCATATTCACTTGTGTCTTAACCTCTTGACTATGTTTTTTCTGATATCATTTCACTATACTTGCCTCATCCCCTGCCATCACTGGGAAAAAGAGTTGCAATTCATTCAAGTAGACAATATAATCCATCACTCACATAGTCCCCTCGGTCAAACTTTTAAACATTGAAGTCCACTAATGTATCATGGTATCTAGATAGAAATTATCTACAAAATTTTCTTAGATTTCTTTCCATTACATTCCATCATCCTGCTAAGAATAAACCAAAATATTCCACCATTTCCGGGCTGTTACCCACAATATATAGGATTTCAACATGAATCTCTTTTCAAGGGGAGTCTTGATGTGTTCCAAAATATTCTGAATAGACTCTATCCATTACTCTACGGCCTATGTTCCATCCTCTCTAGAAAATGATGGAGGGTGCTGCAGACAAAAATTATTTGGTCAGAACCAACATACTTGGTATAAACCTCACGAGATCTTGTTCAATCATTTGATTAAAATGAGTGATGATCTCACATAAATACTCTTATCATAAGTAATCTTCAACCAATGGTTTTTCATACTCCAATAATAATAGAGAATTATCAATGATAACTTATTGAATTCCAACTGGTATATTTCTCCGTGGTGGCATTCCTCTATAATTCCAAACATGAGTTGTAGGACACATAAAATAAAGCATCCACAATTTTCATAAAATAAGTATCTCTACTAGCCCTAAACAACACATTTCATAAACACTATCCCAACCAACATTGTCACCCCTAGAACACTACCCTCAACCATCCCTACCACAGGTCATGGTCAGCATGGGGAAAACCACCAAACATAGTAGCAAGTCTTCATTTGACACACTTTTCATACCATTTTACCGTCAAAACCTAATTTTTCCACATTTGGGAACCTTTCTATCTTTACAAATAGATACAACCAACATTTTAAATAATAATTTCCTTTTCATTTAGCACAATTCAATAACCAATATTTAACATTCCTTCAATTTACCCATTTTCATCACCTTTATTAGACATGACATTCTTCATATTTTTATGTAATATGAAATTAATTCTACAACTCATGTCTTGCACACCCTTCATTAGTGTTACTACCATGATGTGTTCCACCTTTATCCCAATGTGCCTATAATTTTTCTTGAATAAAAAACCTTATTCTATTCTATTCATGAGAATAATATCATAAAATAGTCCCATCACAAAACAAATTCATCTCCCAATAGTGAAATATCATTCAACTATATCAAAAAAATCAAGAATAATAATTTCCACCATGGGTACATGGGATTCCCTTTAACAATGTTTATATAATCCCAATCATGATCAAATTTCTATAGCCGGACACTTCATACTATCATGTCTACCATTTCCAAAAATATAGGCATAGAATAGAACCCCTATATTAAAACTTTGTAACATACCCAACCCAGATTCCACTAAACCCATGACGTTGTCTATTTCACCACATGACTTCATGTGAACCTCCTCATATTCCATAGGTTTCTAAATAGTAGAGATGTTCTAAAGGATCACATGGGGAGACTATAAAATATTTACTAGACTAAACAATATTTATAGAATTTTAAATAAAATAAACAATAAAAAATAAATAGAAACAAGCATTTCTAACCATCTCCAAAATGGGGCACAAACCACAAAAAATCAATAAATATGTTATGTTATGCTAATAGTTACTAATTGAAGAAAAATATTAATAAATACCAACATAAGCATCCCCAAAATGGGACCTAACTTCATATCCAGATCATAATTCATGAAAAACTGAACCCTAAATCAACTCTCTAGCATACGACCTTTTCCCTTGTCCTAACCTATGACTATGAAATTTTTCCGGGTACTACATAGAAAGCCAAACAAGGTGTGTGTACAAATTAGTTCGTCACAACCAAAAATGTCAAAAAAATATCTACCCCATAGATAAAGTGAACTCATGTAAAAAATAAATGTCATGTTAAACAAAAGATATCACATCTTCCATTAGTTAACAAAATTCACATTAATCATTCATGTAATTATTTCCATATTCATCCCATAATTCATTTTCACCACTTAATCATTGGGTTAGGAACATATATCATTTTCATTATGGCATATCCCAGCCCATTACTATGCATAATAGAATAATCCAAGTTCACTATCTTACTAAATATAACCCTTTCACAACAATTATGTCACACATACCTTGGAGACTCGGTCTAGATTTTATCATAAAATGAAACTATTAAAAGAACACCCTCATTCCCCATCCCTAGCTTGTGAATTACAGGGGTTCAATTTAGTGCCTTAGTCTTTCCTAACCTATGGGTGTAGATCCTCAAGTCCAATACCCCACAAATATGAAGCAATGTCCACATTATTATTTATCCATTTACCACAAATACCATATAACAACCATATATATGAAATACACATAACATTTACGTATCATAATTATTCAACATATAAATCAACATCAATCCATAACCCGTTGGAACATTTACAATTTACATTGTATAACCCAATTATCCAATTCTCGTTTCTCACGCCTTAACCAATTAAGCATATCCAACAATAATCATAAATTATCCAATTTATCATATTCATCAATTCACATGATTTATCCCATTTATCTATTTCAACTACAAAATCCAAATCAATTTGTCATATTAATTTGTTTTCATTTATCTCTTTTAACATTATACCATACAATTTTGTATATCATTTCAAATTACTAGAAAAAACAACCATTAATCGCTATTTGTACTAAAAAAACATAACAACATATTTATCATGGGATTAATATCAACCAAAATGAATTGTATTATTAACCTTTGTAATTTCCATGTTTGGGAATATTGGAACACACCATGGGTGGCCCAAAACTTGTTTAATAAATCTAAATGCATCCCACATTGATGATGAGAGGTAAAATACATCATATTTTTAAATTTGTTACTATATATTACTAAATTTATCAATTTCACAACAAGAGATAATAAATAACAAAACCCAAAATGCACAAAACAAGTTTAAGGCTATGTGATATAACTTGTAAACCACCTACCTCAATTTATATGATGAATACATGATTAAAATCTTCCTTTGACTAGGATTAAAACACAATTTAATGCCCTAACTAAAGACCTGCTAGAAAAAGAGTTCTTTAGGGATTATAAAGAAACAAAACAAAAACACAAGCCCAAAACTATAATATAGATAAAATAGATGTGATAGACTAACCCTAAGCATGGATAGACACACAATAGCACACAAAAAAACCATAAATGAAGGAGATTGATCCATGGGATGATTTGATCACATTGGATTATCACTAAGGTTGATGGAGAAGAAATGGGGACTAAAATATCATGAAACACATATAATATGAAGGGGGACATGGTAAAACCCCACATTTAATGGAGAACATAGTTTGGATACACTGTTTTCCAACCCATGAACTTACAGTGTGCCAACATCTTCCCCAGATGGGCCCAACATTCATAGTTACCTGGGGATCCTGCACAGTTTGAAAAACCATGCGCCAAATATTTGGGATGAATTGCCTAACCCCATATAGTTTGGTCTTACCTTATCTTGGTCTACATAAACATTCACCACTCCTCCAAGAAAACGTGTATTGGGTGCAGAGTTACCATGAACAATATGCCAACTATGCAACATGCACCGGATGTCATGATTTCCAATTCATTAGTGTCTTGACCCCAGGGACAGCACCATGAATCTTCACACAACTGGTAACCATTCCATATACATGATTTAGGAAATATAAAGTAGAATTTATATAAGTAAATACCTCCATAGAGTCTATGATCGTATATACCTGTAACAAAAATTATCCTCCCACATGTCTTGACCATCCACTCTCCACCCAGCCAGACTGTAACCTACACCACACCTCATGAACTACCTAAAGACCCATAATGTTAGTGAGTATTTAGAGCACCATAAAATGCACTACCGAGACAAAAACCATCCCCATACCAAACCCCAAGAGTATGAATATTACCATATGATCCACCGACAACATACCAAATCACTATAAAAGACATCTTACCTGAACAGATTTGGGTCGTACGTGGATAAACAAATAGAAAAGGATATTGGCATACCAATGATGGATGAAAACAAGAATACAAAAATAAAAACAAGAAAACAACATGGTGCCAGGAAACACTGTATTTTGGCCATGAGAAAACTAGAACATAATGTCCCTCAGATCACTATCCAAGGAGGGAGTGCAATGGTAATGGCTATATCGGGATGAATACGAAAACATATTTTAAGGATCACCTAACCAAGATTCTGATATGAACCAATTCACATTGGTAGACCAAAATAGTAAACAAAAGGCACCTCAAAATAAACCGAAAGAAGAATGAGAATGGAAATGAGAAGAAGGAAATGACATCACTAAGTACACCAGAGACTGTTATTTGCATCTGCATATTGGCCTAGAAGGTGATGACCTATATTAATTCATGATCTGAATCCAAAGAACCTATCCATTTGAGGACCACACAAGGGACACAGAGCATGAATGAAACCTCTTCCATTGAATGCTCAATATATAGGCATTGAAGATTCTTTGTAGCTAGAAGGTGGAGTGGTAGAGGGATGAGGATGTTGATTCAAGATGAGAACCCATCACTTTGAATAGATAGAGAAGAAGGAAATCCTATAGGGAAGATGTTAAGAGAGTGATTTTGTCTTCCAGGAAGTATGTCACCATTTGTTTGTATCCTCAATATATGTTATCATAATGAATTTTTCCTTCAATTTTTAATAATAAGAAAAACTAATGATGCATACAATGATATTACCCACTATTGTTTGCATGTACTCTATAATAAATTCTACATTAACAACATTATCTATTATTCAATTCTTAAAAAATGTTATATAATCATATAAAAATAAAATTATAACCACATTATTCCTAATTGGATAATTATTTTCATCTTTGAATATTCCCATATTCATACTGTTATATTTTACAAAAATATATACATTAGATGGTATATACTAATATAATAGATAAAAAAGATTCTTATTAATAATTAAACCGAAACTGGTATAATATAAAGTAAAAAGCATTCATATCATAAAGAAAACAAATCATTATGACATAAACGGTTTACATGAAATTAATCTATCCATGTGATGTTATGGATTGATTCTGTACACATGAAACATTTTTTCCATCAGGTTTTCATGTTCTATCAAACATACAATGTTCCCCCAATAATCTTATCCAACCAAATTCTAACAAAAATAAATTCAATTAAATTTAAACCATATTAAAAAAGGTGTTTTATTTAATTAAATAATAATGAATTAGATCATGTATCCAATATTATCTAACATTTATATAAATAAAACCTGATAATATGAAATAAAATATTTTAAAAAATTCAGAATAATATTTTCCAAATAAAAATTACATATTTTTAGCAAAATATTCAAAATAAAAACATGTTAAATAGTTATAATTTCGTAAAGAAAATATAATACCACTAAATTGTTGATCCATTATCCCCATTTTTACTTATTTGAAATAATATATTATATCAATATTTCTTCAATTATTATGTGAAAATGAATTCATAGGAAAATATATATCAGGGGAAAAGGTATTAATAGAAAAGGAATATATTTTATGAAGAATTTTTGTATATAATATATTTACATATTAAAAAATATAAAGCCTAAATAAATCTCCTTTATTTTCATTCTTAATTTTTTTTATTTTTTGAAATAACATGTCTTAATCTTTTCAACTTTATGATTAATCTAAAATCGCACCATAAATTATGTCAATCTATTTGAAATAGAATCAAAATATTCTATACTCCGAATTTTATTGTGTATAATGTTAGATTATAGATGAATTATACATAAAAAATTTTTGGGGGAGACATGTTCTTTTTAATATATTTTGGATGTAAGATAAAAAATAATACCAATGTAGTTTGTATAATAGTTATTTTGCCACACACTTAAAAGAATGGACTAAGTCCTTATATTATTTTGTATTCTAGATAATCCCACATTTAATGGTTAATGGGGGACCCTTAAAAGTCTAGTTGGGTAAGAGACACATTACATGAACCGATGCTCTTAGAGGAACAATGATAGAAACATCACATACACTACATTGGAACTTTCCCCTCCCCAACATGTATAGAGTCTTGATGCTCTCCACCTTTTCATGTTTTATCAGCTAGCTATCATGTGAAGAAGTGGATAAGACTAGGGCTGATGGGAATTTTCATACCCTCTCATTATTCCAAATCTGGTGATCCCTACATTGGTTAATGGGTTTGATTTGAATCGCCATCTAAAGTGTGTTACTTGTAGAGTTTAAAACAGCAATTAACATGGATCTAGGGACTTCAGGTGGCCCAAAGGCCCTAAGGTGGGACTAAAGCCTTTCTATCCTAGAGACATGGGGTGGACCGAAGGTCTAATGGAATGAGATGTTAAAAACAATGGGCCAAAGGACTAATAGAAACAATATTTTTGGGTACTATAGTACTGAATAAAACCTACTACAATACCTAATACAATACAAATATACTACATAGAATTATTCCTCTTCCCATATTTGATCATGGGTCTCGTTGATACACAAGAAGTGTCCCCACCAAATAGTTTGATGCCCGTGTTCTGATTATAATAGTCATCTAAACTAATTAATGAAATCCTTTATATAATATTTCTTATAAATATCTTCAAAAATGTTCCACATTTATATTCATATCATCCTTTCATTGATGGTGGTGTTTATGAATATTCTTATTTCCATATTTACCTTTTAGAATTTTTAAGGTTTTTGAAGACATGGATGTGTTGTGGTAGGGGAATAAACTATAAACATGTTGTTGATTCTATGTATCATTTGCAATAGAAAACATTACATAAACACCATGACCCATGAAATGTTTCCATTTAATATTAATATAGATGATATCCTGAAACCTTAATATGATCAATTCACATTAAATTTTTAAATAGTTTATTTATGATTTGAATGAAAATTACCCTATCAAAAGAACTTTCCTCGATATTGATGTTGATCTTCCCAAAAAAAATATTTGGAAAACCTTCCATACGTAGTGAGGATCTATGTATATAATCCCACTAGTTGTGATCCACACATACTCTTTTGATCATTGAATGATGAAAATTGAATTTATATTGAAAAAGAAGTGAATGAAATGTCTTATGTTTTTTGTGTTGATTTCATCTATTTCCTCCGATCATGAAATAATCTCTCTTGTGATTCTCATTATTGAGAAAAACATATGACCCGGAATGGAGAGAAAATTCCATTGTGCTGAATGATTCTCAAAATTTGATTAGCCCAACAAAATAGATATAAAAATATATTTATAGGGATAGGTATTAGGTAAATATATTATTAAATTTCATACTATACCTTAAATAATATATTAATCATTATTAAACACCGTTCAAAATAATAATAACAGTATTATTATTATTATTATTTTACAATGTGCACTAACTGATTTATTGATAAATACTATTTATTAGAATGAAAATAAATATTTTCCACTTGAAATGATCTTGGCCCACTCCAATTTTTCTACATTTATTGAATAACTAAATAAATATTTAGTTCATTAATAAATTATATAAATATTTTATTCACAGTATAGTTAATACATATTTATTAAATATGCAGATAATTTATTAAATTATTTATTAATGAATAAATAATTTTTTATTAACCTACAAATATTAATGATCAAGAAAACCTGAATAAAATTATTCCTCTCTATTGAAAATAATAACTATTCGAATAATTAAATTCTGATAGAATTTATTCGAGATCAACCGAAACACATACTATGTGACCCTCTAGGATTATTTCTCAATGGAATTAGGTGGTATTTCCAAAAGTACAATATTACTCTGTAGAAATGGGTTGGGGACACAAGAGAAATTACAAAATTTAACAACAAAGATAACCACATATGAACAATCACTTTGTAATATAAACCATGTGTGAGAATATTTCATCAAGAAGGTTGCACATCTATGTCATCAACCAATTTTCATTATACTTTATTCAATGATATTTGAAATAGACATTTCATGACACCATGAAAATAGAATTTAATGTTATGACTCTTTTCCAAAAGCAATGTTGATATATCAACTTCTATAGTGATGTAAGGGAAAAATGCTTCCTAAAATTATTCATTAAAAGTACATCACTCGTGATGGATCAAATGTATATAACTCCCCCTTGAACTGTATCATCATTATTTATAAAATATATCTTATTTATTGAGATGTAATATGAATTAATAATAATATTAAAGCATAAGGACCAGAAAACACAATTTTTATATTTTTATATCTAATGATATTAAGACATTCATAATTTTTATTGGAAGTTTTGTTATCATAATATCTCTTCATAGAGATTACCAATATTGATCATTATGAAAATATGTGCCATCTACTTATGAGTACTCAATCATAATAGTCTTATGTTATGTGTCCCATAATAAATCATAATCACACAATAGTAATATATATAAGAATATATTCATATCATTTCATGGGTCTCAAACATAGTGATGAACTTTTATGACCTTATCATTTTGATTGATACTCTAAAACATTATTACATTAATGGCATGTAGAAAAATTAAAAATATATAAAATGATTTTTTTATTGTTCAATTTTTAAAGTATACTTGTAATCAAAGTAAAAATAGTTTTTATTAGGACACTAACTATAACATAATTATTTATTCCCATTCTCATGATTCTTCTTCATGGTTGTTGAGATTTTTTCCTACCACAATAACTAATATAAAATTATCTGATATATTTTTCTTAGAAGTCCAATTATTTCTATTATTTAAGGTTATCTGGTCTATGGGAAATAATAAATGATGGTCTTCATTGTTTCTTAGTAAAGGTGAATAACTATAATTATAGTATAAAATGTTATGAATTACTCATTTATAAAATTAGAATTGTTTATAATAACATATTTCATTAATGAGAATTTATTTTATTATGAATCCATGCATTACCTAATCCTATTATAATTTTTATAGATATCATTTTCCATGTGAATCTATAGTTCCCATGTTTTCGTAAAAATGTATCATCCTCATCCTCAAAATGATTAACTTATTTATAGTGTAACGTATTAAATATTTCTATTATGAATTATTTTCTAATATAAAATACCCCTCAACTTATAATTATGTTTTATATATTTTGATAGACTCTTTTTATGATGAAGGTGGTAGAAAAATCATAATATAACAAATTATATAGGGAATAAAAGGAATCTCTTCAGCTTTAGAAGGTATTAGATTGTTCTTGAGGGCATACTTTCTAAAAATTATAGCCATACATACAATATAATCTGTATTCAAAGAATCAAATATATATGAATGAACACCTTCTATATATTATTTATCATGTGGCATTTTTACCATTTTTATCATATGTTTTTTTTGGTTTATTTCAAAATTAATCAAATAAATATCTAATGAATCACTATTATATCTACCCATTTCTATTATAAATTTTTAGAATAATTTTGGGAATCATCTTAACTAGATTTAAGTTTTTATTTATCAATATAATGTTTAATATATACACCTCAGATCATCGCATTATAGAAGCTGCATCTTTGAGCATAATGGATGATTTACTAAACTTTATATTATTATTGTGTTGAGAAAATAATTTATATATTATTATCCTACTAATATTATATTATGAAAATATAATAATCAAAAAAAATTATAGAATGATTTCAATTCAATAGGGATTTTTTTCTTTATCCCATAATTCCCAAAGCATCCCATCTTAAATAAATTATAAATGTACATTAAGAAATATTTATCTCTACTTAGTTAAAATTAGAATAGAACATATCAAGATAATATTTTCTATAGAGTTTTACATTTGCGTTAAAAATATCTATTTTCCAATCAAATACAAACACACCCAAGTGATATCTAACATATCAACGTAGTTACAAAATCATAAAATATACCTAAAAAATAACCACTACCATAGATCTATGCATATGCGGTGCCTTCTTTTATGTGTGCTAAACCAAAAGCATTGATAAAAGTACTACCATTATCAATGATTTCTAAAAGTGATGATAAAAGTACCTTTTTCATTGCAAAAAATGCCCTGATTAAGGTGTGCCCTTTATCAATGGTTTTTAGTGCCCATAAAAGTTTATTTTATCATCATTATTCTTATAACTCATAAAAAATTTAATTAAAAATATTACTAATATATCTATACTTATCATATTTATATTTAAAAAATAATGCTTATTTATATGAATTAATTACAAAAAACAATTATGATTATTATAAATATGATATATTTATATTTTTTTAATAATTCAAATATATATATAATGTTTCAAAAAACATATTTATAAATTTGTAAATAAACAATTAATTAATTAATTATAAAATTATATTAAATGTATTTAAATAATAAATGTATTTAAATAAAAACAAATATATTTAAATATTTATAATATTTTAATAAATATATTAAAATAATAATTTTCTTATTATATTTATAATTATATATAAATATATATTAATAGATATATAAATATATATAATTATATAAATATATTTCTATTTTTCATCAAATATTTACAATTATATATTTTCATAATTTTAATTATAAATTTAAATATATATAAATATGTAACTTTATAAATTTAAATTATTATAATATTATAATAAATATATTAAAATAATATATATTTATTACATTTATAATTATATGTACTTATATATTAATAAATATATTTAATTTATATATACTAGGAATGGTAGAAAACATGGATTAAAAACCCATGGCTCGAGAATATTTATTTGCAAAAAATAGAATGTATAGTGCCAAGGGAGGGGTACAATGATGAATGTTGGAATAAAGTTCCACCAAGAATAAGATGATAAAAACAATCACCATATTTTTTGTCTCCATGTCCTCCCTCAAGTGATGCTGAAGACACTCAGCTGTCTACATCTCTTCAAATACTTCGGGACTTTCGAGGTATCTGTTTGATTATCAGTACCTGATGGTTCGTTTTCCTCGTCATGACATTAAATGCCTCCAGGGAAGTCATTTTTTAATGAGTAGTCATTTTTTAAGAAATTAACATTCATATCAAGATTTTCTCCATTCCATAGTAGACTGTGTGCCAATGGATTTTTCATCAAAATATCTTTGTATAATACAAAATTCCAAATAAAAATAATCTCTACAACAAGATCTATTTGAAAATATGGAGTAGCATAAGTTATGATTGTTTGGATCTAGAGTCCCGAGAGTCACCCTCCACATTCATTGTATTCCTCTTTCCGGCTAATGAATCAAGTTGGTCAACAACAACAAATCATGAAGACATTCTTCCTAGGAAATTCAGATTGATAACATTCAACTAGAAAAACTTTGTCCACCCTTGTAAGACATGATGGGCTAAGATCACCCAAAGAGATTGTTACCAGAACATCAGAGCTTGGGCCTACATTGACTTTGATAAAAAATCATGTGGACTAAATCTCTTATATGTGGCCATTCAGAATCCATCTTTATCCACAATAGATTTCCATCCATTGGGTGATTGGTAGCACCATTCAGAAGTCTTTCTTGTATAACCATTATATTATGGGACCAATTCTATTACATCATTTACTTTCAAACACATACTGAAAAAAACTTCTATTACAAATAATATAGTTTATATACCATGGGTTGGGAAACAGTTTCATCCTCAGTCTTCCCACATCATTGGTTATTAATGCCTCAATCACTAGATCCACTAATCAAAACGTTCTTAAAAGAAGTCTCCTCCTATAGCAAGTTATCCCAGGACTGACAAGAGATGGTATTCACTTTTCCCATATCATCAAAAACAACAACTTCCATTCCACTATTATTTATAATCTCAATAGCCATATCAGCTTCAGAATTATCAATCAAGAAGGTAGTATGAAACTACCCAACACCTTATTTGGACCCCGCTACAACATTTGAAGAACCAAACTAATCAGGATCATCCTTCATTGCATGACCTGCATGGTTCTATTTAGCCACTCCTGAAGGCTGCCTATCAATTTTACTAGTATCATGAAAAGGCTTCCATAAAACATCTTGGTGGTGAAATTTTGATTGTAGAACGCATAGACCACCTCTCTTTAGTAATTCTCATTCCAATTTATGATGGTATTGAAACCCAAATAAAAAGTATGGAGATTATCATATATAATTTTCATGAAAATATCGTAGTCAAGCATAGAGAGAATAACATGATATTTAAGTGTGTAATTGAGGTCCAGAATAACAAGAATTTGGGAAAAAGAGCCACAACATGAAATATTTATAGCTTTATCCATCTTAATGGGAATACCCTCTACAAATGTGATGTCAAATAGATTGTGTGGGTGCCAAAAAATCTAATTTAATCCAAGAATCTCAATACATACATTAATTTGATAATTCATGATATTGAAGGGATCAAAACATTGATCTCAGTCATGGATGTTGAAAATATCTTCTTTATAGGTGACTAAACTGAATCCCCAGTTGTGCCTCTTTAGATCCACTGAAGGGAAGATAATGTGAAAACAATCCTCTTTCAAATAGGATTATGTTCCAATCCGAGTATCCTGACGCCATTAGCAATTTCTCTCACTAATATTCAACTCTCAATGGAATCTCACCCTTAGAAAAAATCAAGACACTAATGATTGATTGTTGAAAAATAATAATTCGGTTGTTGATGGAATCTTGACTAGACTTTATATTATAAATTGTTCCCTTTAGGATAATCTGTTCTGGGGATGAATCGATCACTGATGAGAAGTGTCTTCTCATACCATTATCAGTTTGATCTAGATATTGATTTTGTTCTCATAGACTATTGACGCACCTACATGTCGATCCACATCAAAGATGCATCTTCCATCCAGTAGTTCTGAGCCCCAGTAAAATAGAAGCACCATTCCTTCACCATTAACCTAGTCACCATGATCATATGCGGAGAGATATTTCAGGCCAAGCATTGTCCCATTATATATATAAATTTATATAATTATATAATCATATTTACAATTATATAAAAATATTTATTAATATACTTATTTATAATTATATAATTATATATATGTATATACGTTTTATATTACATTATGTATATATATATACACACACTTTAATGTAATATATTTAGATATGAGTTATATAAATTTTCATAAAATAATGAATCTTATTTTCATATTTTTGCTATAAAAAATTTTCATTTCTATATTCCTCAAAATATTTAATTTTTTATTTATATACATTGATTAAAAAATGTATATATAATTAAAATAAATATAATGTATTAATATTTTAGTTAAGTAATTATATGATATAAAAAAGAATATATTTTTTTAAATATATACGTTTATTGTTTTGAAATAATTTAAAATTTATGTACACTTTAAAAATGCATATATGATTGTTTATGTGTGTATATACATGTGTGTATGTGTGTTTGTGTGTGTGTGTTGATGTTTGTTTTTTTGGAAAAAGTAGATGAAAACCCCCTTTATTAAGAAAAATGTGTCAAAGGAACAAGAAGTGTCATAAATGGAAATGATTCCAACATTATATACATATCTTCTACCTTATCCTAATACCAATATTAAAAATTCACTTTAATATATTTTTGATTTTTTTTAATTTAATCATTTTTAATTATATATTCTTTCATAAAGTCAAGAATATATTAAATCATTTTTAAATTTCTACATCAACATATATTTATTTACTAAACCTACAATATTTTCAATATGTTTGTAATTTATATGAATAATATTTATTCATTTTTTATTTATTAGCTTTTAACATTCAAAAAAATGTTTGAAAATTATATTATTAATTTTTTGAAATTAATTTTTTAATATTTTTTAAAAAATTAAAATATTTAATTATACAGTTATAAATATATATTATTTTATAATAAAATATATATCAAATTATAATTTAATAAATAAATATATTTAAATAATTATTAAATTATAGTAAATATATTTAAACAACAAAAATATTTAGAATATTTGTAAATATATAGTAATAAATAAATTTATATTAATTATATATATAATTAAAGTATTTTTTTATTCATAATTATAAAAAAATTGATAGATATTTAAATAATTAAATAATTATAATATATATTAAATAATAAATATATTTTTTATATTTATAATTATATATTTATATTTATATATATATATATAATTTTAAAATGTATATATTTATTATTATAATTAAATATATATATATATATAATTGTAAAATTATAATAAATATATTTAAATAATTAATATAGTTATTATATTAATAGTTATATATAATTATATATTTATATAAATACATGTAATTATATAAATATAATAAATAGGTGGAGGCCATGATATATAATTATACAAATATATAAAATTACGTAATTATATTTTTCACTTTATCGAAATATTTTTAATTATATTTATTTATAATTATAATTTTAAATGAATATATATATATATATATATTTAAATGATTATAAAATTCAAATAAAAATATTTATTATAATTATATATATATTTATAATTATATTTATAATTATAAACAAATATTTAAAAATATATTTATTTATAATTAGAATTTTTATTATATATTTAAATAATTACAAAATCAGAATAATTAAAATTAAAATTAATAATTTATTATATTTATAATTTTATTAATATATATAATAATATAAATATATTTATAAGTATATAAAAATATTTATAAATATATTCGATTTCAATTATAATTAAAGAAAAATATATATATTTTAATAATAATAAAATTATCATTAATATACTAAAATAATAAATATATTTATTATATTTATAATATTATAAATATATGTAAGAATATAAATATATTATTATGATTATATCTTTATCAATTTTTTCTTAGCATAGAAAATTAAATATGTTTATCAGCGCTAAGAATGTGCTGATAAAACTACTCGTTATCAATGCTTGAATTTTAGTGCTAATGAAGACTCATTTTATCATCACACTGATAAAATTACTTTTTATCAGTACTTTATTAAAATCATTGATAAAATCCTTATGAGTTATTATAAAAAGAACCATAACAGAGTTCTGTCGCCGCTCACACCTTCAAGCCCTCGTGAAACCAGACTGTTGTCAATGCTCTCACTACACCCTATTACTGATGCCGCTCGGCATTCTCGATGAATTGATCTCTTCAATTCTAAGGTATGTGAAAATTTATCTTCTTAGCACCTCAAACAACACTCATTTCTTTAGTTGCACCTCATCGAACCCTACTACTGTGCATCGTCACATCTTCTTAACAAACTGAACAAATAGACCCAAAAACAACAATCCCCATTGTAGAGGATCCCCATATCAGCCTTAATTATTATTTTTCATGGGTTCATCTCCATCGTAGTAACCTAACACTTACATACACACAAATAATACGTAAAAACATCTACCTCAATGCACCATCCCCATCTCCATGACTCATGATTGGGGATCTCCTGTTTTCAGTAGATGATGTGTATGGTATTGGTCAGTGGTTTCTGTGTGCATTGATTTTAGGGTGATGTTGGTCACATTTCTTACACAGTAGTCCTAGTTTCATAGCTAGTTGTAAGAAGATCTCTAGATTTGATGATGGATATTCTATTTTCATTTGTTATTTTGTGATTGAGAGACTGATGTTCTATATGGGATTATTAATATGTTTAATTTTTTTCAAATTTTCTTTTTCAAGAAATGGGTTTTATATGGGAAATTAATTAGGGTTTTCAATTAGTTTCATTAATACCATTAAATTATTTATAAATATAAAAATGTTTTTCAATACAAATTTATAATGTTATATAAGTTTAATATGTTTTATTGATAGTTTTAGATGTAATTATTCATAATTATATATAATATATAAATTATAGAGTGTATATTATTATAGTTATATAATTTAAACATAATTTTTTGTTAAACATTAATAATTTTATAGTTTTATATGTTTTTAAATTCATATACATTTATAAATTTTATTGTATATCATATTATATTAATATTTTTTTAAAAAATCAAGAAATGAGGCAAAAAATTATTAAAGAGATTCACAAGATGAAATGATGATAGTTTACATTTATCATGTTAATGTATATTCATTAGTTCACCAGGTATTCTGGTGCAATGAATGAAATTCTCTTCAGAGGCTCCACTATTAGCAAGTCGGTCAGCAAGTTTATTTTCCTCATGATAGATGTGTGTGATGAAGATTTTCATGGAGGCATGAATGTTCAAGAATTTGTTCCATTGGGTTGTAAGCTTCCAAAGAAGATGAATCCGGCCCATCCAAACAGCTTGCACCATAGCCATTGAATCAATTTCAAACCAAATAGAGTCCCAGTTTCATTGTTGAGCAATATCAACTGCTTTAATGAGGCCATCCATCTCTGCCTCAAGAGTCGTGGCATGCCTTCATGTACCCTATTATCCCTCTAAAAAGTCACTATTTTGATCCTAGAAGAAAAAACGATAGACAACAGGTCCCAGATTACCCTTTGAGGCACCGTCCGTATTACAATTAATCCAACTTTCAAATGGGGGAACTATGAGGTTTTGGAAGATTACCAGGGATTTCGATCATTCCCAAGACAACCAGTTCATTCACCGAATTATTACAGCATTCCGAATGCAGATTTTTGGCATTTTGAAGCACATGAAAGATGCTATAAAGTGTAGCATTGCAATTGGGGGTAGCATCATCATGAAGTTTTTTGTTTCGACAAGTCCATATTGTGTGTATAACTCCTCCACAGGCAACCAAGAAGAGATAAATCACCTATTTGGAGAGCTGTATAATAGCCAAATATAGATAGAACAGGTTGATATCAGTAGCTTGAGAATATTGTGTGTCAAAGAGTTTGAAAACATAAATCCAGAGAGATGAAAAAGTTATGCAGGAGAAGAAAAGTTGATTGAAATATTTGCAATTCTATTGGATGATTAACCATCTAGAATATATATTGATACCCACTCTTTGCAAATTCACCTCAATCGGGATCTTGCCAAGGTGAATTCTCTAGAGCAAAGAAAATCACGTGGCAACAACTATTTTTTGTCAAAGGATTCAATTCATGTGCTCTTCCGATGGATAAGGAGATTTTAGTATCCCTTAGAATCACTGATTCCATCTATACTGGGTTCCCACATAAGAATATCCTTGTCATCGGGGAAGTAATAAGTATCATTACTAGAAACAATATAAGGGGGAGATTATTTCCATGCTCAAAATGATTTTTAATGAAGGAGTCATAATCATTATTTTGATCTAAAATATCAACATTGTCGATTAGTGGCGACCCTATCTAGTTATGTTTCTAGAAACTGAGAGAGGATTGAGCACTAACACTCCAGCTTGATTAGTATGGTTATGCTAGAAAAGATTTTTCAGCCAGGGCCAGATTGAGGATTGAATGTAGCTCATGTTCCCTTCAATAAGTCTTTTGACGATCTTGGATATGAGGAATTCCAATAACTATGACCAATCATTAATTACAGTCCAATTGAATTGTGCTTGAAATGCATGATTTAAATAGTCCAAATTATTGACTCTAAGCCCACACTTAGCATACGACATACAACATCTCTTCCGAGGAGTATAAATTACTCGTCGTTCCTTAATACTGCCACTCTACACCATGTTTTTCATCAAGGTGTTTAAATATATAATCCGTGAAGCTAGCCAGGAGTAGACTATAAAGGAGTATACTAGTTTTGAAGTGGCCACATATTTAACTAAGTAATTTCGTCCTTCCATTGAAAGTGATTTTTCTTTCCAGGAGTAGAGGGTCCTTCTAACATGTCTCATAACCTCCACCTAGTGAGAGGTCCTGGGTCATTCGAAGAACATTGGGATCCCAAGGAATGTAAAGGGGAGAGACACTTCACGAATTCCTAGATTAGATATCTTGCAGGATTTCCTTATTATAGGTATTTTTTACATAAAAAAATAAATGACTTTCCCCAATTAACCACTTGGCCCGAGACAGTGTCATAATAGAGTAAAGTTTTCTTGAGGTTTTAATTGTTTTATTAAATCTTTGAACTTTAATAGTTTTGTTCATTTAAAATTTTATATAATTTTATAACATTTATATTATTTCATATTATACCAATGTATCTTAAATATAAAATGTTTTTAATTTTTAATAATTTTATACTTTCTTAAAATTTTCTTCTTATAAATTATAAATTTATATTTTTATAAATTTTTAGTTTCATTATCGTTTTGTTTAAAAAATAATTGTTTAATTAAGTGTTATTTGATTATATTATTATTTTAAGTTTTAAATATTTATAAATAGATGTTTTATATATTATTTTAATTTATTTTTGAATGAGTTTCAAAATTATACTTTATTTTTTTTATGATTTTGTGTTCAACAACTAGATAATGTATATAAAGCTAAGAGGTGTGATGTGGATGACATGATATTTTATCAGTTTTCTTTTCCTTTGTAATCTTAGTATGAACTTAATGAATCTAAATTAAATGTCATTATTAATTATATATATACCACCATCTAGAATTCAAATCATGGTTAACCCCATTGTAACTCTTAAACCTACTTTCCATTCAATGTCACTTTCAGTGATTAAATTTGGAGAGTCCTCCAAAACTACATCTTAAATCTAATTTGGTCTTACCAACTGAGGGTAGATTTAAAATAAAATATGAGGGTAGATGGTATGTGAAAATATGTTTGTTATCTAGTTAGGTAAAAGTTTGAATCCAATATAATTATTAATAATATTGATGATTTTTGGGTATTGAAATGTTAAATGTATGCATAAATATGGTTTCCTTATTTTGATGCATATGGATTTCAAAATTTACGGGTGTTCTCAGAGTTGAAAATATTATTCAAAATATTAAAAAAAATTTAAACCACTATTATAATCAATATAAATATTTTATATTATAAAAATATTTTCCAAATAACACAGATTTTGTTCATGTAAATTTATATATGTAAATATTTATTCACATTGTACTATATAATGCATGAGATAAACATCCCCATGGTGGTTGGATGATGCTTAAAGATTGAAACCATTGGTTCAAAATGGATAGGTGTTGGTTTTAAAAATAGTTAGTGAGGTTTCTAGGATATTTGAAAATGAATCTGGTCTTAGATTTTACAATAATTTTTTAATGGGTACATTTTAAAAAAAGTTATTTTATATAAAGGGTAACTTGTTTTTTAGTGGTGAAACTCATTTTAGAAAACTAATAAAATTTTTCCTGTGAATTTCATGTAAGACCATCCAGTAGAGCCTTCTCATGGATTCACCAATCTTGGGGACCCTTTATGGATCACACTATTATTGATAATATTTTCATCTTTAGATAGAAAAATAAATAATTTTTTTCAGTGCTTCACCAACTCCCTAACCTAGGAACATTTAGATACAAGGATTCAACTTTTATCCTCATCAAATTCAACTACCAAATATTTATCATCTCATTTTATTTACTAAGACTCATCCCCCATCTATTTTAGACATGAACATATGCTTCTAAAACTACCCTTAGCAGTTTTCATCCCATATTTGGTGATGATGATTATTGTGGATGAATTAAGAGGATAACACCTACCTCTAGTGGAGAAATTCATTGGTTAAATTCAATTACCCATTTCCTTCAAATCATGATGAAATTACCTGACACAATCAAATGTTCAGTTCCACTTATTTGAAAGGCCCCTTTTGATTATTAATTTATGTTGTCAAATATTAATATTACTGAATAAAATAGGATTGTTATGAGTAAAAATGATTGGATTCTAATCATACGACAAAAGACTATGAATATGGAATAAAAGAGTTCATCATATTTCCAAAAGATCATGCATATGACCCTTCTAAAATACTTTTTCCATGTTTACATTGTTGTTATTCAAGACTAAGAGGAGTTATATGAACAATTGACATATCATGGAATAGATCTATGTTATAAATATTCGACTAAACACAGAGATAAGGTGAATATAAAAAGCGACTAGGATAACACTTCATTTTAAGGATGATCTTATATATTTATATGTGTTGACAATGAAGAAGACTATATCAAGTATGTGATTATACATGTGAATGAAAATGAATTTTTTATTGAGGAAATAATGATAATATTTCTTGATGACCATTTAATTGTTCAATTTTTTTTTTGAGAAGCTAAAGAGTTGTGAAATAATGCCATGATTATTCATTTTAATAAATATAAAAAATTATATTTTGTACTGAAGAAGTATAATTTAAAATCTCAAAATAGATATAGTGAAACCAATATTACTAAACTACTTAATTATTTGACTGATATGCTCCTACAAAATAATGATCTTTCTACATGAAAATATTATACAAATCAAATGATACATTCATTTATTATGACATTTGAAAGAATAGATTCCTATCAAAAAGATGTTATAATTTTTCAGAAGGAAAAAAATCACATAATAAATGCCAAAAGTATGGTTCTTCTAGATACAATAATGATTAATTAGTTACAATGAATGTTTTATAGTACTTTACAATCATTCCATGGTTTTGGCACATATATAGATGTGATGAGATTGTCATGAAATTGACATGGCATGAATATACATGAAATAATAATGGGATTCTTTTCCACCAATAAGACTCTCCTCAGTGGATTAAAATTGATAACAAATATATGAAATTTGGAAATGAGTTGAGAAACCATAATCTTGTGCTATATATAGAATAATTAAATCATTTAGTTTTTCAATGAAGAAAGCATAGTAAATGACTAGTTATGTTAGTAAATTATAACTTTCCACTATGATTATGCATGAAAGAAAAGAATATTATGTTATTAATGCGTATATGAGGACCAAAATAACTGGTTAATGATATTGATGTTTATTTGACTCTATTGATTAAATATTTAAAATTTGTATGTGATTGAAGTCTTATGTTGTATGATGCTTAAAAAATTAAATATACACATTGATAACCATATGGTAAAGGAATATTAGTGACTTTCTTGCTTATGAGAATTTTTCAAGTTGTAACATTAAACTAACTGAGGGGTGTCACATTTTTTTAATAAGGTAGACAATTATCTAGGATAAAACATTCATCAGATAATATGTTTTTAGAACATGAAAAATGTCTACCGCGGTGACATAAGTACCGATCTCAGAGGAAATAATTTGATGGGAGTTTAGAAGAATGTAAAACACCAAGTCCACTAATTGGTGATGTACTATTTGAAGTAGTAAAAGATATAGACACAACATTTACTAACCATTTTTTGAATACCCTTAAAAAACAGATTGGAAGAAGAGATCTATTTTTTGGAATTACCATGTTGTAATGGAATTTCTGTCAAAAAATTTCTTGATGTTATTCATGTTAAAAAAATATATATGATAGTGTCGTTGGAAAGTTACTAAGTGCACCTGAAAAAACAAAGGATGGAAATAAGGCTATGTTGAAAAATATTGACATGAGAATATAAGAAGATTTTGAACCATTGAAGGGTAAACACAAATTTTCTTCCACAAGATGATTATACTTTTTTGAGGTAGATGATATATCAGTTTTTAAACATCTTTAATGATGTAAAGGTTCTATATGGATATTCATAAATTATAAAGAATATAGTGTAAATGACTGAATTAAATGTAAAGTGTCTAGAATCACTTGAATTTAAATTTTTTATTAATGGTTTATTTCGTGTAACATTATGTTTCATTTTGTCCATGAATTCTCATAAAACATTAACTAATATCTACTATTTTTCAAAGATATATGTAGAAAATTAATAAACTCCGAAAAACATCCATCTATGTAAAATGAAATTCACATCATATTATATGAAATATAAATGTTCTCCTAGAAAACATTATTTGATATAATAGTTCACATTATAGTTCACATGGAAATTATGTAACAACCTAGGTAAATAAATAATAATAAATTTTCATATTTATTAATATTTGAGAATTAAATATTAATTTAAAGGGGTTGCTATGTTCGATAGCATACTCGGTACGCAACGATGATTTTCTTTGAAAACTTACGTTGCACACTAGTAATATAATAATATTATTTTAAATGGTAGTTAACATGTTGCCATTGTATTGGAGGGAATGGATAGAAATAACTAAAATATGATTATATATGTTTTTTAGATGTTTTTACATTTATCTAATAAAAGATAAAGGCTTAAAATACGGAAATAATTTAATTTTAGGCTTTTATACCCAAATTTTCACTAAAGGTTCACTTATAACCTTTTGATGGAGAACCGTCATTAAATATAGTTTTGATCACTCTTATACATTCTATTGTACCAAATATAACACTTTTTTATAATCGGGACATCAAAATTTACTTTGTGTAAATTTTTGGTATTTTTTCGATAAAGTTCATTTTTTAATGAATAGTGTAAAATGTTGTATTTTAATTCAAAACCTCTTTTTAATATAAATTATTTGTATGATTAGATTATCTTTTGAATTGGTTTTAAAGAGAAATTAGAATATATTTTTACCCTTAAATCCAATAGTGGTCGTTGGAATTAATTTCACTTTGAAATCATACTTAAACTAGTGGCAATCTTTTGATACTTATTGTTTCATAAAAACACGGTAGTTGTCATGACAGCGGGATTAATTATTAAATTAATTAATGTGACTTATCTGTTTTGAATTTTGTAAAATAGACATAATTTTTGAATTCGGAATATCAAATATAGCTTAGGGTGAATTTTTGGTATTTGTCTAAAAAACTTCAATTTTTGATGAATAGTGAAACCACTAAGTTGTACTTATAAAAACTGATTTTTCGTTTAAATGAAATTTCACCACTTATGGGTTATGAATTTCTAAAATATGAAATACATGGTTTTCATTAAGAAGTAAAATGTGGTTCAATGAGATTAAAATAATTTTTTGGTGAATAGTAACTTTTAAGTTCTTAATCTCGATTAGAGGTAATTAGTGTAGTTTAAGGTAAAAATAATGTTTTAATAAAATGAGATGAGCTTGACACATGTCCTACCCTCATTGGATGTGTCATGGCTGAACAAGACAATCCATGGGTCAACTTGGGGACCCCATGGAGCCACTTTTTTTGGGAAATGACATAAATAACTTTTTATTTAATGTTAAAGTAAAAATGACACAAACATGACATGTTTTACTAAAAAAAGTTTTACATGGGGATATAAAAGTTAGATTTTTTACTATAAATATTCATTAGAAAGATAAAAATATTTCCTACATCATGATATTTTTTTATATAATTTTAGAATTTAAATATATTAAATTATTTATGACATCATGATGATGCAGCAATTACCTCATTAATAATGGATTTAAATAAAATGAAAAGATAATGTAAAATATATGACCTAGACATGTCCAAAACCTATTGGATGTTTATATTTCAAACTCTTATCACCTTATCCTCGAATTATATCAATGTGGTACTTCTTAAATCCGAATATCATTTTAAAATAAAGTGACTTTTCTTTGCTTTCCAAGAGTGCCCCTCCTCTCCTCTTATAAAAGGCCCCCACCTCTACCACCTTACCCACACATCCAAAGCCGCTGGCTCAGCCAAAACCTGCCCATTTTGTCTCTCCACATCCCTCTCATACTCATTGAATCCTCACTTTGTGCAGATGTATTCCCAAGGAAGCCTTTGAGCTCAAATCTAAGAGAGTTTCCCTATTTTAAGGTGATGTATTCACTTGTGTTCTTTTGTTTTATTTTGCTTCTCCAAACCCCTAAACTATTTTTATTCATTTCTTTTGTAACAAGTCCATTATCTTAAATATACTAGGATTTTGTTATAGAATATTTCTAGATACACTTACACACATCTACATCTAATGGTTAAAGAACATACTATTTCTGTGGATGGTGAATTTCTTCCTCCCGAAACGATGATTGTTCAACATTCTTTTAAAAACTTTAAAGGTGGACATTAAGATGAAACTATATTTATATATGATATATAATATTTTAATGTTTTCCTTAAGCTTGTGAATTTTTCATTTTGAGCATAACTTTATGGCTTCCATTATGAGTAAACACGATAATTTCATTTTAGGAAGTGCGGACTACCGACCCCTCAAAGTGATTTGATTCATTACTGCCATATGTGGGACGTATAAAGGATGGATTTAATGATATTATATATGATGTCAAACTGGAATTATAATATACCTCTATATCATTATTATTTCTTCCCATTAAAGTATGAGATAGAAATGAAAGTAGCGTTCATGTGTACGTACCGCTTACCGTCTCCATGAACGGTGCATTTCATTTCTTATCCCCAAATGTAATGTACTATTATAAGTACATATATATAATGGATATATATAATGTATGTTACATCTAAATTATTAATATAATTCTGGAATTAAAATATACATACCTCTCATTTAGTTTTAATTCCATTAATATGACATAGAAATGAATGTAGCGTTCATGCCTACATACGGCTTACCGTCTCCATGAACAGTGCATTACATTTCATACCTATAAATGATTATGTAATATTATAAATTCACTTATATAATGGATATATATGATATATATGATATCTACATCATGAGTATAACTCTGGATATAATGGATACATAAACAACTTGTAATTATAAAGAGCATATTCTTTACTCAAGTACCAATGATCATTAAAACGACCGTTAATAACATAAATAATTACATAGTGTTCATGACATGGTAATAAGTGATATAAAAGGAATAATGAACTTGAAAAAGGTTCTTAAGCAAGTAGAAATTAACTTATGTTTGTTATTCAGGAGGTTAAAGAATGATCGAGTGAAGACGGACCCGAGGTAAGGGACTTCGTCTCAATCTCCTTTCATTGAGGCATATTTCATTTTATACACAACTTTCTTTTATACGGTGTATAAAACCCTTTGACCTTTACTTTTATACAAAAGGAATCTTTTTCAATGAAGCGTTTTACAAAATGACAATAACGAATGTTTCTTTTAACGTACGCGGTGACAACTGCCTTTTCCACCGCCACGGGTATTATTTGGTCTTTGGCTTCCTCAACAAGCCGTGATGTTTTTAAAATGAAATAAATACCATATACTCTTTTATGTATTTTGGTATTGAAAATGGTTTTTATAATGGATTTGTTATGTCAATATATTTGAGTGATATATTGTGATCAAAGTGTGGAAATGTTTTCTTTCCATTATGTTTGTTTTATGTCTTATGATTTTATAATGGTACTTGGACATTTGATGGGTGGTTACGTGATAAACCATATGAAGGGTGGTGCCATGAATAACAGGACGGGTGGTTAGGTTAAAACCTCCAATGCATTGGGTATAGAAGTCGGCCGTATGGCTATTCTGTTAAGTATGTATGGATGTTGGTCGTATGGCTATTCCATTAAGTTATATGTGTGGAAGTCAACCGTATGGTTATTCCATTTATGTATGTTTATGTCCCAAGTTACCTTTATATGTTATGTGATCTTTATATGGGTTTGATGGTAATCTTTTGGTTACAAAAGTGTAAGTAATGATGTTTTATTTTAGTGAAGAGTTTTTACTACTTCATAAAGGTGAAAATTAGTACTTTGATAACGTATACATAGTTTACTTGTTGTTTTGATAAACTAACAATTTTCATTCTTTGTGTATCCCTTACTGGGATTTTTATGCTCACCGCATGTTTTTTTGAAATGTTTTTCACAGGACTTAAGGTGGAATAGGGTCAACGATGGGATCAAGGGAATGTCATGCTATATAAAACATGGAACTAGACATGTTTCCTTTTAAGAGTTTTTTTATTCTATGGAAACTTAGTAGAAGTGTCTACTTTGTAATCTTTTGAGATGTAATAGTTATGTTATAATTATCTAAAACTCTAAACCTGAAAAGATCCGAAATGTGAATTATTAATTTAATTCAATATCATTTAAAGTTTAAGGTCGGGGCCTTATAGTTGGTATCAGAGGTTGGTTTAGATAACATTAGGAGATAGAATTATATTAAATGATTATCCAAAAATATTTTTCTAAAATGATATAGCATTTAAAGATTACCATGTTGCTTCATCTGAGACCTGTTTGTTAAGAATGGTTTTTCCTAGAAGAAACATAACATATTTTCTGGGAAGGCATACAGAGGGAAATGACCTTTCAAATCAGTATCCTGAGATGGTCAGAATCAGAATTGAGCAGTTTATAGCAGTGATGGATCAGTTGACTCATGTGATAAATGGTGGTTGTGTTTATTGATGATATTTTGGTTTTTTCTAAAATTAAATAGGAGCATGAAAGTCATTTAAGGGTTATCTTGAAAACCATAAAAGAAAAGAATCTATATGGAAAATTCAACAAGTGTGAGTTTTGTTTACAACAAATTTCTTTACTTGGTCATATTGTTTCTAAAAATGGGATAACTGTTGATCCGGCAAAAACAAAGGTTGTTGAAAAATGTCCAAGACCCACAAATGTAACTGAGATTCGTAGCTTCCTTGGTTTGGTAGGCTATTACCGATGGTTTGTTAGAAATTTTTCACGGTTATCTATTCCAATGACGAAGCTAACTCGGAAGGGTGTTAAGTTTATCTAGACAAAAGAATGTTATGATTGTTTTTAGGAACTGAAAAAAGATTGGTGAATGCTCCAGTTTTGGAACTACCTTCCAATAATGGTGAGTTTATTATCTACAGTTATGCTTCATTGAAAGTACTTGGTTGCGTCCTAATGCATAATGATTAGGTAATTGCTAATAATTCACGATAGTTGAAAACTCATGAGGTAAATTACCCTACACATGATTTGGAATTAGCTGCTGTTGTTTTCACTTTAAAAATTTGGAGGCATCATTTGTATGGAGTAAAGTGTGAAATATATACCGATCACAAAAGTTTAAAGTATATATTCACTCAGAAAGAGTTAAACATGAGGCAGAGGAGATGGCTGGAATTTATCAAGGATTATGATTGTACAATTCATTACCATCCAAGAAAAGAAAATAAAGTGGTTGATGCTTTGAGGCGAAAAAGTAATGATTCATTAGCAATGTTGCGTTTGGAACGTGATCCTTTGGTTAAGGATTTGATGAAATTTGGCATAGAAGTTGTTGTTGTAGGATGTTATTCTATTTTGTTTCAGGTATCAATGAAATATTCTCTATCAGACAGAATCAAGAAAGCCCAGAATCAAGACAGTGAGTTGCAGAAAAAGGTAGAGCTGGTTCAGAAAGGTAAGTTTCCGGAATTTAACATTGATAATGATTGTGTTTTGAGATTTGGGAAGAGATTTTGTGTGCCTTGTGATACACGGTTGAAGAGAGAGTTGTTATGTGAGGCTCATAGTTCTCCATTTTCAGTTCATCCTGGCAGCACTAAGATGTATAGAGATCTGTAGGAGTATTACTAGTGGGATGGAATGAAAAGAGATATTGTTGATTTTACTGTGAAGTGTTTGACTTGTAAACAGGTTAAAGCAGAGCGGCAGTTACCGAAAGGGATGCTTCAGCCTTTACCAGTGCCAGAGTGGAAATGGAAGAATATATCAATGGACTTTGTTGTGGGATTACCGAAGACATCTCGAGGTAATAATGCAATCTGGGTTATTGTTGATCACTTGACTAAATTTCCTCATTTCCTTTCCATACGAGATAATTTTTCACCAGATCAACTTTCCCGTTTGTATCTTAAAGAGATAGTCAGGTTACATGGAGTTCCTCTCTCCATTGTATCTGACAGTGATCTCAGGTTTACTTCTAACTTTTGCAAAGGCCTTCAGAAGTCGTTGGGTACTAAATTAAATTTTAGTACAGATTTTCATCCTCAATCAGATGGGCAGTCAGAATGAACAATTCAGACCTTGGAAGATATGCTACGAGCTTGTTCGATGGATTATCAGGGAATTTGGGACCAACATCTTTCTTCGGTTGAGTTTTCTTCTAATAACAGTTTTCATTCCAGTATACAGATGGCACTATTTGAGGCATTATATGGGAAGCAGTGTCGAGCACCAGTATATTGGGATGAAGTGGGTGAAAGGAAGCTTATGGGACCAGAATTGGTAGAAGAGATGGCAGAAAAAGTTCAGTTGTTTTATAAACACATGAGAACAGCTCAAAGCAGGCATAAGAGTTATGAGGATAACCAGATTAAAGATCTATCTTTCGAGGTAGGTGATCATGTTTTTCTCGAGGTTTCTCAAAGGAAAAGTGTGATGAGATTTGGTAAGTAAGGAAAGCTGAGTCCAAGGTTCATTGGACCATATGAAATTCTGGGGAGAGTTGGATCAGTTGCTTACCGAGTGGCTTTACCTCCTAGTTTATCTCAGGTACACAATGTTTTTCATGTTTTGATGTTGAGGAAATATATGCCAGATCCATCTCATGTTTTGAGTCCAGAGGTAGTTCAGCTGGAAGAGAACCTATCTTATGAAGAACAACCAGTCCAGATTCTTGACCGAAGAGAGAAAGTGTTGCGAAATAAGGTAATTCACCAGGTAATGGTTTTGTGGAAAACCCATATGGTTGAAGAGGCAACGTGGGAATCTGAAAATGCTATGAGGGATAAATACCCCCACTTATTTTGATAAGTGAATAAAATTGCAAGGACGCAATTCCAAAAAGGGGGGAAGGATGTAACATCCCAGGTAAATAAAGAATAATAAATTTTCATATTTATTAATATTTGAGAATTAAATACTAATTAAAAGGGGTTGTTATGTTCGATAGCGTACTCGATACGTAACGATGAGTTTCTTTGAAAACTTATGTTGCACACTAGTAATATTATAATATTATTTTAAATGGTAGTTAACATGTAGCCGTTGTATTGGAGAGAATGGATAGAAATAACTAAAATATGATTATATATGTTTTTTAGATGTTTTTTAGATGTTTTTACATTTATACAATAAAAGATAAAGGCTTAAAATACGGAAAGAATTCAATTTTAGGCATTTATACCCTAATTTTCACTAACGGTTCACTTATCACCTTTTGATGGCGAACCGTCATTAAATATAGTTTTGATCACTCTTATACATTCTATTAGACCAAATATAACTCTTCTTTAGAATCGAGACATCAAAATTTACTTTGTGTAAATTTTTGGTATTTTTCCGATAAAGTTCATTTTTTAATGAATAGTGTAAAATGTTGTATTTTTATTCGAAACCTATTTTTAAAATAATTTATTTATATTATTAGATTATCTTTTGAATTTGTTTTAAAGTGAAATTAGAATATATTTTTACCATTAAATCCAATAGTGGTCCTTTGAATTAATTTCACCTTGAAATCAGACTTAAACTAGTGACAATCTTTTGATACTTATTGTTCCATAAAAACACGCTATTAGTCATGACAGTGGGAATTAATTATTAAATTAATTAATGTGACTTATATGTTTAGAATTTTGTAAAATAGACTTCATTTTTGAATTCAGAATATCAAATATATCTTAAGGTGAATTTTTGGTATTTTTCTGAAAAACTTCAATTTTTGATGAATAGTGAAACCACTAAGTGGTACTTATAAAAACTGATATTTCGTTTAAATAAAATTTTACCACTTTTGTGTTTTTATTTTAAAAAAACTGACATACATGGTTTTAATTAAGTAGTAAAATTTGGTTCAATGAGATTAAAATAAATTTTTGGTGAATAGTAACTTTTAAGTTCTTAATTGCGATTAGAGGTAATTAGTGTAGTTTAAGGTAAAAATAATGTTTTAATAAAATGATATGATCTTGACACATGTCCTACCCTCATTTTATGTGTCATGGCTGACCAAGACAATCCATGGGTCAACTTGCGGACCCCATAGAGCGACTTTTTTTGGGAAATGACATAAATAACTTTTTATTTAATGTTAAAGTAAAAATGACATAAACATGAGATGTTTTACTAAAACAATTTTTACATGGGGTTATAAAATTCATATTTTTGACTATAAATATTAATTAGAAATATAAAAATATTTCCGAAATCATGATATTTTTTTATATAATTTTTAGAAATTAACTATATTGAATTATTTATGACATCATGATGATGCAGCAATTACCTCATTAATAATGGATTTAAATAAAATGAAAAGATAATGTAAAATCTATGACCTACACATGTCCAAAACATATTGGATGGGTATATTTCAAACCCTTATCACCTTATCCTCGAATTACATCAATGTGTTACCTCTTAAATCCGAATATCATTTTAAAATAAAGTGACTTTTCTTTACTTTCCAAGAGTGCCCCTCCTCTCCTCTTATAAAAGGCCCCCACCTCTACCACCTTACCCACACATCCAAAGACTTTGGCTCGGACAACCCCTGCACATTTTGTCTCTCCACATCCCTCTATTACTCCTTCAAGCCTCACTTTGGGAAGAAGTCTTCCCAAGGAAGCCTTTGAGCTCAAATCTAAGAGAGTTACCCGATTTTAAGGTGATGTCTTCACTTGTGTTATTTTGTTTTATTTTGCTTCTCCAACCCCCTAAACTCTTTTTATTAATTTATTTTGTAAAAACTATATTATATTAAATATACTAGGATTTTTTTATAATAATATTTCTAGCTATAGTTACACACATCTACATCTAATGGTTAATGAACATACTGTTTCCGTGGATGGTGAATTTCTGCCTCCCGAAACGATGATTGTTCAACATTCTTTTAACACCTTAAAAGGTGTCCATTAAGATTACAATATATTTATATATGATATATAATATGTTTATGTTTTCCTTAAGCTTCTGTATTTTTCATTTTGAGCATACCTTTATGGCTTCCATTATGGGTAAACACGATAATTTTATTTTAGGAAGTGCGGACTACTGCCTACTCAAAGTGATTTGATTCGTTAATGCCATATGTGGGACGTATAAAGGATGGATTTAAAGTTATTATATATGATGTTATATTGGAATTATAATATACCTATATATCATTATTATTTCTTCCCATTAATGTATGAGATAGAAATGAAAGTAGCGTTCATGCGTATGTACGGCTTCCCGTCTCCATGAATGGTGAATTTCATTTGTTATCCCCAAATGTAATGTACTATTATAATACATATATATAATTGATATATATGATGTATGTTACATATAAATTATTAATATAATTTTAGAATTAAAATATACATACCTCTCATTTAGTTTTAATTCCATTAATATGAAATAGAAATGAAAGTAGCGTTCATGCGTACGTACGACTTACTGTCTCCATGAACGGTGCATTTCATTTCATACCTATAAATGATAATGTAATATTATAAATTCATTTATATACTAGATATATATGATATCTATGATATCTACATCATGAGTATAACTCTAGATATAATGGATACATGAACAACTTGTAATTATAAAGAGCATATTTTTTACTCAAGTACCGATGATCGTTAAAATGACCGTTCATAACATAAATAATTACATAGTGTTCATGAAATGGTAATAAGTGATATAAAAGGAATAATTTATTTGAAAAAGGTACTTAATAAAGTAGAAATTAGCTTCAGTTTATTATTCAGGACGTTAAAGAATGATCGAGACAAAACGGACCCGAGGTAAGGGACTTCATCTCAATCTCCTTTCATTGAGGCATATTTCGTTTTATAAACAACTTACTTTTATACGGTGTATAAAACCCTTTGACCTTTACTTTTATACAAAAGGAATCTTTTTTCTACGAAGCGTTTTTCAAAACGAAAAAAAGGAATGTTTCTTTTAACGTACGCGGTGACAACGACCTTTTCCGCCGCCGCGGGTATTATTTGGTCTTTGGCTTCCTCAACAAGCCGTGATGTTTTTTAAATGAAATAACTACCATATACTCTTTTATTTATTTTGGTATTGAAAATGGTTTTTATAATGGATTTTTTATGTCAATATATTTGGGTGATATATTGTGATCAATGTGTGGAAATGTTTTCTTTCCATTATGTTTGTTTTGTGGCTTATGATTTTATAATGGTAGATGGACATTTGACTGGTTGTTACATGATAAACCATATTACGGGTGGTGCCGTGAATACCAGGACGGGTGGTTAGATTATAACCTCCAATGCATTGGGGATGGAAGTTGGTCGTATGGCTATTCTATTAAGTATGTATGGATGTTGGCCATATAGATATTCCATTAAGTGATATGTGTGGAAGTCAACAGAATGGTTATTCCATTTAAGTATGTTTATGTCCCAAGTTACCTTTATATGTTATGTGATCTTTATATGGGTTTTATGGTAATCTTTTGGTTACAAAAGGGTAAGTAATGATCTTTTATTTTAGTGAAATTTTTTTACTACTTTATAAAGGTGAAAAGTATTACTTTGATAAATATACATAGTTTACTTGTTGTTTTGATAAACTAACTATTTTCATTCTTTGTGTATCCCTTACTGAGCTTTTTATGCTCACCCCAAGTTTTTTTGAAATGTTTTTCACAAGAAATAATGTGGAATTGGGTCAAGTATGGGATCAAGGGAATGTCATGCTATATAAAACATGGAACTAGACATGTTTCTTTTTAAGAGTTTTTTTATTCTATAGAAACTTAGTAGAAGTGTCTACTTTTTAATATTTTGAGATGTAATAGTTATGTTCTAATTCTCTAAAACTCTAAACCGGAAAAGATCCTCAATGTGAATTATTAATTTAATTCAATATTATGTAAGGTTTAAGGCTGGGGCCTTATAAAAGTTATTCGTCTTTCTGTTCCTATACATTATAGATGCATGTTCCGTAGTGAATGGTATATGAATATTTGGAAGAGGTATGATAAAAATTGAATTCATCCCTTGTTTTGTATTGTGGAGCAATATATTTTTGAAGAAGCATTTTAATTCTGTACCAAATACATTTCTAGTGTGGAAATAATTAGTTTACCAAAGTATTTTGACACAACAAAGCTTATGGGTGAAGGTATTTTTTGAATATGTGTTGTCACAATTGATATTAAAGATCAGGGTAATGAACACCTTTATTATTTGTATAATAATTTTGAGGTCTCCATGTATGCTGGACTCCATAAAGAAATTATTAGGCATTTCAATCCATCAATTGATGAAATATGGATATCAAATACATATAATCCATAGTTTATAGGATTATATTGAGACCATATTTTTGTAGGATTCAGATGAATATCCACATTCCATTTTAGAATGACATCTATAGATTTTCGGAGGACCATGACATAATGTATTATCTTCTATTTTTTATGTAATTAATGGTTTTATATTTTTTACAAATGAGCATGGTGAAGGAAGTACACTACAAAATAGTGGAGTTACAATCTTTGATAACGTGATTCAAGTATCTGGTATTGTGGATAGAGTTTCAATTTTTATGAATATGCCATACTTTGGCATCATAAAAAAATATAGGAGTTTAGTTATATAAAATTTCTTTTGGTACTTTTTCAATGAATGTTCATTGAAATTATGAGTTCCATTAAAATATGTGAATTGGGATTCTAGATAGTAGATTTTAATTTGGATTTGTACATAGATGAACCATTTATAATGTAATAAAATGTAATATAAGTATTTTATCTTCTAAACTCAACATACCCATAGTAGTCATTTATTCTGTTATCTACCAAAAACATAGAAGTTTTTTGTAACAATTCAACAAATGATGACCCTTTTGCTAAGATCTCGCAATCATTTGACAGATGAATAAATGTAGATGATGTATTTTTTTTAGAGGTGACCATAATGAATGGATTTTGATACTCGATGGAGAGGTAAAATCCCTTCAAACAAAAAAAGAGATTTTAATAATCAAGTTATTTTTTGAAATATATTTAATTACCACATGATATTATATTATCACTACTACATTAATGTAATCTAAATTAAATATTGGAAAACATCTATAGAAAATGACTTTTACATGTTTCGATGCACCCAATCCTGAGGAACAACAGGTTTCTCAACCAGGTAGTTATCCCAACATAATAGATCAATCATTTTCACATTCTAATGTTACCATTCCATAAAAACCTAAAATTGATGATATTGAACCCAAAGAAATGGTAGACGGTGAACAAATAATGTCCTTTAAAAAACAAGAGTAGTGTAGCATGAAGGTGTTATAAATATTATTATGTTGAGAAATAAAGGCATCAAATTTATCGTCGAATGGAATTCATGCAGCCGACCTATTAACCCCAATATGGTAATGTTTAATATATTCATGGGTCTCACCACTCAAAAAAATGAGCGTTGATTTCTTTTCATGTTACCATGTTGTTCCCATTCTTAAGAAATAGATTTTGGTAGAGATTAAGGATATAGTATGAAATATTTTATTTATTTTACTAAATAAATTATGAAATATTTAATTACTCTTCATTATCCATTATAGAGTGAATATATAGTATATTACTACTAAATCAAATATTTATTAATTATTATAAGAAATAATAAAGGGGATTTTTCAGAATTCTATAAAATTTTCTACTAAATTCTGATGAGGGGAAAATAAACTTCCCCATCCACATATACATGTACAACTGGTAAGAAAAAAACTTTGGTTGGGTTTACATTTTATCATGAGGAGACATATAATAAGGTACATTATGGATGGTAATACATTTTTTGACAATAAAATATTTATCAAATTGATTAGTTATTGTTAATTTATAAAAAATCATCTGCATGATGAAAACAAAAAATGGGTCGTAAAACCAATGTACACCTACTTTAAATCAAGTTTGTTGGACAATTCACTTCAAAAAAAGTTGGTACATATTTTAAATCTATCGTAATATTTTTAATGGACATGAAACAACAACATAAGTATATATGCCTCTTAATATGAAGATTGATAGATCTAAATCAAATTACACTTCCACACCACATCATATTCAATATAATGATGATCATATAAAGAAATATTCTAAACTAATAGATGAAAACACAAAAAATGTTTGCGAATTATGTTTAAGTATAAAATTTTAATTTATATGCTAGAAATTTATATAACATAAAAATAATTTCTTATTATCCTTTAATTTTTATATTACATGGACGCAAGAATCATAATTAGTTGTATAAGATGAACCAATACTATTAGTGGCCTAGAAGAATCCATTATAGTATGGCCACATCTTGGGTTTTGGTTTTGGGGGGACACCCTAAACAGATTTTGAGAAAAGAAAAGAACATGGGGTTAATGATTAAAAATGTAATATATGAATGCATAATAATATTTCCTTAAATAAAAATTTCATTGGCTGTTCTAGTTTTTGGAAAATTTTATTTGGGGGAAGAAATGAGAAGAAACAACTCAAGAAAAAACAATGCAAGAAGATCCCCTCTCCACCCCCACTATCTTGGAGGTGATATGTTTCCCTAAAAGAGTTGTTTTATATGGGTTAATCAATATTCTCATAATTGTTTCTAAAAAGTTTAATGAGGAGGACATTGATACATTTCCTATACAGATATTCAATAGGTGAAAATTATTATGATTGATATATATCAAAATCCACCCATCACCTTATTCTGGGGGATACTATGTATAATATCCAACATGACACTCTAAAGAATAAAAAACATCCAATAAGTCATGTTAGAGTCGGGATTAGGTAAGCTCCTAAGTCTCAGACTGAGATACACATTCAAATTTATGAAATATATATTAATATGGTTGAGAAATCAATTGGAATATTCATATCATGGATGTCATATCTTATAAAAAACATGTTGACAATGACATATTAACTTCAAATTTATATTTCATTATAAACCATTAATAATTAACGAAAAAATGTATAAACTGATGAATGTTATTATAGACAGAAAAATGTATGGGGTGAATTAAATTGTCGAATCAAAAAAATATAAAGTTTCATTCGACAAATACTAAAGATCATCCCAATGACATATTACCCCATCTATTGAATATCTGTATTTTCTATCATTTATGGTTCATGTGGACACAATGTTACAATGTTATAGTAATCACATAGTTTATTTTGAAGAAAAAATGATTTGTAATTTTGTTATAAAATTTATATTTCTTGAGAATGTAAATGAAATTCTCATGTATGAATGGCTAGGAGTCTCACCTGTAAATGTATACATGATGTGTACTTTCATTACTTTTTTCCGATAGCTCATCTACTATAATAATTATGACTAAATAAAAATTATATTTTTTGAAGGTTTCTACATCAATATTATTTGAAGGGAAAACCCTATGAATATAAATATTGACTCATTATTCTTCACATCACGTTGAAAGACCAAACCAAAATGGAATCAAATAAATTGATGCAATTGTATAAAAAACTAGTTGTATTGTTTGAACACAAACTTACATAAAAAATAATCTTCTTATTACAAATGATGTAGGGGTTAAAATATAAAATTTAATCACATCAAATATTTTTTCATTCCATTAATCAATTATTCTTTTTTGTTTTTTAGGAAGAACTTTGTACTCAATACAGTCAATTTGGATACTCCAATGATTTATTTCCAAGATTAACTACATGGATTCTCAATAAACTGCCCACACAGGATAATTTTTTTCAATTGGTAATAAACTACATCCAATTATGAGTAAAAAAATAACTAGTATATATTTTTTTATTATGTTATAGTGAGAAATATGTTCTGATAGAGAAGTGTTAAAATATCAAAAAAATCATTCCATTATGATTATGCACGATTATATGGAGCCTTCCAAATTCTACAAGTGGATAAGTATTAGGTTATATATAATAATATTTAACTATCAAAAAACATTTCAAAACAAATTAGTTATTTTTCTCTTTGTTTTTTAGTATACAAAAAAAAAGAATGAAAAATAGTATAGTTTTTATGTTTGAAACATTATAAGATATATCATATAAAATTAAAAAATTTACATCCCAAATAGGTATTTTTGTAGATAATTTATATTTAATTTAAAATAATTATTTTTCCTTAGTCTATTTAAAATTTTCAGCACTACCATGACTGTATAATATCATTATAAAAATAATATGAAATATATTTGTTTATAGATGATGGGGAAATAAACCTTCCATTAGAATTCACAAATTTAACTTGAATATATGACTTTCTAGTATTTATTTACTTGATATTCCAAACATTTTATCTAATTTTTTAGTAATTTCCAAATAGTTTTTATTAGATACCTATTTTTTAATTATATTAGTTGTCATGTTGAAATTACTTCATCGTAATGGATGATTCAATCATACATGTGGATCGTGCATTTTAGGATAAAAAAACAAGGTGGTATCAAAAGTACCTTTATATGATACATGGTGTACCCGGTACGACTCAAATTGAGTGGTTTCTGTTAAAATTAATATTTTATTAATGTATTATTTCATATTTATGTTTTATTTATTTATTTTTAGTATCAATAAAATAAAAAATATTTTCTTTTACAGTTGGATTATTTTTGGGAAGTCTATTAATATTTAAATTGTCTGAAGAATGCAAGAAAAGAGTGAACATGTTTCCTTTGGATGGGGTGTTTCAAGCATCATGGGGTTTCCTTTTCTATCAAAAATTAATTGTTATCATTTTTGTGGGTTATTTATTAATGTTGAATGAAAAACAGACAACATAAAATCAAACATCCACACCTTAATTAGATACATAGTTTTCTCAGTATGACTCAAACTATATGTTTTTAGTTTATAATTTACATTTTCTTTCAAAGAACACATTACATAATCAAAATAGATCAAACAAATTTATATTGTTTTTATACATTAGGAAAATTATCTTTATGTCATTTGGAACATTTAGGAATAATCCACACCTAAATCAAACACACGATGTGATAGGTATGACTTGAAGTGTCTCTTTTTATTTACCATTGACATTAATTTTAGTAAAAAACAAAAGTGAAATAATCAAAATTGATCAATCAACATAAAAGTATGTTAATAATTTATGAATAAGATCCATATTTTATTTTTGACATGTTAGAAAACTTGAACCTCAATCTGAATCATGATGTGATGAGAATGATTCAATGTGTTTCTTTTTATTTAAAATTGACATTAATTTTAGGAAAATTAAAAGCGACATGATCAATACCAAGAAAACACATTAGTTTTGTTTTTATACATTAAAAAACATATCCAAAAGTCAATTTTTATGTGTAGAAATTTTCATATGCCTAAATTTGATACATTGTGTGACTAGTATGTGTCAAAGTGCCTATTGTTTATTTAAAATTGATATTTAGGTTCAAAACATTTATCACTCACTAAAAATCATGAAAATTAACTAAAATTATATTGATAATTTAGGAAAATTATATAATAGTCATTCTGGAGTGTATGAATTAGTCTCACATCAAACCAACTTATGATGTCATCAGTATAACCCATAGATCATGTCTTCAGATTAAAATGAAATTTTAGTAAAATTAACAAGTGACATAATAAAAAATAATAAAACACATTTATATTTATTTGAAAATTTATGAAACCAATCCATAATTTATTTTCGATGTGTAAGAATCACCCTCACCTCAATCCAACACTCTTTGTGAACAGTATGAATTCATTCGTGCCATTTATTTAAAATTGACATTTTATTAACAAAAAAAGATCCACAATCAAGACCAATAAAACACATTATGCTTATTTTTATACTTTATTAATACAATACATATGTCATTTTTGACATGCATGAATTTTTCACTCTTCAACATGAGGCACGGTATGACCGATATGGCTCCAGGTGTGGGTTCTTAATTAAAATTCACATTAGTTTTAGTCAAAATAACAAGAGACATACTCATAAATAAGAATATTCATTCATATTGTTTTAATTTTAATTGAAAATAGTCTTTTTGTCATTTTTTACATATAGAAATCAACTAAACATCAATTTGATGAATGATCTGACTTTTATGACTCCAACTGTTCCTTTTTATTTCAAATTGTGTTTAATTTTAGTAAGAAGAAAAAGTGACATACTCAAATATAAGAAAAAAAATCAAATTGTTTTGATACATTATGAAAATGATCCAAAATTTAGTTTTAATGTGTACGAATCAACCAACCCTTGATCTGACATATAGTGTGACCAGTATGACTCAAAGTGTGTGTTTTATTTTAATATTGATATTAATTTTAATAAATTACGAGAGACATTATCAAAAATGCTAAAACAAATTAATATTTTTTAATAATGTAAAAAATGATATATAAGACATTTTTTATGTGTATAAATCATCTACACGTCAATCATATGTATAGTGTGACTATTATGCCTCAAAATATGTATTTTTATTTAAAATTGACATTAATTTTCATAAAAATGGCATGAGAAATACTCACGATCAAGTAAATGCATGAAGATTGTTTAGATACATTTAGTAGTGATCCATAAGGCATTTTTGACTTGTAGAAACTATCCTAAACTCAATATGATACACCATGTTCCCAGTATGACTCAAAGTGCCCGTTATATGTTTAAAATTTATATTTTATTTCACAACATGTATCACTCGCTAAAATCCTTGAAAATTTTCTCTGACTATCATAACTGTTGGGAAAAAATCCCTCAAGGTAACATTGATGTATTTTCGGGTTGATTGTGTTTGTTGAAAAAGAAGGTTTCCATGGAGAATTTTCATGTTCCTGAGAATTTGTTGACAATCCTTATTGAAGAACGATGAAAAAGGAAAGGATGATCTAGAGGCGGTACAAAAGATCAGTACAAGGTGGCGACGTTTCCCAATGTTTGCCAAATTTTTAGGGTCCAAAATTTGGAGTTTGGTGAGCGTCGAGAAAATAGGATTTCCATGAATATAATAATTTAATATGGCAAAGGAATGAATTTCTCGAAGAGAGGATGCATGGTTTGGAAATCGCGAAAAACAGAAGAATGGAGGCGGTGAGTCTTCGCGATTACAACGAGCTTCGCAAACGGCAGAGGCTGAAGCGCATCGCGGAGGTGTAGGGATTTACAAGGGAGATTCGTGGAGGTGAATGTAATTGTGAGGGAGCTTCACGGCGAAGGTGCGAAATAATGTTGATGGTGATGCTCCGCGATTACGACGAGCTCCACGGTCCAGAAATGGCCGAGGTGCTTCGCGATTTAAGCAGAATTCCAGCGGAAACTTTGGAGCTTCGCGATTTGAGATGACATGGCATTGACTTCACACGGACAGTTCGAGGGTCGGTGGAATTGCCTATAAATAGAGGCTGACCCCCTCGAGAGAAGTAGAGAGAATTTTCAGAGAAGATCATTTGCTCTCGATTTGCGAAGGTGGTTCACGGAGCCAGTGTGCTTCGCGAAAGAGGAGCTTTGCGGCGGCTATTGTAGCTCCGCAAATCCTACGAGCTCCGTGTTGACTCAGTGATCTTCGTGAGGGAAGTTTCTCTGCAACGACTTGAGATTCGTGGGAGTCCTTTGTGAGGTTACTTCATGAGAGAGCTTCGTGAAAAGGCAGTAGCTTCGCAAAGGCATGTTTGAGCTTCACGAAATTGGGAGCCTAGAGAAGTAGGGTGCTTTGCGAAGGTGTTTCCAAAGTGAATTACCCAGTGGTTAAGAGGTGATGTGGTATTCATCAGTGGATGAAAGTTGGACTTCAACAGAGCATCTATCAATAGTTAAAGATGAATTAATTAGTGATAATGAAGAGACCAACATTTCTATAAACTGTGAGTGGATTCCCTTCACAGAGCAGTGAGCTTAGGAAGAGGAAGTAGGTGATCCTCTCCATCGGCAGTGAGCCCTGAGAGAGAAATAGGGAGTGACACTTGGGAAAGTAGTGAGCTGACCCTAAACCTTGTAAGGGCAGTGAGCATGGGCATAGAAGTGATCTAGCCCAAACCATTGTATCCACAGCTAGTGAAGTATAGTGGAATTGGTACAACCAGAAACTTGTCGATGTATACTCCTTGGACGTAGCCATTTGCGGTGAACCAAGTAAAATTGTTGTGTCATGTGCATGCTTTACTTTCTGTTAACGTTGTGCAACAGGAATGTGAGAGAATAGTGTTTTGATTAACAATGAAACAAGATTAGAATGGGCGTTAATTTTAAATTAGTCATACCCTGATTCACCCCCCCTCTCATGGTATTCAGCCTTGTGGACCTAACAATTGTTATCAGAGAGAAAGGTTGATATTAGGTATTCTCTCAATTGAGGTCACTAATCATAGAGGGATTCCGATATTCGACAGATGTAATTTTCAGATATGGAAGAATCGAATGCAACACTATTTCCGATCTTTGGGAATGGATGTGTTTTCAGCAGCTATGCATGGTATCATAGCAGATATTACTAGTGGTTCGTTATCAGAAGCTGAGCACAAAGAGTTGGATGATGATTCCAAAGTATTCAATTCCTTAGGGGGATCCCTCTCCAATCCCATATATACAAACGTGATGTCATGCAAAACATCGCATTCCATGTGGGAAAAGCTTTTGAATATATATCAAGGGGATACAAAGGGCAGAGAGGCAAAGCTGCAGGTGTTGTGGAACAAAAATGAAGATCTGAAAATGAACCCGAATGAGTCTGTTGACGCATTCTTTGCCAGGGTAAACACTGTTGTGGAAGATATGCAAGGTCTTGGAGAAGTCATTGAGGACATAAAGATCGTAAAGCACATCTTGAGGAAACTTCCACCTCGGTTCAATCCGAAAGTTTCAGTACTAGAAGATAAAGATCCCAAAGAGCAGACACTGGACAATTTGCAGAGTACCATGGTTGCATATGAAATGAGGAGAAATGATAATGAGGCTGTGGAAAAGGGTAAGTCCAAAGAAGTAGCATTTAAGGCCATGAAGAAGCTTAACATTGAATATTCTCAGGAATAAGAAGAGACAGATGAGGTAATGTCATTCCTCTCCTCAAATCTTCAAAGAGGAAAAGGAAAGCTCAAAGGGAAGCTTCCACTTTCTTTCTTTAGATGTGGAAAAGTTGGTCATCTTGCTACAAGGTGCCCCAAAAAGTTTCAAGAAGATAACGATGAAGATGAAGTTGAAATTCCCAAGAAAAAATCTTCAGCCTATGTGAAAGGGAAGAAGCAGTTCAAGAGAAATTTCTTTTAGAAGAAGAATCTTCTTTCACAAGAAATAGATAGTTTAGATGAGTCTGAGGGTGATGAAATTGAAGAGATAGAAAACTGCAAAGATCGTGGACAAAATGAAATGGTGGCTGTTGTCAGTAGTTCTCAAGAAAAGAAAGAAACTGAAACTGATGAGGAAGAAGAAGAAATTGAAGGGAGAGTTGACATGGAAGCTGAATTAGAAGCAGCTCTTGAAGAGATAGATGTGTGGAGGGAAAAAAAAGATATCCAACAAGGTGTTACATGATGCCAAACTCTACAGGCAACAAGAAGAAGAAGAGAAGTCTGAGCTAGTGAAAGAAATTGAAAATCGTAAGTCTTCTAGGCCAGAGTGCAGAGAAAAGGTTGATGAGAATAAGCTCAAGATTGAAGAACAAAAAAGGGAGATCGATTGCTTGAATATAAAATTGAAATATCATGTCAAGCATATCGAAGATCTTGAAGAGGAAGTTGTCGGTTTGTGGAGAAAAGTTAAAGACCAGGAAAAACCATTGAATCCCAACACACTCTTGGGAAAACAATTCGTCACAAAGACTAAAAAGAAGAATGAAGAGCCTAGTAGTTCAGCAGGAAAGAAGCAACAATTGAGCTCAGAAGTTAAGGCTTATTCATGGCTTAATCAGAAACAAAAATCTGTGGCAGTTGAAGTCAGACCGCAAGCACCCGTCCTGAGATTGAAGGTGGATTTGGGCACAAAGCAGAATCATAATATTCATAGGTCCAAAGGGGAAACTCGTAGTGTTGAAGTAACACGAAGGAATGCACCTCATATCAGGTGTTATTTTTGTGGAAACACGGGACATTCACAGCATGTATGTTCCATAGCCAAAATATTTCGAAGGGAACAAGAACAGAGATGGCGGCCAAAAAGAGAACAGTTTTCCAGAACATATTTCGAAGGACACTGTTTTTGGTGCGGAGGATTTGGGCATATGGAGAGGTACTGCACTTCGACCATTCATAGAAATGTGCCAAAGCAGAATCAAAACGTTCGCAAGTAGCAGGTCAATAAATCGACAGGTGAGTTAAAAATGAAGAATAGATTTGCGGCTTTGCAAGATGAGGTTGGTCCATCATATTCTGAGAAAGAACAGAAGTCTTAATCCATGCCAAGTGTGAAAGAAAAAGTGTCGACCAGGAAGAAAAAATGAGAAGGATGTGGTGGCGGAGATTTCCCTTAAAACATCAGATCGATCTTGTGTGTAGATCCTTGACTGTGGTTGCACATCCCACGTGACGGGTAATAAAGATCTTGTTACAGGGATAATATATGACAAAGAAGGAGTTGTCAAATTTGGAAACGATGAAGGCCTGAAGATTTTTGGCTCAGGGAAAGCCAAATTTGGGGGCAATGAAATGAGACGTGCTGATGTCTTGGTAGTATAGGGTCTCATTCATAACTTGCTTAGCGTCAGTCAACTATGTGACTCTGGGCACTCTATCCTATTTACCAAGAAGATGTGTATTGTCAAAGGAAAAGATAGAGCAGTCATTCTACAGGGAAAACTAACAAAGGAAAATATTTACCTGGTAGGTGGGGACGAAGATTCGTGCTTTTTATCCACAGAAGAAGAAAACCAGTTGTGGCATAAGCGACATGGTCATCTATGCCAACCATCTATTGAAATCTGGTAAAGTGTGATGTTGCTAGAGACTTTCCCAAACTATCACGTGATCGCAATCATACATGTGATGCTTGTCAACAAGGGAAGATCATCAGAAATACATATAGTCCAAAGGAACAGAAAGAAACTAGAGTGCTCGAACTGGTTCATGCTTATGTATGTGGACCTATCTCACCATGAGATATAAATGGGAAAAGGTACTATGTTCTTTTCATTGATGATTACAACAGAATGGCCTGGGTATTTGTAATTACCCATAAGACAGTGGTGTTTAGTTGCATAAAACAGTATAGGAGGGAATCATAAAGGATGCTTGGGCAGAAAATTTTGAAGTTCCGTACAGATAACGGTACAGAATTCACAAACAGTCAAGTGGAAGAGTATCTCGAGAAACACAGGATAAGGCATCAAGTTTCATTAGTAAGAACTCCCCAACAGAATGGTGTGGTTGAAAGGAGAAATATGATCATCAAAAACATGACTAGAATGATGCTTATTAACAAAGACCTACCATAGAAATTTTGGAATGAAGCAGTGTTGACATCGGTCTATGTTTCAAACAGGTCTCTGTTGTGTCCAAAGCAAGGGAAGAATCCGTATGAACTGTGGTACCGAAAGAAGCCAATGTTGAAATACTTTCGAATCTTTGGAAGTAAGTGTTTCATTCTCAACAAAGAAAATCATAGGAAGTTTGAGGCACGAGGAGTTGAGGGGATATTCCTTGGCTACTCAGGGAAAAGCAAAGCGTATAAATGCTTCAACAAAAGGCTGAGAAAAATTGTTGAGAGCAATGATGTCTCTATAGTTGAAAATTAAAAAAATACTCAACGACCCTGTGAACAGTTCCTGGAAAAAATTGATGATGAAGTAAGCAACACAGGGGGAGCAGAAGTGGCAGAGGCTGACTCAAAAGAAGATACTGATGATGAACAAGAAAGTATAAAGTCTGTGTCTGCAAGGAAGCCAAATAGTCAAGCTGAAATTGATAGGCAGAATATCATTGGTGATCAGACAGCTCCAGTTCAGACTCGAAGAATGAAATCATTATAGAAAACATCATTTTTGTCTCAAGTGGATCTGAAATGTTTTTCCTATGCAGCTGAAGATGAAAACTGGGTTCAACCTATGAATGAAGAGCTTGATCAGATTGAGAAGAACCAGACATGGAAGATTGTTTCGAGGCCAGTAGATAAGAATGTCATCGGGACTAAATGGGTCTATCGCAACAAGATGAATTAAGATGGCACGGTGATTTAGAACAAATCATGACTAGTGTGCAAGGGGTACTCCCAGATCGAGGTATTAGATGTAGATGAGACATTTGCATCGGTTGCAAGGCTGGAGACAATCATATTATATTTTGTCGTAGAAATGCAACGAAAGTTCAAAGTGTTCCATATGGATGTAAAATCTGAATTCTTGAATGGGGTTTTGGAAGAAGAGGTGTACATTGATCATCCAGATGGTTTTCTCATTCATGAGGATGTGAACAATGTTTGTAGGCTGAAGAAGGCATTGTATGGGCTGAAACAATCATCAAGAGAATGGTACTCAAGGCTTGATCAGTCCATGAAGAGTCTTGGTTTTTAGAGCGGAGGAGTTGATTACAATCTCTATTTCAGTAATGGCAGTAATCAAAGGATGATGGTTTTGGTTTATGTCGATGACATAATATTTGGAGGATCAGATTACGCTCAGTGCAGACAGTTTTCCAAAATCATGAAAAATGAGATTGAAATGTCAATGATTGGAGGGCTAACGTTTTTCCTTGGTCTATAGGTGACACAAGGAAGGAATAGAACATTCATTTCTCAATCTAAATATGCCAAGGAGGTCCTAATAAGGTTTGGAATGGAAAATTCCAAGGAGATGAAGACTTCGGTTTCCACCCGGATAAAATTATCGAAAGATGAAGATGGAAAGGCAGTTAATATCACAGAATACATGAAAATTATTGGATGTTTGTTGTACCTGACTGCAACAAGGCCTGATATTGTTTTCGCCACATGCCAAGCAGCGAGATATCAGAGCAATCCGAAGGAAAGCCACATGCTTTACATGAAAAGTATACTTTGGTATATCCAGGGAATGGTGGATTTCGGCTTGACATATAATGACAAATCTCAGATAGAGTTATTGTGAAATACTGATGCAGATTGGGCCGGTTCAACAGAAGATAGAAAATAAATGTCAGGTGGTTCTTTCTATCTTGGTGTATTGTGTATTTCTTGGCTAAGAAAGAAGCAAGATTGCATTTCATTGAGCACCGTAGAAGCTGAGTATATTGTGGCCACTCAAGCATGCACATAGTTATTGTGGATGAAGTAGCATCTTGAAGATATGGGAGTTGAAGTGAAGCCTCCGATCGGAATCCAGTGCGACAACTCAAGTGCTATAAATCTTAGCAAAAATCCCGTCCATAATTCAAGGACAAAGCACCTTGAGAATAAGTATCATTTTATCAAGGAGAAGGTTGAGCAGGGAATCGTGAAGTTAGAGTATGTGCCTACAGAGCTACAGGTTACAGACATTATGACAAAGGCCTTACCCAAGGAAGCATTTGAAAGACATCGACTAGCTCTAGGAGTTTAGTCGACTCCCCGCGCTTGAATGCGTGTGGATGTGGAGACTCCCCCCCTCTCCCCGAGGTAGGACGTGTTTTCCCTAATGTGCGGATATGTGTTCTCTACTCTGTTACAGACTACAAAGGAGTGACCTTTGAGTTCGATGACAAAGGGGGAGAAAATAGTGGTTGTTCACGTGGGAGACAATGTGGAAATTTGATAAATCATAATTGATACGGGGAGAAGCTGACAGGTGGAGCAGCCAGAAAGGGGGAGCAATGAGCATGGGGGAGACAGTGTGGAAATTTGATAAATCATAATTGATACGGGGAGAAGCTGACAGGTGCAGCAGTCCGAAAGGGGGAGCAATGAGAAAGGGGGACAGTATTTAAATCTGACGATGATAGAAGTGATCGATCAAAGCATAGAAATCACGACAGCTGAGGATCGTGATAAAAGCAGAACAGTGGTCTTGGAATGGTGTGAGAAGGTGTCCAGCTATCACCAATTGGTATCAGTGTGGTTCAACAATTGGTATCAATTTAAAAATTGGTATCAGGTCAGAATCGACAATTGGGGTCTGACATGAAGTGATCCATTGATGATCTTTTCATACTACTCTTGTTTCTCACTCCGAGCATTGCTCATGTGGGATTAGAGTACATGTTAAGTGATTCCTTGAACGCTATGATAATTGCAAGAGGTGAATGGTGGTAGTGGCTGGAAGAAGACTCAGTGAGGTATCAAAGTGCAGAAAATCATTCTAAGCAGAGTTGTGAACAGTTTCCAACAAACCAAAAGGGGGAGATTGTTGGGAAAAAATCCCTCAATGTAACATTGAAGTGTTTTTGGGTTGATTGTGTTTGTTAAAAAAGTAGGTTTCCATGGAGAATTGTCGAGTTCCTGAGAATTTGTTGACAATCCTTGTTGAAAAACAATGATGAAAAAGGAAATATCGATCTGGAGGCGGTAAAAAAGAGCAGTACAAGGTGGCGACGTTTCCCAGTGTTTGCCAATTTTTTGGGTTCCAAAATTTGGAGTTTGGTGAGCATCACGAAAATAGGATTTCCATGAAGATTATAATTTAATATGGCAAAGGCATGAATTTCGTGTAGAGAGGATGCATGGTTTTGAAATCGCAAAGACCAGAAGAATGGAGGCGGTGAGTCTTCGCGATTACAACGAGCTTTGCGAACAGCATAGGCTGAAGTGAATCGCGGCAGTGTAGGGATTTACAAGGGAGCTTCACGGCAGTGAATGGAATTTCAAGGGAGCTTCGCGGCGAAGACACGAAATAATATTGACGGTGATGCTCCGCGATTACGACGAGCTCCGCGATCCAGAAATTGGCGAGGTGCTTCGTGATTTAGATAGAATTCTGGCGGAAACATTGGAGCTTCGTGATTTGAGATGACGTGGCATTGACTTCGCGCGGAAAGTTCGAGGGTTGGTGGAATCACCTATAAATAGAGGCCGGCCCCCTCGAGAGAAGTATAGAGAATTTTCAGAGAAGATCATTTGCTCTCGATTTGCGAAGGTGGTTCGCGGATCCAGTGTGTTTCGAGAAAGAGGAGATTCGCGGCGGCGGCTATTGTAGCTCCGAGAATCCTATGAGCTCCGTGTTGGCTCAGTGAGCTTCGCGAGGGAAGTTACTCTACAACGACTTGAGCTTCACAGGAGTTCTTCGTGAGGTTTCTTCGAGAGAGAGCTTCGCAAAAAGGAAAGAGCTTCACGAAGGCTTGTTTGAGCTTCGCGAAATTGGGAGCCTAGCGAAGTAGGGTGCTTCGAGAAGGTGTTTCCAAAGTGAATTGCCCAGTGGTTAAGAGGCGAAGTGGTATTCATCAGTGGATTAATGTTGGGCTTCAATAGAAAATCTATCAACAGTTAATGATGCATTCATTAGTGATAATAAAGAGACCTACAGGTCTATAAACTATGATTGGATTCCCTTCACAGAGCAGTGAGCTTAGGAAGAGGATGTAGGTGATCCTCTCCACCGGCAGTGAGCCAGAGAGAGAGAAATAGGGAGTGACCCTTGGGGAAGTAGTAAGGTGACCCTAAACCTTGTAAGGGCAGTGAGCCTAGGCATAGAAGTGATCTAGCCTGATCCATTGTATCCACAACTAGTGAAGTTTAGTGGAATTGGTATGACCGACAACTTGTCGGTGTATGCTCCTTGGACGTAGCCCTTTACGGTGAACCAAGTAAAATTGTTGTGTCAAGTGCATGCTTTACTTTCTGTTTACTTTGTGCAACATGAAAGTGAGAGAAGATTGTTTTTCTTAACAGCGAAACAAGATCATAACGGGCGTTAATTTTAAATTAGTCATACCCTGATTCACCCCCCCTCTCAGGGTATTCAGCCTTGTGGACCTAACAATTACAAATTAATAAAATGATTCATAATTCATTTTTGATGTGTAATAATAAATCTCCCATCAAACCATCATAGGATCTGATCGGTAAAACCAGAAGTGTGTGTTTTTAGATTAAAGTGACATTTTAGTAAAAAGAAAACGTGTCATTATAAAAATGATGAAAATATATTCATATTGTTTTAATATGTTAGTATAGTGATCCATAAGTTATTTATGGTTGGTAGGAATCACCTAACCCCCAATTAGACATACAGTGTGACCGATATGACTCCAAGAGTGTCTTTTTATTTAAATTATACATTTTAATAAAAATTGAAGGTGAAATACTAAACAATTTGAAAACAAATTTGGTTGATTTTTATACTTTAAAATAATTATCCATAAGTCTTTTTTGATGTGTTAGAATCAATAATACTTCAATCTAAAAAACTATGTTTCCAGGTATGTCTCAAAATATCTATTATCATGTTAAAATTGACATTTTAGTTCAAAACATGTGTCACTCAATGAAAACATTAAAAATTATCTTAGATTGATATTATACATTTTTTAAATTATTCATAAGTAATTTGTTACATGTAAGTGTGATTATCACATCAAACTGACACATGATGTGACTGGTATGACTCAAAGTCTATATCAGTCGATTACAATTACATTTTATTAAAAAAGACAAGTGACATATTTAAAACTAAAAAAAACATGTTCATATTGACACAATAAATTAGAACAATGATCCATAAGACATTTGTTATGTGTATAAATCATCCCCACCTCAATCCAATGTATGATGTGACTAGTATGATTCTAAGTGTGTCCATTTATTTAAAGTTGACATTGTATTAATTTATTTTTTTTATATTTATGTTTAATTTGTTTCCTGGTAGAATTATTAACATAAGATTCATTTCCTTAAATAGGTGTATTCTTTTTCCTGATTTATGGTGGTTTCTTTGGAAACTAATACCATGGTTGGTATTTTTTGAGAGGGTGTCATTGGTTTAAAAGAAGATGGAATTTTTGTGTTTTCAAATGTTTGTGGATTGTAATTGAAAATGTAATTATAAAAAAGACTATTTGAAAGGTATATAGTGACGATTTTTTATTCTTTATGTAAAACTTATTTCAATTAAATTATAAATTTAATATAGGTGTATTATCTAAAGTGTGATTCTATTTAAATATCACATTTTAGCTGGTGGGCCTTTATCAGTGTGTATTTTAGCACTGGTAAATGGTCGAGTTGTTGTATTGAAATCAGTCTCATTAAATTAGTATAATTCCAATGTATGAACATACATAATATTATTCTTTTCTACATGTATAATAGTAATATTTACTAACTACTGAGTGATAAGGGGTCTTGTAAGGAGACATAGATTACAAGGATCCTTTATTCTGTCCATTTTTTATCATACGTTGTCATCCCTTTTCTTAATGATATAAAACAAGATAGTTTCCCAAGGGATTCATACAACTCTCATAAAAGGAAGCTATTATATTTCATATGTACCATATAAACAAAATACTAAATTGAAATCAAAATTTACTTAATTACGAAGCAACTTTACCTATTGATAGAGATAATTTTCATCATTGAATTTTCCAAAAAATTTAAAAATGAAATGATTCTATTGAGGTAAATAATAATATGTCAATAATATCAAGAATTTTAAGGATTTATTTTTCAATTAAATGATATAAAATTTAATATAATTGTTATAGTAGAAAATCAAAATTCCAATGGAAATATATAGTACTCTCTAATTTGTATGTGATGATAATTGTAAGACATTATTTGAATTGTTAGACGTGAAAAACCTAGTGAACTAATCAAAACATGCATGCTATTTTTTTTACGATATGTTGTTTGTAAAAATATTGATAGAGAAGCATGCAAGGAAGATGTATCAGTATTAACTAAAATATTTTATGAAAAATCCCATAATGTCACATTGAAATGGATACTCATGATGACATTTAATTTCCCTATGCATCATTGTTTCATGTCTACTAGAGTATGTCTCCACCACCACCCCACTCTTACATGTGATGTGATGGACACTGATAATAGAAATTCCTTCTCATCATTAATAGGGATAAATCCACTTTCCACCCTTATTTCATGTCTGACATATATTGAAACATATTTCTAAGCCGTCAAAATAATCTGAATATTACCAAGGTATTTCTTGTGACCTTATTTTGAATGATATGAATAAGAGGATGAAAGAGAAAACACTTTTATTACAAAAACATCATGGTAATTTTTATTTACATTAAATTGATATATATTTCTTCAAAAGGTAACATTTTAAATTTCCTATACATTTTAATACCCATGTAACATAAGATATTTTTTTCATTTTCTTCTCTATATTTTTACTATATTATTTATGAATAAGGCTATTATTAACCAAAATAGACCAGTTCCCACAATATAATTCCATTATATTGGGTTGAATCTTAATAGAATAAAACATGACTAGTTGTAAGGTAAATTTCATGATGTTTGATAGTTAAACATAATTTTAATCAAATTCCAAAAATTTGTCTCTATTTTAATCATAGATAAAATTAAATGGTGATTCAATTAAATGTATTACATCCATGAATTTATGTGGTTAAGGTTTTTGTAGATATATATAATTAAGGATCAATCACATTTCATAAGAATTATTCCTAAATAAATAAAAACATTACTTACAATTTGTATTATCCAAATAATCTATGAGCTTTGTCATGTAGAAACTACATATTGTGCTTATTTAATTGATAAAAAACTATATATATATATATATATAAATATTAATTACCATTAAATAATATACTTTTTCAAAAAACATTATAGGCTACCTATCAATATTATATCTATAAAGATATAAATTATAATAGCTCAATAATTTAACTGATTTAGTATATGTGTTAAATAATGAAAAATCAGAATCTCTTTTCCCATATTTCAGTCATGACTTTACCCTAATCATGTGATATTTTTTTTGGGTTTTCTTGGAGGGGTTCACGTGAATAAAGAATAATCATCATTTTTGGTCTTTATGTATTGTGATACAAAAGGCATCCTGTCATGCCACAATATTTATTTTTAGTAAGAAAATTTAATATCATATCTTCAGAAAGTTATTATGAAGTTCTTATAGAATTTTTCTTGCACATACATGATTCTAATATAATCAACATAAAAAAGATCCTTTAAATATTCTTTTGTTAATAAATCTTCCATATTTTCATTGGGATATTTGAAATCTATGATATAATTGGCCGTTCCCAAAATTAATTATTCCAAATATAATTATCAATGATTTTGATAACATATTATATAGTGTTTGATTAAAATGATCAAATATAATTCCATCCAAAAAAATTATTATAAGTAATATTTCTTTTAAAAATATTTTTATAAATAAAGTGTGATCTTCTTTTTCTATTGAAAAATAATTATAGAAGAAAAAATGATACAGTCACTTATACATGAATGAGGGTTCTCTTGGTGTATTTTCAAATCATTTTTAGTTCAAATAAATGCGTTGAAATATTCTTATACTCATGAATAGAGCTTATTTTTAGGATTTATATTCAAATATTATTCCATTTAATTATTCACTTTTTAATATTTATTTTGATTCATTTTAAAGTAATTTGACCTGTATATGGAAAAGAGAAATAAAATATCCTATAAATTGGAAAACATTAAAAATTTATGCCCCATAATACATTTTTTATTATTGATTGTATCCTTGGAATACATGACCTCACTTGGGATACATGTCCCCATGAATTTAAATACACGACGTGTATTGGTATATCCAGACCACTTTCACAACATTTAATGGGATTTCTCCTGAGTGAAAACTAGATAATTACATGGCATGAAATTTTTACATGCCACATAAATGCCCTAGGTATGTATTTTTAAAGGAGGTAGGGCCTCTTCTTTTTGATAGAATCTCACCACCTCCTTTTTTTATATTTCACATGATATCCACTAAAGGAGCATATTTTTGAGAAAACAATTATCCCTGGAACATATCCCATCTTCTAGACTCATATACAACCATTTTCTATCAAATTGGATAGTCATTATTAACCTCTTCATTCAACAGTAATTTTTTCTTCAACCTATCAAAGATGCTATTTTGGTGCAAGAAAATCTAACCTATTTAAGAATATTCATGTACTATTATTTTTATTCTAATCTTGGTCAGACTAAGGACCCATACAAGATGATAAATCTACTAAAATCAGAAGTTAGTGGTCTATAAATTTTCCCTCAATGTATTTCAGTTTTGTAAATTATTTCATTTGTGTGCATGTCGGTTTCATCAAGCATTGATCCTAAAAAAATGTTTTAAATATTTTTTTTTTCAGGATTTATAGGTTGTATTCTTGAACCTACCAACACCTCTTAGAACAATTGAAGGTTGAGACCTTAATGTTAATAACCACAAGTACAGTACATAATTTTCTATTCCTTTAGTGAACCATGTTGGGTTTACCTAAGAAATAGTTCAAGTGTGATTGACATGAAATTTGGTAAGGTATGTCTTCTATAACAATTTCATGAAACTTTATGTTGTTAAATGGCTAATATATATATATATACATTTATCACTCAGACTAGGAAAATGTATTAAAATTGATAACAAGTTGCATGTCCCTAATTCACCTTATCATGTATGATTGAAGGTAATGGAATGAAACTAATGAATTTAAATGGTAATTAGTATTACATGTCCTATGATGGAATATGTATATAAATGAGATGAGTATGAGGTTCCTATTGTATTTTATCCCTTTTCATATTTACAATAATCGTCAGACTTGATCATACCTGGGATTCCTAAGGGAATGCCTTCATCACTCATAGGATTCCATTCCAATTCATTGATATGATTGTCATTGGATATACCAACCACATAATCTAGTCCATGTATTATTATGTTAATTCCTTAGCATTGAACTGATGATTAACCTGGATAATTTCATGAAATTATAATTCTATGGATACATATCATGGATTAAGCTTTATTTCTAAGGACACGCGATGAAATGGATTCACTCCATTGGGAGAAATCATACATAGTCCAAGATTACTATAGACAAGCCACATGGACTCAGTTAGAGTATTTTATAAATGAATTTAATGGGATTACACCTTGTATTACACCTAGATCCTTAGTTCTAGATATCATATGTTAAAAGAATGGTTTTTCATGAAACCTGATGTCAAGGAAACCTTGGTTTCTCCTAGGATCCTGTTTTGTTATTTTCATCATTATTACACTATTATTACCAGTATATTATATTTCTTAACCCCTATATTATTATTAAATGTTCACATGTTTCGAGAAATTTCTAAGTGAGGCTAAATAAGGTCTGACTTCCTTATTTTAATACTACTTCACTTTTGCATATATGTATAAAATTACAGTTTATATTCACAGAATTGAATTGTATAGACACCACTTATGATAGACTAATAATTTTGTCTCACACCATATCCGGGTTATCATTGGTACCTGGGAAGATTATATAATTGTAGGTGTGGAAAAACAAAAGCATCCCACTTTGGACACTTGATATCTTTCTATAGGATGGGAGCATGACAGAAGATGTTTGGGCCAATTCATAGGATTCATATATATATTTTCACCTATTGATTATTTTGTTTTTCATGTATTGTAAGGTATATTTTCTTCAATGTATTCATGTTTTATATTTTTTACATACAATCAATCTTCTTTTTTATTATATAGTTAAAATAATTATATGATTATTTATTTCATGTTTGTTTATGATTTTTTTGACTTCAGTGACATGTATTTTGATGCTTCTGTTGTTTGTCTATCATCCTCTCTGATGTTTTCCTCTACAAAATGAGTGAATAGTATCCAGACTCACACAACCTAGGATGTCATTTCTAGTTGGATGCCTCTGGCATATGGTGAGGTGCACTTGAAGACATGTGGCCAACATGTTTTTGTAAATTAGAAGTGAATTGGATCTGGGATGCCACATTGTTACCATTTAAGTAAATAGATGATCATATAAATTAATATTTTCAAATTGGTTTAGCACCCCCTTAATAACCATTTCTATGGTTTTATCATTCAATTATTCATCAATGATCATTATAGATGTCTGAGAAATAAATTTAGTATACTCATAAATATTATTTATCAAATTGTATCTTTTGTTCTTATTATTAAATTCCTCAGTAACCTTATTAATTAAATGGAATTTTGTTTTTTCCTAGACCTCATGAAGTGATATCTCATGATCCTCTACATTATTGGAAGTATATAAAATTTAAATTTTATTAATAGTATAAGATATATTATAAATGGCCAGAAAGCCTATAGTCTATTCCTACAAGATATTTCTTAGTATTTAAAAGTCCTTTGTTTAAATAAAAGTTGGGTGAATGTTTTGAGTTAATTTAGTGGTAACAGTAGCATCTAAACAATTCACTTGAATTTGGAGTATAAACCATATATTTCGTCATTTTTATTACATGGAATTCGAGAAACTATAAGAATTTGGGTCACAAGGGATTTGGTCTACTATAAGCCTTCATGAAATTGGACTTCAAGTTATCTGGGCCCCTAGGCCTGGAATGATTAGTTCATACTGGTGTATTTTAGACTAGTGGATAAGAAAATATGAAAAGGGTTGACCTAATGATTAGTTAGAAATGGAGATTTTATCATAGCGTATATGGAAAACACTAGTTATGAACCTCATAAAATGGAGAATGAAATGATTTACAGTATACATGAACTTAAGAATACAAGCTAGGGTGATAAATATAAAAGGAAAGGAAAAATGGATACTATTTTTTGGGGTCTTGGTATTGGGATTTTGTGATATGAAATGGCCTTATGGTACTAGGCCTATAGGATATATAATGGCCTTGGGCCATATGGGTTTGTTTACCAATTACAGGTTGTTATAGTTGGGTTTCTTGAACGAAATATTTTCACATTAGATTGCATGTATATTCAATGTAGTGAATTTTTTTTAAAATATGTTATTAAAAAGCATTCGTAGTTTGACCTGAAATTAATTTAATAAAATCATATTTTATAAATTGCATTAAAAATGGGATAACGGTTCCCCACTATGATGATAATCGTAAAATGACATGAATGATTTATAATCCTTGTTCAATGGTTAGATAACATAATATGATCGGGAACATAGAATGTTGACTATATAATGAGTGTACAAATACCTAAATTAAACTTTATCCCATATAATCCATATATTCTAGTCTCTAATTTAGGAGATAGTGAGAAAGCACCCAAAAGTTTCAATTCCACATGTTTATGTGTCACTGGATATTCATGTATACAATTGTGTGTAATGGCTATCCAACTTCATGTTTCATATTTCTGCATTTCAAAACTCACTCACTTAAATTAATTTTCAAAAACCATGATGATAATGGATCACGAAAATGTAGGGTACGTTGGGTGCATTATGAATGACATGTTATTAATGGATATATCGTGGAAGGATTTTTCCATTCCATATTAATGGAAGTTGATACCTCATACCATTGATTAAAATCGAACTATTATATTAAATTCTACATCCATGGTGTAATGATATGATTATATTATACATATAAATAAAGGTGTATGAAGAATATAGTTTGATGAAATATGATTGAAACATACTTGATGAGGTATCATCACAATTGGATTATATTAAATTCTGAATGCTTGTGTGTGGCTGTCAATGTTATGAAATTAAATTCCTTATCGTGTGTTCCTTAACCCATTGATGTATAGTAATATTAGACTTTAATCATGTTTTAATAATTCCAATGAAATAAAATCACAAAGGGTCACACAATAATTGTTTTAATTGATTAAAATTTACTTCTATTTGAATATAATGTTTTAATTTAATAATATAATTAATTCCGATGAATAATTTTAATAAGTATATATTGATCATATAAATTATATAAATATGCATTATCATAGTAATTATATATTACACATATAAATAATACTTATTTAGAAGTGATGAGGAGGATTAGAAGAAAAAATATGGATGATGATAAATATAAATTTCAAAGCTGTTAAGGTAATATATATTTTTGTGAAAGTTAAGGATTTCTGTTACTTAACAAGACTAATAAAAATATTATTACATGTTCTGGGGTTATGTATGGCTTAATATATTAATTAAGGGACTTTGTGAAATTAAATTATATTTATCCACATTTCTAACACTATAAATAGGAAACTATGTCAATTTTCTAGAGTTTGATAAAAATAATGAATTGTTGAACACAATGAAATTTATTGACCTATATCATGATTGATAAAAAAATTAGATATTTTATTACATTATCCATGATCCCAAGAACAATATTTTATGTAAAATTATTCAATCCCTAATTAATCACCAAAATGACCAAGATGAAAAACACAATATGATATATCTATTGTTCTCGCACCGATCAATCTATTTGTGTTGTTCATAGATCATAGGAGAACATGTGAATCAATACTAGAAAGACTAAACAATTTGATCCTACAAAAGAAAATATGGTTGACCAAAAAGGATTTTATATGATCAATACTATTATAATTTAATAATCTGAATACTGAGGTTTTGTTTCTTCCGATCAATTTGAATTAAGTATATTTTTTTCATGAAAATATAATCAATTTGATTCGATCACCTTATTTTTCAATATATTTTTGAAAAATATCTTTTTCAGGACTTTTAAATCATGTAGAATATGTTAATAATACATCGAAACCAATAATTAGTCATTCTGGAAAGGCCAAGATTATATAATCTGCTAAGCATTGAACCAACAAGTTACATATGATCAAGGTTACCTTAAAATTTGTAATTATTTACTAGTAGGTTGACCATTTTGAATTTAGAAATTTAATTTAATTTTACCATTTAATACATTTTTGATCCTTCATCTATTATCATCTTCTTTCTTATTGTTTATCACTTATATTACCATGATCAGTTAATGATTATAAAATAATGCATCTAAATAACCCATTCAGGGGTGCTAAGATCCCTTTCCAAAAAATAAGGCTATATGGAGTATACTACTCTTTCACACATCATGGTCCAATATTAACTACACTTGGACACTAGTGGGGACTCTGGGCAATCGTTTGATAAATACATGTCATATTCAATAAATTTATCACATGCTGACAATCCATGGTGGCCGAAATATTTTCCGAACAACACAACTTGTATATTTCCAATAGATTGTGTCGTCAATGTGTTTTCATAATAGAAAACATGAGGTCATGATATGTATCATAATTAATAAACTACATGTATTTCAAAAGTGATGCATATAGGCTAGCCGTTATGTAAGGTGAATTACACTCTATGTATCATTTATAAAAACTATGTTCTTACAAAATGTTCAAAAGAAATACACTCTAACTCCATATTCATGTAATGTGGACTTCTAATAGAGAAAATTACTCACCGTGTATCCAACCAGCACAAGTCGTGTACATTTCCTATTTACATTGAAATATTAAATTTAATTATTTACCCCATTAGTCCTCATATACCTGAGTTTTGGGGGACATTAAATTGAATGTACACAGTGATCATTAGATTTTATATTTTATTAAAAGCATAATTATTTCCATATAATATATAAAACTATGAATCACATATAGTTATTTCATAAAAAATACTCAATAAATTAAATTGTACATGACACATAATTTTTATGTGTTCTTTGTGACATTAAATTTACATAGCACCCCATGAAATTATGTCAAATTTTATGTGCCTAATAATTCATATTAGTGCATTTGTATAAAAAAGAAGCCATACTTAGTATTTCAGATAGGTACTCATTGAGTTTAATTGAAGTAAAATACCATGTAATATTTTATTAAGTTTAATATAAAATAAAATATGTTATTTTTATTTAAAATCATAGTGTATGGGAATTTCATGATGATTTGAGGGAATAAGATAAAATTAATTTATTGATTAATAATATAATTAATCATATTAAGTTGAGAAAATTTTATCTTATCTATGAACAAAATTAAATGAATACTTGCTAGATTTTTTAAGTGCATAATCATTGCGCGTGTATGATCAATCATGATCATTTAACAAACCAACATTTGTGTTGTTTTAATACAATTTAATTGATTGTATGTCATTTCAATTATTTATTTTTAAATAAAATTTGAAAGCCTGACACCTATCCCTCCCTCCTTTATTAAATAAGACAATCATATCCAAGGTAATTTAATGGAATTTCATTGAATAAATCCATTGGTTCCCATCATATGCCTTTGATTTATAATAAATATTTTTTAAATTGATTACCTGAATGTGCATGGAGTTAGTTCAATAAAGGAACTTGGTATATGTGGTTCAATATAGAAACATGAAAAAACCAACATCTGTGATACATAAGTGTCCAGGAGGGATGCTTCAATTTATGCCATGTAGGGTTGGATGATTTTTTTCAAAGGACATTGGTTGAATTATAGCCTTCTCAATAAGTAACCCATTAGATAAATCTCATGATCTGTTAATTTTTTTATTTTTTTATTTTTGTATATGATATGATTTATCTTATATTTACAAGATCATGATTACATAAAAATGGAATTGTATGAAAAATATGGAATTAAAATAAATGGATTATTCATAAATGTTTTATCAGAACTTGGTAAATCTCTTATGAAAAATCCAATTATTATTAAAAAGACATGTAAAAGATAAAATAATAAATATTTAGGTATAATAAAAAATATCCTTCAAGTTGATATTAATTAATTATGACTTATATCATCTGAATTATCATAAAACCATTGTTAGTGTGTTGGTTCTGGGTCAATCTATGGAACATTTAAATATATGGAATCCTTAAATAAGATATTTGGTTAACTTAACATAATTTTTATTGGGTTTAATGGGCTCCACCAATCCAATACATGTTTAGAATAACGTTTTATGGAAATATGTGTTAGAATTTTTGGATTGGGGAATCCACTGAATGGTTTAAGGATATTCCAGTTTGCAATTGGAAAGATTCCCTACATCAGAAATTATTTATAATTTTCATGTCATTCATTTAAATTATAAGTATGGTAATATAGATTATTTCTACAATAATGTATAATGTGATGGGACATTCCGAGTTCAATGGTGGGAGATTTTGAGAATTGATAAAATAATGGGAGACTTAATGAAATTTAAAATTATTAGGTCTAACATAAATTATATTTTCATATTATACTAATAAAAAAGTCTCTTATTGTAAAACAATAGAATATATTTTAACTACATTATTCCAAAAATAAATATTGGATAAATAATATCATCTAACTAGAAGTAACTTTCTGGAATAGTTGAGAAACATATGGGTATTGATTCTCCATGTATGGTAGCCTTTTGTTCTAGAATCCTCAATGTGTAATATTCCACCAAAAGGAGGTGAGTGGTGAGTAGTTCACTATTTATGATAAACACATGAACAATGTGGTTGGAATTCAATGTTTATTTCTTTCATCCATATATAATAAAATCATGATATCACATGATGAAATAGATTCTTATAGCATGTTCCTCTATCTATGTGGTTTTTATTAAGCGAATAAAATATTAGAATGGTTTGAGATATCTCAGGATCTATTTCAGAGAAAAACATGCAGAAGGTGAGCCATTTGTGCCTCACGTAGTCAGTCTTATTGGATACATTGAGTACATGGTGGATATAGGGTTTAAAAATCCAAATTTACTACATGCCAATCTTCATATTTCATCACTCCATCAGATCTTATATAGATTTGTTTGTCAATATCAACATAAAAAACATAGATAATTTTCACCTATAGCTTCTCACTCCACATCACCCAGATGACAATGATATAAAGAATAAAAAACAAAATTTTCAGATGGATAATAATAGGAATGGATAAGAAAAGGGATCTGAGACTAACTTTAGGTACAAAGATTATTCAAAAATCCCTTCCATAAATAGAATTATTAAGGTTAAATCAAGGGTATATGACACTCTCTATTTTTATGTGTCATGAAGTGTCACTAGAAGAAAAAAAATTCTCATAAAAATGTGAAAGGGGAATCATATGGTGTGTTTTTTATCGTGTTAAATTTATCAATTTCTAAACATATGGTGCTAGATACAACATTTCATACCCATATATGAATTTTAATACTATAACAACGTATATTTTAGAATATTTTCAAAATGGACATACATATATGAGTGTCAAACAGATCCAAAATTTCTTTTGGGCCTATTTGGGATAACAACAAGATGATTTCACTGGTAATAATCTTAGTATTTTAATATTATTATTATATACCATCAGTTTCCAAAAACAACATTTCAATATCTAAACATGATACATATGGATTTATTTTCTTGTTTTGAAACAAGTGTCTTGTTTTTTTTAAAGAGAGATTTTTTTATCGAAATGTATATTTAAATAATGAAATTATGTGTTTTATTACCTACATTAAAATATTTTGTATTATGGTTATTTACATTATCCACTCATAATGATCATTTTCCCTACCTTTGATATTATTTATTTCATAATTTTTTTGATACTATTATGTTTTAAAAGTTATTACAATATGTTTTAAGCTAAATTTTATTCGATATATGGATTTAAAAATTCCGTGTTTTTTATCATTAAAAGGGAGAGATTGTTAGCCCCTAATTGATTTAATGCTCAAAAATCATATTAATTGTGTTTTTATGGTTTTTTATGTTTTATGATAATATTTTATAATATAAGGTAGTTTGGAGAAAATTTTCCTATGTATAAAAAAATTCACCCTCGAGGATGAGTCACATCCCGAAATGACTCGCCATTTTGGATGAATCACCAAAATAAAAGACTCACTGTTGAGGATGATTCCCTACTAGAAAAAAATCACCATTGAGGATGATCCACTACTAGAAACTACTCACCATTGATGATGAGACACCACTAGAAAAGAATCATCGTTGGTGGTGACGTGTGGATAGGAATTTATTACCACTAGAAATGAGTTACAATTATGACTAAGTCACCACTCGACATTACCTACCACTAGAAATGAGTCACCAATGAAAATTGATTACCTTCAGATGATTCAGTCTTGAGATGAGTAACTATTTAGATGAGTCGCCATTAAGATGAGTCACCATTGAGATGTTACGCCATTTAGATGAGTCACGAGTGAGATGAGTCACCACCAAACATGAGTAACAATCATATGAACATCCACCAGCCTAACTCACCATTGGACTAACTCACCACTATAAATCACTCACCGCCAAAATAACTCACCATTACTTTTCTAGGAATTTTTAATTAATTATTCTAATATATATATTATCAAATTTAATGATGAGGATTATTTTAATGGTTATTCATGAAAAAATTTAGGGATCTTTTAATGATTTCATTACTTATTATAATGATTCAGATCCAAATGATTATTCCTCAAACAATCTCTCCATCCATAAAAACTATATGTGAAACTAATTTTCCCTCATGTGAATTTTTTTAGTTAAATAGATAAATCCATGATGTTCGAACATGAACATATGAAAAACTGCTTCATTTATTATAGAGCATCACATGATCATTCTTACCTACAACTGACTGTGAAAGAGTGGTGCTTACAAAATATACAGATTCATTCTATAGTCCAAATAATGAGGGATTATGATGCTCCAATTTAAAATGATTTTTTTAGAAATGAATCATGTTGTACACCAAGATTCATATTAGGATTCACAACCTCCAGATAACATCAGACTAAGCAACTCTATCTTTTCTGCATCTTTATACATTATATTTCTATTTGATGCATTTAATTTCATGCAGTGTGTGTTTTACCCTATTTATTAAACACACACTATATTTGTGGATTTACCTATAAGATACATGATATATTATTCAATTACTCTACATCTGTTTACTCATGGTATTGTGGATGAGGTCCATGTGAAACATTTTGTAGTTTTATTACAATGGTTATTTTGGAATAGGTCCATTTGTGGCCTAGATATCTTGTTTCTCTTGTATTTATACCTGATTTGTGTTGTGGTTCAAGATTATACATATATAATCTGTTTGAAATCAATAAATTTCCATGTGGAGAGGATTATGTCTCATTTTTAGATTGATCCTCATGATTTATTTCCGTAGTGTGTTTTGTTGTGTTTTATTTATTTTATTTGTACGATTAAAAATAAAATCTGTTTCAAACTGCATACAAAGCCAATACATTGATAGTTAATCTTTACTACTTTTTATATAGGTATTTGATGGAGTAAATTGATTTCAAATTTTAATATAGCATTCATATTATTCTAAATATGAAATAATCATGTTTTGAGGAATATTCTAAATGGTTATTACTTATATCAATTTGTTGTTTTAAATAAATGGCATGTTTTTATTTATTTAGTTATTGGATTTAATGTTTTTTTAATAGAATTTATTATTGGGTACTTTATTCAACCCCCTCTTCAGATAATAACCCTGACCAACTTTTATTATCAGAGGATTTTATAATCTTTTCAACGGTGATTTTAGTTTTGTTTTAACGATATTAAATGTATTTAAATTCTATATTTAGTTCATTAAATGGATAATAGTTAAGAAGTTTCTACTACTAATAGGACATCATTATTTCACGGGAATAATTATGATCAATGGAAGATAAATCTGAAAATTAACATTGAAATCATGGGTTTTGAAATAGATATTTCTATAGAGGATAAATATGATTTACCAATAACTTTTTGAGTTACACTGGATGATTATACAAAAAATTCATATAAAAATAATTTTAAATACATTAATTCTCTTTACTATGACATAGGATTTGAATATATTTATAGGATATCTTTTTGTAAGAATACAAATGAAATATTGGACACATTATCTACTTCTCATGAAGGAACAACTAATGTCAAATAAATGAGATTGAATACATAAACAATTAAATTTGATACATTCATGATGAAACCTTATCAGGTAATTGATGATATTTATATTAGATTCAATAAGATCATTGGTAAATCTAGTTTCAATGAATGATCAAATAACGAGACTTTAGCGATGTCTTCCACAGAGATGAATATGAATATCACGTTTAATAAGTTAATAATGTGACATTATAAAGTTGTTTTTAGGGGTTAACAAAAAAGATGATTATGTATGAAGAATATACTAATGTTAATTGTGAATAGAAAAATGAAAGAAATATGAAGTCTGTAGATTTCATGTCTACTACATGAGAACTGAAAGAAAAATAAAAAAGCTAAATGCTAAAGTGATGAGGAATCACCTACCCATAGTGATGATAAAATAAACCATTTCAATGGAAGGTTTATGAAATTATATAATATGATGAAATTAATTAGGAACCTGAGTGGCAAGGTAAATTATGATAATAATATGAACTGGAAGAAATACTATTAATGTTATGATAATACAAATGAAATTTCATGTTATTATTGAAAATGAAAAGGACATTTCAAGGTTTAATGTTCCATGTTATAGTAAAAAAAATGTATTATGATAAGAAATAAAAATATAAGAAACCATTGAAAACCACATGGAGTTATTTTGATAAAATTCCAAGTTACTTAGACTCAACTCATGAAGAAAATCATGGCCAAGAAAATATGCTCATCCTGATAAACATTCATGTGGTACAAATATATCTCTTATACGTAACTCTAATAATTCTTATAAAGAACATAATTATGATAATATTTCAAAATATGAAATTCATGAATATTGAAATATGGTTTAATATACCTTCAATGAAAATAAATATAAATAATAAATCTCTAATAAATCTCATGCATTGTTTTCTAGTAACAAATCATATTTTTCTATAGAAAATGAGAAGAATGTTCAATTTTTTATAGAGAATATAGAAAAAAATTATAATTAGTATTTAATGAATGCATAATATATAATCATAAATGGTAGATAAATACCACTAGAATACTAGGAAAAAATAGCACCTATTTATATTACTTGACTAAGTTATCAACCTGGATAGAAGAGAATTGTAAAGAATAGTTTTATTCAAAATTCAAATTATTGAAATTCTTATACAAGTTTTTACTAAAGGGGACCAAATACAGTTTATATTTCAAATAGTTTCTAATGAACTTATTGGAAACTAATATTGAAAATATGGGAACCTAAATCTGTCATTAGATTCATTTCTCGACCCATGAAATTTTTTATAAAAAAATAGTTTTTGGTATAAAATTGTTTTGTAGGGAACAAGCTTGAAGAACCCCTATAAAATTCCATGTTACCAAGAAAATATATATTCTAGATATATGAAAAAATATTACTCAGTCATCGAGAATTTGACAATTTTTTATGGTGAACATGTCATATTTGGTAACAATGATAAAATAAAAATAATGAGCATTGGACGAATCCGTAAATCTAACACGATTTTAATTTCCAATGTAATTTTTATTAATGGTTTAAAATACAAGTATCTTTGAATCTGAAAACCATTTGATGATGTATTTCATGATAAAATTAGAGAAAAATGATTTTAGTGTTTTTTATTCTAAATGTGTTTTTTGTTTACTACTTTTAGAATTAAATATGTATATTATGTTAATCATGATTATTTAATATAACAAAAAGTCTCTTTATTAAGTTCAATTCAGGGAGAATTATGGAATTGGAATATGATACTAGGAAAAGTTAATATTCACTCACTAAGAAAAATTACTAGGAAAGGGATAATTAAAGATCCACCAAAACATTAATTCTCATATCCTAATGTTTCTAACCACAATAAAAAAGGTAAATAAAAAAACATTTATTTTATATCAAATAAAGAAGATTAAAATTCTCGGCCTCTCAAGTTGGTTCACAAGATCTTGTTTGGACCATATAGAGTTTATAGTATAAATGGGAAGCACTAGGTTTATGTACATGTGGATGACTTCTTTAGGTATACTTTGGTATTCATTTTGGCTAGAAAAAATTATTCCTTCACCTAATTTACCGTGTATTTTATATTAGTAGAAAACATTAGTGGACTTAGAATTAAGAACTTATGATGAGACAATGGCATTGATTTTGAAAATCCATACATTGAATCCTTTTTCCCACAAAATAGCTATAACCATAAATTCTCTGGTCCTAGGACACCCAATATAATGGATTTTATAATGAAAAATAATTTACTTCCAGAGATATCCCATATAATTTTTAATGAATGTGATTTAGATGTGTACTTTTGGGCAATGGTAATGAATACAGCCTGCTATATAATTAACAGTATTAATTATACCAATTTTATGGATAAGACATTTTGTAATTTTGTATAATATAAATTATAAAGATAATTACTTTGTGGTTTTTCATTGAAATTTATTTATTCATAATACTAAGGATAATCTTGAAAAAATTTCTACCAAAAGAGATGAAGAAAATTTTCATTGGTTATTCAACATATAGTAAATATTATAGAGTTTTTATAAACCTAAACAAGATTGTGGAAGAGTCTATCCATGTGATGTTTTATGAGAAATATTCACACGAACCAAATAATCTTTTATAAAACCATTTGGATGATTTATCAACTTTTAACATAAATGAAAAAATCTAATAATATTGTAAAACATGATGAAAATTTATCCAGTTCTAGGGAACTTATAGAACCTGACCAGAACCATATACAAGATCATGAGGTGAACAAAACATCTTTTTATATATCTTTTTGGAATCTTAAATATCATCCTTTAGATTCTATAATTATAGAATTATATAGAGGCAAACATACAAGCGTTTCTATAAGAAATCAGGTTGAAAATCAATATTTCTAGTCAAATAATGAACTTACGAATATTAATAAAGAAATTAATGATAAATTAATTATATTGGATATTCCATAAGAAATTAATCAATTTTAAATAAATAATTTTCTAGATCCATTTTATCAACACAAATACTATTTATGTTTAGTGTTTAAATGGCTGTTTATAATTAAGGATGATGAATATTGAATAATAATAAGAAACAAGGCTAGACTAATTGCACATGATATTTTCAAGAAGATGGTATCACTACTAGAAAATAATCTTACAAACATGTTATTAATTATGGTTATATCCCTTAAATTTTTTCTATAGGATATAATCAATGTTTTATGAACTGTGGATGATGGATCCCTTATTGTAGAGCTATACCCATGATTTCTATAGAAACCATGGATATAACCTAATATATTTTATCATACCCATTGTATTGGTTAATCAGTGGGTATGTATCAATACCCATGATAAGGAGACCAATGTTTATATCTCCTCCCATCAGAAAACATATTTTCACGGTTCATTGAATAGTGGGTATATCTATTTGTCCCCATTTGGCAGCATCGACCCTTCCAACTCATCCTGAACATATACATAAAATAGAAATCCAAAAAAAACATTCAATTGAATAAAAATATTGTGTATTTAGAATTATAAGAAATTCTATTAATAATTTTAAAACTATTTATAATAGCATAGAATATATATAAATAGAAACAACTAATTAATTCATTTCATTAAAGACATCCACATGTCTCTTTATTTCTAAGTAAAAAAAGAAGGTGATCAATATCTCCCCTATCACCACAATCCTCATCCTCATTTCCATAAAAAAATTCCCATCACCAATAAAATCTTTTGGATAACCAATAGCATCATCATCATTATCATCATCATCACCACCACCACCATTAGCTCAGCCACCACTATAACCCTCATTAAAATCAATTGAGACATCATTTAAAGAGCACATCGATTTCATATTTGAACCAAGAATAGAATAATACTTTGATTGAATAGATTGAACTGTAACTGTCATATCTTTTAGGATACTTTTAATGATACTTTTACATCCTTCCCAATACAATGGAGATTTTTTCCCTCAGCTGCTTCTGCATGAGAACATTATATTTTAGTGATCTGAGGGGTTTGATAAGATCTTGATGAGGTCCATTACCTAGTGAGTATGATGTTTTCCTAGGTTAGAATCAGATTGTACCATGGTGCTACTCACCAAATAGCTAACTCTAATGATATTTTACCGTTATGTTTTCATATTCTTTATCATCGAGGGCCTCTTGGATATTTAATTATTAATCACATATAAATATTTTAAATATAAATAAAAAAATAAAATATTTTCATATTTTTTCCCATTTACTAAACTTCCATTATTTTCATTCCCACTCGGGAAAAATAATATTGCTGAAGAAAGATGAGCTTTGATGCCAAATTAAGGATAATAAAAATTAAAATAATATATTATTCAATAATATGTAAGAGATAGATTAGGAAGGAATTAAAATTGTAGCTATTGAGAAAGTCCAAAAAATGAAAATGTGTCTAAATATAAATTTCATAATTTATTTAATACGAGTTCCATAACATAAATAATGTATACAAATTAACATGATAACTATAGGTATGTTATGGATTCCTATTATATGTTCATTTTAGTCCATTTCTATTTTTGTTATTTATGGTAATTTTAATCATTTGGTCATTAGGAATATGTTTTACGTTAGGTAGTTTTTTTAATTAAAAAATTGGTTAATTGTTAATCTAGGAAAATTGGTATTTGTCCAATTATGAAATTTAGTCCAATTAGGCCCACATGTAATGTTAGGAAAACTATGCCTATTAGGTGTATTATGAAAATTAATAAAATTAGTAAAATTAGGCCAATTTGTCTAATTAGTACATTTAGGACAATTAATATATTTAGGCCATATAAGCCAATTAATCCATTTAGTGAAATTATTTCTTTTAGTCTTATTAGTCCAATAAGTACATTCAGGAAAATTATTCTAATTAGGATAATTAATCCATTTTGGCCAAATAGTAAAATTAGACTATTTATGTGAATTTTCTCTATTAGATCATTCCATCCATTTTTACCAAATTAGGCCAATTAGGCCATTTATTTTTCTAGTTTATTCCAATTAGTCAATTTAGTCCAATTTTAACCTATTAGGTAATTTATTTGGCCAATTTAGTCCCATTAGGCCATTTAGCCCAAATTAAGGCAATTATCCATTAATCCATTTGCCCATTTGGCCATTATGACATTATTAAAATTGTCCACTAGACCATTTGATGAATTTGACATTGGTACATTATGCCAATTTTCCTATTAGTTCATCAGGCCGTATGGCCAATTGGCCTATTTTCCATTAATCCATTAGTCCAGTAGGTCGTTAGGCCATTATTCTACTGGGAAAATTGGAAAATTTTCCATTATACCAATATTCCAATTTCCCATTAGGCCATCAGTCTAGTAGGCCAATTGTCCAATTGACCATTTTGCTAGTATTCGAGTAGGAAAATTTCATAATTTTCCATTAGTTTGGTAGGCCATTATGCCAATGAACCACTTGGAAATTATACCAAGGGGCCATTAGTGGCCATCAGGTCGTTAGGCCAACCAATCATTAGGCCAATGGGATAATTATTCAATTATCCATTATTTCATTCGGCCAATTCCCCATTATTATAATTGGCCATTAGGACATTATTCCAGTAGTCCATTATGCTTGTATGCCAATTTTCCATTATACCATTAGTCCAATTGGCCAGTATACTTTTAATGAATTGTGAAATTATGCCCATTGTCCATTACGTGAATTGTCCATTAGTCCATTAGGCCATTAGAGGAATTGGTCATTAGGGCATTCTGTCAATTTACCACTACGAAATTATGCCAGTAGGCCAATTGACCAGTAATTAATTAAGATAATTGGAAAATTGTCCATTAGACTATTAGACCAATTGGGCATTAGGATTAGAAAAATTGGACATTATACCATTTGGAAAATTTCCCACTAATCCAACTAGCCAATGTTCCAGGATAAAATTAGGCCAAATTTCCATTATTTTATTTCGAATTTATTCTAATTGGCCATTAGTCGATTGGGCTGATGGGGTAATTGGGCCATTAGGCCATTAGGACAATTAGTCATTAGTCTATTTGGCCCTTATTCCATTTGTCCATTAGGACAATTGGTCATTATTAAATTAGTAAAATTGTATATTAGGTCACTATTCTAGTAGTCCAATTGGTTCATTAGGCCATTAGGCTATTAGTCCAATTATACATTAGGCCAATTCATTAATAGGACATTACACCACTAGAGAATTATGCCACTATGCCAATTGGCTAACTAGGATAATTAGGATAATTAGTCCATTAGAAATAATGGACATTAGGTTGTTAGGGAAATTATCTATTAGTCTATTTGGACAATTGGTTGTTAGGTTATTAAGACATTAGGAATTTAGGTAAATTAGGCCATTAGTCCATCAGGGCAATTAGTCCATTATGCCATTGGGCTATTAGTCCAATTGTAAAATCAGTAAATTTTTCATTTCACCATTAGGAAAATTTATCATTGGGCTTTTATGAAAGTTTAAAATTAATCCATCATTCCATTAGGCCAACTTTCCAATTTTCCATTAGTAAATTAGGCTTTTAATCTGATAAAAAAATTAGGGAATTAGGATATTAAGTTAATTTCCCATTATACTCTTTTTTAGGGGTTGTTTTAGCATTATATTATTGGGATTAATGACCATGAAACTCAAATTTTAGTATGCAATGATCACTATGTAGTAAAATAAATCTAGATATTATTTCTATTTATAGTATAGTACCAAGAACTTCTCATGATTAGGCGTTGTAATGTTCCATAAAGAGTGAAAATACACCATTGAATACATTTTTCTCTCATCGCATCCTAAAGAAAAAAATTAAATACAAGTAATAAGAATGAAATTTTCTATGAAAACGATTAATTATTAGAAATACCTTAATCCCACCACCCTTCCAATATGTTATCAATTTTTAATATTGGGTCATTGAATAGTCGGAGAATATTGTTACACCCTCTAAAGTAGTAATGACTATACTCATCTAACCAACATATATATTGGTCTTAGATGATCACTAGAACTCCCCGTGATCAATAAACCTTACAACCTTATCATTCACACTATTGTGAAAGTTAAACTGATGTTGTAATGAAATTTTTAATTCATATAAATAAAAATATTATATAGATATAAATTTTTTAAATTTTCTTACACATATATCCACATATTCATTGTCATTAATGTCATTACTGATATGTCTCCATGAGACTAGTTTCCTGGGAATGATATCATTATACATGGGTAAAGTGCCAATAAAACTCTTACTCTTCATGGAATATTTACCAATTATATGTTTTTTGTTTAATTTAATTCACCATTATTTTTATTTTCTGATTCAAGGATTTTGGCATATGGGTGAACCAACCTATCCTACTATAAGATCATAGTAGATAAGATGAAAAGAAAAAAATGAATAATAATTTCATGGTACATTATGAAAAATTTATGTTATAAAATTTGACACACTTTCAGTTAAATAAACCCGATTCAAGATGCTCAATAGGAACTGATGGATGTGTGGGATGTCATGAATCAGTAGACTCTGAAGGATGTGTCTATTCTAATGCATTCTCTGGGTGATATTAATACACTAGAGTGGAATATATAGGAATAGAATCATTAGATACTTATTGGATATTAGTAAAAATAAATTGTGTATACATGGAAGGACATGGGTAGAAGGATTGGGGATACCTCGGAGGATATGGATATTGTAATGGTGGGAATATCCATAGATGTTGTGTAGACATGATATGAGAAGTTGAGGATAAAGGAGATGATAATGGAAGAATGGGTTAGAACAATTCTAAAAGATCAAGAGAGGTATGGTAAGGATTATTAGATATGGTTTTCACTGGTGGGTTAGGTTGGGAACAGGTATGACGGGTTCCCGTTCTAGGTTTAGGAGCACCCCCGATCAGACCCATGCTACTAGTATGAGGATGATTCACCTCAATTTCAACTGAATGTACAGAAATATTTTTGATCAAGAATATGAACATCAAATTATATGAACGACATAATAAAATATTATAATTATTTTATCCACTAAGTAATTCAAATGTGGAAGCCTAGGCTCATGCATCTATCAACTAGTATAAAATAATCATTTCCTTTGAACACCATTAGTATTTTTCATAATATGCATAAATGGAATATATATATTTTAGAAATAGTTTTTAAAAATCATGAAAACAACTTATAAGTCAATGAATCCATAAATAATGTCATGACATATCATATCAACAATAATTTAAAACCATGTTATACCATTTTTAAAAACCTATTTTAAACATGAATTAATGAATTGAAATAAGTGTAAATAAGTGAAACGAAACCAAAAAATAATAAAACAAACATATCACTCCAAACTAAAACTAAATTAAATAGATTAGATTATTACAGACATAACAAAACCACATAAAACTAAACTTAATGAATTGTGAACATTTACGATTTCTTGAATATATTACCAATTACTACTTTGGGTTCAACATCAAACCTTACAATGGGACAATTTGTTTAATCAAATGAAATGTTTTCTTCAACACCAATGGTACATCAAAGCTGCAAATATTTTCCCCAGCATTACGGAAAATTTTTCTTTAAATTCCTTAATGAACGATAGTATAATCAGGTACTAAATGATCTTTCACATAAAAAACTAGTTCTTACATTGATTCCAAAATTTATAGTTAATTGGTATCTAAGAATCTAACTCATATTAGAAACCATGAATCCATAATCATCCATATATGTACAATTTCATGCCATTGAATCAAATCACTAACATTTCATCATAATAACTCGACCCTGATAGTAGTAATACAATAACATTATTTTCTCAACATGTACATAATAATATAAATTATCATATCAAGGCTGACTATCTGATGCACTGTCTCTAGAGTCCATTGTAGAAGTTAACATAATTCGATCATGTTGTGTTCTCATTTCCACCACTCGATCAGTTGTAATAAATTTATACCCATTAAATATAATATATTTTCATTCTTGAACTAAATAATTGGGACCAAAATCCAACCCTCTACTTTCCTAAGAAACATTGTCTATTAATAAACTCAATAACTAAAATATATGTGAATAATGAAATTAAATTAATATCTATGTTTTATTTTAATTACTATAATGGTCATACCTTTTATTTCAACGAAGCAGGAAACTCTTAGCTGTTAAAATACTCTATCCTTGTTGGAGGAATTTTTTTATGTAATCTACGTAAAATTTGATTTTGTTACAAACATTAAATGATAATAATTGTTTAAGGTGTATTTGAAATGACATAGTATGAGATAACGTATAAATATTCAAATTACGTAATTGATATTGTTGTGTAACAAACCAAAATCAAACAAGACTGTGTGATTTTCTATATCCTACTCTTTAAGGCTCAACGTAGCCAATGTATATGAACTAAGAATTTCTCTTTTATAGGGAAGCGATGGAAATTAGGGATCAATTTCCACCTTATTCCCTTCTTAATTTTACATGGTCTGGTTATTTCTTGTTGTCATATTAGAAAAATACACTGAAATAAAATATATACATTGTTGAGATAGATAACATATCATAATGAAACCATTATGAAGATTCTTGATTCAGACATAATATTTCAATCTTAACATATTTCTTTTAGTAGGATACATCTACCGAAAACCAATAGGTTCCACAAGAATTTTTTCAGTTGGAATATGAATTGTTAAATGCATTATACAGGGAAATAAAGATGGAGGGAATTTTTTTCCAAATCACACATAATTAATGGTTAATATTTCTTCATTTTTATCATGAAATGCATTGATAAACATTTACCATAATGTTATCTAAAAAATTTATAATTGAATCCATATCACTATTACATTATTGGATATGAAATTCAAGATTGATCTTTGAAACAATTCATGAAGAAGGATGATAATCATTATTTTTTTAGGGATTTTAGTTTCAAATCAATATGTTGACTAATTTAGATATATTTCTGGAATAGCTACTAGGAACATAGATATTCTCCCATATAGAGATAAATTGATTTTTCTCTAAATTTTTCATCACAAAAGAAGCACATGGATCATTCCATTAGTTTTCACTGTTACACACAGAATGTAGTGCTGGTCAAAAACCCCAATCCTACATTCCTAGAAAGATCAGAAGTCATATTTTATCATCTAGATAATATTTAGAAGAATTGAACAAAATATTTCACATATGTTTTCCTCAATGTTAATTATCTTTAAACAATTATGTAAGAATTATTTTTGACAAATATGGAAACTCAAAAAAGATACTTCTCTTTTTCAAATTACAAGTCGCTTCAGTTTCAACATTATTATCCTTTTTAGATTTCATCTAATGTTTCCCTAATGAAGAAAGTTTAATCATTCCACTTATTAAGAAACTCAGTTCCTAACATATGTTGATGTCATTGTTCAGTGTCAACAATATAATCAATCCACTGGCAATTCTTCCTATATTGATGATCCTTTGAAATGAATCTTCACTGATATATGAAATTGAAAAACTTAGTTTATTTAAGACTTTTTGGTAGTGTATTATTCATAAATAATGGAAATTATTGTTTTCCCTTTTCTCCCCAACCATATGTAATTTCACAAGAATGGAAATATTTTATAGTCTATAAAATGGAAGCACTCAACTATAATATATTTTTTGAAGAAACATCAAATGCGTGCACACCTATATCCGAAAAATGATTCTACTCTCTTATTAAAGGTTGAAAGTTGAAATATATATAATCAATAATATTATAAGGTCCAAATATTATTGTAATAAATAAATATAATGTTTTACACATATATATCCATGAAGGAAGATTGTAAATGTGAATAAAAACTAGACACTTGTTGTGAGCAGTAAGAATCTTACCGAACAGATTAAACCCATCATAGGATAGACCCAACCTAATATTACACACCTTAGATACAAAATTTGTATGTTGTGCATCAAATACCAACCATGATAATCCCTATGTAGGATGAAGCAACTCAACATTGCCATTATTTCTTTCAACATCATTCCATCACATATTGGATCTGATTTCTATAGTCAGGAATAAATTCTGATGCTTATGAATTAATGGAAAGGGACAAAAGACATTATGTGTCACATGACATGGTGTTCTATATGAATTTTCATTCCATTGATATGAACTACATTTTTTATAATCTTTAATTACAACTTTTTTTTAATAAAATAAACTACAATATTTCGGATAAGCCTGAATTTTTTAGCATAAAATATGAGCTACTTAATTGATTTACATGCCTTATAATGATTGGAGTGAATATTTTTACTATCAGGAATCAATTCCTTTAAAAAGGTAACAATTTATTTAATGTACTAATTAGAAATTCTAAAAATTGGTTTCCCATGATATAGTTACATTAAAATTACAACTTCACAATTTTAGTACATTCCTAATATAAAATAGTTCTAACATCATATTTTAATTTTTTTCAATCTTACTACATCATCATCTTCCATCATTTCCTAAATTTTTTTATACCATTACCTTCTTTCTCTAGCATGCTATCTATTAGTGATAATTCATATATGTAAAATGATCAAATATCAAATTTTACACACCACCCGTTTCTTTCAATTAATTAACAGTAGATGATTGTAATATCACCCGATTATGATGAAAAAAATAGTTCCTTTGAAATAAAACATTTTTTATACGATAGATAACTCATTTCCAGCATAACCATGGTCTTCCCACATAAATTTAACGTGTACATTTTATACGACCTCTATATGAAGCATTTTTATGTGAAAAATCTCAAAATATTTCCAAATAATTTTGAGACATGGTTGAAATATGATATGTATGATACATCTATATTCTATAAATTATGTTAAAGTGAATAAAATTAGGTTCAAATCAATAATGTAAACCATAATTAAAATTATATCTAAATTCAAAGAAATATAAAATGTATAGTGTATTGGAAATTAAATAAATCTAATAGGGAAAAAATTGAATACAATTCATGATGATAATGACTATTATAGAATACTACAATACATCAAAAAAATGAACATGACATATCATAAAAAAAATGCATACTCATGGAAATTTAAAAAATGTGTATCTATTTTAGTAAATAGAAAATAAGGAATACTGTCATAAAATTTAAATTTTCTATCCATATATTTCTTCTCATTTGAAAAACTAATTGATGTTAAAAATTATAAAATAATTTTTTTTATTTAGGTTAAAATTACATATATTATTAAAACACATGGAAAATAGATTTTTCATGATGTTATATTTCAATTTAAAATGTATTTAATTTAGGGAAGATCTGTCAAGAATAAATAATTAATCCCTTCCATCCCAATTTATTAAACACATCCATTACTTCACCAAAAATAAAACCTCTTATTTGATTTAAAGTGTGGTTAGATAGTATTTTAGTCATTTAACATGTAGTAAAAATAACTTTTTGACTACACAATACATGATAAATTAACTAAAGAATCATTCTTAATAAAGAATTATTTTATACTCAATAGTTAATAAAAATAGTTCAAACTAAGGTACATACCATTAAGTCTTTCTTAGTGAACAAGATTATTATGTAAAAATATATCAATGGAACCCATGTTTCATAAAATGAATATGATCCAACAGGATTTCCATTCTAACATATAAAATTATTTAACGACATTTACCAAAGTCTTGTATAAATCTTTTTACAAAATAAATGTTTTAAAATTCTTAAACTTTTGAATTCTATGTATTTAATTATTTGAAATAATGATTTAACATTCATTCATGTCTAAAAAATAATAATAAACTCCATGAAAAATACATTATATATACTATTAATACAATACTGAGTTCCTAAATAAAAATCATTATAGATATAAAAATATTTCATATTTAATTATAATAGTATAATCATGTACATCCTTGTAAATTTATTTATTTTTTGGTTAAAAAAATCCAATTAAAAATTTAACTATAGATCATGACATAAAATGTTAAATTTCAATAATTAAATATAATAACTCTAGGATAATAATATGCAACATTATCCCTTATAGATAACTTAAATATGATTCCCAACACTAAATATATATAAATCCCTAAAATATTCACCCAATATGAATCTCTAATTTAAGTTAAATTCATAAGATTCCCATGGATATTTTTTTAAATAAATTTATTATAATTAACACAACACTTTTATGAAATTAATAGACTATATTTGAACTCTATTAGACTATTAATTTATAAAAATATTAATATAGGTGATTAAAACATGCTTTAGTATAATTACATGCATTGATAAAAATGAAAATAACATCCAGCATAAGAGATGTTTAAATCTAAGCTCACTAATATGATGTTAATGTAGATCAAAATAAAAAAAGTAATTGAATTAGGGGAGAACGATGAAGAGGAAAACCTACCATCACACAGGTGAGGGGAGAAAAAAGAAGAAGAGGGGAGGAAGTATTTACCTCTCCAAGATATGGAAAACAAAAAATGCCAGAAAAAGGGGAAGAACACCTCATCAATGGGTGGAATGTCACCTATGGAGGGGAGGGGGGACAATGAGGCTGATATGTGGTGAGATGATTATGGCTAAGAATTTGGATGGTAGGGGGATTAATAGAATATATTGGTTATTTAATGGTATATACCCATAGTTATTTAAAACCTATCGGTATAGCTCAACATATGTTGGTGGTTTCATAATCAATGGCTATAGATTTATGAATAGTACATATACCCGTGGTTTCTCAAAACCTTATGTATAGATATATGGGGATATGCCCAATTTATGGGTATTTTATTGACTGTGAAGAAAATATTTCACATGGATCCATACATGAAGCCCTCAGAATACCACATTCCCATAAAGCACATCTATATTCCAAACAATATCGAATGAAATTTACAAGTACATTCTTGATTAGTTATATAGTTGGGGATGTTTTTTTTAACAACCCGAAATATTTCAGAAACCTCAATTTCCATATAATGTTTTAAAATAGAAAAAAAATTATTGTACAGTTTACAACAAGATTCTTGATCTTAGTATGATATTCGTAGATCTTTTCTAAATTCTAATGGTTTTTCAAAAGGTATAGATGATCCTACACATATTAAAATAATAGTTTCAAAATATGTTTTTTCCTAAATCTATATAGAAGATGTTATTTTTGATAAATTCAAGAAATTATTTATATAATGAGTTTTCAAAAATGATTAAAAATTAATTTTATTTGTGTTAGTGGTTGAATTGAAATAATTTTTTAATATTTATATTTTTCATAATGAAAAAGTAATTATTTTAAATCAAATAAAATATAATAAATATAGTTTAAAAAGTATTATTTTACATTATACTAAGAGAAGTGACACTCTTATGAGTACCACATGTAACTTAGATCTTGGTGAAGATAGAGAATCAATGGATCAAACCAATTATCATCGTATAATTGGAAGTGTTTTCAACTTAACATCTATCCAACCAAAAATTATGTTTAGTGTGTGTATATGTGATCATTTTCCTGAAAACCCAAAAGAATAACACTTAATTTATATTAAGTGATTTTAAATTCCTCTAGTATACAACTAATTTTGAAATGCCCTGCCCAAGAAAACAATCATTTGACTTAGTATTCTATTTAGAATTTTGGTGGTTCAAAGATAGATAGAAAACTCACCTCTATATCATTTCATATTTTTGGTAAAGTCTATATCTTCTTGGTGTAGTAAGAAGAAAAATTCAATAGCACTTTTTACTAAAAAATAATAAAACATATATTTAGGTAGTTATTGTGCTCAATTTTTGTGGATGAAACCCACTTTACAAAACTATGGATATCAATTATAACATGTCCCTATAAATTATTATTATATATGTACTATAGATATATCATATAATATTGTTTCCCACACAAGAACAAAACAAACTAATGTAATACATAACCCTCTAAGAGGGCATTTTCGAATTGGTGATATAACTCTTGAATATATTGGAACTGAATATTAGCTTTCTGTTATTTTTACTATACCATTGAATTATGAGATAATTAACTACATTAAAACATGAATGATGCATTATTAATTTTGTTTAAACATAATTTATTGGTTTCCACCAATGTAATTTACCCACCATTAATTTTTACCCACTATTATAGTTTAACAAACATAAGAGTTTACCCATCGTTGGTTTTAACCCACCATTTGAGGTTACCCACCATTGGAGTTTACCAACCGTTTGTATTTAGCCATCATTAGAACAACCCTTTATAGGTAATGACCCATCAGGGGAATTTATGTTGTCATTTTTAATTCATATTCACGAGATAATTATTTTATTTCCTTTTTATTTAAATGTGTTATTCTATTTTACCATTTTTTTGAATCCCTAAATGATATAAATTAGACACATAGACTACTTTCGAAGCTCTCTCTATTACCCATTTTTATCTTCACCGTGACCTTTCATTCCCATCTATTAGACTTGTCTCAACCTCATCCAAAACAGCCACCTAATACACAATAGTTAGAGTGAAGTAAGTAATAGTGTTATCTCTCAAAGATTTTTGTTAATAAGAGAAGAAGAAAGGATATTCTAGAAGATAATTTTTCAATAAAAAATCTTATCTTGAGAAGCATACAATAGTTCTTGATAAATATGTATATTCATTGTGGATGATATCGAGAATATCATTTTTGTTGAAATTAAAAAAATACTAGGGATAGGTAGAGTGGTTATTAAATAATTACATGATGTTTTATCTGAGGTTAGTAATTCCATTTTATTAGAACATCGAGTTTAGATTTGGTGAATATAAGGACTGGGTTCAAATCCAGATAAATGGTTAAAATGTTGTGTTCTATTCATGTCAATGGTAAATATGTATTAATGTATTTAAAGATGGGGTCATAAATGATTATCCGGTATCGATTCCAAGTGATAGTTATACTTTTAAATATAATGATTCCATAGATTAGGTAACTAGAGATGGGAAACTAGGATGAAAAGCTACAAATGATCTTGGTGGTTCGTTCCATATTCTGCTCATGTTTATTCATCACATGTTGTTCCTGATAATGTGAGATTTTAGGATGATGTTATATCAAGATGTATACATACTGTACCTTATGAATGTGAGAGATAAAATAATCGTATGTATGTATTTGATGGTTCATATGATGAAAATGTGAAACAAATCATCCAAATAAAATTCCCTGATTTACCTAATGTAAATTTCGTCCATGATGGAGGCCAAGGGGTTGGTTGATGGGAAAGAATAAACTAAGTTATACTGTGGAGGTTATTTTTGACCAAGGTCATTTTAAAAAAAATAAGTTTAATTGGAAACCCTATAAAAGGAAATTTGTTGATGGTTTTTAGAATATATATGAGGATTTCAATTATGTGGATCACCCTACAAGGCTAATGAATCATATGGATCCTATATGGGTGCCAGATGTGGTGGTTGTACACTCAGATTGTGAAAAGGTGGAGGTTATTACCTTAGGTAATGAGGAGTAGGAGTTCTCAGTCAATGTGGGTAGTTACCATGACTTTTCTAAGATCCATCTTGTTGTCACTCTCAGTCCAACTAGTCCTTTTGTATCTCCCCCAACTATGAAGAATCTTATGAGTGACATAATTGTAGAAGAAGAAACATAGGCTTCTGATGAAGAATAATATAATATTTAATTCAGTTCTTTTTAATAGTTTGTATCCATTTTTTATAATTAACACGGATAAAATGTAAGAGTTAACTAAAATTTTAAGTATAGTGAGGAAGATGAACACTAAAATTATAGTGAAGAGGAAAATGAAAGATAAGATAAGGAAGATATAAATGAGAAAGATGAGGTGGATATTGATGGAGATGTATGTGATTATGTTTTAGATCACGATTTCCATAATCACCATATTGGTGTAGAGGATGTGGAAATTCCTTAGAAAATAGATTCTTCTCAAGGAAATTTGATGGCTTCTATATCTGAGGAGAGATGATCTTAGTTCAATATATGGACATAACATCTAGAGATGAATTTTAGGAATCCGTTGAGGGGGAGGATGGCTTATTCTTTTTTATACACAAAGTTATTCCTATAGATTTAGTACATATCGATTGTGAAAATATTGAGCATTAATCTTTTGAGCCAACTATTGTGTATTCAACTAGGTTGATAGTGACATCCTTTGATGAATGTAAGAAGAACCCTAGTTATGTAAATCGGGGTTTGGAATATGTTGACTCTAATGGTTAAAGAACTAATATTCTCATTTGAATGGAGATAGATCCGAAGGGATCCATGGTAGAACATATAGATTGGACAAGGGAGATTCAGTGGTTTCCTTCAGATATTTCTTCTAAATATGATTATCTAGAGGATGGTTCCATTAAGAGAGAACCCTCACACTTGCCTACTATGAATGTTTCTCCTATGCATATTGATGTGGTTACATAGATGACTTAGAGTCATTTAGGGATGTTTTTTCTTCTATATTTATAGGATTATAAGAAATCGACCACCTTTGATCTCAAACATTGATGAAAGAGATGTAAGATATTTTTGTGAGCTTTTGATATATCACATACAACCTATGATGATGCATCATATTCAGAAATTCAAAATAGAAAACAATATAAATTTTTGTGATTTGGATTCTTTGTGGTCAGTGATGGAGGGGATACAAACTTATTTTTCTACAATAATAGATTTTTCGATGGAGTTTCTTTTAATATACCTTCTCTGGATTCCCCATATATTGTTCCACCACCTCCCTTGGATATTTATTTTATCGGATCAGTTGTTAGAGAGGATATTTAGGTTGTTTCACATTATTTACCTGATATCCCTCCATATAGTTTGAGGAAAATTAAGTATATCTATGATGATTTGTACATGATGTTAAGGGAATGTATGAATAATATTATAAATGATGGAGAAACCATCACAATGGAAGTTATGTATTACAAGTCCCTGATCTATTTTAATCCTGGGATGAACACTAACTCCATTTTTCTTACTAAGAACCTTCAGTACCCACAAGTTACCAGAGATTCCAAGTAAGAGGTTTCTCTGTTGAAATAAGTCACTCATTCTCATTAGTTGTTCAATGTTTAGAAGAAATACTTATTTTCTTCCATATAAAGTGGTGGAAAAAACCTTATGGATTTCATCAAAATGATTAAACCTTTTATGCATCTGTTTTGGACTATAGTGTTATCACATTAGGCCATAAGAGTGACTTTTCTTGTGAATCATCCATTCAATACTCCTACCAGTTTTAGACTAGTTATTACACAAGATCCCAATTCACCTATGGCTACTCATTTTCATCCTTTGAATTAATCTCCAACAGAAGCAATTCAATAGCTTAAACTAGTGATCATTAGGGAGGTTTCACCTTCTACCTCTATCCATATAGTTTCTTGTTATATCCCTATAGCATGTACAATACTTTCTACATCATGAGCCTATATTTCTATTCCCTATTCCTTTGGTAATAAAAAGTTACCTGCTATTCCAACTACTCAGGATGAGAAGCGTTGATAGTAGACATTAAGTCTCTGATATGACCTTTTTTATAACTTTATGTTGTGTTTTTTATTTAATGTGATTCAATTACATGTGTACTTAAATAGAAATTCTCTTATTATTCATATTTTTATTCATTAAAATTATAATTATTTCTTTTCAATTTTTTATATTCCCAAAATGGGGTGAACGAATATAGAATTTTTTTACTATTTTTATTGTAATATTATCCTTTGATCCCATCATTGATGATATTTCTTGATAAAATATGTTTTATGTCATATGAATTTAATATATACCATCAACATAATATTTATTGATTATGTGTATTTACTTTATTCTCACATACCAAATGTTATCCGTACATTTGATACTTTTTGTTACTTAATATCCTTGATAACTGTTTCCCTCTGGAATGGGGGATGATTTCATTGATTTAAGATTCAAACATTCCAATAAATTTCTAACAGGTTTGTTCATAGAACCGGAAACATCCATTGATTCCATATCCATTTGAACCTACATTCCAAAGTTAGGAACTCATTAGTTGTGGACTATGAGGCTTAGGAATTTGCATTGGTCGAGAGGATGGGAGGCCAGACTCATCACACCATTTTTTAGGGGAATTATTGTCTACTCAAGGACTCTCTTTATATATTTAAGTTATGTTCGTGAATCCTTATTACATTACCAAGTATAAAATGAGCTTTCCTTTAGATCTGAAAATCAATGATTGATATGTAGGAAATTTATAGAATCTTTTATATGTATTCGAGGTTATTCATCGATAGAGAATCATCTGTATTCATTATAGATTCTTAGTCAATGGTATCCTTTGATACATAAAAGTCTCTTGGTCATTATGATGACCATACTGGTTTTAAAGCCACTCAATGGGGCACTTGAAGTTTATTGTCATTCAGAAGGACATAGATTATTTCAATGTGGGGATCGTACCCGCAGATGGGCTACCTACATATCCTTCATTTTGGAAAAGGAATCAGAACCCACTTAGTTTGTGTAAGGGAGTATGATGTTTATGCATGATTGATGGCTCAAATAAAGATTTCATGATTACTTTTACACTCTAAGCTCATGTGAGTCATGCTCTGTGTAAGAAACAAGAGGTATTGGTGAAACCAGACAATTTGTGCCATGAAAGATGCAATGATGTGGGACTTATGTATGTATGACTGCCCAAATAGATGAGGATTAATATTTACATCAGCGAAGAAATCCAATAATAGAGTCCATAAAGGTATATGTGCTTCATGGAGATTTGGATACACTAATCTTTTGGCTTACACCTAAGGAAGATGCCTAAGTTAGGAGGGGACTTATGATTGGGTTTTACTCCAGAGAAGGAAGCCTAGATCAAAAGGAAATTTATATTGGTTAAGATTAATTAAGGTTGGGGCTTACTCCGGAGAAGAAACCCCAGGTTAAGGGACTTGGAAAATTAAGGGACTTGAGGATTACTTTTGAGGAGGATGCCCATATTTTTAGGATTTGAAACTAGGGTTTACTCTAGAAAAGGACGCCCAGGTTAAAGGAATTATGGTTGGGGCTTTAATCCTTAGGGGGATGCCCAAATTAGGGGACTTGGGGATTACTCCTGAGAAGGAGGCCCAATTAAGATAACTTGGACTGGGGCTTATTCCTGAAAAGGAGGCCCAGATTAAGATAACTTAGGACTAGGTCTTACTTCTGAAAAGGAGGCCCAGATTAATGAGGACATGGGGCTTACTCTTAAGGAGGATGCCTAAGAATAGGGTTCTCTCATCATAAAGGACGAGGTTAAATGATTGAAATCTCTAATTTTACAGAAATAAAAATGTGTAAATCACTAGGTTTGGGAGATGTTTCCTGGAATTCCTTTCAGATAATGAAGTCAATCAAGAAATCGTGCCATAAATGGCTTTGAAGAGTGTCTTTTATAATGAATCTTGAATAGGAGAGGTGGAATGGCATAAGAGGGGTTAAATGGGTTTAAAGGGAACCAAAAAATAGAAGGACATTCAAGTCATGGCAGGCGCGCCGGTACTGTGTGGGCACGCATGTCCTGGTCGTGCAGGTATACCTACGCAACACATGGGTACTTGCATGATTATCAGCACTTAGGGTAATACATGGGAGAGACATGGCTCAAACCCTAGGTATTATCCCTAGAGGCTTTCCAGAAGATGGCGCGCAAGATCAGGTGAATAAGTAGGGCGTCGCGCAAGTGTGTCCATTTCCCTTAAGGGTAAAACACATAGGCGCGCAAGTGTTAGTGAATTATAACACATAAACCTTTCTCCTATTGTTTATTCCTACCATTATTGGTAAATAATTTCCTTAAAAGTGTTCGGAAGACCAGAAGAAGAGACTTGGGCGTTCAGAACTCTGTATGTGAATTCTGAAAAAAAAAAATCTTGAATTGGGTGGCCCACCGGGGGTATTTATAGGCTGGTGCAGACCCCGATCAGTTTTCAAAGAGGGCACGCAAGTCACTTGCGTGACCATTAGGCGGCGTGGAAGTGTACTTGCGCGACAGTAAGGGAACTTGCACGACCCAAGGTCCTTTGACTCCTTGTTCATTCCTTTGTCGATTTTAGATGTTTTCATCAAATGATGAATCAATTTTTGTTCAAGGTATTTCCCTTTTCATTCCTTTAGACTCTGTGATGGAAAGAAGCGTCAACAAAAGTCCCCCCTCAGAGTTGGATCCGGAGAGAAAATAGGATTTAACTCTGAGGTGAGAATGAACAAGAAATTTGGCAATATAAGTCATGCATGTTGGACATAAAAAGGGATAATTTATAAGGTAAAAATAGATTTGACTAAATGAATTAGAATTGACTCAATTCCTTGAAAAATTATCTGAAAAAATATTACCATACTCACGTATGAGAGAAAAATGTAAACTATGACTTAAGATTCAAACATTCCAAGCGGTTTCTAACGGGTTTGTTCATAGAACCGGAAACATCCAATGATTACATATCCATTTGAACATACATTTCAAAGGTAGGAGCTCATTAGTTGTGGACTAATGAGGCTTAGGAATTTTCATTGTTCGAGAGGATGGGAGGTCGGACTCATCACACCTTTTTTGAGGGGAATTATTGTCTACTCCGGGACTCTCCTTATAGATTTATGTAATGATTGTGAATCCTTATTACATTAACAAGTATAAAATGAGATTTCCTTTAGATCTGTCAATCAATGATTGATATGTAGGAACTTTAGAGAATCTTTTATATGTATTTGGGGTTCTTCATCGATAGAGAATCATCTATATTTGTTATAGATTCTTAGTCAATGGTATCATTTGATACATAAAAGTCTCTTGGTCATTATGATGACAATACTAGTTTTAAAGCCACTCAGTGGGGCACTTGAAGTTTATTGTCATTAAGAAGGACATGGATTTTTTCAAAGTTGGGATCATACACACAGATGGGCTACCTACGTATTCTTCATTTTGGAAAAGGAATCAGAACCCACAAAGTTCGATTAAGGGAGTATGATGTTTATGCATGATTGATGTCTCAAAGAAATATGTCATGATTACTTTTACACTCTAAGCTCACGTGAGTCCGGCTCGGTGTGAGAAATAAGAGCTATTGGTGAAACCAGACAATTTGTGCCATGAAAGATGCAATTATGTGGGACTTATGTATGTATGACTGCCCAAATAGATTAAGATTAACATTTACTTCAGTGAAGAAATCCTAGAACAGGGTCCATAATGGTATATGTGCTTCATGGAGATTTAGATTCTCCAATCTTGGGGCTTACTCCTAAGGAAGACTCCCATGTTAGGAGGGGACTTATGATTGGGTTTTACTCTTGAGAAGGAAGCCCAGATCAAAAGGAAATTAAGACTGGTTAAGAGAAATTAAGTTTGGGGCTTACTCCTGAGAAGAAGGCCCAGGTTAAGGGACTTGAAAAATTAAGGGACTTGGGGATTACTCCTGAGGAGGATGCCCATATTTGTACCATTTGAAATTGGGGCTTACTCTTGAAAAGGAGGACCATGTTAAAGGAATTATGGTTGGGGCTTTACTCCTAAAGAGGATGCCCAAATTAGGGGACTTAGGGATTACTCTTGAGAAGGAGGCCCAATTAAGAGAACTTGGACTGGGGCTTACTCTTGAAAAGGAGGCCCAGATTAAGAGAAATTATGATTGGGGATTACTCTTAAAAAGGAGGCCCAGATTAATGATGATTTGGGGCTTACTCCTAAGGAGGATTCCCAAGAATAGAGTTCTCTCATCTTAAAGGATGAGGTTGAATGAATGAAATCTCTAGTTTTAGTGAAATAAAGATGTGTAAATCACTAGGTTTTGAGAGATGTTTTACGGAATTCATTTCGGGTAAGGAAGTCAATCATGAAAACAAGCCATAAATTGCTTTGAAGAGTGTCTTGAAGACTGAATCTTGAATAGGAGAGGTGGAATGGAATAAGAGGGTTTAAATGGGAATGAAGGGCACCCAAAAATAGATGGGCATGCAAGTCCTGGTAGGCGCGTTGGTACTTCATGGGCTCGCAAGTCCTGGGTGCATAGGTATACCTGCGCGGCACATGGGTATTTTCACGATTTTCGTCCCTTAGGGATATACTTGGGCGAGACTCGGCTCAAACCCTTGGTATTATCCTTAGAGTCTTTCCAGAAGATGGCGTGCAAGTTCTGGTGAAGAAGTAGGGCGGTGCGCAAGTGTTTCTATTTCCCCTAAGGGTAAAACACTTAGGCGCACAAGTTTAAGTAAATTTTAACACATATATCTTACTCCTCTTGTTTATACCTTCCATTCTAGGTAATTAATTACCTTAGAAGTGTTCGGAAGACCTGTAGAAGAGACTTGGGCATTCCGAACTCTGTATGTGAATTCTGAAAAAAAAATCCTCTTGAAATGGGGGGCCCACTGGGAGTATTTATAGGCTGGATAAGTCACCGGGCAGTTTTCAAAGAGGGCATGGAAGTCACTTGCGCGACCATTAGGCAGCACGCAAGTGTACTTGCGTGACAATGATGGAACTTACACAACCCAAGGAACTTTGACTCCTTTTTCATTCCATTGTCATTTTTTATGTTTTCTTCAAAGGCTGAATTAATTTGTGCTAAGACATTTCCCTTTCCATTTCATTAAACAATGTGATTAAAAGGAGTGTTAACAAAAGTCCCCCATCATAGTTTGATCTGAAAGAATAAGGATACGACTCTGAGAAAAAATAAGAAAACCAAAGGGAAAGAGGCACGCAGGTGTTCACCGCACAACTATCATTGCGCAGGTGCGAGTCGCGCATGGCTGGAGTGAACTGGCTGTAGGCACACAGGTGGCCGCCCTGGCCTATAAACATATGTTCTCATTTGTCGCGCATTGCACAGAACTTTTGATTTTTTTATCTATCGCTGCGTATGTCATCTCCGCCGTGCAAGTTGCTCTCTTTTCCACTTTTCATTTGTTGTTGCACTGCTTTCAAGGTATCTGGACCTGCGCGGTGATACTTGAGCGCCAAATACTTGCATGTCAAATTATACTTTTGCGACACATCCTCACTTTCGCACCAAGTTTAGACTTGTGCGCCTTAATTCCTTGGAAATTTTTTCAAATTCTTTCACAAATTTTATGAAAAATAAACTTACTTAATAGTTAATTATTCAACTTTTGTGCAGAATCAATGGCTCTCAAGAGAATAACTATAGTTGATGAACTAGAAAGAAAGTGACTTTATGATATGATAGATATCATTGGCCACGATTATTATACTATCTGTTATAGCACTCTTCTGAATTTGGATAAGTATTTGAAGAAGTATCATCGTGACTTCCCCCAAAGAATTTATCTGCCTTTGTATGGCTATGGTCATCTGCAAGAAGATACTATTCCAGAAGCAAAGAATTATCTCCCAATTTCTTGGTTTCAGAATTATACCAACTTTGCTTCAGCAAATATCTTATGTCTAGGAGGATTTATAAATGCTGGAACAGTGGAGAAGGCCCACATGATGCATCATAGCCCTTGTACACCAAATCTGAAAGCTCATAACCCTGATCTGCAACCACATTGTCCTCCTTCAATCTTCTGAAATGCTCAGATGGATCAATCCAAAGGCTGGGAGAAAAGTTGGTACTTCCGTCCTAGGGGAGGTGTGAAGCCAGCCTGGATGTGGGCATACTGGGTGCGACAAAATTGTGTAGAGTTAGTCAAAGATCTAAAAGGAGTTTTAATATACGAAGCTATCTGGGTTAGGAAAATATATTATTACATACATGATAGCTTTGTACCGGAGATACTCAGCCACTAGAGCCCAGAAACCAATTATTTCCATCTGACTCATGGTGAAGTAGGCATCAGTCTATGGGATGTCCATAGGATATGAGGGGCTCTAATTTTGGGCGACATGTGTGATGAATTCATTCCTCCCAAGGTGACTTGGAATGATTCAGAAAAGACTATTGCTTTAGATTGGGAATTATTTAAAATCTTCCGCATGATCAAAAGTTCAGAGACCTCCTTAACTCATTCTAGATAGGATATTCATTCGGAGGAGTGGATGAATATATTTCTTATTGAGAAGAAAGAGAAGGAGCCAAAGGAGAAGGATCCGAAGGAGAAAGGATTAAAAAAAGAAATCCAAGGATAAGAGGCCCACCCGTCCTAACACTTGCCCAAAACCTGAGAAGAGGGGTGCTCCAGGCACATTCTGGCCAACTCTAGAAGCAGGAGAGTTTGAAAAATGGGGATATGAGGTGAATCAAGGGATTCCAAAGAAGACTCATCTGGTGGGCTTCTTGGCTTTGTGGTTGAGCGTTTATCTCTTTCGGGTCAGGGACTTGAAGGGAGGCGTCAGGCCATGGACCTTCATTATTGCATCAATGTTGGCTGAGGGAAAAATGGTTGGGTTGGATACCCCCATTTTAGCAATGATTCACAAGAGTTTACTTCATGTCTTCATGGGTAAATATTTTTTTGATAATAGTGGGACCACTTCAAGTTTTATGGGGATGGATCGCCACTCAATTCTGGACCTATAATGTATAGAATGGTGTAAAAATTTCTGGATGTTCATTCAGGCCATCTGTGCAAGCATTCTCTGGAGTTTCTCTATTAGATCATAATGCCTATGACATGAAAGAGAGGTTGTGCATGTTTAAGGAATTCAACTTCTTTCCCTATGGAAACCCGCCAACCGAGCAATTTGTTGATGATGGAACAACCCATTTGGATTTGAGGGCATACATGTTGGCTTGCAGAGATGGTGTTCTAGTTGCCAGGATTGACGGAGAAATTATATGTGAGGCCTATGCTCCATATAGATTTTCCCATCAATTCAAGTGTTTGAAACAGATTTCTATATCTCCCATAGTACATGTCAGGTTAGAGTAACATCTGATGGTTTCTCGGCAATTGTAGATGCTGACATCAACGGAGAATACTGTGGTGGTATTTGGTCTAGCAGTTGAAAGGGCGGCACATAACTTGACTACATGGTATGTCGAGCACTAGACAGAATCATACCCTAAAGGGGTGCTGAATCTCCCACTTTATCAGGTGGGGAAAAGGAAGGGGACTATAGAGAAATAAACCCTCCCTCATGAAGGTGATGCTTCCCCACCTGAAGCTGATTCTCCAGATTCCACCTCTAGGACTGGTTCACCGGATTCCCAAGATGGGGATGATGAGGCGCAACAAGTGGCAAAGCGGCCTCGTGCCAGATATAATCCTCCAGTTAGAATCAAAAGACACACTCCATCAACTCCTGGTGAGTCACTTCATTGGGGTACTTTAATAACTACTACTTTATAATGCAATAAGTCTTATTTTCTTATTCTCTATCTGTAGTTGTAGGAGCTAGGAAGAAGCTGAAATCAAAGATTGTAGGACCTTCCTCGCAGCCTTAATATCAAAGACCAGAGGCTGTCCAGACATGGCAGAACATACACTGTGGTGTTGAAACTGCCTGGATGGATTTATTCGAGGGGATACACCTCCATGGAATAGGGAATCATCTGGCTTCTACGGACATCAGTTTTGAGAATAACCATGATGAAGTGAGGATTTATATCAGAGAGCTAGAAATTCTCATCTATGCCACTGATGAGTCCATTCTTGTCACCAAGAGGGTGAAGGAATTGATAGATCGTGGTGCCACTGAGGGGACTGATGAGTAGTGGCATGATTACGTGGATCCTGAAGATGTAAGTTTTCTTTCCTTATTTGCAGTACACATGATTTCAATCGAAGCATTGTTACATAAGAAAGTAATTTTCTTCATCTTGAAGCTTGAAAATAAAGGAACTACTGAGGTTCCTTTGCCACAATATAGCCCTGGAGGTACTGCCATTGGGGCTGCAGATAAATGTCCACTCGAATTGGGTGAGATATCTCCAGGCCAGCAGGCCATGAATGAGGAGTTGGAAATGGCCTTCCATTCTCTAATTCAGGTACCTATAAGGGAGACTGCATATACTCTTAAAAATCCAAATGGAAAAAGGCGACGAAGGATGAAGTCCATCACTAAATGCTTTATCAGTAGTAGTATGTCCTTCGGATAATCATGAATTTAAAACCATGAAAAAGATTTCTCATTTTCCTTGGGATTGCTGGGGCTTCTTCAATTTCCCCTCATAAGGTGAGGACTGACCCTCCTGGGAGGAACACAAAGGATGTTGTGGAAAAATCACAAGTTCAGGCTGACTTAGCTACTTCTGGAGAAGAGCCAACATCTGTTCCCAGCATCCCACCTACTACTGTTGCAAGAAGAGAAGAACCTTCTTCTTGTAAGATAAAAATGCTTCATAAAATGTTGAATGAATCATTGACTGATATCCATTCTGTATTATTTTAGGTTCAATTCCTTCATTAGAGTTGTTGGCGGCCATTGCAATCGATGCCACCATTTTAACTGAAGAAGATGTCCATGGTCTAGGACCGTAGGATGAAGGTCGCTGAGAAGATACATCAAATGCTCCAACTTTTCAGACTAACCAGGATTCTGAGATGACATTAGATGAAATGATGGAACTTGGCGCATCTTTCGAAGATTTTATAAATCATGCTAAATTACCTTGTAATTTAGATGATTATAGACGTGAGTTGTATCCTTTGTCCTATTAAGAATAACTTCTTATTACATGTCTAATTATGATTGGTCCAAAATGTGCAGTTCCATCTGAACAAGCTACCAAACTACCAGTGCCTGAAGGGGTAACAGAAAACCCTACTATTGCGGAATTGTTTGCGCAAGTGGACCGGATCCTAGTAGAGCGTCCTCAAAATCATCCTAAAGATCCTGTCGAAGTTAGGAAGGATGGGGAGAAGCCTTCTCAGGTTGCAGATTTACCATTGGGTAAGGAATAACACATTTTATCTTCCAACTGTACATAATTTGCAAGAAAACCAATTAACTTTTGTTATCCTTCGAAACTAACCATGAATTTCAATTGATTATGCAGGGCCATCAATTTCAGTGGTTAGATCTGGAGGTGAAGCTTCAGCCTCATCCCAAACGGGAATTGAAAGCGAAGAAATACGGGTCAGGGGGGAAGGAGCAGAACAGGGCACTTCACATAGTGTATTAATCACAGATTATATGCCCCCTTGTGATGATGATGTCGAATCAGACCCAGAGGTGCTTAAGGCGCTCAGCTTTTCACAACGCAAGGCATGGAATAACATATGGAAAAAAATATCTGAAGTTACTCTTGAAGAGCTGTCATCAAATATTTCCTGATTATCATCCCAGTTCGTAAAGCTAGGACTTGGCGGTTCTGGATACCAATAGATCCATACCGTGGTGAAACAGGTCATCTTAAGAAGGGAGCAGGAGAAAAAGTGTCATGAAGATATGACCAGGGTGAAGCTGTCAGTCAATGTAAGCAAATTTGAGGTTGCGGTATCCCGAGTTGAGGCTGATTATGCTGCCAAGATGAAGGAGATGAAGCACAAGATCAAAGATTAAGTCATCCGGTGGATGCACCTCCATAAGAGTGACATGTCATGTGAATCATTCATCCACTAATCCTACAAGTTTTAGACTAGTTATTACACAAGATCCCAATGCACCTATGCCTACTCATTTTCATCCTTTTAATTAATCTTTAACAGAAGAAATTAAACATCTTAAACCAGTGATAATTAGGGAGGTTTCACCTTCTACCTCTATATATATAGATTCTTCTTATATCCATATAGCATGTACAATACTTTCCACTTATTGAGCCTATATTTCTATTCCATATTCCTCTAGTAAAAAAAATTTACCTGCTATTCCAACAACTCGGGATGAGAAGCATTGATAGTAGACATTAAGTCTCTGATATGACCATTTGTATAACTTTTTTGTGTGTATGTTTTTAATGTGATTCAATTACATGTGTACTTAAATGGAGATTCTCTTATTATCCATATTTTTATTCATTACAATTAGAATTATTTATTTTCAATTTTTATATTCCCAAAATGGGGTGAATGAATATAGAATTTTATTACTATTTTTATTGTAATATTATCCTTTGATCCCATCATTGATGATATTTCTTGATACGATACGTTTTATGTCATATGATTTTAGTATATACCACCAACATAATATTCATTGACTATGTGTATTTACTTTATTCTCACATACCAAATGTTCTCCATACCTTTGATACTTTTGGTTACTTAATATCCTTGATAACTTTTTCCCTCTGGAATTGGGGATGATCTCATTGATTTAAGATTCAAACATTCCAAGCGGTTTCTAATGGGTTTGTTCGTAGAACCGGAAACATCCAATGATTCCATATCCATTTTAACCTACTTTCCAAAGGTAGGTGCTCATTAGTTGTGGACTTATGAGGCTTAGGAATTTGCATTGGTCGAGAGGACGGGAGTTCGGGCTCATCACATCTTTTTTTAGGGGAATTATTGTCTACTTCGGGACTCTCTTTATATATTTAAGTTATGTCCGTGAATCCTTATTACATTACCAAGTATAAAATGAGCTTTCCTTTAGATCTGACAATCAATGATTGATATTTAGGAAATTTAGATAATCTTTTATATGTATTCGTGGTTCTTCATCGATAGAGAATAATCTGTATTTGTTATAGATTCTTAGTCAATGGTATCCTTTGATACATAAAATTCTCTTCTTCATTATGATGATCATACTGGTTTAAAATCCACTCTGTGGGGGAACATGAAATTTATTGTCATTCAGAAGGACATGGATTATTTCAATGTTGGGATCGTCCCGTAGATGCACTACCTACATATCCTTCATTTTGGAAATGGAATCAGAACCCACTTAGTTCGACTACGGGAGGATGATGTTTATGCATGATTGATGGCTCAAATAAATATGTCATGATTACTTTTACACTCTGAGCTCACATGAGTCATGCTCGGTGTGAGAAACAAGAGGTATTGGTGAAACCAGACAATTTGTGCCACGAAAGATGATATTATGTGAGACTTATATATGTATGACTGCCCAAATATATGAGGATTAATATTTACTTCAGGGAAGAATTCCAGGAACAGGGTCCATAAAGGTATATGTGCTTCATGGAGATTTAGATACACTAATCTTGGGGCTTACTGCTAAGGAAGACTCCTACATTATGATGAGACTTAGGATTGGGTTTTACTCCTATGAAGGAAGCGCAGATCAAAAGGAAATTAAGACTGGTTAAGAGAAGTTACGGCTGGGGCTTACTCCTGAGAAGAAGGACCAGGTTAAGGGACATGAAAAATTAAGGGACTTGGGGCTTACTCCTGAGGAGGATGCCCATATTTGTAGGATTTGAAACTGGGGCTTACTCTTGAAAAGGTGGCCCAGGTTAAAGGAATTATGGTTGGGTCATTACTCCTAAGGAGGATGCCCAAATTAGGGGACTTGGGGATTACTCCTGAGAAGGAGGCCCAATTAAGAGAACTTGGACTGGGGCATACTCTTAAAAAGGAGGCCGAGATTTAGAGAAATTATGGCTAGGGATTACTCCTGAAAATGTGGTCCATATTAATGAGGACTTGGGGATTACTCTTAAGTAGGATTCCCAAGAATAGGGTTCTCTCATCTTAAAGGAATGAGGTTGAATTAATGAGATTTCTAATTTTACTGAAATAAAGATGTGTAAATCACTAGGTTTTGAGAGATGTTTCACTGAATTCATTTCAGATAATGAAGTCAATCAAGAAAACAAGACATAAATGGCTTTGAAGAGTGTCTTGAAAACTAAATCATGAATAGGAGAGGTGGAATGGCATAAGAGGTGTTAAATGGGCAAAAATGACACCCAAAAATAGAAGGGCATGCAAGTCCTGGCAGGCGCGCAGGTACTGCGTGGGCGCGCAAGTCCTAGTCTGTCACGAACCGAATCTGGTCACCGCCAAAACCGGCACCAAACCCAGCCCGTGACATGACCCGAAGGGCGTTCCCTATCCCCACGGGCTGTCACAAGTGCCCGGGTATCATTAATATAGGTTTGGGAACGATTTACCCGAGTATGAAAGAATAAAACATTAAAAACAATCCATAATATAAATCTGAAATTTTTGAGCCAAACAAGACTTAAGTGAAAACCAAAACTGAGTACATTGGTTTAAATATTATACAAGTGGTCCAAATAAAAATAATTATAGCATTAAGACAGCCTCAAGGACTCCACACGACTAGGGTTCATCGCCCCCAAGCTATCTCCACAACTCCGCACCAAGAATGGGAACTAACACCATGAACCGCCATCACCCTTAGCCTTTCCATTACCTGAATCAAACATAACCAAGTCTACTTACACCCAAGGGGTGTAATTAGGGTGTGAGCCTAAGCCCATTAGGATACCACCCAATGATTCCAAAGAGTAAGAAATACAATGTGAAAAAGCAAGCAGTTTTCAAACGCAAGGAAAAGTAGTGTTCAAATTTCAAGAAATGAAACCTCTAATTGAAGATAGTTTTCAATCCAAAATTTTTAGAATACTAACACATTAAAATAGAAATGTTAGATACTGTAATTTACTTCCAAACACACCCTAAGACATGGGTAGATACTACAAATCCAATGAGCAACAACATTGGGAACACCCCTAGGTACTAGGTTGTCTTGGGCCCTATGTACCTCGTACCTCGGTGTAAAGTAACCATAGAAAGATCCTTTCTCGTGCACGAGCCACTAGTAGGGAACATACCCATAACCTAGTGGTCCCCAATAATCATCCACATAGTTTAGTTAGAGTTGTCTTTATCCAAATGCTAAGTGAAACAGGGACAAAACCCATCCGGTCCACTAGCCGTACTAGTACAAATCCGCCCCACCTAGGTACCCGGGCTTCCCCTTCTGTGCTCAATCAATTTCAGCATGCAACATAAATAAGTTTTCATATAAAACACCATTACTGGTCAATCAAAACCAATATAGTAGCTATCACATTTTATACCACTTAAAACACGCAACAAAACACTTAGATTTTTCATAAAACAATTCCTCAAAATCTCGTAGTGTTTCGGACACAAAACACCTTATAAACCTCACTTGCATACTATGTGCACATATTTAAGTTTCCAAAACATAAAGGAGATCCCACTAAATTTCAGTTAAAACACGAAATCATTTTTAGGGCAACCCTATATAGTTCAAGAAATGACATCATTGCAAAGTCTCCATTATTACACAACACAACTCTTAGAATTTCATGTGGTTCACAAACACCATTAAAACCAGATTTTTCAGAAACAAACACAAGAGACAATCATTAAAAACAGTATTTCTATCCCTATTATACTTCAATAAAATCAACTAGTTACTTATAAGGTATCCCCAATTAAACTAATAATACATTTCTATGAAAAACCCCCAATTTCACATGAAATTGGCCTTTAGGATTCATTTTAAATAAAAACACAACTAAAACTATATTTTTCCGAAATAATAAAATTTAATAAGCATGAAAATACCATAAAAACAGTAGCCACTTCACAAAGATTTCATACACAATGGAATCACCTACCAAAACCAAGGAGACCCTTGAATCCTTTGTGCGAAAACAAGACTTCACACGACTAGGGGTCATCGCCCCCAAGCTATCTCCACAACTCCGCACCAAGAATGGGAACTAACACCATGAACCGCCATCACCCTTAGCCATTCCTTTACCTGAATCAAACATAACCAAGTCTACTTACACCCAAGGGGTGTAATTAGGGTGTGAGCCTAAGCCCATTAGGATACCACCCAATGATTCCAAAGAGTAAGAAATACAATGTGAAAAAGCAAGCAGTTTTCAAATGCAAGGATAAGTAGTGTTCAAATTTCAAGAAATGAAACCTCTAATTGAAGATAGTTTTCAATCCAAAATTTTTATAATACTAACACATTAAAATAGAAATGTTAGATACTGTAATCTACTTCCAAACACACCCTAAGACATGGGTAGATACTACAAATCCAATGAGCAACAACATTGGGAACACCCCTAGGTACTAGGTTGTCTTGGGCCCTATGTACCTCGTACCTCGGTGTAAAGTAACCATAGAAAAATCTTTTCTCGTGCACGAGCCACTAGTAGGGAACACACCCATAACCTAGTGGTCCCCAATAATCATCCAAATAGTTTAGTTAGAGTTGTCGTTATCCAAATGCTAAGTGAAACAGGGACAAAACCCATCCGGTCCACTAGCCGTACTAGTACAAATCCGCCCCACCTAGGTACCCGAGCTTCCCATTTTGTGATCAATCAATTTCATCATGCAACATAAATAAATTTTCATAAAAAACACCATTACTGGTCAATCAAAACCAATACAGTAGCTATCACATTTTATACCACTTAAAACACGCAACAAAACACTTAGATTTTTCATAAAACAATTCCTCAAAATCTCGTAGTGTTTCGGACACAAAACACCTTATAAACCTCACTTGCATACTATGTGCACATATTTAAGTTTCCAAAACATAAAGGAGATCCCACTACATTTCAGTTAAAACACAAAATCATTTTTAGGGAAACCCTATATAGTTCAAGAAACGACATCATTGCAAAGTCTCCATTATTACACAACACAACTCTTAGAATTTCATGTGGTTCACAAACACCATTAAAACCAGATTTTTCAGAAACAAACACAAGATACAATCATTAAAAACAGTATTTCTATCCCTATTATACTTCAATAAAATCAACTAGTTACTTATATGGTAGCCCCAATTAAACTAATAATACATTTCTATGAAAAAAACCCAATTTCACATGAAATTGGCCTTTAGGATTCATTTTAAATACAAACACCACTAAAACTATATTTTTCAGAAATAATAAAATTTAATAAGCATGAAAATACCATAAAAACAGTATCCAATTCACAAAGATTTCATACACAATGGAATCACCTACCAAAACCAAGGAAACCTTTGAATCCTTTGTGCGAAAACTCGAACGCACCACCGCCGCACCTCAAGAAAGATAAACCAGACCTAAAACCAGAATTTCAGACCATAAAACACAATATAAAACCTTAAATTTTAAACCCTACTTCCTGGACATTAGGAACCACAATTATAATGGAAGAAACCCTAACTAAATTGGATGTAACCCTAAATAAATTGAAAGAAGAAAGGAGGAGAACAACTTACTTAAAATATCTTGTAGAAATCACCCCCCAAAATACCAGTATCTGATTTCACAAATACTAAAACCTTCAAGGTCGGTTCGAACAAGAATAGGTAGATCATTTAGGAATTTGAATGGGGGAAAAAGAGTAAGAATCGAAGGAGTTATGAAGGAAACAAATTACCTTTATAAATCTTCCCTAAATTTGAGTTCTTAAGAACTTTAGACCTAAACCGCGATGCAAAGGAGCTGAAACGAGTGTGGGAGGATATTGGACGTGCGGCTGGGTTCAAGGGGCGTGTTTGGGGCTTGGAATCACCGAAAACCCCTTAAAATGAATAAGTTATTAACTAATCAAATTTTATTTTTAAAACTGGAATTGGGCTTTCAGGCAGGCCCAATCCCTTAAATAAAAACCCTTATACACCTTGGTTATGGATTTCCAAAGGCTCCAAATTTTAATTTTGGTGTTAATATATTAGGGGAGGACATTTAGGAGTTGGAATGAGTGAAAAATATTAAAAAATGAATAAGTTATAAAATAAAAAAAATTTATTTTTAAATCTGGAATTGGGCTCACGGTTTGGCCCAATTCATGAAAACTCACATATTCTCCATAAAAACTTTGGAAACCCCCCCCCCCAAACAAAGAATTAGTGGATATTAAAATAAAAATACATTTAAAATAAGCTATGTATGTGACAATTCTCCCCACCATAAAAACTTTCCGCCCCGGAAAGTCACAGTAAGTCCAAAACAACAACTAAACCCAACTGAGAAACCAAGTGGTACTCTCTTGCCAGGTTTCACCCCCAAAGGCCATAAAACCTCCAGTGATCAATGAAGGAAGGAATACTCTCACAAACCTGACTTACACCACTTTCCTGAACGAATAAAGCACATTCAAGCTTTATCCCAAATGAAAACTCCTCTAACACAATCTGAACAACACTCAATCAATTTACCCAAATAAACGACAACATCGAACATGGTTACACTTTCCCGACTACAACTAAACCATTGGTCACTCTCCAATATCAATTTTTACCAAAGAAAGATGTAGGTAGTTAGATATCTCCAAATGATAATACCTACTTCACATACAAAACCAAGGAAAAATATGAGTAACTCGTATGAAGAGACCCAAATGGGCTCCCCACCATAAGAGACAACTTAATATTTTTTTCCTAGACAGAATCAAGACACTAATAGGGGGAGGCCCAAACAGACTCCCTAGTACAAGGGGTATACATAAATTAGAAATTTACAAAATAATATACATGATACCCACAGTGGGTCTTCCCACCACAATAACCAACCATCTTAACTGACCAGCATGGGCCGACACAAAAAGACCCAATTTTTTTTAAGATTTGGAAAGGGTACACGGTCAGTCTGCACGGTTTGGGAAACCATGCACTAACTATGTTGATCATTATTTGAACGTGCCTTCCTAGCACACTGACACTACTAATCATGCACAAAATGTGTGCTCAAACTTTCTAGCCAAATTTCCAACCATTCTCCAATGACTCAATGGAAACCAACGTGGGAGGGAAAAACATTAGGCGATGACATGGGTACAAGGCCCTCTACCTATTTCCCCCGAATGAGAGCAACAGAAGGAAGATGATGAAACCATAGGTTTAAACTGTTCCTATCTTTCATACTGAGGATAGGACTTTGTACAAGTGTTTAAACGACACTGGTGTTTCCCCGGACTACGCGCCAGCTTCATAAAACCAAGTCACCTTAAAACCAAAGTGCTAAGATTTCAAAACTAAAGCACAAAACAATGCAAGAGGAAACTAGTTTCGGTGGGTAACTTGGACATATGGTTGGAAGCCATATTCCAATCACTTAGCCATCACAGAGAGTATTCTAGGGAAATATCCATGGCTCCACATGGCTTGCCAGGCCCTGCGAGCTCACTGAGATTATTCTCCCAACTCTCTTTTCATTTCCCATAGTCATCATTAAACCAAGAAAACCAAAGCACTCAAATAAATCCATACTTACCATGGTGACTTGAATCCCTTCATGAGGTGTGCTGGCCAGGCACACTACCCATGACTGAAATTTCAAGTCCCAAAAATCCTAGCTCCAGACTATGCTGACTCTTCCCCAAATAACATGACCCAAGGAGCGAACCTCCTCTGATACCATTTTGTCACGAACCGAATCTGGTCACTGCCAAAACCGGCACCAAACCCAGCCCGTGAAATGACCCGAAGGGCGTCCCCTATCCCCACGGGCTGGCACAAGTGCCCGAGTATCATTAATATAGGTTTGGGAACGATTTACCCGAGTATGAAAGCATAAAACATTAAAAACAATCCATAATATAAATCTGAAATTTTTGAGCCAAACAAGACTTAAGTGAAAACCAAAACTGAGTACATTGGTTTAAATATTATACAAGTGGTCCAAATAAAAATAATTATAGCATTAAGACAGCCCCAAGGACTCCACACGACTAGGGGTCATCGCCCCCAAGCTATCTCCACAACTCCGCACCAAGAATGGGAACTAACACCATGAACCGCCATCACCCTTAGCCTTTCCTTTACCTGAATCAAACATAACCAAGTCTACTTACACCCAAGGGGTGTAATTAGGGTGTGATATTAATCCCTTTAGGATACCACCCAATGATTCCAAAGAGTAAGAAATACAATGTGAAAAAGCAAGCAGTTTTCAAACGCAAGGAAAAGTAGTGTTCAAATTTCAAGAAATGAAACCTCTAATTGAAGATAGTTTTCAATCCAAAATTTTTAGAATACTAACACATTAAAATAGAAATGTTAGATACTGTAATTTACTTCCAAACACACCCTAAGACATGGGTAGATACTACAAATCCAATGAGCAACAACATTGGGAACACCCCTAGGTACTAGGTTGTCTTGGGCCCTATGTACCTCGTACCTCGGTGTAAAGTAACCATAGAAAAATCATTTCTCGTGCACGAGCCACTAGTAGGGAACACACCCATAACCTAGTGGTCCCCAATAATCATCCACATAGTTTAGTTAGAGTTGTCGTTATCCAAATGCTAAGTGAAACAGGGACAAAACCCATCCGGTCCACTAGCCGTACTAGTACAAATCCGCCCCACCTAGGTACCCGAGCTTCCCCTTTTGTGCTCAATCAATTTAAGCATGCAACATAAATAAATTTTCATACAAAACACCATTACTGGTCAATAAAAACCAATACAGTAGCTATCACATTTTATACCACTTAAAACACGCAACAAAACACATAGATTTTTCATAAAACAATTCCTCAAAATCTCGTAGTGTTTCAGACACAAAACACCTTATAAACCTCACTTGCATACTATGTGAACATATTTAAGTTTTCAAAACATAAAGGAGATCCCACTACATTTCAGTTAAAACACAAAATCATTTTTAGGGCAACCCTATATAGTTCAAGAAACGACATCATTGCAAAGTCTCCATTATTACACAACACAACTCTTAGAATTTCATGTGGTTCACAAACACCATTAAAACCAGATTTTTCAGAAACAAACACAAGAGACAATCATTAAAAACAGTATTTCTATCCCTATTATACTTCAATAAAATCAACTAGTTACTTATAGGGTAGACCCAATTAAACTAATAATACATTTCTATGAAAAACCCCCAATTTCACATGAAATTGGCCTTTAGGATTCATTCTAAATACAAACACCACTAAAACTATATTTTTCAGAAATAATAAAATTTATTAATCATGAAAATACCATAAAAACAGTAGCCAATTAACAATGATTTCATACACAATGGAATCACCTACCAAAACCAAGGAAACCCTCGAATCCTTTGTGCGAAAACTCAAACGCACCACCGCTGCACATCAAGAAAGCTAAACCAGACCTAAAACCAGAATTTCAGACCATAAAACACAATATAAAACCTTAAATTTTAATCCCTACTTCCTGTACATTTGGAACCACAATTATAATGGAAGAAACCCTAACTAAATTGGATGTAACCCTAAACAAATTGAAAGAATAAAGGAGGAGAACAACTTACTTAAAATATATTGTAGAAATCACCCCCAAAAATACGAGTATCTGATTTCACAAATACTAAAACCTTCAAGGTCGGTTCTAACAAGAATAGGTAGATCATTTAGGAATTTGAATGGGGGAAAAAGAGTAAGAATCGAAGGAGTTATGAAGGAAACAAATTACCTTTATAAATCTGCCCGAAATTTGAGTTCTTAAGAACTTTCAACCTAAACCGAGATGCAAAGGAGCTGAAACGAGTGTGGGAGGATATTGGACGCCCGGCTGGGTCCAAGGGTCGTGTTTGGGGCTTGGAATCACCGAAAACCCCTTAAAAATGAATAAGTTATTAACTAATCAAATTTTATTTTTAAAACTGGAATTGGGCTTTCGGGCAGGCCCAATCCTTTAAATAAAAACCCTTATACACCTTGGTTATGGATTTCCAAAGGCTCCAAATTTTAATTGTGGTGTTAATATATTAGGGGAGGACATTTAGGAGTTGGAATGAGTGGAAAATATTAAAAAATGAGAAACAAAATTTATTTTTAAATCTTGAATTGGGCTCACGGTTTGGCCCAATTCATGAAAACTCACCTATTCTCCATAAAAACTTTGGAGACCCCCCCAAAACAAAGAATTAATGGAAATTAAAATAAAAATACATTTAAAATAAGCTATGTATGTGACATGGTCGCACAGGTATACATCCGCGACACAAGGGTACTTGCACGATTTTCATTCCTTAGGGTAATACTTGGGCGAGACTTGGCTCAAACCCTACGTATTATCCTTAGTGGCTTTCCAGAATATGGTGCACACGTTCTGGTGAAGAAGTATGGCAGCGCGTAAGTGTTTCCATTTCACTTAAGGAAAAAAAACATAGGTGCGCAAGTGTTAGTGAATTCTAACACTTAGACCATACACCTCTTGTTTAGACCTTCCATTCTTGGTAAAGAATTACCTTATAAGTGTTCGGAAGACCTGAGGAAGAGACTTGGGCGTTCGGAGCTCTGTATGTGAATTCTGAAAAAAAAATCCTCTTGAACTGGGGGGCCCACTGGGGGGCCCACCGGGGGGGATTTATAGGCTGGAGCAGACCTCGGGAGGTTTTCAAAGAGGGCGCACAAGTCACTTGTGGGACCATTTGGCGGCGCGGAAGTGTACTTGCGCGACAGTAAGGGAAATTACGCGGCCTAAGGTTCTTTGACTCCTTGTTTCTTCCTTTGTCGATTTTTTATGTTTTCTTCAAAGGATGAATCAATTTCTGTTCAAGGTGTTTCCCTTTTCATTCCTTTAGACTCTGTTATGGAACGAAGCATCAACAATAGTCCCCCCTCAGTGTTGGATCCAGAGACAAAAGAGGATTTAACTCTGAGGTGAGAATGATCAAGAAATCTGGCAGTTTAAAGTCATGCATGTCGGACATAAAAAGGGATAATGTTTACGGTCGAAATAGCTTGGACCAAATGAATTATAATTGACTCAATTCCTTGACTATTTATCTAAAAATATATTACCATACTCAAGTATGAGTGAAAAAAATGTAAACTATGACTTAAGATTCAAACATTCCAAGCGGTTTCTAATGGGTTTGTTTGTAGAACAAGAAACATCCAATGATTCCATATCCATTTGAACATACTTTCCAAAGGTAGGCAATCCTTAGTTGTGGACTGATGAGTCTTAGGAATTTTCATTGGTCAATGGGATGAGAGTTCGGACTCATCAAACGTTTTTTGAGGGGAATTATTGTCTACTCCGGGACTCTCTTTATAGATTTAAGTTATGTTCGTGAATCCTTATTACATTACCAAGTATAAAATTAGCTTTCCTTTAGATCTGACAATCAATGATTGATATGTAGGAAATTTAGAGAATCTTTTATATGTATTCAAGGTTCTTCATCAATAGAGAATCATCTGTATTTGTTAGAGATTCTTAGTCAATGGTATCCTTTGATACATAAAATTCTCTTGGTCATTAAGATGACCATACTGGTTTTAAATCCACTCAGTGGGTAATTGATGTTTATTTTCCTTCAGAAGGACATGTATTATTTCAATGTTGGGATCATACCCAGATATGGGCTACCTACGTATCCTCAATTTTGGAAAAGGAATTAGAACCCCCGTAGTTTGAGTAAGGGAGTATGATGTTTATGCATGATTGATGTCTCAATGAAATTGTTAATGATTACTTTTACACTCTAAGCTCACGTGAGTCATGCTCGATCTGATAAAAAATATTTATTGGTGAAACCAGAATATTTTTTCCTTGAAATATGCAATGATGTGGGACTTATGTATGTTTGACTGCCCAAATAGATGAGGATTAAGATTTACTTCAGGGAAGAAATCCAGGAATAGGGTCCATAAAGGTATATGTGCTTCATGGAGATTTGGATACTCTATTCTTGGGGCCTACTTCTAAGGAAGACGCCCAAGTTACAAGGGGACTTATGAGTGGATTTTACTCATTAGAAGGAAGCGCATATAAAATGTAAATTAAGACTGGTTAAGACAAATTATGGCTGGGGATTACTCCTGAGAAGATGGCCCATGTTAAGGGACTTGAAAAATTAATGGACTTAGGGCTTACTCCTGAGATGGATGCCCATATTTGTAGGATTTCAAAGTGGGGCTTACTCCTGAAATGGAGACCTAGGTTAAAGGAATTATGTTTTGGGATTTACTTCTGAAGAGGATTCCCAAATTAGGGGACTTAGGGATTACTCCTGAGAAGGAGGCCCAATTAAGAGAACTTGTATTGGGGCTTACTCCTGAAAAGGTGGCCCAGATTAAGAGAAATTATGACTGGGGCTTACTCCTGAAAAGGAGGCCCAGATTAATGAGGACTTGGGGATTACCCCTAAGGAGGATGCCCAAGAATAGGGTTCTCTCATCTTAAAGGATGAGGTTGAATGAATGAAATCTCTAATTTTAGTGAAATCAAGATGTGTAAATCACTAGGTTTTGAGAGATGTTTCATGGAATTCCTTTCGGATAAAGAAGTCAATCATGATAACATGCCATAAATGGATTTGAAGAGTGTCTTGAAGAATGATTCTTGAATAGGAGCAGTGGAATGGAATAAGAGGGGTTAAAAGGGAAAGAAGGGCACCCAAAAATAGATGGGCGCGCAAGTCCTGGCAGGCGCGCAAGTACTACGTGGGTGCGCAAGTCCTGGTCACGCAGGTATACCTGTGCAGCACTTGGGTATTTGCACGATTTTCATTCTTTAGGGTAATACTTGTGCGATAATTGGCTCAAACCCTTCGTATTATCCCTAGAGGCTTTCCAAAAGATGGCGCGCAAGTTCTGGTGAAGAAGTAGGGAATCACGTAAGTGTGTCCATTTCCCTCAAGGGTAACACACATAGGAGCACAAGGGTTAGTGAATTATAACAATTATACCTTACTCCTCTTGTTTAGACCTTCCATTCAAGGTAAATAATTACAATATAAGGGTTCGTAATACCTGAAGAAGAGACTTGGTCATTCAGGGCTCGGTCTGTAAATTCTGAAAAAAAATCCTCCTGAAATGGGTGGTCCACCGGGGGTATTTATAAGCCAGAGAATTCCCCAGATAGTTTTCAAAGAGGGCGTGCAAGTCACTTGCACATCCATTAGGTGGAGCGCAAGTGTACTTGCGCGACCATGATGGAACTTGCGCAACCCAATGTCCTTTTACTCCTTTTTCATTCGTTTGTCGATTTTTTATATTTTCTTCAAAGGATGAATCAATTTGTGCTAAGTCATTTCCCTTTCCATTCCTTTAAATAATGTGATGAAAAGGAGCGTTAACAAATGCCCCCCCTCAGAGTTGGATACAAAAGAATAAGGATGTGACTCTGCGGAAAAGAAGAAAACCAAAGGGAAAGAGGTGCGCAATTGTTCACCGTGCAACTATCATCGCGCAGGTGCGAGTCACGCAGGGCTGGAGCGTGCAGGCGGTAGGCACACAGGTGGCCGACCTAGCCTATATATATGCGCTCATTTGTCGTGCATTGCACAAAACTTCGTATTTTTTGATCTCTCACCGCACAGGTCATCTCCACCGTGAAAGTTGCTCTCTTTTCCACTTTTCCATTGTTGTCGCACTGCTTTCAAGGTATCTGGACCTGTATGGTTATACTTGCGTGCCAAATACTTATGTGGCACATTATAGTTGTGCGACACATCCTCACTTGCACACCAAGTTTAGACTTGCGCGCCTTAATGACTTAGCCATTTTTTTCAAATTCATTCACAAATTTTATGAAAAATCAACGTACTTAAGAGTTAATTATTCAACTTTTGTGCAGAATCAATGGCTCCCAGGAGAATCGAAATAGATGATGAACTGGAAAGCAAGCAACTTGATGATATGACGGATATCATTGGCCACGATTATTATACAGTCTATTATAGCACTCTTCTGGATTTGGAAAAGTATTTGAAGAAGTATCATTGTGACTTCCCCCAAAGCATTTATCTACCTTTGTATGGCTATGGTCATCTATGAGAAGTTACTATTCTAGAATCAAAGAACTATCTCCCAATTTCTTGGTTTCAGAATTTTACCAGCTTTTCTACAGCAAATATCTTATTTGGAGGAGGATTTATAAATGTTGGAATAGTGGATAAGGCCCACATGATGCATCATAGACCTTGTACGCCAGATCTGAAACCGCATAAGCTTGAGCTGCAACCACATTGTCCTCCTTTATTCTTCCGAAATGCTTAGATAGATCAATCCAAAGGCTGGAAGAAAATTTGGGACTTCCATCCTGGGGGAGGTGTGAATCCAACTTGGATGTGGGCATACTGGGTGTGACAAACTTGTGCAACGTTTGTCGAAGATATAAAAGGAGTTGCGATATACGAAGCTTTCTGGGTTGGGCAAACATATGATTACAGTCATGATAGCTTTGTACAGGAGATACTCAGCCACTGGAGCCCAGAAACAAATTCATTCTATATGACTCATGGAAAAGTAGGCATCAGTCTGTGGGATGTCCTCTGGATCCAGGGGATCCAATTTTGGGCGACATGTATGATGAATTCATTCCTCCCAAGGTGACATGGAATGATTTCGAGATGACTCGTGCTTTGGCTCGGGAATTATTAAAAATCATCTACATGCTCAAGAGTTTAGAGACCTCCTTAACTCATTCTAGAAAGGATATTCATCCGGAGGAGTGGATGAATATATTTCTTATTGAGAAGAAAGAGAAGGATCCAAAGGAGAATGATCCGAAGGAGAAAGGATCCAAGAAAAATAAATCCAAGGATAAGAGGCCCACCCATCCTAACACTTGCACAAAACCTGAGAAGAGGGGTGCTCCTGGCACATTCTGGCCAACTCTAGAAGAAGGAGAGTTTAAGAAATGGGGATATGGGGTGAATCAAAGGATTCCAAAGAAGACTCGTCTGGCGGGCTTCTTGGCTTTGTGGCTCAGCGTTTATCTCTTTCCGGCCAAGGACTGGAAGGGAGGTGTTAGTCCAGGGACCTTTATTATTGCAGCAAAGTTGGCTGAGGGAAAAATGGTTGGGTTGGCTACCCCCATTTTAGCAAAGATTCATAGGAGTTTACTTTATGTCTTCATGGGTAAATATCCTTTGAGAATAGTGGGACCATTCCATGTTTTATGATGATGGATTGCCACTCACTTCAGGACTTATAATGTACAGAATGGAGTACAAATTCCTGGAAGTTCATTCAGGCCATCAGTGCAAGAATTCTTTAGAGTTTCGCCATTAGATCCTAATTCATATGACATGATAGTGAGGCTGAGCATGTTTAAGTAATTCAACTTCCTTCCCTATAGAAACCTGCCAACCGGGCGGTTTGTTGATGATGGAACAACCCACTTGGATTTGATGGAATATATGCTGGCTTGCAGAGAAGGTGTGCTATTTTCCAGGATTGATGGAGAAATTATATGTGAGGCCTATGCTCTATATAGATTTGCAAATCAATTCAAGTGTCTACAACAGATTTCTATATCTCCCCTAGTACATGTCAGGTTAGAGAAATATCTGATGGTTGCTCGGCAACTGTGGCTGCTGACCTCAAGGCAGAAGACTGGGAAGGTATTTGATCTACTAGTTGAAAGGGAGGCACATAACATGACTACATGGTATACCGAGCACTGGATAGCATCATACCCTAAATGGGTACTGAATCACCCAGTTTATCAGGTGGGGAAAAGGAAGAGGACTGTAGAGAAAGAAACCCTCCCTCAAGAAGGTGATGCTTCCCCACCTGAAGCTGATTCGCCAGATTTCTCCTCTAGGACTAGTTCACCGGATTCCCATGATGGGGATGATGAGGCGCAACAAGTGGAAAAGTGACCTCGTGCCTGATATAATCATCCAGTTAGAATCAAAAGACCCACTCCATCAACTCCTCGTGAGTTACTTCATTGGGGACCTTTAATCACTACTAAATTATAAAGAAATAAGTCTTATTTTCTTATTCTCTATATGTAGTTGCAGGAGCTAGGAAGAAACTGAAATCAAAGATTGTAGGTCCTTCCTCACAGCCTTCATATCTAAGACCAGAGGCTATCCAGACATGGTAGAATTTATACTATGGTGTTGAAACTGCCTGACTAGATTTATGCGAGGGGCTACACCTCCCTGGAATAGGGAATCTTCTGGCTTCTACGGACATCAGTTTTGAGAATAACCCCGATGAAGTGCAGATTTATATCAGAGAGATGGAAATGCTCATCTATGCCACTAATGATTCCATTCCTGTCACCAATCAGGTGAAGGAATTGATAGGTCATGGCGCCACTGAGGGGACTGATGAGGAGTGCCACGATTATATGGCTCCTGAAGATGTAAGTTTTCTTTCCTTATTTGCTTTGGAAAATGATTAAAATCGAAGCATTTTACTTAAGGAAGTTATTTTCTTCATCTTGCATCTTGAAAAGAAAGGAACTACTGAGGTTCATTTGCCACAATATAGCCCTGGTAGTACTGCAATTGGGGCTTCTAATGAATCTCCTCCCGAATCGGGCAAGATATCTCCAGGCCAGTAGGACATGAATGAGGAGTTGGAAATGGCCTTCCATTCTCCAATTCATGTTCCTATAAGGGAGACTGTTGATACTCTTAAAAAGATAAAAGGAAAAAGGTGTCGAAGGAGTAAGTCCATCACTAAATGATTTAGTAGTAGTAGTAAGTCCTTCGGATAATCATGAATTTTAAACCATGAAAAAAATTGCTCATTTCACTTGGGATTACAGGGGCTTCTTCAATTTCCCCTCTGAGGGTGAGGACTGACCCTACTGGGAGGACCACGGAGGATACTGTAGAACAATCACAAGTTCAGGCGGACTTAGCTGCTTCTGGAGAAGACCCAACATCTGTTCCCAGCAGCCCACCTACTACTGTTGCAATAAGAGAAGAACTTTCTTATGGTAAGTTAACAATGCTTCATAAAATGTTGAATGAATCATTGACTGATTTCTATTCTGTATTATTTTAGGTTCACTTCCGGCATTAGATCTCTTGGCGTCCATTGCAACCGATGCCAATGTTTTAACTGAATAAGATGTCCAGGGTCTGGGACCGCAGGATGAAGGTCACCGAGAAGATACATCAAATGCTCCCACTGGTGAGAGTAACCATGATATGAGATGACATTTGATGAAATGATGGTACTTGGAACATATTTTGAAGATTTTATAAGTCATTTTAAATTACCGTGTAATTTAGAATATTATAGACGTGAGTGGTATCCTTCGGCCTATTAAGAATAACTTCTTATTACATGTCTAATCATGATTTGTTCAAAATGTGCAGTTGTATATGAACAAGCTGTCGAACTACCAATGCCTGGAGGGGTAACAGAAACCCCTACTATTGTAGAAGTGCTGGAGCAAGTAGACCTGAACCCAATAGATCATCCTCAAAATCACCCTAAAGATCTTGTCGATGTTAGGAAGGACGGGGAGAAGGCTTCTCAGGTTGCTAATTTACCATTGGGTATATAACACATTTTTTCTTGCAACTGTACTTAATTTTCAAGACATCCAATTATCTTTTGTTATACTTTGAAACTATCCAAGACTTTCAATTGATTATATAGGGCCATCAATTTCAATCTCTATATCTGGAGGTAAAGCTTCAGCCTCATCCCCAACAGGAATTGAAATCAAAGAAATATGGGTCAGGTGGGAAGGAGCAGAACATGGCACTTCTCTCAGTGCATTAATCCCAGATTATATGCCCCCCTGTGATGATGATGTCGAATCAGACCCAGAGGTGCTTAAGGCGCTCAGATTTTCACAATGCAAGGCATGGAACAACATATGGAAAATCATATCTGAAGTGCCTCTTGAAGAGATGCCATTAAATATTTCCCGATTGTCATCCCAGTTCGTCGTGCTAGGACTTGGAGGTTTTGGATACCAATAGATCCATACCGTGGTGAAACAGGTCATCTTAAGAAGGGAGCTGGAGAAAAAGTGTCGTGAAAATCTGACCAGGGTGAAGCTGTCAGTCAATGTCAGCAAATTTGAGGCTACGGTATCCCGAGCTGAGGCTGAGTATGCTGCCAAGATGAAGGAGCTGATGCACTATGTCACGACCCATCCTCGGGGCCCGTGTCGTGACTACCCCAAGCCCGCCTTCCATAGGCCAAGGGCTGGTGACTAGCACCAAGGCATAAATCCCGAGAAACAGGGAAGGCACTGCCTTTGTAAAGTAAACAACCATCACAGAGTAAGAAAGCGGAAAGAGTAATCACTAAGTAAAAACTGTAACAAGTTGTGCTGAAAGAAAAAGGGGCCGAAAATACAAGCCCAACTTTAAAGTACAACTGAAAGGGAAAAAACAGCAACTGAAAAGAAAAGCCGCAGTATCGAGCCTTCCTCTGGAAGTCCCACCTGAAGGGCGAGCACAGATAGCCTCTACAGCTCATCGGTCCAGCCGTCCGCTTCGAGTACATCCCGCCCAGTGGTCCACCTCCAGGTACCATCCTGCTCCGCAAGCCTCCACCACGATCAGCGTTGTCCATCGTCTGCAACCAACAAACCAAAGTGTAGGCATATCCCATGCAGCGGTGAGTATAAGCTACTCAGTAGGGACCCCGAGACCCCCGATTTTCACCCGAAATCCACAAAGGATAAACCACAAAGGAAATATACAATCATGAAGTAATAACCGACACTGCTCAGGTATATTCCCATACATATACCTAAGTCATCAATTCCGGTTCGGCTCCAACATCCGAGCCCAAGCACAACCCAATCCACACAGGAAAGAAAAACATATACTCACACAGAATAGCACAACACAATCCACGAAGAATAGAAAAAGTAATCCACATAGGATTTCTCAACACAATCCACAAAGTAAAGTAAACAGTAAATCCACCCAGGATAGTTCAACACAATCCACAAAGGAGAGTAAACAGTAAATCCACACATGATAGTTCAACACAATTCACAAAGGAGAGTAAATAGTAAATCCACACAGGATAGTTCAACACAATCCACAAGGGAGAGTAAATAGGATTCAGCTCACACAGATATACTTCGTCGAAAAGGTGAAAGGGATGATCGGATAAAGATACTGAATCATCTAAGCTGGGACCCACTGAGGATGCAAGACCAGCTATCTTCACTGAATCATCTAAGCATGGACCCACATAGGATACAAGACCAGCACAGCTAGGACCCACATGGGATACAAGACCATCACTCTTCATTGATTCATCTACGCTGGGACCCACATAGGATACAAGACCAACACTCTTCATTGATTCATCTATGCTGGGACCCACATAGGATACAAGACCAGCACTGAATCATCTAAGCTGGGACCCACATAGGATACAAGACCAGAACAGTTGGGACCCACATAGGATACAAGACCAGCACTCTTCATCGTCGCAGTCCACTGAGGATCTCTGCACAGTCGTCGTCGTCGAAGTCGCAGCCAGCACTAGGGTTCCCGCACACAGCATGCTCATTCGGGAGGGTCCGCTCCACGAGCCGAGAGGCTGATACATCAACTGACACAATGTATAGAGTTGATGTATCCCAAAGTTCAGTATCGTCAATAGGAACTCAATGTCGCAGACGGCACGTCAATCGGACGCCTGGTCTGAGAGTTATTGGCTTTTTTGTCCTAGGGGCCCGGTGGGTTTTTAAGGAAAAACCAACCCGACCGTACTCCACCTGCGTCCAAACCTCAGGCGTAGTATGCCAAAAGTTCCGTCTCACTTTGAGGAATTCAACGAAGTCGACGACACATCGATCGAACGTCCGAAGCTCAACATATGAGCGTTTCCGCTCCGAGGGCCCGGTTGGTTTCGTGTACGAACCAACTCGGCCGAACTCAAAGTATTCCGATAACTTGGGAGTGATATACCGAAACGACCGTCTCGTTAAAAGGATCGCTACGCAACTGACGCTGCATTGATCAGAGGTCCGTAGCCGAATATATGGGCATTTGACAGAAAGTAGTCCGAAATTAGTGGGTCTGGGCCCGGCCCGGCCCGACCCAGTACCCCCTGGGTCGGCCGAACTGGGTCATCCCGACCAGGGCGGCGACCCGGCCCGACGACCAGAGCCGTCCCGGAAGCCCGGCCCGGCCGCCGGTGCGGCGGCGCCGCCGGCGCGGCCAGCGGGCCGCGCGAGCGGGCCCAAGGGAGGGGCTATGCCCCTCCTTTTTTTCAAAACGGAGACCCCCTTTAAGTGGCCGCACCATGTGTGCAACCCGGGGGGTGTAACCCCCTGGCTTTTCCCCTGTAACGGCCAGCCAGTGCAGTGCCAGCCGGTTTCTCGCAGCGGGACCCCGTGGTCCTGCGCCTTCCAGCGCCGGCGGCCGGAGTTCCGGCTGCCATCTTCGAATTCTCCGGTGGGTGGCTCTTCTGACCGCTACATCTAGGATGGCTGCAAATTCGTCTGGCGCAGCGTGACGACGCCGCGGCCCGACTCCGGCCATGGCCTCGTTCGTACCCTTGACACAGCGCGACGACGTCGCGTTTCTTCGTCGTGGCCCGCATCGTTCACGTCTCCTTTTGCTCAAGCGTGGTGCAATGATGCATTACCGTCTTCGCTAATCAAAACAAAGAATAGAAAAACGGGGGAGGGGTATTGGCTGAGTTTGTGCGGACCGATCCCCTCCCATTATCTAGATAGCAGTTGGCCGAAACGTAAAACATTTAACCTTAACAATTTTTAATTTAAATAAAAATTGGAACATGGCCGTTAGATTTATCTTTCTTATTCGAAGGAAAGAAATCACCAACTTAAAATTATTCAAACCCCTACCTCGTCAAGTCGTCGCACGCGCGTTCTTCGCGGAATTGACCGCCGCGGAACAAGTGGAGCGTCGCGTCGCGGAAGGGCGTCGCGTCGTCACAGAAGGGCATTATGTCGACGATCTTCGAGGATCAAGAAACAATAGATTTAATTCATAATAATTAAATCCGTGATGTTGTTATAACCCACAAAGAGATTTAATGGAAGTGCAACCCCCTACCTTGTCGTTGTCGATCGAAGGTTGTCACGGGGTTGGATTGTCGCAGAAGAACGTCGGGGAAGAAGAACCATCGTCGTCGAGGTACTTGGCATCGCGTCATCGATCTCCTAGGGCTCGGCGTTCTTCGCCACCCTTCGTAGAAGGCCGGAGTTCTTCGCATTCTTCGTGTTTTTCGCGTTCTTCGCGAAGAAGGATGAAGAACTTGTGGTTTTTCAAATCCTCTCAACGAACAACACTTAAGGAGAAAAAGAATTGGTCTTATTTTATTAACATGCCAACAAACAAAAAAGAGATAATTAATGACCCATTAATTCATAGAATTAATTCAACGAATAAAACCGCCCAATTAAATAGTGCGTTAAGAATTTAAGAAAACGCATCAGTTGACTTTTATAAAAACGGGTTTTCACGGGTGCGTTACTTAGGGGAAAAGAAACGGTGGGGATCGTGCGGGCCCCACCTCACAAATATCCTACCAAGAGGGTAGGATATTTTTGGATAGCACCCTATCCGCATCAACTCAGCTTAAATAGCTTGAAGTGGTCTTTAAGCGGCATTAAGTGAAATAAAAACAAAATTGTCGCACAACTTTATTTTATTTCTTAACTTAAAACCCAAAAATTAAAACCCACAACCGAGCAAACACAAATCCGGAAGAGGCATTTCTAAGAAAATACCGACGCTGCTATTCCATCGGTGCCCTCAGAATTCGATTCCGAGCACCGGTTCAAAAGATAGAAAAACCCGCTCGTTCGTTCACTGAACGTACCCGAGCCAAACTTCAGAAAATGATTCCGGGCACACCGGGCTTCTGAATCAGGTGCCTTCAAAAGCTGCGTTCTTGTAAAATTCCAAAGAAAATTAAGAAAAAAAAATTTCCTTGAAATTTACGGGTCTTTACATTACTCCCATCAGAGGGCTTTACGTCCCCGTAAAGCTTCACCACAAACTTAGGGATACAAAGGCGGTACAGAGCACGCATCTGAGCCTCCCGCTCCCAAGTGCTCTCCTGGAGGTTCCTAAGCTGCCATCTGAAGTGCACTAGAGGAATCGATCGTTCACGTAGGACCCGCTCTTGTGGATCCTCGATTTCCACTGGGACCTCCGCAAAAATCGCCCCATCATCAAAGACCTGCTCTCCATGGTCAAAGATTTGCCTCGGGTCGTGCACGTATCTCCTCTGCTAAGATACGTGGAAGACGTCATGCACCCGTCGCAACTGTGGTGGTAGATCCAGGCGATAAGCCACCTTGCCAATCCTGCTGAGGACCTGGAAGGGTCCGATGAAGCGTGGAGACAACTCGCCGCTTCGGCCAAACCTCTGTAATCCACGTCGAGGTGAGACCCGCATGAAGACGTGGTCGCCGTCCTCGAACTCAAGTGGCCTCCGCCTCCTGTCAGCATAGGACTTCTGTTGGCTCTGAGCTATACTCATATGCTCCTGGATGATCTGGACCATCTCCGATCCCACAAGAACTGCTAAATTTCTTTTTTGCCGATGAGAGAAATCTGGTCTCATCCCCTGGATGAACCGCTTCCTTTGCCTAATACAGTCAATCCCGACATGGATGTTACTAATCCACACCAAAGATGACGTTTTAAGGCCTCGATGCTACTACCAAGAGATCCAACTGTTACTCTCGCCTCCAAGGGTTGAGTCACACTGTCGGCATTAGTGTGTGGTAACTGGGTTTCCTCCAGTAGATGTCTCACAAGTGAGGTTCAAGTCAACAGTCTAAACTGGAACCTCTTACTAACAACACAAAAGAGGACAGGAATGAAAACATCACAAAGGTAAGAGTCTTTTACTATTGTAGCTCATAATACAAAGACACCACACAACAACAACAAGGAACTAGATTTACAAAGGACGTATCCACTAGTTCTATTACTGTCCATCTGCTCTTAGAGCTCCATGATCGAAGGCCTCAGCTGCCTGAGGCTGAGCTCTCGCATGTCCACCAACTCCCTGCGGTCGGGGTGGACCTCCTGGTGGTGGTGGTGGCAACACCTTGAAGTGTCACACACCATCTACTACTCAGCCAACTCCTCTGCCTCGTCCGCCTACACCCTGTGGACCACCGTGGCCGAACATCTCTCTGGGAGGTCCCTCTACCACCTGCTGCTCATCTATAAGACGAGTCGGGCAGTCTTGAGCCATGTGACCTCACCCGCTGCATGCGTAGCAATGCTTGCCCCTCGTGTAGCTAGCTCTCCTTCGGGTGCCCCGCACAAAAAAATCTTTATCCTGAGACTGCCCAACTGATGCTCTGGCCCGTTTGGACCTCTGTGTCACCTGTCTACTACCAGCTACGGAAGACCCTGCTACGGGTTGTCCTGCGGAGGGCCCTGTCACTGGAGCCTGCTCGGCGAGAAAACTCTCCACTAGAAGGGCTATCTCCAACACCTCTGCATGTGTCTGAATGTTGAGGGAGATCATCGAAGCCCTGATCTCGTGCCTCATTCCCTGCTCGAAGGTCCGGGCCCGGATGAATGGGTCCAATACCATATCTGTGGAGTAGCGCGAGAGATCAGTAAATCTCGCCGAGTGCTGGTCCATTGTCATGCTGCCCTCCCGTAGTTGTAGCAGCTCTTGGATGCGCACCACACGGAGGGTGGCTGGGAAAATCTCTGAGCGGAAGAGGCTCTCAAAGTCTGTCCAGAGTAGAGATGCCTCATTGTGCACCTGGATCATCATGCTCCACCATCGGCCCGCTGCCGCATGCAGTAGGCTCGCTGCGAGGATCACCATGAGGTCTGCTGGTGTCCTCACTAATCTGAAAACCCGTACAACTGCCTCCATCCAGTCTTCGGCGGCCTGAGGGTCCGTCTCCCCGCGGAACCTAGTCGGTCTCTGGCGCTGGAACTCATGCAATGCACTAAGGCGACGTGCATCATCAGCGGCTGGGGCTGGTAGCATCGGTGGCTCAGCGGGTAAAGGTACCGCTGGTGCCTCTACTGACAAGGAGACCTGCACCGAGGCCTCGTCGGTCGGTGGGCTATCAGCACGCTCCACTCTCGGAACCCTAGCTAGCTGCCATCATGGGGCCATCCTGAAAAGAAACAGGTGCGCCACGGTTAGAACTGTTTACCTGGTGAGCTGACACAAGTAATCACAATGAAAACTTGAACACAAATGCAATTAATGTTTTTGTGCATTAAGTCGGAAATCAGAAGCATGGTCCTAGTGTATGGATACGTCGGCCGCCGCACCAACACTGGACTCCCTCGACTGATAACGACACCCAATACGTTGAACACTACTGCTTCACATAGAAGAAATATCTGAGTCTGCGGTAGAACCGAACTCCTCTGATACCAATTTTTCACGATCCGTCCTCATGGCCCGTGTCGGAACTACCCCAAGCCCGCCTTCCATAGGTCAGGGGTTGGCGACTAGCACCAAGGCGTAAATCCCGATAAACAGGGAAGGAATTTCTTTTGTAAAGTAAACAACCATCACAGAGTAAGCAAGCAGAAAGAGTAAACACTATGTAAAAACTGTAACAAGCTGTGCTGAAAGAAAAAGGGGCTGGAAATACAAGCCCAACTGTAAAGTACAACTGAAAGGGGAAAAACAGCAACTGAAAAGAAAAGCTGCAGCGTCGAGCCGTCCTCTGGAAGTCCCACCTAAAGGGCAAGCACAGATAGCCTCCACAGCTCCTCGGTCCACCATCCGCTTCGAGTAAATCCCACCCAGTGGTCCACCTCCAGGTACCATCCTGCTCCGCAAGCCTCCACCACGATCAGCGATGTCCGTCGTCTGCAACCAATACAACGATGTGCGGGCATAGCCCGTGCAGGGGTGAGTATAAGCTACTCAGTAGGGACCCCGAGACCCCCGATGGTCTCCCGAAATCCACAAAGGATAAACCACAATGGAAATATACAATCACGAAGTAACAACAGACATTGCTTAGGTATATGCTCATACATATACCAAAGTCAACAATTCCGGTTTGGCTCCAACATCTGAGCCCAATCAAAACCCAATCCACACAAGAAAGCAAAACGTATTCTCACACAGAATAGGACAACACGATCCACGAAGAAGAGAAAAAGAAATCCACATAGGATAGCTCAACACAATCCACAAAGGAAAGTAAACAGTAAATCCACCCAGGAGAGTTCAACACAATCCAAAAAGGAGAGTAAACAGTAAATCCACACAGGACAGTTCAACACAATCCACAAAGGAGAGTAAACAATAAATCCACACAGGATAGTTCAACACAATCCACAATGGAGAGAAAATAGGATTCAGCTCACACAGATATACTTCGTTGAAAAGGTGAATGGGATGATCAGATAAAGATACTGAATCATCTATGCTGGGACCCACTGAGGATGCAAGACCAGCTGTCGTCACTGAATCATCTAAGTTGGGACCCACATAGGATACAAGACCAGCACAGCTGGGACCCACATAGGATACAAGACCATCACTCTTCATTGATTCATCTATGCTGGGACCCACATAGGATACAAGACCAGCACTGAATCATCTAAGCTAGGACCCACACAGGATACAAGACCAGCACAGCTGGCACCCACATAGGATACAAGACCAACACTCTTCATTGATTCATCTATGCTGGGACCCACATAGGATACAAGACAAGCACTGAATCATCTAAGCTAGGACCCACATAGGATACAAGACCATCATAGCTGGGACCCACATAGGATACAAGACCAGCACTCTTCATCATCGTAGTCCTCTGAGGATCTCTACACAGTCATCATCGTCGAAGTCGCAGCCAGCATTAGGGTTCCCCCACACAACAAACTCGTGCTGGAGGGTCCGCTCCACGAGCCGAGAGGCTGATTCGTCAACTGACACAATGTCCAGAGTTGATGTATCCAAAAGTTCTGTATCGTCAACAGGAACTCAACATCGCAGACGGCGCGTCAATCGGACGCCTGGTCTGAGAGTTATTGGCTTTTTCGTCCCAGGGGCCCGGTTGGTCTTTAAGGCAAAACCAACCCGACCGTACTCCACCTGCGTCCAAACCTTGGGCGGAGTATGCCAAAAGTTCTTTCTCACTTTGAGGAATTCAACGAAGTCAATGGCACATCCATCGGATGTCTGAAGCTCAAGATATGAGTGTTTCCGCTCCGAGGGCCCGGTTGGTTTCGTGTACGAACCAACCCGGCCGAACTCAAAGTATTCCAAAACCTTGAGTGCAATATACCAAAACGACCGTCTCGTTCCAAGGATCGCTACGCAACTAACGGTGTGTTGATCGGAGGTCCATAGCCGAAGATATGGGCATTTGACCGAAAGTAGTCCGAAATTAGGGGGTCTGGGCCCGGCCCGGCCCGACCCAGTACCCCCTGGGTCGGCCGAACCAGGTCAACCCGGCCCGGGCGGCGACCCGACCTGACGACCCGGCCCGGCCCGGAAGCCCGGCCCGGCCGGCGGCACGGCGGCGCTGCCCGTGCGGCCAGCGGGCCGCGCGAGCGCGCCCAAGGGAGGGGCTACGCCCCTCCTTTATTTCAAAATGGCGGCCCCCTTGAAGGGGTCGCGCCACGTGTGCAACCCGGTGGTGTAACCCCCAGCTTTTTGCCTGTAACGGCCGGCCATCGCAGGGCCGGCCGGTTTCTCACCGCGGGACCCCGTGGTCCCGCGCCTTCCGGCACCGGCGGCCGGAGTTCCGGCCGCCTTCTTTGAATTCTCTGGTGGGTGGTTTTTCCGACCGCTACTTCCTGGATGGCTGCAAATTCATCTGGCGCGGCGTGACGACGCCGCGTCCTTCCGTCGCGGCCTCGTTCGTACCCTTGACGCAGCGCGACAGAGTCACGTTTCTTCGTCGTGGACCGCATTGTTCACGTCTCCTTTCGCTCAAGCGCGGTGCAACGATGCATTACCGTCTTCGCTAATCAAAATGAAGAATAGAAAAAAGGGGGGAGGGGTATCGGCTGTGTTTGTGCGGACCGATCCCCTCCCGTTATCTCGATAGCAGTTGACCGAAACGTAAAACATTTAACCTTCACAATTTTTAATTTAAATAAAAATTGGAACATGGCCGCCAGATTTATCTTTCTTATTCGAAGGAAAGAAATCACCAACTTAAAAAGATTCAAACCCCTACCTCGTCAAGTCGTCGCACGCGCGTTCTTTGCGGAATTGACCGTCGCGGAACAAGTGGAGCGTCGCGTCACGGAAGGGCGTCGCGTCGTCGCAGAAGGGCGTCACGTCGACGATCTCCGAGGATAAGGAAACAACAGATTTAATTAATAATAATTAAATCCGTGATGTTGTTATAACCCACAAAGAGATTTAAAAGAAGCGCAACCCCCTACCTTGTCGTTCTCGATCGAAGGTTGTCACGGGGTTGGATTGTCGCGGAAGAACGTCGCGGAAGAAGAACCGTCGGCATCGCGGTACTTGGCGTGGCGTCGTCGATCTCTGAGGGCTCGGCGTTCTTCGTCTCCCTTCGTCAAAGGCCGACGTTCTTCGCGTTCTTCAGGTTCTTCACGTTCTTCGCGAAGAAGGATGAAGAACTTGAGGTTTGTCAAATCCTCTCAACGAACAACACTTAAGGAGAAAAAGCGTTGGTCTTATTTTATTAACATGCCAACAAATGAAAAAGAGATAAGTAACGACCCATTAATTCATAGAATTAATTCAACTAATAAAACCGCCCAATTAAATTGTGCATTAAGAATTTAAGAAAATGTGTCAGTTGACTTTCATAAAAATGGGTTTTCGCGGGTGCGTTACGTAGGGGAAAAGAAACGATGGGGCTCGTGAAGGCCCTACCTCACAAATATCCTACCAAGAGGGTAGGATATTTTTGGATAGCACCCAATCCGCATCAACTCATCTTAAACAGATTGAAGTGGTCTTTAAGTGGCATTAAGTGAAATAAAAATAAAATTGTCGCACAACTTTATTTTATTTATTAACACAAAACCGAAAAATTAAAAACCACAACCAAGAAAACGAAACTCCGGAAGCGGAATTTCTAAGAAAATACCAGCGCTGCAATTCCATCGGTGCCCTTGGAATTCAATTCCGAGCACCGGTTCAAAAGTTAGAAAAACCCGCTCGTTCGTTCACTGAACGTACCCGAGCCAAACTTCAGAAAATGATTTCGGGCACACCGGGCCTCAGAATCAGGTGCCGTCAGCAGCTGTGTTCTTGTAAAATTCCAAAGAAAAATAAGATTAAAAAATTTCCTTGAAATTTATGGGTCTTTACACACAAGATCAAAGATAAAGTCATCCAATGGATGCACCTCCAGCAGCAGTTAGATGTTGTTACTGGGGAACTTGACCAACATGATAATTCACTAGAGGGAGCTCAAATGAATTGTATGAAAGCCATTACGGATGCCAAGAAGGCTCTGCATCAGGCTAAAAAGAGTGAAGTTGGTCGGGTGAAGGAGCTTCAAGTAGCTGCTGATGAAGATCGGGATGTTGTTCATCGAGTGAAGACTTATGTTGACAACCTCCTGTAATTTCCTGGAAAATAGAAGAGACTCCAATCTGTGGATATCCTTCTAATCGCATGTGCATCAAATGGAAATAATGATTTCATCTTCAATCACTTGTGCATGTATTTTCCTACTACCTGCTTTAAATTTTACCTAAGCCAATGGGCCTAGTAAGCATAGTTTGATTTTTACTAGGATTATTATAAATAATCCTATAATCTTTGAATCTTTTAATTGCTCAATATTACCTAAATCGTACAAAAATGTATGTTTAGTGATTTGTAACTTGACTTTTATTCAGAGTTCCCTTGTCTTTTCTGGGCATTTTAATGTCATGCACGTTGGACATAAAAAAGGATAACGTTTAAGGTCGAAATAGCATTGACCGAATGAACTAGAATTGAATCAATTCCATGAAACTTTATCTGAAAATATATTACCATACTCAAGTATGGGGGAAAAATGTAAACTATGACTTAAGAAAATTTGAATACGAGGAATGATATGAAAAAGAGCTAAAAAAGGCATTAGAAAAGTAGTTCCCAAGAAAGAAGTTACCATTATTTAACAAACCCATTAGGGGGTTGAATTATGCAAGGCCATTTAATGGCATTGGCTGCATTGTCAAATCATAGCATCTTTTGGCTGACAGGTCTATTATGTAGACTACTTATGCAAGGCAGCCTAAGGGAACGTGATGCATTGTAAGGAAAAAGAACTCCCAGAAATTTACTTTTCTAGGGCTATGAAGCTAGTGAATATTTATGGGGATTCAAAATTTCCATAGAATATAGTTTTCTGTAAAGAAATAGGTACTTTAATATGAAAAAGGTATTTTCAATCAAGACTTTCGAAGAATTGGATGCATGTTACTCCTACGAAGGTCTGACCCTAGAGTAGGGAAGGTAAATATAAACTATAGACTTGAATACTTTCATATCATGAAATAGAACATGAAATAAATATGTTTAGGATGGATATTTTTTTCTGATCCTTACATATTTTTTATAAGACCAATAAGGACAAAAGAGGATTTCTTCCCATGAATGAAGTTACCAGTATCTGACAAAATCATTAGGGGGTTGAATTATGCAGGGCCACCTAAGGGCATTGGCTGCATAGTCAGATAATAGTATCTTTTGGCTGACAAATCTGTTATAGATATTGTATATGCAAGGCCGCCAAAGGACACGTGTTTCATAGTCATAAAAAAGAACTCTCAGAAATTTGACTTTTTTGTGACTAGAAGTCAAGAAAAGGGTTATGAAGATTTGAACATATTTAAGGTTAGGATTATGACACACAAATATGGGTATTGTTCAATGAATGTAATGATACATAGATCAACTCTAACCACAATCATGTTGTGGCTGAGTCCTTAATTGAAATGTTGGACATCACTACGTATCCCGTAAGGATGGAAATGAAGCCATACATAGTTCTTGAAATACAGTTTAACGTCGTGTGGGATGAAAGGATTGGAAATCTTAGTTTAGGGTCGTAGAGCTCATACCATTATATGAAATACACAGTGTGTGTTTTCATGGGGATTTTTCAGCCAAGGGACTGAAAGTGAAATTTGGGGTTAGGCCCAAAAGACTTGGGGCTGGATTCGAGGGACACTTCAACGTTCCTAAATATCCCATAAGGATGGGAATCAGGCCCATGTAGTTCTAGAAATACCCTCTGAATATATTTGGTTCGTACATGTGAAGGGTGAAGGTGGAATTCAGTGCAATGATGGTTTGACCCAAAATAAAAGGTTCGGGCATTTCCATGAATGCATGTAGTCTTTGGAATAAAACATGATTGAAAATCAATGTAAATAATGATTCCCTCTCAGATGAGGGTATTAAAGAATATTATAGATTATTGTCGTATAGGACAAAAGTATTGTACAATTTAGCATCGTATAGCAAGGATGAAGGTGAACCAATGTAAAGATATCTATTCTGGGGGCGGTTTCACAAATCAACATCGAATGAGATGGAGTTGAACCGATGTGAAGAGATTGTTTTCGGGCTTGATCCTTTGGAGGGTGCCTACGTACCTAGCCTAGAAGGCAAGGATCAAAGTCCGTATAGTTAAATTAAAGAATTAATTAGTGATCAAGTTGTTCTTGGGGACACCGATCTAAAAAATATTGTTAGGACTTACACATGGTTATTAGCCCAGAAAGAGTGTTATGGTTGAAGTTTTCTCTAAGCACATGTGAGTCATACTCGGTGTCAGAAACAATAGGTAACAAAAAAATTAACGATGCATAGTGTAATGTCATGTAGAATGTATTAAAGGAAATTCTGTAAATTTTAGCGTCATGTAGTTAGGACGATGGGGACAATACATTTTAATGTCATGTTGTACAAAAAGAGGACTACTAATTTTAATGTCATGCAGTAAGGACAAAAGAGGACACATTTTAACGTCATGTTAGAAGTATTAGGGAACTTTTTCAAAGTTTAACGTCATGTTGGACGAAAGGGTGAATAGTTTAAGGTCATATGCATGGACCGTTGGTTATGCAGTTTAACGTCTTGCTGGACATAAGGGACTTCTTTACAGTTTAGGGTCATGTAGTTAGGAAAGCTGAATTTAACGTCGTGTAGGACGTAAGAAATGAAAATAGTTTAAAGTCATATTCATGGACTCTGGATGGTGCAATTTAGTGTCGTGCTGGACGTAAGGGACATGCAAATAGTTTAAGGTCGTATGCATTGACCATTTTTATATAGTTTAACATCATATAGCAAGGACGATGAAGGGGACACAGTTTAATGTCATTTTGGACGAATTAGGGATCTTTTTCACAGTTTAACGTCAAGTTGGACAAAAAATGTGAATAGTTTAAGGTCATATGAATTAACTATTGGTTATGCAATTTAATGTCTTGCTGGACGTAATGAGCAGTTTTAATGTCATGCAGGACGGTGGTGCATTTTAAGGTCATACAGGACCAATGATGATATATTTTGTGTTTATACAAAATACTTCTTCAGAAATCTAGCATTGGTTAGAGTAGTGATGAGTTCTCCATCCATCTAGATTAATGAATATGCTCCATTAGAGTAGACATTATTTATTGAATAAGATCCTTTCTAATTTGGTTCAAGCTTTGGAGGCTTCTTTCCTGGTATCATTGGAGTTATGAGAACTAATACCAGTTCTCCCTGAATGAATGAACGAAGAAGATCTATTTTATTGAAAACTCATGCTATTCGATTCTGATAAACTTCCATGTGGTGTAGTGTGCACAATCGTTTCTCATCTAACCGTTCCAATTCAACCAATCACTTTTGAGATTGCTCATTTGTAGATGACTGATCACAAATGGATACTCTGAGTGAAGCCAATTGTATTTCAATGGGCAAGACTACTTCCATTCTATATACCAATGAATATGGAGTTGACCGCATTGCATTGCGGGTGGTGGTCCGATAAGCCCATAAAGCATGAAAGAGTTTATCAGGGCATTACTTCTTATCTTTATCCACCAACTTTTGCAGTATATTTCAAAGAGAATTATTGAAGGCTACTATCTGTCCATTGAACGCTGCATGATCCTGAAAAGAATAATTGGATTTGATGTTATATTCTTGATACAACTTCTTCACCTCGGATGAACAGAAGTTGGTGCCATTGTCCGTCAATATGGTATGAGGGAAAATAAATCTGGTAATGATATTAGACATGATGAAGCTAACAATGCTTTAAGAACTAACATCTTTGTGAGGTATTGCCTCTGCCCACTTGGAAACGAAGTCAGTAGTAGTAAGAATATACTTAAACTGCTTGTGCGTAGCTTAAGGGTAAGGTCCCACCACATCCATTCCCCATGTGGAAAATGGCCACGATTTTTTAGCAGTGTGAAGCAAGTATGGAGGTTGATGAATGAAATTGGCATGTACTTGGCCTGAATGACACTTCTTTGTAAAATCAACACAATCTTGTATCATTGAAGGCCAAAAGTACCCAAGCCTTCGAATCTGATCAGACAGTCTATGTCCAGATTGGTGGGCACCACAGACTCCTGCATGCACTTCTTTCATGACAGACATTGTCTCTTCACCATCAATGCATCTAAAGAGAACTCCATTGGAACCATGCTTGTAGAGAATTTTCTCTAGGTGATCTGGACTACTATAAAGTGTAAAATTGGGCACACATCCCCAGATTTGTTCTTTCCCGGCTCTATCAGGTGGAAGTGTTCCACTTTGAAGGTATTCCCTGATAGGTGTCATACATCCTGTAGTATGACCATATGATTCAGGAATGGGACCAATTTAATTTATCTTTTCTGTCCTGGTTCGAACATAAGGTGAAATTGTACAACGGTGGGCAATACTGATGGTTGTTTTGTCCTGATTAAGATCTGCTAGAGCTGTGGCTATATTAGCCGGTGCATCAGCTTGAGCATTTTGTGATCGCGGGACATAAGAAAATGTCAATTCTGTAGGAAATCCTTCCATTAACTCTCTGACATAATCATAAAAAGGGATCAATTCTTCTTTTCTGATTGAATAATCCCCATTGACTTGTTTGATTACCAGGTCTGAATCACCTTTTACCCTTAAGTGATTCACTTGTGCTTGAAGCGCCAACTCCAAGCCTACAATGAGAGCTTGGTATTTTGATTCAATATTGGTACCACCTTCCCACAATAAGAAGGAATAAGGTAACACTACCTTCTCTGGGGAAATAAGAATAACTCATAATCCAACCTTGTTGAATTTAGTATCTTCCACTTTCTTCCCTGTTGGACTTCTGGAAGCACCATCAAAATACATTTCCCATACCTGAGGACTATCCTGAATAGAGAAGACATACTCATCAGGGAGTTCAATATCTGAAGATGTGTCTTCCACTGAAGGATGTTCATCAGGGAAATCAGCTGGAGCTTGGCCCTTTATGGCCTTTTGAGACACATACTGAATGTCGAATTGATGCAAAATAACTGCCCACCATTCTAGACGTCCTGTAATCATTGGATGACTAAGGATGAATTTTGAGCGGGTTATTGAGAGATACCAATTGGACCTCATGATGTTGCCGGTAGTGTCTCAAATTATGAACTGCAATGATTAATGCCAGGCAGCACTTCTCAATATTTGAATACCGGGTTTCTACTGCAAGAATTGTATGACTGAGATAGTAATGGTTGTTTTCATTCCCAGTATCATTCTTCTGGGAATGAAAGGAACCCAATGATCACTCTAAGGCTATCACGTAAAGGATAAGTGGCCTTCCTTCGACAGGCGTCACAAGTAGCGGTGGGATCAAAAGTTATTTCTTGAGAATATCGAATGCTTCTTGACATTCTTCAGTCCACGGGTAAGTGACTCCCTTCTTCATCAATTTGGTTAAGGGTAAACTTTTTCCTGCCAAATTGGCGATGAAACTCCAAATATAGGATAAGTTTCCTTGAATTCCTCTTAATTCAATCAAATTTCAAGGAGGTGAAATACCAAGGATTGACTTTGTCTTCTCAGGATCGACATTAATACCACAATGGCGTACAACAAAGCCATGAAATTTTCCTGAGGTTACCCCAAAATCACATTTTAAGGGGTTCATCTTCAAATTATGTTGTGAAAGCTTGTGGAATATGACTTCCAAATCAACTAAGTTATTAGAAAGTTGTTTGGATTTGACCACCAAATTTTCCACATAACATTCAACAAAAATCCCTAAAAAGGGCTTGAAGATGCGATGCATTGCACACTGATATGTTGTGCCTACATTCTATAAACCAAAGGTCATTACTCGATAGAAAAACACATGCTTAGGGGATCTGATGGCTATGGATTCCTCATCTTCTGGAGCCATTCAGATTTTATTATATCCAGAATATCCATCCATGATGGAAAGTGCTTCATACCTAGCTGTTGCATCGATTAAAAGTTCTGTAATCGGAACCAGAAAATCATCCTTAGGCAATGTCGATTAAGATCTCTGAAATCGATGAAAACTCTAATTTGTCCGTTCTTCTTCTTCACATGGACAATATTAGCCAACCATTTAGGATATTGAACTTCTTTGATGAAGTTAGATTTGATATGCTTATCCACTTCAGCTTCAATCTTGGAAGCATAGGTTGGGTGTGTTCTTCTCGTGGCTTGCTTAAATCCTCGATGTTCTTCTGGTAATCCCAAATGATGAGTGGAAACATCAGGATCAAGACCTGGCATCTCTGTATAGTTCCAAGAAAATATATCTCTATTTTTCTTTAGAAAGGAAATATACATCTCTTGCACTTTAAGAGTCATGGCCGCACTGATTAAAGTGGGGCGTGGATCTTCTTTTGTACCCAGATTTATTTCTCTGAGTTTATCCACAGCGGTAGAGATACCCTCTTCAAATGCTGGAGGAGAAACCCTAAGATCTTCTTCTTCTTCTACAACAAGTGTTATTTCTTCCATTTCTACTTGCATAGTATATGATGAAGATAAATTTCCATGATCATAAGAGATGTTAAAACTTGAACATCTTGAAGAAGAGGCTTCCATTTCTAACCCAATTGATGATGAATTGTCTTCCTTGGGTAATAAAGAGGAGACAATTGATTGAGAATCGACATCATTGTTCACCTCTGACATTGATATCACTTCTTCTGGACTAGTTGGTGAGGTATAGACTTGTTGGACTTCAGCAGATGAAATAAAGACGTCACCATTTGGGCTTTCATCACTGCTTGGTGGGTCACCAATTTCTCCCATGTTGTCTAGCTCGATTGCCATAATTGACATTATGTATCTTTCCATAAGAGTATTTTGATTTGGGTCTATCTTGTTAATTTGACTGATAGGAAACACATAATTTATAATCACATGTGCAAATGGATTTAGTGGAATCTTCTCCAAACCATATGGAGCATTAACTTTGGTAATCTCCCTTGTTGTGGATTTCTCCTTTCCCTTAATGTGATAGAATTAAACCTCAATGTATTGAAACTCAAATGTCTTGAACATGGCCTTATCACCATACAATGTCCCAACTAGACCATCGAAAAAATACTTGAGACATTGATGGTATGATGAAGGGATAGCCGCATGTTGATGTAGCCAGGGTCTTCCAAGAATGATGTGGAAGGATAAGTCTTGATCAACAACCATGAAATATGAATTTGATACAAGATCTCCAAACTGAGTTCTGAGTGTAATCTCTCCTAGTGGTTCTTGTTCATTTTTATCATATACTTGTAACATCATAGTAGAGGGAGATAAATTATATTCCTTGAGGCCCAATCGAAGAAGTGTACGAATGAGGATGAGGTTGACTCTTGAACCATTATCAATGAATGATCTTTGGAGGTCTACACCATTGACCTTTCCATATAAGTACAAAGGTTTAATATGTCCATGCACGACATCATCTTAATCTTCATCTTTGAAAGATATCACTGCATGGAATTCCACAGGATTATTCTCTACGTGAAAGACTTCAGCTGCAACAATTTTAGTTTCAAACTCTTGAGGACTTGACAATGCTTCGATGAGTGCCTTCCGAAGATCTTTTGACAGATTCAAAGCATCCAGAATTGATAACTTGGCCGATACATGGGCCAAGTGTTTCAATATATCATACTTTTGATCCAAAGGTCTGTGTCTCCCAATAGGAACATGTGGTTTAGTAGGTGCCTTGGAATTTGATGCTTTGGAGGTTGATGCATCTTGTATCGAGATAGGAGTTGGAAATATTCTTGGCCTTGGAAGATCATACCGATTGGGTCTATTTACTTGTTGAGAGGATGAAGATGGAACCCCCAACCGATCCTCCAAAATAACTATGCCAGGACTGAATTTTCTATTTGTAGACGAACATGCTTGTTCATGCTGAGATCGCTAAAGGGCTCTGCCACGAGTTTCTGCTGCGTACACAGTTCTAGAAGGGGTAGAATTGGAATAGTGGATTCTGGATTATCCATGTCTTCCTCTGTATCCCAAACCGCTGGAACTCCCACTGATTCATATATTTGATATAGGGAATCCGGGCTCATCAATATCTAAATCGTGACTGGCATAAGGATCTGTTATGTGAATCATATTAACAGAACCAAAGATTAACTCTTCATCCAATGAAGACTCTTTCTGACTAGCGAATTTAGGGTGTACCGTTTGGTGGGGTGGTGCCTGTGGATTTAATGTAGATGGCATGAAATTTGTTAGAGTCAAAGATAGCTTAGGCTTTGACACATACTCATCGTCTTCTGATTGTTCCTATTTCTTGGAATTATGCTTCCCTTTTGAGGATTTTCCCTCTGAAGAGGATTTTGTTGTGGCATCCATAGAAAAAGACATAATTGGTTTCTTCAATTGCATTCGCAAAATTTCATTAGTTCGGTTGATCATTTTTATGACCATCCAATCATCATATTTATGTGCATTTTTGCTTTTAACTTATTTCCATTCGCCTTCTTATTCGAGAACTATAGCAGTAACACATGCTACCTGGGCTAAAGATCTTTTTAGTTTGACTTGTCCCGAGTCGACCATATTTTGAAGAAGGTCTTTGAAGACAAATAACTCCTGGATGGGATGCCCTAACATCTGATGAAATGGCCAATAATAGGGATGGTCTTCATATCCTTCCTTGTTTGGCCTCTTGGGCCTCTAAAACTGAACCAAATTATTTTCTAGGGCCGAAATGAAGTAACCAAGAACTTGTTCATTTCGGAAAGAATAAACATTACTCTTAAACTCATCAAACTGTTTACATCTTTGATCTCTTTGATCGTCTTGATGAAACAGCCTCTGATGTTGACGCTAAGGAGGTGGATCCCTTCGAGAAAATGATGGTTTTGAGGTAGAAGCAGGTACATGTACTTGTTTAATCATAACTGTAGCAGTCTATGCATTACCCATTCTCCTTCCTGGAGCTGATGGAATTACACGAGCTTTATCCTTAGTCATTATAAGGGAATCTTCAATCTGCTGAGTGATTGAAGTAAGGTCTCGAAACCCTCCTGTGTGTTTCATAGGGATCAGTGGTGTGCGCAACTCATCACACAAATTTTCCACATAGATTGGAAAAAAATCATTCTGAAGGAGTGCTAAGCTTAAGGAATATGTTAATCCCTTCCAGCGAGCAATGAAATATGAGACCCTTTCATTCTCCCTTTTCATACAGTTTGTAAGATCAAAAACTATTGTCTTTGGGAAAGTTGAGATGAACTGAAGAAGAAATCGTTGACGGAGATCTTCCCATCAGGTAATTGACCGGGATTGCAAGCTTGTATACCAAAAAAAAGTTGGTCCTTGTAAGGTTCGCACGAAGAATCTGAGTTTCACTGCTTCTTGCTGCTCTGGAATTCCCATAATAGGATCGCAACAAGGCACGTAATGCATCAAATGTTGTTCAGGATGTCTTGATCCATTGAAAATAAGGAATACAGGGTTCACAAAACATGATGGGGGAGGGATTGCATCAACCCATTTAGGGTAAGCTCTCTTTTCTGGTTGAACCTGCGCATGCTTCCCTTCTATAGTCTCTAACCGAGCTCTTAATGAATCAATGGTATTTATTAAATTTTGAGAAACATCTGTTTGATTTTGGACTTGGGCAGGTGAAATAATTGGAGTCTAGAAAGGTATGGTGGCTAGTGCTGTAACTGATGGTAGCACCGCCAACTGTTGTTGAACTTGACACATAGTATTAGACCTGTGAGGGAGTACTGATAGAGGCAGATATTCTTGATCCATCTTAGTAGTTATAACAAACTCCCTTGGCTGACTGACTCCAGCACGTTTAGGAAGAAGACTACCCTAAAGTAGTTCTGCATTCATCTTCCTTAATTCATTCATTTCTTCCTATTGTTGTGCAAATGATTTCTCTAGTGAGAGCGATTGGACTTATCCAGAGGAAGGGTATGTAACCTGGTTTATTCCTTTCCCCTTGTTGGATCCCTTTCGGAGAGGGGTAAGTGGGTTATTTGAAGGAACACCAAGATTCGGGTAATCCTTTGATTTCGTGTACGCACACCTTGTTCATTTGTGTCTGTGCTTACAACTTCATGAGCAAAAACCTCTTCATCTGAGTCCCCTGAGTGAGCCTCATGTTCTGGAGGATCAGAAACAACAACATTAATGACATTAATTGATGCATAAAACATCGTATCCCTTATATCAACATTTCTGTGATATTGTCCTCTACCATGCCCTAGACAAGACATTTCCTTTTGAGGATTTTATCCCTCATGAACTTCTTTAGAGAACCAAAATTTGGAGAGAATATCCTGATAATTTGGCTCTTTTTTCCTCTTGTGGCTTCTTTCCCAATCGAGAGAAGACCTACTTTCACTGAGGTGGGGATTGATGATTTGAAAAAGTCCACGGTCTAGTGGACTGGGGCTATTACTGCTGTTCCTGCTCAACTCCTCGAATCCCATTTGTTGATTTTGAGGGTTGGGTTAAAAGAGTTCCCAGTCTGGAAAGCTAGGGTTGCTCTTGAAATGCTATATCTGAGAGTTTCTTAAAATATCTCCTAATCTTGCGGACCTTGGTCTGGAAATTAGCTAGATGCATCAATCGACATCCACTTTTATCAACCAGCTCAGAAGACCATTGGATGATTTCTGACACTTATGTCACTTGATGATGTGCTTGCTCCATACGAGAGGCATGTTCAATATTCTAGTTCGCTTGATGCAGAAGTAATTCAACAACTTGTTCTCTGTATTCTTGATTTTGAGAGGAACTAGTTGAAGCTTGTTCTTGGGCAAGCCTTTGATTACAAACAAAACCCATTGACTTTGGCCGACCAAGGGAAATAACATTGCATGAAACCATTTTCTTGGGCTTTGATAACTAGAGTGTATAGTGAAATTTAGTGATCCATGAACACCCCATCCCCTAATATAAATACCAGATGGGGCATTGGCAATTAACTGGAACAATTTTCTTAGTGCGCCAAGGCATGAATGTTGAAGGGCTCTCTACTGCTTTTCAGCCTTCAGATATCGAGAGACTGATAGAGATGCGAAGTCAGTTTGGCATTGTAACCATTCTATTATCTTAACATGATTTTCATATTCATCATAAGATAATACTTTCTTTTTCAACTGACAAATATTTTTCCATATGTTGAGATGAATATCATGAATCCCATCTTCCGTCAACATCTCTGGAATATCATACTGAGAGTCAGTCAAAGGCCAAAACATGACTGGCACTTCAACTTTTTCCAGTTGTTTTCTCATGTTCAACATTTCATCTTTATCATTCAATGAAGATTCTTCTACCTGTTTTGACCAGTGCGGGTGTTTCCTTGTTGCTTTATCAGATTCAACAAGATTGGTAGATAAATCACGGATTAAACTATACGATGCATGACTTAGGGGTGGTTCAGAGAATGACCTACACCCTGGGCTATCTTCTGATTGAGAAAGTATTTCACTTGCTAGAAATGAAGAATCAGACATGACTCGTTTCACATTTTCAAGTGCCTCAAGATAAGTGGGCTTTCTCGGCACTACATTGTCCACTAGAACATTTTCTGGGTAATGTGCATCACTATTATGGAGAGGACTTTCGCAGTGAAATTCATCATCATGGGGAGGACCACCATGGTGGGTTACAACAAAAGATGATATCTCTTTCTCCTTGGTCTTCTGGCCAAACAGAGGGTTATTTCAGCTCTCATCTTAAGATGAAACTTCAAGATTGACCAAACTGTCATGAAGCAAGCCTTCATGAGGAAGTGTTTGTTGAAGACCTTCAGAATTAATGTTCCCACTATTGGGAAATGAGGGAGTAGAATCATGGATTCCCACAGATAATTGTCTGAGGGCTTCAAGAACTCCAGCATTGACTAAGGCCTTGTTATAGAATTGCTCTTGAATTCTTGACTGTTCTGGGAGGGTCTTCTTCTTAAACGCCTTCTTACTCGCCTTGGAAACCACCTGTTGACGAAAGTGGCTACTCTGAGAAGGTTTATGTGTCTGATAAATAGGGATGGCTAGGATAGGCTGACGATCTCCACTCAAATTAGGTATATGTGCATGACTTGATTTTCTGTATGATATGGGAGAGTACACCCCACAACCCTCTTGGACTGGAACAGAGGTGTGTATCTGCTCCTGAGTGAACGGTTGATGTGTCACTCCACTGGTAGGGATAGATTTATGTGTCTTTCCCTGAGATGCTGCTGAAGCTGTTATAATATCCTGGAAGGCATCCATAATATGAGCAGGGATTTTCTTCTACTCTTTCACCATTGATAGAATATGCTTGGTGACTTCAGCTGCCGGAACGGGGATATACATCCATTCTATGCTTGGAGTAAGTGTGTGTTCCTGCTCTGTTCCTTTTTTTCCTGTCAGTGACTCCTGACAGTACTCATGTGTAGGGGAATAGAGTTGAGTCTGCCTCCTGTTTGTCACCAGAGCTTTCCGACTAACTTCTTCTGATGCTACTGAACGAGACTGTTGGTAGGCGTGATCAATACTAGCAGGTGTATGTGCATACTGATTTTACTTCATTGATCATGGTTGACGAAATCCATCATATGTAGTCAGAAGAGCGTACTGACTAGCTGATGACGTATAAACAGGTGTATATTCTTTCTTATAGTACTATGCTGGAATTTCCTATCGGGATTGGCTTGCTGCTTCCAGACGAGTCTGCTGGACAGTGGGATTAAAACGGATGGGTATATGGGCCCGCTTTTTGCTTGCCACCATGTTAGGTTGGTGGACTTCTCTCGAGATGGCAGAGATGAGAACCTGCTCACTGTTGACCGGCTGTCACCTCTGGTGATTCTTCTTGCCTGCTCGGGTTTAAGGAACCTGCACCAAACACCTGGAGACGATACCCTCATCATGTTGAGGGCACACTACCGCACGATTCTAGCAGTGATTGTTGATGGGATCCCTCGGGAAGGACTCTTGTATCCTTGAATTAAGGACCTGAGGGGCCTGCTCATTCACCTTCTCAGAATATGGGAGTGAGCGGTGATTGCGTTCTGGGATAATGACCTGAAACAGTTGGAGATGGTGGTTTGCACCACCTGCTTCTTAATCACTAGTCGTCATTGTCCGGACGACTTGTGTGAGTTGTTCACTTGGAGGGATTATCGAGCAACCTCCAGAGTTGTAATGGTACCGTGTTGACGATACACCTTAACTAGAACGTTTGATACACAACATTGAAGACACTGAGTAGTTGATGTCGTCCTCAGAGTAGACGATGATCCATCCGGAGTAGCATCAGTGGCATTCACAGCAGAGGTTTTCACAGCAGATGTATTTAGGGGTGTGAACTTAATTGAAGCCATTTTGGAAATGCAGAAGATCTTGGAAAAGAGTCCCTGTTTGAAATAACCAACATAATCAAGATAAGTCCGGCCACTACATCTTTTGGATAAACACATATGTTATTGATTGTCTTGTTGGCCATCTCATTTAGTTTTAAATAGGGGTCTAAAAAGTAGGTAAACTATCATGTTAACTTGGTTAAGGATTCACATCAGGTTCACCATTTTTTGTTTCCCTCTAGAATTGGGGATGATCTCATTGATTTAAGATTCAAACATTCCATGCGGTTTCTAACGAGCTTGTTCTTAGAACCTGAAACATCCAATGATTCCATATCCATTTGAACCTACTTTCCAAATGTAGGTGATCATTAGTAGTGGAGTGATGAGGCTTAGGAATTTTCATTGGTCGAGAGGATGGGAGGTCCGACTAAACACACCTTTTTTGAGTGGAATTATTGTCTACTCTGGGACTCTCTTTATAGATTTAAGTTATGTTCGTGAATACTTATTACATTACCAAGTATAAAATGAGCTTTCCTTTAGATCTAACAATAAATTATTGATATGTAGGAAATTTAGAGAATATTTTATATGTATTAAAGTTTTTACATCGATAGATAATCATCTGTATTTGTTAGAGATTCTTAGTCAATGGTATCCTTTGATACATAAAAGTCTCTTGGTCAATATGATCACCATACTAGTTTTAAAGCCACTCAGTGGGGCAGTTGAAGTTTATTGTAATTCATAAGGACATGGATTGTTTCAACATTGGGATCGTACCTGCAGATGTTCTACCTAGGTATCCTTTGTTTTGGAAAAGGAATCAGGACCCACGTAGTTCGAGTAACGGAGTATGATTTTTATGAATGATTGATGGCTCAATGAAAGATGTCATGATTTATTTTACACTCTAACCTCATGTGAGTCATGCTCGGTGTGATAAACATGTGGTATTTGTAAAACCATACAATTTGTGCCACGAAAGATGCAATGATGTGGGACTTATGTATGTATGAATTCCCAAACAGATGAGGATTAAGATTTTCTTCAGGGAAGAAATCCAGGAACATGGTCCATAAAGGTATATGTGCTTCATGAGGATTTGGATACTCTAATCTTGGGGCTTACTCCTAAGGAAGACATCAAAGTTAGGAGGGGACCTATGATTGAGTTTTACACCTGAGAAGGAAGCCCATATCAAAAGGAAATTAAGACTGTTTAGGAGAAATTAAGGCTGGGGCTTACTCCTGAGAAGAAGGCCCAGGTTAAGGGACTTGAAAAATTAAGGGACTTGGGGCATACTCTTAAGGAGGATGCCCATATTTGTAGGATTTGAAACTGGGGCTTACTCTTGAAAAGGAGGCCTAGGTTAAATGAATTATGGTTGGGGCTTTACTTATGAGGATGATGCCCAAATTAGGGGACTTGGGGCTTACTCCTGATAAGGAGGCCCAATTAAGAGAACTTGGGCTAGGGATTACTCTTGAAAAGGAGGCCCAGATTAAGAGAAACTATGACTGGGGCATACTCCTGAAAATGAGGCTTAGATTAATGAGGACTTGGTGCTTACTCTTAAGGAGGATTCCCAAGAATAGGGTTCTCTCATCTTAAAGGATGAGGTTGAATGAATGAAATCTCTAATTTTAGTGAAATAAAGATGTGTAAATCACTAGGTTTTGAGAGATGTTTCACAGAATTCATTTTGGATAAGGATGTAAATCAAGAAAACATGCCATAAATGGATTTGAAGAGTGTCTTGAAGACTGAATCATGAATAGGAGAGGTGGAATGGCATAAGTGGGGTTAAATGGGAAAGAAGGGAACCCAAAAATAGAAGGGTGTGCAAGTCCTGGTAGGCGCGTAGGTACTGCGTGGGCGCGCAAGTCCTGGTCGCACAATTATACCTACGCGACACATGGGTACTTGCACGATTTTCATCCCATAGGGTAATACTTGGGAGAGACTTGGCTCAAACCCTTGGTATTATCCCTAGAGGCTTTCCAGATGATGGCGCGCAAGTTCTGGTGAAGAAGTAGGGAGGCGTGCAAGTGTGTCCATTTCCCTTAAGGGTAAAACACTTAGGTGCACAAGTGTTAGTGAATTATAACACATAGACCTTACTCCTCTTGTTTAGACCATCAATTCTAGGTTAAGAATTACTTTATAAGTGTTCGGAAGACCTGAAGAATAGACTTGGGCGTTCATAGCTCTGTATGTGAATTCTGAAAAAAAATCCTCCTAAACTGGGGGGCCCACCGGGGTATCTATAGGCTGGAGCAGACCCCGGGCGGTTTTCAAAGAGGGAGCACATGTCACTTGCGCGTCCAATAGGCGGCGCACAGTTGTACTTGCGTGACAGTAAGGGAACCCGTGTGGCCCAGCTTCCTTTGACTCCTTGTTCATGCCTTTTTCGATTTTTGATGTTTTCTTCAAAGGATGAATCAATTTTTGTTCAAGGTATTTCCTTTTTCATTCCTTTAGACTCTGTGATGGAATGAAGGGCAACAATAACATTTCATTTAATATTTACATTGTTATATCTTAGGACAAACCTTATTCTATATGTTGTTTATTAAATTCCATGACTTGTTATCATCAAAAGGGCATATTGTTGAAACCTCATTGTTTTAATTCTCACAAATCATTTTAATTATGTTTATAATTAGTATTATGATTTTTGGTAGAATTTTATAATATAACGTATTTTGGTGAAAATTTCTTTAAGTATTGAGAATACCCCCTAATGAGGATGAGTCACCGCTAGAAAATCATCACCATTGAGTATGAGTAACTTCCATAAACATATTACCATTGAGGATGAGTCACTTCCAAAAAAGAATCTCCATTATGGATGAGTCATTTCCAGGAATGTCTCACTACTGGAAAAGAGTTACCATCAGGATTGATTCACCATAAAAAATTACCTACTACTATAAAGGATTCACCGCGGAAGATGACCTACCATCAGATGAGTCACAATTGAGATAAGACACCATTGAGATGAGTCACTATTGATATGAGTCGCCATTGTGATGATTCATTATTGAGATGATTTGTTGTTGATATGACTCACCGTTGAGATGAGTGACCAATGTACATGAGTCATCATTAGATGACCTACCACCATACAGACTCACAATTGGTTCAACTCACCTCTAGAAATGAGTCCCCTTCATAATGGCTATATTTCTCTCTTCTACGATATTCTAATTGTAACATCTCGGGTAACTAAAGAAAATAAAATTTTCATATTTATTAATATTTTTGAATTAAATTTTAATTTTATTTTAAATAGGATTCTATGTTTGAGGGCGTACCTGATATGAACCAATGGGTTTCCTTGAAAGCTTACGCTGCACACAACTTTGAGTTATACTAAAAACTAACAATATAATATTTTTATTCTAAATGGTTGTTGATGCTGAGGCATTATATCAGCAGGAATGAACAAAACTAAATTCTATATGATTATATATGTTTGTTAAATGTTTTTACATTTCTCCAATAAAATTTAGAGGCTTAAAATGTGAATGAATCCAATTTTAACCATAAATAATCTAATATTCTATAAAAGGTCGATTTACCACCATTTGAAGGTGAAATTTTTTTAAATCTACATTTTGTTACTTTTATATACTCTATTTTTAAAATATAACATTATTTTTTAGAATAGGGACATCAATATTTAATTTTCATGAAATTTTGGTATTTTTTTATAATGTTCATTTTTAATGAATAGTGAAAATGTGGAATTTTAATTCAAAACTACATTTTAATATAATTTATTTATATGGTTAGATTATCTTTTTAATTGTTTTTAAAGTGTATTTAGATTATGTTTTTACAATTTAATCCAATTTTGGTTTTTGGAAGTAAGTTCACATTGAAATTGGACATAAATAAGTGTCAATCTTTTGATACATATTGTTGCTAAAAAGAATACTTGTTGTTTTAACAATGGGAATTAGTTTTAAAATAATTTATGCCACTTCATTGTTTTGAATTTGGAACAAGGGATTCAATATTTGGAATCAATATGTCAAAATTGTGTAAATAACTAAATTTTATTTATACAAATTTTGAATATTTACTTCAGTAAATATTTTCTTTAGAATGGTTAAAGGGTAAATCTAGAAAATAAGGGTAAACTAATAATATTATAATAATATTAAATTACCCTAACATGTTTCTTAATCCAATTTGTTGATACATGTCTGACCATGGGAATCCATGGTTCGATTTTTGGACCCCATGGATCCACATGGAAGTGATAATGACACTTTATTTTAATTAATTTAACGTAGAGGCAAAAATGACATAAACATATATCTCTTAGTAAAAAATATTTATATTTGGTTATATAAGTGATATTTATGACTACAAAAATTCATTATAAATCTAAACAGATTTCCTATATCATTGTATTTTATTTATACTTTTTAGTCATTAAAAATAGATTTAATTCTGACACAATGGTGATGTAATGATTACCTCATTAATGGATTTTTTAAATAAATGAGAATATAAATATTTAAATAAATTTATTTTGAAACATTTAATGCCGTACAAGAATAATAGATACAATAATGACTTGATGTATTTGAATTAATGCAGTTATTTTTTTGAAATAATGAAGTTGTTTTAAATTTTCTACGAAGTCATGATATGTATAGAATTTAATTTAACATTAATGAGTTTTTAAAATAATTAATATTTTATTAAATGATATAATAATCCTAAAAATCTATGATATGGAAAAATGACTTATTTGTGGTTTTCAATGACATTAATGAACCACTTTTTGTTCTATTGGAATTTTATAGTAACTATATTAACCTTATAGAGTGAATACACAAGGAGACATGGTAAGAGTCAAATTAATTAACTAAGGGTTAAAGCTAAATGATAATGTTAAATTTGAAATAAAAACTTTTCTAAAACCTATTTGTGGAGAAGATTTCGAATAATAATCATCTTATATTCAAATTTAATAATTTTGGGACCATTTGTAAGTGAAGTTTAGTTTATAATAAAATAATAGGTTCAAACTTTCCAAAAGATCCCCTCTTCCACCTTATAAAAAGCCATAACCTCTAACCCATTACATACACCTATCAAGATTCTTGGATTTTCTAAAATCTCCCCAATTAATCTCTGTACATCTCTCTGTTACTCCTAAAAGACTTAAATTTGTTTTAATGAACATCAAGAAAGGATTTTGGTTCAAACTAAAGGGAGTAACCCAATTTAAAGGTAATGTCTTCCCTCAAGTTACCCTCTTTTATTTTTACTTATCCACACCATATTCTCTTATTATTCCTTTTTTACATATAAACATCAGAATCATAAATATACTAGTTTTTTTTGTGAGAATTTTTTTAACTACACTTACACACACCTCCGTCTAATTGTAATGAACTTACTGTTTCTGTGGACGATGAACTACTGCCTCACGAAACGATGATTGTTCAATATTCTCCTAACACCTATTATGGTGTCCATTAAGATGTAAATATATTTACATGTGATATATATTATATTTATATTGTCTTTATACTTCCCTATTTTCCATTTATAGCCTACCTTTATGGTTTCCATAATGGGTAAAAGCGATAATTTAATTTGAGGAAGTGAGGACTATCGCCTTATCAAAGTGATATGACTCGTTCATGCCATTCGTGGGTCATATAAAGGATTTTTTTAATGAAATTATATATTATATTATAATGTAATTATAATATACCTATGTATCCTAAATTTTTCATTCGATTAAATAACAAAATAGAAATTAAAGTAGCATTAATGCGTAGGTACGACTTACCGTCTCCATGAACAGTGCATTTCATTTCTTATCTCCAAATGTCATATAGAATTATAAATACATATATATAATGGATATATATTATATATATTATATCTAAATCATGAATATAATTATGTATATAATTTAATTTTTACAATATGGACAACTTGTAATTATAATAAGTTCATTTTTGACTCAAGTACCAAATATCGACAAAACGAATGTTATTAACATAAATGATTATATAATGTTTATAACATGGTAATAATTGATATAAAATTAATAATAAACATGAGAAATGATCTTAAACAATTAGAAATTTTCTTTAGTTTATTATTCAGGAGATTAAAGAATGAACGCGTCAAGTCGAACATGAGGTAAGGGGTTTCTTATCTCACATTTAATTCCATGAGATTTCCTTTGTTCGCCACTTATTTCTTACATGTTGTTCATTGTGTACTTCCATTTGATAAATATTATCATGATTATATTTATATTCATGGTATTCTATGAATAATTTTGTGGGTATTAATCTTTGGTCATATGACTCGATTGATTCCTACATGGTATGGGGTTTTCATCTCACTTTTTATTCCCCTAAGATTCATGAAATATTTGCCACTATTTCGTTTTGTGTGGTGTATTTACTGCACAAGTTTATATTCATTGTGTAATATACTTATCTTTATGAATTTTTACAAACTCGTTGTATGATTCCTCTTTCATGGGGTGTTTGTTTCATAAGTTACCAAATCAGTAAGGGAACCTTTCATCGTCCGCTTTTAGTCAAAGACATATTCTTTGACATGTATTTTAATTTCCATATTCATATGTTGAGATATGTTATTATATAGCCTTTTAAATGTAAATTTCATTTCCATGTTATTAGAGACATTTATCTCTCTAATCAACTCAATTTATGAATTTTTAAGTAACACCGTTTGGCTGCAGAATTTTTGTAAGGGGACTTATTAACCCAATTTCAATTCTTTGGGTTAAACATATAATTCTTGATTATTTCATGATATGAATATTTGATAATGATCTATTATTGTTTTACACATAATATACACTTATATTGTGTGTATTTATATTTGTTACACATAATTATTTCGTTGAATTATCCTTAATCTAATGGTACAATCTTTGTAAGGGACTACATCTCATTCTCCTTTAATTGAGGCATATCTTGATATTGTGCTTCTTTTTTATCCTATAATGTTTATATAAAACCCTTTAGATAATTTATATCATTAATTTAAATATTCTACTTGTTTTTATAGTTTTATTTTATTTTATTCTTTAATGATTTTTATTCATGTGTTTCTCAAGTGGTTAAGAGACTCTTTAACTAAAACATCGTTTTAAATGTTTTAAAGATTTATTATTCTAAAACCTTCACATTAATTTCCATGAATTCAAAATGGTTTTTAAGGAATTATTTTTATGTACATGAGTGTTTTATAGTTTTCATTCCTTTTAAATGTTTCAATGCGGTATTGAACACATTGATTCAAAAGTCACATTTTTATATTTTTTAAATGGTTTTGAAAATGGTTGATAAAGCATTGATTATATCAATATCTTGAAATGACATATTGTTATTGCAATGTGGAAATGTTATCTTTATTTTATGATTTTTTATGTGTTATGAATATGTTATGGTTATTGGGAATTGTTTACATATATGGGTGGTTCTGTGAGAAATCTAGGGCGGGTAAGCCCGAGATAGCTCTCCAATGCATTGTGTAATATGACAGAGGTGAACATTAATGTTTCTTCTAAGAGATTTAGGTTATATAATGTGATGAGTTTTCCAACATAACTCTATATGTAGTTGTGATATCTAAAATTTAAGTATGATATGGATACCGCAAGTTACCTTTATGATTTATGATTTCCATTTTTTATTCATAAATCTTATGATTTTGTGCGGTAAGTTAAAGATTGAAAAGCATGATTTCATGGATTTGTATGTATTGATAGACTAATGTTTAATTTCATTATTTTATAACCCTTACTGAGCATTTTATGATCATCCCATGTTTTTGAAATTTTTCTCACAGGACTTAAAGATGAATAGGTTCATGGATGAGATCAAGGATAAGTCATGCTGTCTAAAACATGGAACTAGACATGACTCTTTTTTCAAGAGTTTTTATTTTATGATGAAAATGGAAATAGAGTAGAAGTGTCTACTTTATAATCTTTGATATGTAATGAAATAGTTATGTCCTAATTCTCAAAAACTCTAAACCTGAAAATTTCATCAATGTAAATTCTTTATTTAACTCATGATTAAGAAATGTTTATGGTCGAGTCCTTATAGTTGGAATAAAAGGTAAGTTTAGAAAACATTAAGGATTATGAGTTTTCATTAAACATATGGCCAGTCCCTATGTACGTTATTTCAGTAAAATCCTTATTTTATAACATTATCTGATAAAGGAATGTCGGTTACAAATGAATGGAGGAGGATATCAAATAACATTCATATCTCTTCCTGATGAAATATTTTCAATAATTATTACAAAGTCGTGTTTAGATGATTGTGAAACGTTTTCTAGCATACAAATCACTTGCAAGGAGTTGTTTGAGATATCAAAAATATCCATAATACCAAGTTATCATCGTGGATTTTGGGTTATATTTAATCAAATATTGTTTTAAAAATATTCTCATATTTTCAATAAAAGTAAATATTATCAAGGAATTTTCAAATATTTTACCTTATCACAAGATCTTGAAGAATGTTATGAAATTGAAAATGGTTCGGAGGAAGGATTCCCTTGAACAATCTATTTATATTTTATTTTAAAATATAGTCTCTCAGCACATACTTATGGTATTTTAAAAGCACCATTGATTTAATGTTTCAACACAAATTCGGTCTGACAGTTTTATAATAATCATGTTTTGTCAAATGTTTTGAAATTATATGTCATACATGATTATTTTCAGCAACTTTTTTTTCAGTGAACAACCATATGACCCATTTTCTACAAGGTGTATTTGGATGAAGGAAGAAAATGATTTTAAAGGATATATAAATCATTGTTGTAATGCATGGACCTTTTACCTATTTGAACAAGATGATGGTGAAACCATATGGACACCCAGATAGATGTATGATATTCTTTCTATTAAGAATAGTTGTATTTTATCATATGGAGGAGAAAAAAATGGCAATATATAAGATTTTAAGATCTTAATATATTGGGATAAAAATTGAATGTATAAGAAAAACATTGAGGTTAAAACATTTTAGGGTTATTTTGAGTCTTATAAAAAAGGACAACACATACGATGGGTGACAACACGTCGTGCACTTCTAGCCCATGGGAATCGAATCCCCAACCAAAGGGTGAGAAGGGTACATCACCTACCACTGTCCTACGTGAAGTCCGTAGTTAGTTTGACTTATTCTTTTTGATAAATGATTTTATAGATCAAGTATAAGTTGAATTCGGAATCTCCTATTTTATCAAATGGATATCCCTATTATAGTAAAATGATTTGGTGAATAAATGATACAGCTTATTTTTGAAGATGTTTTCTCCATTGGAACATTATAGGACTATGTAAAATATAATACTATGTGATCTCATTTGAGGAGTAATGGTAGAATTTTATTTTGGAAGAATACATGTTTTTAATGTATAAATATATTGATTGAGGTTATAATGGAAATGATTAACCTATCTAGGAAAATATTTTATTGGTAAATTATTTTTCTGTATGAGACATTAAGAGTAGTTGATGGTATTTGTAGATAAATGTTAATATTTATCATGGAAGACTGTGTGATCAAATTATTCATAGTTTTAGGTTTCAATCTTAATTTAGATTATATTGAAGTATTTTAAGGAATTTTTTTTATTGAATGGTCCTTGTTGAACTCTGGGTATTGTTAGCTAATATTTGGATATTAAGTGTAGTATTTCTTTTTTTAAAATATTATCCTTTTCGAGGATTATCTAACATTGTACTAACCATTTTGGTTTTGGTTAATGTCTAATGACATGGGAAATATATAGTTCATCATTTGTGGATAATGTGAATCACTAGATGTTTATTATAGTGCTTTTGATTAAAACAAGTCATCATGAATACTCCTCGTTCGGAGAAAATCTGAGTTTGTGGTAGAAATTTAGTAAAGGATGAAAGTCTGCATTAAAACTTACTTTGTTTCCTTATGTTCTTAGTCAAGCTCTTAAACAAATTCCTCATCTTTAGGAAAATGAACATAAAATAGAAACGTTTTCCATTTACTTTTCCTTCAGGGGAATCAAATACTGTTTATCCCATCACTTGTTTATGGATTTCAGAATGCTAACTTTCTCTTGATCATGTTTTTAGTCACTCTCCATCCGAACATGACACTTAGTTTGTTCTCTATATCCATGTTTTCATGGAATCCTTGTATGGGTTATCTCGGGTGACCGTTTCTTTGATCTTCATTTCGTTTCAACTGATAGTTTTATTGACTCTTTTCTGATGTGGGACTTTTAATAAAATATCTAGAACAAATTTTAATATTTCAAGGACGCAATTCCTTAAAGGGGGAAGGATGTAACATCCCAAATAAATAAATGATATGAAAATTTCATTTTTATTAATATTTGTGAAATAAATATATATTTTACTTTAATATTGATACTATGTTCAATGGCGTACTTGATACACAACAATGGGTTTCTTTGAAAGCTTACGTTGCACACAATGTTGAATTATACTAAAAAATAACAATATAATATTATTCTTTTAAATGGTAGTTAACACCTACTTATTGTATTGGGGGGAATGAATAGAACTAACTATAATATTATTATAAATATTTTAATTTTTATTACATTTATCCAATAAATGATAGAGGCTTAAAATGTGAATGAATCCAATTTTAAGCATAAATATTCTAATATTCTTTAAAAGGTCGATTTACGCCTTTTGATGGAGAAACATTTTTAAATATAGTTTTTATTACTTTTACATGCTATATTTGAAATGATAATATTCTTCTTTAAAATAGAGACATCAAAATTTATTTTGGATGAAATTTTGGTATTTTTCTGAAAATGTTCATTTTTTAATGAATAGTGAATAATGCTGTATTTTTATTCAAAACTGTCTTTTAATCTAATTTGTTTATATGGTTAGATTATATTTTTAATTATTTTTAAAGTTTAATTATATAATTTTTTTACCATTTAATTTAATGTGGGTCATTGGATATAATTTCACTTTGAAATTGGACATAAACAAGCGTCAATATTTTGATATTTATTATTCTTAAAAACACGCTTTTCATTTTGACAATGGGAATTAATTTTAAATTAATTTCTCCCAGTTTTTTGTTTTGAATTTCAAAAAATGGATTCAAAATTTGGAATCATGTGGTCAAAATTTTGTAAATAGTTAACTTTTTTAGACATTATGAATATTTACTTCGGTAAATATTTTATTTACCATGGTTAAAGGGTAAATCCAGTAGTGAAGGGTAAACAAATATTATTATAATAATATTAAATTACCCTAACATATTTTTTAATCCTATTTTTTGATACATGGCCAACCATGGGAATCCATGGGTCGATTTTTTGACCCCATGGAGACACATGGGAGTGATAATGACACGTTATGTTAATTAATTTAAGGTAATGAAAAAAATGACATAAACATAAATATCATAGTAAACTAAATTTATAATGGGTTATATAAGTGAAATTTTCGACTATAAATATTCATTATAAATATAAAAATATTACCTATATCATGGTATATTATTTATAATTTTTAGACATTAAATAAATAAATTTAATTATGACACAATAATGATGTAATCATTGCCTCATTAATGGATGTTTTAAATAAATGAGATTATAAATATTAAAATGAATTTATTTTGAAACATTTTATGCCATTCATGAATTGGTGAGATTATCATATATTGTTATATTTTAATTAATTAATGGTTTTAAAAATAATCAAACTATTTTTGATTTTTAAAAATGTTATGATATGAATATTATTTAAATTTAAATAAATGATTTTTTTAAAAAATATATTTTATTAAATGATATAATAATCCTTAAATATAATATTCCCTCAACTGACTTATATGAGGTTGAAAATATCATTACTGAACCAGTTTTGGTTCTATTTACATTTGATAGTAACTATATTAACCGTATAAAGTGAATACACAAGAAGACATTGTTAGAGTCAAATTAGTTAACTAAGGGTTAAAGCTAAATGATAAGGTTAAATTTGAAACCAAAACATGTCTAAAACCTATTTGTTGAGATTATTTTGAAAGTAAGTGTCATCTAATATTCAGATTTCAAATCTTTGTGAACTTTTAAAATTGAAACATATTTTATAATAAAATAATATTTTCAATCTTTCCTAAAGCGCCCCTCATCTTCCCTATAAAAACCATCACCTCTAACCAATTACTCAAACCTCTCAAGACCCATAGATCATCCATCCTCTACCCAATTAAGCTCCCTATAACCCTTTATTCCTCATAGAAGCCTTAACTTAGGCAGAAGACACTTCTAGAAAGACTTTTGGTTTAGACCAAAGGGAGTTTCTCAATTTAAAGGTAACGCCTTGCTTCATGTTCCCTTCATTTATTTTTACCTATCCACTCCCTATTCACTTGTTATTCCTTGTTTAAATATCAAAAAACATCCTAAATATACTAGGTTGTTGTTAAGAGAAGGATTCGAAGAAAACTTACACACACCTCCTTCTAATAGGTAATGAACAAGTTGTTCCTGTGGACGGCAAACTACTGCCTCACAAAACGATGATTGGTCAATATTATCCGACCACATCTTATGGTGGCCATTAATATGGAACTATGTTTATATGTGATATACATTATATTTATATTGTCTTTATACTTCTGTATTTTTAATTTATAGCATACCCTTATGGTTTCATTAATGGGTAAAAGTGATAATTTCATTTGAGGAAGTGCAGAATACCACCCCCTCAGTGTGATATGAATCGTTCATACCATTAATTGGACATATAAAGGATAGATTTAATGAAATTATATATGATACTATACTGGAAATATAATAAACCTATGTATCATCAAGTTTTCTATCACGTCCCATCCATTGGGGCCTGTGTCGTGACTACCCCAATCCCACCATCCATAGGCCAAGGGATGGCGACTAGCACCAAAAGGAATATTCACTAAAATAGGAAGTCATTGACTTTAAAACTATACAAACACACTGTACGAGAACACAAAAAGAAGCAAATGTGAAGTAAACTGTTGAAGTAAAAGAGTGTTGATAGTAAAAAGGGGCTGGAATACAAGCCCTACTGTAAATGTAGAAGTACGACTGAATGTACCATGAAAATCAAAGAAAAATGGAAACAACCCCTAGGCCATCCATCGAGGTTCCTTCTTGAAGTGTAGGTATTGATCAACTCCTCAGCACTCCACGTCTCTCTATCTCCTCCACATACCACCAGGTCCTGCCTCCCTCAATCCTCAGCCTAGCTGCTCGTCGTCTAGACAAGACACAACATGGTGAGGAAGAAGCCCATATAGGGGTGAGTATAATGATACTCAGTAGGGACCCTAAGTCCCCGAAGGTCTCCTAAATTTACACAAAGAAAAACCATACGGTAATTCCATGAATGTAAATTACCACATAGGTAAAGCACAACATAACACAACCACAATCACAAGCATAATGTAAAGACCGCTCACACCAGGATTTATTTTAGGGGTAGTAACAAGTAAAATCCCCAGTCACATTGCTGAAAAACTCTGCTTCTGGAGATATGCATCTCTATAGATTACAGTGGGCATGTAGTGTCACATAGTGAATCTTCCCACTGACCTTGAACTGCTGAGATACTCCTCCCCATCGCTTACAATTGGTCGTCCGGGTCACACAGAGCTGCCCTCCCCCACTGTGGAATACTAAGGTACTCCTCCAAATCGCAAACCACGACCACTTCCCACGATGTCCTACTGAGGTACTCTTCCCCTTCATGTACTATGGTCATTGAGTCATTCCGAGTCGAAAAGTCAGTAGTAGTCAGGTCTCAGCTCATTGTAGGATTTCGTATGTAGTGTGCTTCGGAGAATTGCTCCCCAAGCCATTAGTTGTATCTCGTCCAGAACGAAGTCGCAGAAAGAAGTAACCAGATGATCTTCCATGTTATTAGGGTTCCAACTCAATATAATGTGACTCAATCAGATCACCGGTCTGTGTGTTATTGGCATTTTAGTGACGAGGGCCCGATTGGATTCAGAAGCGATCCAACCCAATCGTACACAATTATTCTCCAAAACTCAAATGGATTATTTCGAATAAACCATATTTCTACAGGGGTCCCAACGCTATATTCGGTTAAAAAAATGGGTGTATGGTTCCGAAGATAAAGTTCTTTTTCTGATTCTAGTCCCGGTTGGGCGCGGGTCCGGTCCGACGCGGTCGGACCCACCCGGCCTGACCCGGTCTGGGCTGGGCCGAGTAAGACTCCTCTCGCTAAGCCGATGTCTAGTCCGACCCATAGGAGGGTAGTTATGGCCAGAATAGGGTGGCCTAGCCCAGGGGGGGCGGAGGCCCGGTTCGAGGGCGGCAACACGCTCCGAGGGCGGCGACCCACTCTGTGGGAGGCGGTGCGGCTCGAGTGCAGCGGTCGAGATCGTGGGGGCGGCCCAACTCGAGGGTGGGCACCCGGCTTGAGGTCAGCGTCCCGGAACAAGGGCGGCGACCCGGCTCATGCGCGGCGGCCTGGTGGGGGGACGACAGCCCGACTAGAGGGTTGCACCAGGCTCGAGGGCGGTTGCCCGGTTCAGTTTAATGATGGGAGTGTAACCCCCAGGTCTCCTGGATTCCCGAACGTCCTAGAGGTCATTCAGTTGGCGTAGTGGCAGTGCTGTGTCAGCCCCACTAAGTCGCTACAGAAACCGTCGGAGGCAGGCTTGGCCTCCACCTTGACTTTATTCATTTTTTCTGTTCTCTAGGGGTGTAGTGGTCGCACTGCCTCCCCTCCTGTAGTCGGTCGGTGTGCTGACCACCTCCTGCGTTCACGACGGTTGACGATCTGCGACACTCCTCTTGCAGTTTGCGTCGATTTTCTCACGGTCTTCCAAGGAGGCACAAGGATGAAAAGATATAAGAGGGTTCGGGAAGGGTTCGTTACGCCCGAGCCCTCCACATTAGATGGTAAATGTGAGGGGGGGTAAAGTTTTTAACAATAAATTGAATTAACAAAAATCAAAACACTACAATGATACCCCGCGACAACCTCCCACCAAAATTAATGAATCATGGATCAACCAGTTAGTTAGTTGGTTCATGTTCTTCGTATTATTCAAGAATGGGGGAGAGGAAAATCATTTTAAAGCACAAAAAAATAAACCCCCTACCTCTAAATGTCGTAGAAACATCCTTTCATGATGTTGGATCATTCTCTTCATTCCCATGACCGGTTCCCAAAGATGCCACTCGCACGTCCCCCTTCTGTTCAATGTCATCTGTCACATCCTGTTGGGTCGGATTCATCTTCTAAGGGTACGGAATCACGGTGTTCCTTCAACACTTCCCTACTTGGTGAAGCTCTCCAATACATCTTCCCTATCTCCATATATATAGGAGAGGGGGAGGGTATGTAACGACGAGGGGAAATAATGGGGCTGATTAGTTAGGACGCTTCCTAACTTTCCCAAGTTCATCATTACATATGGTTGGCATGTCAAGCCATTTAATTTCTTGATAGACCACCAACCACACCATTTAATTTGTATGTTAGAGGTTATGAAATAAAATAACAAAATTCTTTTATTTCATTTCTTTTAAAAATTCGCAAAACTTAACTTTTTTTTTCGAACCTATTGTGGTCCATGTAAATCTTCCCTTAAATGAATCCTGGTGTTTCGGATTCAACAGTGCCATCAAATTTTTAATCAATGAAATGGTTCTAAAGATAGAAAATGCCACCCATGCATTTAATAAAAATACCTAAAAAATGTTCAAAAATTCATTTGGGGCACACCAGCCCTCAGAATCACGCACTGTCAAATTTTTCAGGCACGTAATAATTCTATATAATTAAAAAAATTACATGGAAATATGGGTCTTTACATTATCCCCACCTTTAGTTCTTTTTGTCCCTAAAAGCCAAAACATAGACTAAGGAATCAAATTTGGGTAATAAGCACAAATCTAAGCCTCTCGCACCAATGTGTTCTCTAGGAGGTTCTCGTGCTGCCAACGAATGTGCACCAGAGGTATCGACCACCCTTGAAGGACCCACTTCTGTCGATCCTCAATCTTTACTAGAACCCTCATAAACGTCTCCCCATCGTTAAAGTCCAGCTCACCATGGTCGATGGCGTGAGATGGCTCATGAAAGTATCTCCTCTTCTAGGATACATGTAAAATGTCTTGCACCTTCTCTCACTGCAGTGGATGTGCCAAGCAGTATTCCGCCAGGCATATCCTTATAAGTATTAGAAATGGCTCAATAAACCTCGGTGATAACTTGCCGCCTTGGCCAAATCTCCATAGTCCCTGTCAAGAAAAGACTCACAAGAAAACATGTTCTCCCTCCTAGAACATCAAAGGGATCTGTATTCTGTCATCTTATGATTTATATTTGCTCTGTGCAGTCTTCATCCCCTCCAAGATGATCTGCACCTTCTCAATGGTAGCTCGTACCAACTCTGGACCAATAAGTGATGACTCCACTGGTTCTGTCCATCATAGAGATTATCTACAAGGTTGGTCGTAGAGGGCCTCAAAGGGGTCCATACCAATGGTGGAGTGATAATTGTTGTTTTAAGTGAACTCCACCAAGGTAAAGTGATCCTCCCAATTGCGGCCAAAATCTAGGACACATGCACGAAGCATGCCCTCTACCAGATAAATGGTCTACTCCGTCTGACCATCCGTATGAGGATGAAATGCGCTGCTCAAATTCAGTGGAGCCCTTAATGCCACTTATAATCTCTTCCACAACCATGATGTAAAACATGCACCAGATTCAGATACAATCATCGCTGGCACCCCATGAAGCCTCACAATCTACTGTATGTAGAGGCGTCCCAAGCCCTCTACCGATCCCTGCTCTCAGATAGGTAGTATGTGGGCTGACTTGGGGAGTCGGTCAATCATCACCCATATGTAATCATGTCCCCTAGACGTATGTGGAATCCATGTCTCAAATTACATGGATGCCGCATCCCACTTCCACTCTAGAACCTCTAGCGGTTTAGCTAAGCCAACTAGAACCTGATGCTTGGCCTTCACTTGCTGACAAGTGAGGCCTCGTGAAATAATATCTACCACTGCCTTTTTCATTTCTGGCCACAAATACTAATTCCAGAGGACCTACTACATCTTCACCACAATAGGATGTACCTATAGAGGGGACATATGTAACACCCGCAACACCTCCTCCCATAGCTCCGCCAGTACCATGGTATGTTCTCTAAAGATGACGACATGCTCCCCACCTTCAAAAAATCCATCAGGTTCTTTCCCTGAGGATATTTGAGCATGTTGAGCCTCACAGTAAGTATCCCCAAGCTACGCTTCCATGCATCACTTAAGGAGTGAGGGAGTGACAGTCACGGACTAGAGGTATGATGCTCCATCTCTATCCACAAAGGATAACTGCAATGCGGCTAGCTACAATGTCACCTCACTCAGCAAATACAGACAAGAACTCTTACTGAGTGAATATTCTACCACGTTCTCATTCCCAGAAGTATAGACTATCTCAAATTCATAGTCGTAGAGGAACTCTATCCATTTTCATTGTCTCAGGTTCATGTCCTTATGAGAGAAGACATACCTGAAACTCTATTGATCAGAGTAGACTGTAAAATGGTCGCCAATCAAATATTCTCACCACATATTCAAGGAAAATACCTCTACTGTTATCTTCAGGGAAAAGGGTAGTGTATTTATTCTGATGTTTTCTCACCTATCGTGAACCATATGTGATGACAGCACACTCCTGCATAAGGACACATCCAAGCCTAGTCCCTGATGCATTGTAGTAGAATACATACCCAATAATCTCTTCTGGAATCCTTAATATGGGGGAACTCATTAGTCTCTGCCTCAACTCTTGGAAACTCTGTTGGCATCTCTGCGTCCACATGAAGGGCTTCCACTTCTCTATCAAAGCTGACAAGGGTGATGCACCTCGGGAAAGTCAGGCACGAATCTCCGGTAGTACCCAGTCAACCCCAAGAAACTCTGAACCTCCATCACGCTCCTAGGTGGCTCCCAATCTAGCACTTCTTCTATGTTCTCTGAGTCCACTGCAATTCCATCCTCTAAGATAACATGTCCTAGAAAGCGGGCCTCTGGTATCCAGAATAGGCACATCGAAAGTTTACCATAAATCTGGTGCTCTCATTGTGTATCCAGAACTATCTGCTATTGATAGGCATCCTCCTCCTCCGTCGCCAAGTATATCAATATGTCATCGATGAACACCACCACAAAGCGGTCGACGTACAACTGAATGATCATGTTCATAAGTCCCATGAAAACTACTACGGAATTGGTCATGCCGAAAGGCATAACCATGAACTCATAATGGTCATACCAACATCTGAAGTCCGTCTTCTGCACATCCTCATCTTGTATCTTGAGTTGATTATAGCCAGATCAGAGATCTATCTTCAAAAACTAGTGAGCTCCCTTCATCTGATCGAAATGATCATCAATCCTCAAGAGTGGATAATTTTTCTCAATGGTCACCTGGTTTATGCACCGATATTCCACACCAACTCTCAAATTTGAATCTTCCATTTGGGAAAACAAAATTGGGACTGCCCATGGAAAAACACTAGGTCTTATGAACCCCTTTCCCTGCAAGTCCTCCAACTATACATGTAACTCACGAAGCTCCGCGGGAGCCATCAGATATGCCGGTGTGGATATCAGTGTCATCCCGAGGTACATTTCAATGTAAAATTCTTCCTAACTACATGGAGGTAGTCTTGGAACATCATCAGGAAAGACATCTGCATACTTGACCACCACTTCAAGATAGATTGGACTCTAAACATCAACTTATCCTAGGGTAAGGCTAGCCAACTGATGATTAATCGGTTGTACCCACTTCTGGGTAAGTCCATCCTATAATGAAAAGGTTCTATTCTCGCCGATGAATGAAAACCCTGTCCCATCCATGCAGACACATGGAACATTACACCTAATATAGTCAATCTGAATAGGGACTATGGATAACCATTCTGTACCCAAGATGACATCGTATGGCCTCGACACCGCTACTAGGAGATCCCAACCAATGATTTATCCACCTAGATTAATCTCGCACTGTTGGAACTAATGTGTAATTATTAAATCCGCTCTCGTAGGAGTCTCAAGCCGTAAGTATCGAGCCAACGACTCCACTGGAATCTCCAAGCTCCGAATGAGGGCCATGGAAATAATAGAGTGGCTGGAACCTGTGTCGAAAAGTAATATAGCAATGGTGGATTAGATATTGGTTGTAACTATAATCATCTCTAGAGTGTTGTGGTCATAGGCCCCAACTACATGGAGATGAGCTCTTCTCTGTCCTCAAGCACCCTATGGTGCGGGTGGACCACCTAGCGGTGGTGGCGGTAGAATCTCGAAATGTGTCACACTGCCTACTGCACGACCAACTCCTCTACCACATTCATCACCCTACATAACTCCTTGCTCAAACCTCTGCCTCTTCCTCGGTGGTGCCTCAACCATCTGATGCTCATCGGTACGGCGGGTCGGGCTGTCATGAGCCATATGACCATGACCACCGTACTTGTAACACTATGTGTCCCTTTCCTGTCTTCCTCTGCCTTGTGAGCCTCACACCTCTGACCTTACATCAAAGGGCAATCCACCAGAAGGTCTAGTATGCTTAGACCTCTGTGTAATCTTACTAATGCCTCTTGTAGATTACTCGGCTTCATGTCGTCTAGTGGTAGTTCTCGCTGACGATTCCTACTTATCAAGGAAGATCTCTACCAAAAGTACTCGCCCAAGCACCCCATCCTGTGTTGGAATTATGAGTGATACCATTGATGCTCTGATCTCCCATCAGAGACCCTGTTCAAAGGTCTGGTCCCTAATGAATGGGTCATGTACCATGTTAGTGGAGTAGTGGGAGAGAACAGTGAACCTCGCCGAGTACGGGGCCATAGTCATGCTGCCCTATTGTAAGTGTAGTAGCTCTTGTATATGCACAAAACGTAAGGTTGTTGGGACAAACTATACCTTGAAAAGGCCCTCGAAGTCTGCAAAGATGTGGGTCACCTCATCGTGTATCTGGAGTATCAAGATCCATCATCTCCCCATTTCTACCTAAGAAAGGCTGGCTGCAAGGATCTCCATAAAATCAGGTGGTGTCCCACTAAGTGAAAACCTCTCGCCACAGTATCCATCTAGTCGTCATCCGCCTATGGGTCCATCTTAGCTTTGATCCTCAGAGGCCTCAGTAGCTGGATTGCATGCTATGCGCTCAGTCGGCGTGTACCCTATATTGGTGGGGCAGGTGAGAATGACTATCCAACGAGAAATGGTGATGTTGGTACACCACATGAAGGTGTTAATGCTGTAAGGGGGCCCTGCAATGAGGCCTCATACCTCGTTGGGCCATCATCACGTACTCTCTCAGGAAAACTAGGTGGATGTATTCATGGAAGAATCCTGAAAAGAAAATGTTGTACCATGGTTAAAAGTTAAATTTGGTGAGGTGACTCAAGAAAAAACAAGAAATACTTTTCAAAACACACACAATCAGTTTTTTTTGTGCACTGAGTTGGAAATTAGAACTTAGGGTTCTTGTGTATGGATATGTCGGCCGACGCACCAACACTGGACTCCCCAAAATAAACACCACACTCATAAAACTTAACAGTATTGCCAAATAGGGGAGAACATAGTCATAGTTCTTTGGTAGAACTGAACTCCTCTGATACCACTTTTTCACGACACGTCCCCCGGGGATTGTGGCGTGACTACCCCATGCCCATATTCTATAGTCCAGGGGTAGGTGACTAGCACCAAAAGGAATATTCCTTAAAATGGAAAGGCATTGCCTTTAAACCGATAAAAACACATGGTCTGAGAACATAAAAAGAAGAAACTGTGAAGTAAACTACTGTAGTAAAAGAGTGCTAAAAGAAAAAATGGGCCCGAATACAAGCCCATCTATAAAAGTAAAAGTTCGGCTGAATGTATAATGCAACTGAAAGAAAAAGGGAAATAGCTACTGGTTCATCCTCCAAGGTTCCTTATTGAAGGATAGGTACAGATCGCCTCCTCATCACTCCACGTCCGTCTGTCTACTCCGCATACCACCGGGTCCTGGCTCCCTCAATCCTTATCCCAACTTCTTGTCGTCTGAAAAAGACACAACAAGGTGCGGGCGAAGCCCGTGCAAGGGTGAGTATAATGATAATCAATTGGGACCCTGAGACCTTGATGGTATCCTAAAATTACACAGTGAAAAACCATAGGGTAGCACCATGAAGGTAAAGTATCACACATGTAAAGTACCACCTAACATAACCTCAATCACAAGCACAAAGTGAATACAGCTCACACCAGGATTTATTCTACAGGTAGTAACAAGTAACATCCCCAGTCACATCGTCTAAAACCTCTGCTAAAAGAGAATTCCTCATATATGAAGTATAGTGGGCCTTCCACATCACACAGAGGCACTTCCCACTAACCTAGAACTACTGAGGTACTCCTCCCCATTGCGTACCATGGGTCAGCCGGGTCACACAGATCTTCCCTCCCCCACTATTTTCTTCTAAGGTACTCATCCCCATCGCGTAATATGGTCGTTCCCCATCGTGTCTTACTGAGGTACTCCTCCCCATCACATATTGTGGTCGTCTAGTCACTATGAGTGGATAAGTCAGCAGTCTTGAGGTCTCAGTCAGTCGTAGGGCTCCGTACGTAGTGCACTTGGGAGATCCGTTACCTCAATCCATCATTCGTATCCTGAGTAGCATGAAGACTGACAAAAAAGTAACTAAATGATCTACCATGTCATAAGGTTTCCAACACAACAGACAGTGTGTCAATCGGACGATCAGTCTGTGCGTTATTGGCATTTCACTACCGAGGGCCCGGTTGGATTCAAGTGTTATCCAACCCAGCCATACTCCAAGTTTGCCTGAAGCTCTAATGAAGTAATTCAAAATTACCTTCTCACTAAAAGGGTCCCAACTTTTTATATGGTTTTTCAAATGGGTGTATGGTTCTCGAGATAACGATCTTTTACTTTTTCTGGGCTCAATTGGGCCCGGGTCCGACCCGACCAGGTCGGACCGACCCGATCTAGGCTAGGACGAGGTGGACTCGGCCCACTAGAACAGTGTACGGTCTGACCCACTAGAGGGGCAGCCCAAAAGGGTGGCTCGAACAGAATAGGGTGGCCCAGGAGGGGTGGCCCAGCACACGCGGGGTGGCGGATCGCCGGGCCGGCAGCCCGGTCTGTGGGAGGCAGCCCGCTTCGAGGGCATCGGCACACTCCGAGGGAGGCGGTCTGGCTGAAGGGATGCAGCCCGGCTCATGGGAGACTACTCGACTCGAGGGCGGTAGACCAATGCAACGGTGGAATCCCGGATTGAGGGCGGTTCCCTGGTGCAAGGGCAACAGCCCTCCTTGAGGGCAGCAGCCCGCCTCGAGGGCATGGGTTGGTTCTGTAACATCCCAAGTAAGTAATGAATAATAGATATTTTTATCTATGTTTATTAATGAATTAGATAGTGTTTTAGAGGCTTAAAATGAAAATAAATCCAATCTTAAGCATGGAATACACTAATATTTTTTTAAAGGATTGTTTTAATGCATTTTGATGGAAAAACATTTTTAAATATATCTTTTGAAAATTTTATAAGTTATGTTTGTCAAAATAAACATATTCTTTATGACTGTGACATCAAAATTTACTTTGTGTGAATTTTTGGTATTTTTCTGACAATGTTCATTTTTTAATGAATATTGAAAAATGTTGTATTTTAATTCAAAAACTCTTTTTAATCTAATTTATTTATATGATTAGATTATACTTTGAATTGGTTTTAATGTGAAATTACAATATATTTTTACTATTTAATCCAATTTTGGTCATTGGAATCAATTTCACTTTGAAATTGGACTTAAACTAGTGTCAATCTTTTCATAGATATTGTTTCAAAATAACCCGCTATTTGTCATGACAGCGGGAATTAATTATTAAATTAATTAATGTGACTTATATTTTTTGAATTTTGTAAAATAGACATCATTTTTGAATTCGGAATATCAAATATAGCTTAGGGTGAATTTTTGGTAATTTTCTGAAAAACTTCAATTTTTGATGAATAGTGAAACCACTAAGTGGAACTTATAAAAAATGATTTCTCGTTTAAATGAAATTTTGCCATCTTTGTGTTTTGAATTTCAAAAATCCGACATACATGGTTGTCATTAAGAAGTAAAATGTTGTTCAATGAGATTATAATAATTATTTGGTGAATAGTAACTTATTAAGTTTTTTATCGTGATTAGAGGTAATTTGTGTAGTTTAAGGTAAGAATAATGTTTTAATAAAATGAAATGACCTATAAACATATCCTACCCTTATTGGATGTGTCATGGACGACCAAGAAAAGCCATGGGTCAACTTGGAGACCCCATGGAGCTACTTTGGTTGGGAAATGACATAAATAACTTTTTATTTAATGTTAAAGAAAAAATGACACAAACAAGAGATGTTTTACTAAAACAAATTTTACTTGGGGTTATAAAAGTATGATTTTTTATTATAAATAGTAATTGGAAATCTAAAAATATTTCCTACATCATAGTAATTTTTTATAATTTTTAGACATTAAATAAAGTAAATTATTTATGACATCATGATGATGCAGCGATGACCTCATTATTTAACGATTTAAATAAAAAGGAAAGTTAATGTAAAATCTAAAACCTACACATGGCCAAAACCAATTGGATGAGTGGTTTTCGAACTCTTATCACCATATCCTAGAATTATATCATTGTGGGACCTTTTGAATCCGAAACTCTTTTTAAAATAATGTAACTTATCTTTACTTTCCAAGAGTGCCCCTCCTCACCTCTTATAAAAGGCCCCCACCTCTACCTCCTTACCCACAATTACAAAGCCTTTGTCTCGGCCAACCCATGCCCATTTTGTCTCTCCAATTCCCTCTCTTACTCCTTGAATCCTCACTTTGGGCAGAAGTCTTCCCAAGGAAGCCTTTGAGCTCAAACCAAAGGGAGTTACCCGATTTTAAGGTAATGTCTTCTTTTGAGTCCTTTTGTTTTATTTTGCTTCTCCAACCTCCTAAACTCTTTTTATTCTTTTCTTTTGAAACAAATCCAGTATCCTCAATATACTAGGATGTTGTTATAATAAGGATTCGAGCTACACTTACACACACCTACATCTAATGGTTAACGAACATACTGTTTCCGTGGATGATGAAATTATGCCTCCCGAAACGATGATTGTTCAACATTATTTTAACACAATCAAAGGTGGACATTAAGATTTCAATATATTTATATATGATATATAATATTATTATTTTTTCCTTAAGCTTTGGTATTTTCCTTTTTGGTCATACCTTTATGGTTTCCATTATGGGTGAACGCGATATCTTCATTTAAGGAAGTGCGGACTACCGCCCCCTCAAAGTGATTTGATTCGTTAAATACCATATATGGGATGTATAAAGGATGGAACTATGATATTATATATGATATTATATTGGAATTATAATATACCTTTATATCATTATGATTCCATTCTATAAAATACGAAATAGAAATGAAAGTAGCGTTCATGCGTACGTACAGCTTACCGTCTCCGTGAACGGTGCATTTCATTTCATACCTCTAAATGATTATGTAATATTATAAATTCATGAATGTACTCGATATATATGACATATATGATATCTACATCATGAATACCATTCTGGATATAATGGATACATGAACAACTTGTAATTATAAAGGGTTTATTTTTGACTCGAGTACTAATGATCGTTAAAATTACTGTTATTAACTTAAATAATTACATAGTGTTCATGACATGGTAATAAGTAATATAAATGAATAATGAACTTGAAAAAGGTTCTTAATCAAGTAGAAATTAACTCAAGTTTATTATTCAGGAGATTAATGAACGACCGATTCAAGTCGGACCTGAGGTATGGGACTTCGTCTCAATCTCCTTTCATTGAGGCATATTTTGTTTTATAGAAAACCTTCTTTTATACGGTGTATAAACCCCATTGACTTTTACGTTTATCCAAAAGGAATATTTTTTATATAAATCATTTACTAAATGACAAAAGGGAATGTTTTTGTCGTACGTATGCGGCGACAACGACTTCTCCGCCGCTGTGACCATTATTTGAGTTTCGGCTCCCTCTACAAGCCATTACTTTTTTTAAAAGAAAAATAAATTCCATGTTTTACTTTTCTTTTATTTTGGTATTGAAAATTGTTTTCATAATTTTTTTATATCAATGTGTTGTATTGATATATTGTGATTGAAAGGTGGAAATGTTATGTTTCATTTATGCATGTTTTATGTGATACGATTATGTTGAGGTTCTTGGGCATTATTATGAAGATGGGTGGTTCCATGATAGACTAAGGGAGGGTGAGCCTGATATAGCTCTCCAATGCATTGGGTAACGCGAAGGATTGAAACTTTAAGGTTTCTCCGAAGAGATTTAGGGAATATACTGTGATGGGTATTCCAAACATAACCAAGAGGGTTACTCCCTACGTAAGAATGTTATGAATACCTCAAGTTACCTTTATGTCTTATGATTTCTATTATTTATTCATGATTTGATGAGGTATGTTAAAGTGCTTATGTTTTATGGGTAAAGTATGATTTCATTCTTATGTATATATGTACCCATGTTTCCTTTCCATATTTTTATATCCCTTACTAAGATTTTTATGCTCATCCCAAGTTTTTTGATTTTTTTATCACAGGTCAAGGGAAAGGTACATGATATGATGATAGTGTCAAGGAAGTGTCAAGAAAGAATCCATGTTTTATTTTAAATATGTTTCCATTGATGGGAAAGAAGAATACTATATTTATGTAACCACTTTCTTTACATGTGGAATGAAATGCAAGTTTTATGATCTAATTCTCTAAAACTCTTTACCCGAAAAGATCCTCAATGTGTAATCTTGTAATAACTCAAGATTAAGTAAGTTTTAAGGCTAGGGCCTTATAGTTGGTATCAAAGGTCGGTTTAGACAACTTTAGGAGTTAGAAAAGTGTAAAATTATAAGTTAATTTATGGTACGATTGAAATGATATAGCATTTAAAGATTACCATGTTGCTTCGCCTAAGATATTTCTGTGTTAAGAATGGTTTTTCATAGAGGAAACTGAACAGCTTTTCTGGGAAGGCATATAGAGGGAAATGACCTTTCAAATCAGTATCCTGAGATGGTCAGAATGAGAACTAAACAGTTTGTTGCAGTGATGGCTCAGTTGACTCAGGTGAAAAATGTTGGTTGTTTTTATTGATGATATTTTGGGGTTTTCTAAAAGTAAAGAGGAGCATGAAAGTCATTTAAGGGTTATCTTGAAAAACATAAAAGAAAAGAAACTATATGGGAAATTCAGCAAGTGTGAGTTTTGGTTACAACAAATTTCTTTCCTGGGTCACATTGTTTCAAAAGATGGCATAACTTTTGATCATACTAAAACAATAGTTCTTGAAGAATGGCCAAGACCCACAAATGTAACCGAGATTCGCAGCTTCCTTGGTTTGGCAGGCTATTACCGAAGGTTTGTTAGAAATTTTTCACGGTTATCTAGTACAATGACTAAGCTAACTCGGAAGGGTGTTAAGTTTATCTCGACAAAAGAATGTGATGATTGTTTTCAAGAATTGAAAAGAAGATTGGTGTATGCTCCAGTTTTGGAACTACCTTCCAGGAATGGTGAGTTTGTTATCTACAGTGATGCTTCATTGAAAGGACTTGGTTGTGTCCTAATGCAGAATGATCAGGTAATTGCTTATGCTTCATGACAGGTGAAAACTCATGAGGTAAATTACCCTACACATGATTTGGAATTAGCTGTTGTTGTTTTTGCTTTAAAAATTTGGAGGCATCATTTGTATGGAGTAAAGTGTGAAATATATACCGATCACAAAAGTTTAAAGTATATATTCAATCAGAAAGATTTAAACATGAGACAAAGGAGATGGCTAGAATTAATCAAGGATTATGATTGTACAATTCATTACTATCCGGGAAAATCAAATAAATTGGATGATGCTATGAGTCGAAAAAGTAATGCTTCATTAGCAATGTTGCATTTGGAACGTTATCCTTTGGTTAAGGATTTGATGAACTTTGGAATACAAGTTGTTGGTGCAGGAAGTTCTTCTGTTTTGTTTCAGGTATCAGTGAGATCATCTCTATCAGACAGAATCAAGCAAGCACAGAAGTAAGACAGTGAGTTGCAGAAAAAGGTAGAGCTGGTTCAGAAAGGTAAGTTGCCTGAATTCAACATTGATAATGATTGCATTTTGAGATTTGGGAAGAGATTGTGTGCGCCTTGTGATTCACAGTTGAAGAGAGAGTTGTAATGTGAAGCTCATAGTTCTCCTTTTTCAGTTCATCCTGGCAGTACTAAGATGTACAGAGATCTGTGGGTGTATTACTGGTGGGATGGAATGAAAAGAGATATTGCTGATTTTACTTTGAAGTGTTTGTCTTGTCAGCAGGTTAAAGCAGAGCGGCAGTTACTGAAAGGGATGCATCAGCCTTTACCAGTGACAGAGTGGAAATGGGAGAATATATCCATGGACTTTGTTGTGGGATTACCGAAGACATCTCGAGGTAATAATGCAATCTGGGTTATTGTTGATCGCTTGACCAAATCTGCTCATTTCCTTGCTATAAGAGATACTTTTTCCCTAGATCAAATTTCTCATTTGTATCTTAATGATATAGTCAGGTTACATGTAGTTCCTCTCTCTATTGTATCTAATCGTGATCCCAGGTTCACTTCTAACTTTTGGAAAGGCCTTCAGAAGTCGTTGGGTACTGAATTAAATTTTAGTACAGTTTTTCATCCTCAATTAGATGGGAAGTCAGAACGATCAATTCAGACATTGGAGGATATGCTACATTCTTGCTCGATGGATTATCAGGGAAGTTGGGACCATCACCATTCTTTGATTGAATTTTCATATAATAACAGTTTTCATTCCAGTATACAGATGGCACCATTTCAGGCATTATATGGGAAGCGGTGTCGAACTCCAGCTTTCTGGGATGAAGTGGGTGAAAGTAAGTTTATGGAACCAGAATTGGTAGAAGAGATGGCAGAAAAAGTTCATCTAATTCAGAAACACATGAGAACAGCTCAGAGCAGGCATAAGAGTTATGCGGACGACAGGAGGAATGATCTCTCTTTTGAGGTAGGTGATCATGTTTTTCTCAAAGTATCACCATGGAAAGGTGTGATGCGATTTGGTAAGAAAGGAAATTTGAGTCCAAGGTTCATTGGACCATATGAAATTCTGGAGAGAGTTGGATCAGTTGCATACCGAGTGGCTTTACCTCCGAGTTTATCTCAGGTACACAATGTTTTTCATGTTTCGATGTTGAGAAAGTATATGCCAGATCTATCTCATGTTTTGAGTCTAGAGGTAGTTTAGCTAGAAGAGAACCTATCTTATGAGGAACAACCGGTCCAGATTCTTGACCACAGGGAGCAAGTGTTACAAAATAAGGTGATTAATTAGGTAAAGGTTTTTTGGAAAAACCACATGATGGAAGAGGCAACATGGGAATCTGAAAATGCAATGAGGGGTAAGTACCCCCATTTATTCGATAAGTAAATAAATTGCGGGGACACAATTTTCTAAAGGGGGGAAGGATGTAACATCCCAAGTAAGTAATGAATAATATATATTTTTATCTATGTCTATTAATGAATTAGATAGTGTTTTAGAGGCTTAAAATGAAAATAAATCCAATCTTAAGCATGGAATACACTAATTTTTTTTAAAGGATTGTTTTAATTCCTTTTGATGGAAAACCATTTTTAAATATATCTTTTGACAATTTTATAAGCTATGTTTGTCAAAATAAACTTATTCTTTATGATTGGGACATCAAAATTTACTTTGTGTGAATTTTTGGTATTTTTCTGACAATGTTCATTTTTTAATGAATATTGTAAAATGTTGTATTTTAATTCAAAAACTCTTTTTAATCTAATTTATTTATATGATTAGATTGACATTTGAATTGGTTTTAAAGTGAAATTACAATATATTTTTACCATTTAATCCAATGGTGGTCATTGGAATCAATTTCACTTTGAAATTGGACTTAAACTAGTGTCAATCATTTCATGGATATTGTTTCAAAAAAACCCGCTATTTGTCATGACAACGGGAACTAATTATTAAATTAATTAATGTGACTTATATGTTTTGAATTTTGTAAAATATACATCATTTTTGAATTCGGAATATCAAATATAGCTTAGGGTGAGTTTTTTTTAATTTTCTGAAAAACTTCAATTTTTGATGAATAGTGAAACCACTAAGTGGTACTTATAAAAACTGATTTTTCGTTTAAATGAAGTTCTGCCATCTTTGTGTTTTGAATTTAAAAAATCCGACATACATGGTTTTCATTAAGAAGTAAAATGTGGTTCAATGAGATTATAATAATTTTTGGTGAATAGTAACTTATTAAGTTTTTAATCGCGATTAGAGGTAATTAGTGTAGTTTAAGGTAAGAATAATGTTTTAATAAAATTAAATGACCTAGAAACATGTCCTAACCTTATTAGATGAGTCATGGCAGAACAAGACAAGTCATGGGTCAACTTGGGGACCCCATGGAGCCACTTTGGTTGGGAAATGACATAAATAACTTTTTATTTAATGTTAAAGAAAAAATGACACAAAGAAGAGATGTTTTACTAAAATAATTTTTACATGGAGTTATACAAGTCAGATTTTTTATTATAAATAGTCATTGGAAATCTAAAAAGATTTCCTACATCATAGTATTATTTTTATAATTTTTAGACATTAAATAAAGTAAATTATTTTTGACATCATGATGATGCAGCGATGACCTCATTATTTAACGATTTAAATAAAATGGAAAGTTAATGTAAAATATAAAACCTACACATGGACAAAAACAATTAGATGAGTGGTTTTAAAACCCTTATCACCTTATCCTAGAATTATATCAATGTGGGACCTTTTTAATCCGATACACTTTTTAAAATAAAGTAACTTATCTTTACTTTCCAAGAGTGCCCCTCCTCTCCTCTTATAAAAGGCCCCCACCTCTACCTCCTTACCCACACTTACAAAGCCATTGGCTCGGCCAACCCCTGCCCATTTTGTCTCTCCACTTCCCTCCATTACTCCTTGAAGCCTCAATTTGGGCAGAAGTCTTCCCAAAGAAGCCTTTGAGCTCAAACCAAAGAGAGTTACCCGATTTTAAGGTAATGTCTTCTTTTGAGTCCTTTTGTTTTATTTTGCTTCTCCAACCCCCTAAACTCTTTTTATTATTTTCTTTTGTAACAAATCCAGTATCCTCAATATACTAGGATGTTTTTATAATAAGGATTCGAGCTAAACTTACACACACCTACATATAATGGTTAACGAACATACTGTTTCCGTGGATGGTGGATTTATGCCTCCCGAAACAATGATTGTTCAACATTCTTTTAACACCTTCAAAGGTGGACATTAAGATGTCACTATATTTATATATGATATATAATATGTTTATGTTTTCCTTATGCTTATGTATTTTCCTTTTTGGTCATACCTTTATGGTTTCCATTATGGGTGAACACGATATCTTCATTTTAGGAAGTGCGGACTACCGCCCTCTCAAAGTGATTTGATTCGTTAAATACCATATGTGGGACGTATAAAGGATGGAACTATGATATTATATATGATATTATACTGGAATTATAATATACCTTTATATAATTATGATTCCATTCTATAAAATATGAAATAGAAATGAAAGTAGTGTTCATGCGTACGTACGGCTTACCGTCTCCATGAACGGTGCATTTCATTTATTACCTCTAAATGATTATGTAATATTATAAATGCATGCATGTACTGGATATATATGACATATATGATATCTAAATCATGAATACCATTCTGGATATAATGGATACATGAAGAAATTGTAATTATATAGGGTTTATTTTTGACTCAAGTACAAATGATCGTTAAAATGACTATTATTAACTTAAATAATTACATAGTGTTCATGACATGGTAATAAGTGATATAAAAGGAATAATTAACTTGAAAAAGGTTCTTAAGAAAGTAGAAATTAACTCAAGTTTATTATTCAGGAGATTATAGAACGACCGAGTCAAGTCGGACCTGAGGTATGGGACTTCGTCTCAATCTCCTTTCATTGAGGCATATTTTGTTTTATACACAACCTTCTTTTATACGGTGTATAAACCCCTTTGACTTTTACGTTTATCCAAAAGGAATCTTTTTCATATGAAGAATTTACTAAATGACACAAGGGAATGTTTTTGTCATACGTATGCGGCGACAATGGCTTCTCCGCCACTGTGACCATTATTTGAGTTTCGGCTTCCTCTACAAGCCATTACTTTTTTTAAAAGAAAAATAAATACCATGTATTACTTTTCTTTTATTTTGGTATTGAAAATTGTTTTCATAATGTTTTTATATCAATGTGTTGTATTGATATATTGTGATTGAAAGGTGGAAATGTTATGTTTTCTTTATGCATGTTTTATGTGATACGATTATGTTGAGGTTCTTGGGCATTATTATGAAGACGGGTGGTTCCGTGATAGACTAAGGGAGGGTGAGCCCAATATAGATCTCCAATACTTTGGGTAATGTGAAGGAGTGAAACGTTAAGGTTTCTCCGAAGAGATTTAGGGAATATATTGTAATGGGTATTCCAAACGTAACCAAGAGGGTTACTCCCTATGTAAGAATGTTATGAATGCCTCAAGTTACCTTTATGTCTTATGATTTCTATGATTTATTCATGATTTGATGAGGTATGTGAAAGTGCTTATGTTTTATGGGTAAAGTATGATTTCATTCTAATGTATATATGTACCCATGTATCCTTTCCATATTTCTATATCCCTTACTGAGCTTTTTATGCTCATCCCATGTTTTTTTGAAATGTTTTTCATAGGTCAAGGGAAAGGTAAATGATATGATGATAGTGTCAATGAAGTGTCAAGAAATAATCCATGTTTTATTTTAAATATGTTTCCATTGATGGGAAAGAAGAATACTATCTTTATGTAACCACATTGTTTACATGTGGAATGTAATGCAAGTTTTATGATCTAATTCTCTAAAACTCTAAACCTGAAAAGATCCTCAATGTGTAATCTTGTAATAACTCAAGATTAAGTAAGGTTTAAGGCTAGGGCATTATAGTTGGTATCAAAGGTCGGTATAGACAACTTTAGGAGTTACAAAAGTGTAAAATTATAAGTTAATTTATTGTACGATTGAAATGATATAGCATTGAAAGATTACCATGTTGCTTCGCCTAAGATATTTCTGTGTTAAGAATGGTTTTTCATAGAGGAAACTGAAAAGGTTTTCTGGGAAGGCATATAGAGGGAAATTTCCTTTCAAATCAGTATCCATAGATGGTCAGAATGAGAACTAAACAGTTTGTTGCAGTGATGGCTCAGTTGACTCAGGTAAAAAATGTTGGTTGTTTTTATTGATGATATTTTGGTGTTTTCAAAAAGTAAAGAGGAGCATGAAAGTCATTTAAGGGTTATCTTGAAAAACTAAAAAGAAAAGAAACTATATGGAAAATTCAGAAAGTGTGAGTTTTGGTTACAAAATTTTTTTTCCTGGGTCACATTGTTTTAAAAGATGGCATAAATGTTGATCCTACTAAAACAATAGTTTTTGAAGTATGGCCAAGACCCACAAATGTAACCGAGATTCGCAGCTTCCTTGGTTTGGCAGGCTATTACCAAAGGTTTGTTTGAAATTTTTCACAGTTATCTAGTCCAATGACTAAGCTAACTCGGAAGGGTGTTAAGGTTATCTGGACAAAAGAATGTGATGATTGTTTTCAAGAATTGAAAAGAAGATTGGTGAATGCTCCTGTTTTGGCACTACCTTCCAGGAATGGTGAGTTTGTTATCTACAGTGATGCTTCATTGAAAGGACATGGTTGCGTCCTAATGCAGAATGATCAGGTAATTGCTTATGCTTCACGACAGTTGAAAACTCATGAGGTAAATTACCCTTTACATGATTTGGAATTAGCTGCTGTTGTTTTTGCTTCAAAAATTTGGAGGCATCATTTGTATGGAGTAAAGTGTGAAATATACACCGATCACAAAAGTTTAAAGTATATATTCACTCAGAAATATTTAATCATGAGACAAAGGATATGGCTAGAATTAATCATGGATTATGATTTTACAATTCATTACCATCCGGGAAAAGCAAATAAAGTGGATGATGCTTTGATTCGAAAAAGTAATTCTTCATTAGCAATGTTGCATTTGGAACGTGATCCTTTGGTTAAGGATTTTATGATCTTTGGGATAGATGTTTTTGGTGTAGGAAGTTATTCTGTTTTGTTTTAGGTATTAGTGAGATCATCTCTATCAGACAGAATCAAGCAAGCATAGAAGCAAGGTAGCGAGTTGCAGAAAAAGGTAGAGCTGGTTGAGAAAGGTAAGCTGCCTGAATTCAACATTGATAATGATTGCATTTTGAGATATGGGAAGATATTGTGTGTGCCTTGTGATTCGCAGTTGAAGAGAGAGTTGTAATGTGAAGCTCATAGTTCTCCTTTTTCAGTTCATCCTCGCAGTACTAAGATGTACAGAGATCCGCGGGAGTATTACTGGTGGGATGAAATGAAAAGTGATATTGCTGATTTTACTGTGAAGTGTTTGACTTGTCAGCAGGTTAAAGTAGAGCAGCAGTTACCGAAAGGGATGCATCAGCCCTTACCAGTGACAGAGTGGAAATTCGAGAATATATCCATGGACTTTGTTGTGGGATTACCGAAGACATCTTGAGCTAATAATGCAATCTGGGTTATTGTTGATCGCTTGACCAAATCTGCTCATTTCCTTGCTATACGAGATACTTTTTCCCTAGATCAAATATCCTGTTTGTATCTTAATGATATAGTCAGGTTACATGGAGTTCCTCTCTCCATTGTATCTGATCGTGATCCCAGGTTCACTTTTAACTTTTGGAAAGGCCTTCAGAAGTCGTTGGGTACTGAATTAAATTTTAGTATAGCTTTTCATCCTCAATCAGATGGGCAGTCAGAATGAATAATTCAGACATAGGAGGATATGCTACATTCTTGCTCGATGGATTTTCAGGGAAGTTGGGACCAACATCTTTCTTTGGTTGAATTTTCATATAATAACAGTTTTCATTCCAGTATACAGATGGCACCATTTTAGGAATTATATGGGAAGCGGTGTAGAACTCCAGCTTTCTGGGATGAAGTGGGTGAAAGGAAGTTGATGGGACCAGAATTGGTAGAAGAGATGGCAGAAAAAGTTCAGCTGATTCAGAAACACTTGAGAACAGCTCAGAGCAGGCAGAAGAGTTATGCGGACAACAGGAGGAATGATCTCTCTTTTGAGGTAGGTGATCATGTTTTTCTCAAAGTATCACCATGGAAAAGTGTGATGCGATATGGTAAGAAAGGAAAGTTGAGTCCAAGGTTCATTAGACCATATGAAATTCTGTAGAGAGTTGGATCAGTTGCATACCGAGTGGTTTTACCTCCGAGTTTATCTCAGGTACACAATGTTTTTCACATTTCGATGTTGAGAATGTATATGCCAGATCCATCTCATGTTTTGAGTCCCGAGGTAGTTCAGCTGGAAGAGAACCTATCTTATGAGGAACAACCGGTCCAGATTCTTGACCACAGGGAGAAAGTGTTACGAAATAAGGTGATTAATTAGGTAAAAGGTTTTTGGAAAAACCACATGATGGAAGAGGCAACATGGGAATCTGAAAATGCAATGAGGGGTAAGTACCCCCATTTATTAAATAAGTAAATAAATTGCGGGGACGCAATTTACTAAAGGGGGGAAGGATATAACATCCCAAGTAAGTAATGAATAATAGATATTTTTATCTATGTCTATTAATGAATTAGATAGTGTTTTAGAGGCTTAAAATGAAAATAAATCCAATCTTAAGCATGGAATACACTAATATTTTTTTAAAGGATTGTTTTAATTCCTTTTGATGGGAAACCATTTTTAAATATATCTTTTGACAATTTTATAAGCTATGTTTGTCAAAATAAACTTATTCTTTATGATTGGGACATGAAAATTTACTTTGTGTGAATTTTCGGTATTTTTCTGACAATGTTCATTTTTTAATGAATATTGTAAAATGTTGTATTTTAATTCAAAAAATCTTTTTAATCTAATTTATTTATATGATTATATGGTCTTTTTAATTGGTTTTAAAGTGAAATTACAATATATTTTTACCATTTAATCCAATGGTGGTCATTGGAATCAATTTCACTTTGAAATTGGGCTTAAACTAGTGTCAATCTTTTCATATATATTGTTTCAAAAAAACCCGCTATTTGTCATGGCAATGGGAATTAATTATTAAATTAATTAATGTGACTTATATGTTTTGAATTTTGTAAAATAGACATCATTTTTGAATTCGTAATATCAAATATAGCTTAGGGTGAATTTTTGGTAATTTTCGGAAAAACTTCAATTTTTGATGAATAGTGAAACCACTAAGTGGTACTTATAAAAACTGATTTTTCGTTTAAATTAAATTTTTCCATCTTTGTGTTCTGAATTTAAAAAATCTGACATACATGGTTTTCATTAAGAAGTAAAATGTGGTTCAATGAGATTATAATAATTTTTTGGTGAATAGTAACTTATTAAGTTTTTAATCGCGATTAGAGGTAATTAGTGTAGATTAAGGTAAGAATAATGTTTTAATAAAATGAAATGACCTAGAAACATGTCCTACCCTCATTGGATGTGTCATGGCCGACCATTACAAGACATGGGTCAACTTGGGGACCCCAGGGAGCCACTTTTGTTGGGAAATGACATAAATAACTTTTTATTTAATGTTAAAGAAAAAATGACACAAACAAGAAATGTTTTACTAAAACAATTTTAACATGGGGTTATACAAGTCAGATTTTTTATTTTAAATAATAATTGGAAAGATCAAAAGATATCCTATATCATATTATTTTTTTAATAATTTTTATACATTAAATAAAGTAAATTATTTATGACATCATGATGATGTAGCGATGACCTTATTATTTAACGATTTAAATAAAATGGAAAGTCAATGTAATATATAAAACCTACACATGGACAAAACCAATTGGATGAGTTGTTTTAGAACCCTTATCACCTTATCCTCGAATTATATCAATTTGGGACCTTTTTAATCTGAAAGTCATTAAAATAAAGTAACTTATCTTTACATTCCAAGAGTGCCCCTCCTCTCCTCTTATAAAAGGCCGCCACCTCTACCTCCTTACCAACACTTACAAAGTCTTTGGCTCGGCCAACCCCTGCCCATTTTGTCTCTCCACTTCCCTCTCTTACTCCTTGAAGCCTCACTTTGGGCATAAGTCTTCCCAAGGAAGCCTTTGGGATCAAACCAAAGGGAGTTACCCGATTTTAAGGTAATGTCTTCTTTTGAGTGCTTTTGTTTTATTTTGCATCTCCAACCCGCAAAACTCTTTTTATTATTTTCTTTTGTAACAACACCAGTATCCTCAATATACTAGGATGTTTTTATAATAAGGATTCTATCTACACTTACACACACCTACTTCTAATGGTTAACGAACATACTGTTTCCGTGGACGGTGAATTTATGCCCCCCGAAACGATGATTGTTCAACATTCTTTTAACACTTTCAAAGGTGGCCATTAAGATGTCACTATATTTATATATGATATATAATATGTTTATGTTTTCCTTAAGCTAATTTATTTTCATTTTTGGTCATACCTTTATGGTTTCCATTATGGGTGAACGCAATATCTTCATTTAAAGAAGTGCGGACTACCGCCCCCTCAAAGTGATTTGATTCGTTAAATACCATATGTGGGATGTATAAAGGATGGAACTATGATATTATATATGATATTATACTGGAATTATAATATACCTTTATATAATTATGATTCCATTCTATAAAATACGAAATAGAAATGAATGTAGCGTTCATGCGTACGTACGGCTTACCGTCTCCATGAACGGTGCATTTCATTTATTACCTATAAACGATTATGTAATATTATAAATGCATGAATGTACTGGATATATATGACATATATGATATCTACATCATGAATACCATTCTGGATATAATGGATACATGAACAACTTGTAATTATAAAGGGTTTATTTTTGACTCAAATACAAATGATCGTTAAAATGACTGTTATTAACTTAAATAATTACACAGTGTTCATGACATGGTAATAAGTGATATAAAAGGAACAATGAACTTGAAAAAAGTTCTTAAGCAAGTAGAAATTAACTCAAGTGTATTATTCAGGAGATTAAATAATGATCGAGTCAAGTCGGACCTGAGGTATGGGACTTCGTCTCAATCTCCTTTCATTGAGGCATATTTTTTTATACAAAACCTTCTTTTATACTGTGTATAAACCCCTTTGACTTTTACGTTTATCCAAAAGGAATATTTTTTATATGAATCATTTACTAAATGAAAAAAGGGAATGCTTTTGTCGTACGTATGCGGCGACAACGACTTCTCCGCCACTGTCACCATTATTTGAGTTTCGGCTTCCTCTACAAGCCATTACATTTTTTTAAAAGAAAAATAAATACCAGGTTTTACTTTTCTTTTATTTTGGTATTGAAAATTGTTTTCATAATGTTTTTATATCAATGTGTTGTATTGATATATTGTGATTGAAAGGTGGAAATTTTATGTTTCTTTTATGCATGTTTTATGTGATACGATTATGTTGAGGTTCTTGGGCATTATTATGAAGACGGGTGGTTCCGTGATAGACTAAGGGTAGGTAGGCCCGATATAGCTCTCCAATGCATTGGGTAACGTGAAGGAGTGAAACGTTAAGGTTTCTCCGAAGAGATTTTGGGAATATACTGTGATGGGTATTCCAAACGTAACCAAGAGGGTTACTCCCTACGTAAGAATGTTATGAATGCCTCAAGTTACCTTTATGTATTATGATTTCTATGATTTATTCATGATTTGATGAGGTATGTTAAAGTGCTTATGTTTTATGGGTAAAGTATGATTTCATTCTTATGTATATTTGTACCCATGTTTCCTTTCCATTTTTTTATATCCCTTACTGATCTTTTTATGCTCATCCCAAGTTTTTTTTGAAATGTTTCTCACAGGTCAAGGGAAAGGTACATGATATGATGATAGTGTCAAAGAAGTGTCAATAAAGAATCCATGTTTTATTTTAAATAAGTTTCGATTGATGGGAAAGAAGAATACTATCTTTATGTAACCACTTTGTTTACATGTGGAATGTAATGCAAGTTTTATGATCTAATTCTCTAAAACTCTAAATCCGAAAAGATCCTCAATGTGTAATCTTGTAATAACTCATGATTAAGTAAGGTTTAAGGCTGGGGCCTTATAGGTTCGGTCTATCGTGGGGGGTGTAACCCCCGGATCACCCGGATTCCCAAATGGCCTAGAGGCCGATTGGTTGGTGAAGAAATGATGCCGCGTGGGTGAGGCTCGGTCGCCACGGAACCCGCTGGAGGTGAGTTCTGCCTCCGATGCGGCTTCGGTCATAGATTTCAATCATTGGTGGCACAACAGCCGCTCTGCCTCCCTTCCCACAGTCTTCCATCATGCCAGCCACCTCCTTCGTTATCTGCATATGACAAGGTGAAACCCTCCACATGGGGTGTGTGTCGACGTGCCCGCAGCCCTCCAATATAGTTCAAGGATAGCAAGATAGCGGAGGGTTCGGGTCGGGTTCCTTAGGCCCATGCCCTCTACGTCAGATTGTAAACATGAGGGGGGGTTAAGGGTTTAATAATCACATGAATTTCTATCAATCAAAAACCTACAATGATACCCCACAACAACCTCCCGCAAAAAGGAATGAATCACGGATCAACCAATTAGTTGGTTGGTCCACGTTCTTCATATTATTCAAGAACAGGGAAGAGAAAAATCATTTAAAAGCATTCACTAATAAACCACCTACATTGAATAGTCAGATAAACGTCCTTGCTTGAAGGTGGATTGTGCTTTTCATTCCTGCAACTGGTTCCCAAAGACAACACTCGTATGCCCCCCATTGGTTCGGTGTTGTCTGTCACCTCCTACTAGGTCAACTTCATCTTCTAAGGGTCTGGCGTCATAGTGTTCCTTGAACACTTTTCTACATTGTGATGCTCTCTGATACCCTTTCCCAAGCTCCATATATATAAGAGAGGGGAATGGTAAGTAACGATGAGGAAAAATAATGGGGATCATTAATTAGGAATCTTCCCATTTTTTCCAACATCGTTGTTACTTATGGTTGGAAGGTCAAGCCATTTAATGGCTTGACACACCACCGACCCCACCATTTAATTTGTCCGTTGGAGGTTATGAAATAAAATAACAAAATTATTTCATTTCATTTCTTTTAAAAAGGATCAAAACATAATTTTTTCTCCAAACCTACTATGGTCAATGTAAATCCTCCCTTATGTTAATCCAGACATTGAGTATTCAAAAGTGCCATCACATTTTTAATCCGAGCAATGGTTCAAAAGTTAGAAAATTTCGCTCACGTGTTTATTGAATGTACCTAAAAATGTTTTTAAATTCATTCAGGGCACACCGATCCTCAGAATCATGCGCCTTTAAATTTTACAGACTCGTAATAATTCCATTTAAATAAAAAAATTACATGGAAATCTGGGTCTTTACATATTCATTACATTAAAATACGAAATAGAAATGAATATAGAGTTCAAGCGTACGTAAGGCTTACCGTCTCCATAAACTATGCATTTCATTTCATATTTCAAAATGTTATGTACTATTATAAATACATATATATAATGTATATATATTATATATATGATATCTAAAGCAGGAATATCATTCTGGAGATAATGGACTTTTGACCATACAGACAACATGTAATTATAAGAAGTTCACTTTTGACTCAAGTAACAAATATAGACAAAATGATCATTTTTAACATAAATGATTATATAATCATTATAACATGGTAATAAGTGGTATAAAATGAATAATAATCTTCAAAAATTTTATGAAATTAGTATAACTTAATGTTAGATTATTATTCATGAGATTAAAGAACGAACGGCTCAAGTCAGACATGATGTAAGGGGTTTCATATTTCACTTTAAATTTCATGAGATTTCTTTTTTTTTTCGCAACATATTTATTCCATGTGGTGTATTTTGTACATCCATTAGATATATATTTTTATTATTATACTTAAATTCATGGTATTCATAGAATCATTTTTTGGTTATTAATTTTTGGTCATACGACTTGATTGATTGCTACGTGGTAAGGGGTTTTCATCTCAATTTTTATTCCCATGAGATTCATGCTATATTTTCCACTATTTCCTTTTGTGTGGTGCATGTACTTTCCATGATTATATTCTTTTTTAATATACTTTATTTTATGGGTATTTACATACTCATTTTTTTATCCTTCTTTCTTGGGGTGTTTGTTTCATATGTTACCAAATCAGTAAAGGAACCTTTCACATTCCTCTTTTAGTCAAAGACTTCTTCTTTGAAATGTCTTTTAATTTCCAATTTCATATGTTGGGATATGTTATTATATATCCTTATTGTTTTACATTTTATTTTCAATTGATGAGAGTCCCTTTTCTCTCCCATCAACTCATTTTCTTAATTTTTAAGTGACTCCATTTGGCTGGCGAATTTTTTTAAGGGAACATCTTAACCCAATTTTAATTATTTGGGTTGACCTTCTACTTCTAACTATGTCATGCTATGAATATGTGTGATTAACCTAGGATTTTTTTACACTTAATATCAACTTATATTTGGTGTATTTAAATTTTTCACACATAATTATGTCATTGAATAATCCTTGATCTAATGGTACTATCATTGTAAGGGATTACGTCTCATTCTCCTTTCATTGTGTCATATCTTGATATTGTCCACCTTTTTTATCCTATAAAGTGTATATACAACCCTTTAGACAATTTCTATCATGAGTTTATATATTCTCATTATTTTTATAGTTTTCATTGATGTTATTCTTTAATTTTTTTTATTCAAGTGTTTCTCAAGTGGTAAGAGTCTCTTTAACTAAAACATCATTTTAAATGTTTTAAAGATTTATTCTTCTAAAACATTCTATTTAATGTCCATGAATTCAAAAGGGTTTTTAAGTATTTTTTTATATTTCCATGAGTGTTTTAAAGTGTAAATTTATTTCAAATGTTTCAATGTGGTATGGGACACTTTGATTCAAAAATATCTACATTAAATGATTTAAATGGTTTTCAAAATTGTTTGATAAAGCATTGATTATATCAATATCTTGAAATTATATATTACGATTGTAATGTGGAAATGTTATCATTCTTTTATGATTATTTTATGGGTTATGAATATGTTATGATTATTGAGAATTGTTTACGTATATGGGTGGTTCCGTGATAAACCTAGGGTGGGTGAGCCTAAGACAACTCTCCAATGCATTGAGTAACGTGACAGAGGTAAATGTTAATGTTTCTCCTATGATATCTAGGGAATATAGTTTGATGATTATTCCAATGTAACTCCCTATTTAGCTAAGATATCCACAATTTATGTATGATATAGATGCCTTAAGTTACTTTTATGATTTATGATTTCCATTTATTATTCACAAATCTTATGATTTTTTTTTGGTAAGTTTAATATTGAAAAGAATTATATCATATGTTAGTATGTATTGATGGAATGGTGTTTTATTTCATTATTTTATAACCCTTACTGAGATTTTTATGCACATCCCATGTTTTTGAAATGTTTTTCACAGGACTTAGAGAAGAATAGGTTCAAGGATGCGATCAAAGAAAATTCGTGATGTCTAAAACATGGAAATAGACATAAATTTTTTTTCAAGAGTTTATATTTTATAAAAAAAACGGAAACTGTGAAGAAGTTTCTACATTGTAATTTTTGAAATGTAATGTAATATTTATGGACTAATTCTCTAAAAATCTAATCCTGAAAATAACCTCAATGTAAATTCTTGATTTAACTCATGATTAAGAAATTTTTAATGTCGGACCCTTAAACTAATTAAATAGATCTAAAGAAAATATTATTGAATTTATGAATGTGGATTATTTTAATAGTTATTCTTAAAATATTGAAGGGAACATTAAATAATGTCATAACTTAGTATGAGTATGCAGATTATTGTGATGATTTTCCCTCAAATATTCTATCCATCCGGTAATGATATATATTAAAATAAGTCACCCCAACACGTATATAACTAGTGGAATATATGTATGAATTCTAGATGAGTATGAAAATTTGATCAAGTGTCCCATTTTATGAATACCCTTACATGCAAAATTTATATCTAAAACTGATTGTGAATGAGTACAGCATATAGAACCTACATATCCTTTATATAGTTATAACAAATAGACCATATATTTCTCAATTTTACTACACTTTTCTTATAAATGACTCAAGATTAGCTATAAGTAACATCCAAGGAGTCTCCTGCTTTTGAGAACATCAAAATGAGATACACGTTATCTTATACATCATTATAATTTCTCTTAGTATTCATTTTATTAAATTTATTGAAGTGTGTGGTTTACCCTCTTTATTAAACACACACATCATCTGGTTCTTTAACTGTATGATATATGATATATTTTTCCATCACTTTAAATATTTTTACCTATGGTGTTGTGGAGGAGGTCCTTGGGGAGGCTGTTTTTGTTTTATTCCCATGGTTATTGTGGAAGAGGTCCATGTGCAGCCTAGAAGTCTTGTAATTGTTGTCTTTATACCTGATCTAGGTTATGGATAAAGATTATTTTCTTATAATATTAAATGATGTGGGTGATTTTCTAGTGGTGGGGATTAGGTCTCAGATTGAGACTAAACCACTTTTTTGTTTCTTTTATGTGTTTTTATGGATTCATTATTATACTTCAAAATGATTTTTTTCTAAACTATAAATAAAACAACTTATTTGATAGTTAATATTTAATAGTTTTTATATATCTATTTGATTGAGTTAATTGATTTCAAAAGATAAAATATTTTTCATATTATCAAACCGATCACTACTCAAGATTTAAGGAACCTTTTAAAAGATTGGAACTTATATTGATATTCTATTTTGATTAGATGAGATATCATTTATTATTTGGGGATTTAATTTAAACTTGTTTTTGATTAAAAAATTATTTTGTACTCAATTCACCCCTCCCCCTCATGATATATTTACTCTTACAATTAAATAACAATATGAAAAACATATATAATTATCTTATATATCTTCTCATTCTACTTCACGAAGCTCAAAATTCAATAACTCTTCAAACACCCTCTTTCTTTATGGTGAATAAAAGTAAAGTCCGATAAAAGATCTCCAGTTCTATCTTCATGTCTAAAGATTATTAAAAAATATCTTCCACGAAAAGAAAAATTACGGGAAAATAAAGGGTATACAACAATATCTATTTTCATGTGGTAAGAAGGGTAATTTGAATAAAAACTACATCTATAAAAAAAAGAAATGGGGGATATCAATTGTGGTTTTTATTTAGTGTAATTTATCAATTTTAACTAATTTGGTATTAAATACCACTTGTGGTGTTCATATATGAATTCAAATTACAAGAAAAAAGTATATTGTATAGTGTTTCGTAATGGAAGGTAGATCTATGTTAATCCAATGGTTCCATACATTATTTAGTAGCTATTGAGGATTACCACCAGATTTTGTCAATGGGAATGATTATAGTATTGTATGACTGTTATTATTTTCCATCAGTTTCCAAAAATAATTTCTATTTTCAATCATCATATAGATGGATTTATTTTCATGTTTGTAAATAATTGATTCGTATTATAGAAATTAATTTTTTTATATTAATGTATATTTAAATAATGATAATAATGTGGTCCATTACACAAACTATAATGCCCCAAGCCCGCTCTTCCAGACATGATGCATGAAAAATGTTGTGTAATTTTTTTTATAAAAGTGAATAAACAATTACACAACACTTAACACAAATGAGGACCTTTTACCAGTCTAGGTTATAGAGGATTAGACAACACCTTTCATTTATCATAGTTGAAACAAAAATAAAACAACTGTCAATCATGCTTTTGCGTGAACTAACTCCAAATGCGATGACATCTATGATAGTCTCCTAATATGCCTGTTAAAAATCATTTAAAAATGAAAGGGTGAGTGTTCAATTTCGCAATAAGGTATTTTGAAAACCTTTGATAAATCCCTTTTAAAAATATCATGTTGATAATAAATTTGAAATATTCTTTTAGAAATACATTAGTAAAATAGTTCTTTGGAAAATATTTATACTTCCAAAACACATTTAAAATAATCCAGTGATTCATTTAAAAATACTAGGAAATATCTTAAATACAAAACAACTGAGGCCACTTGAAACTTTGAAGGCTATCATGGGCCTACACACTTGAGGGAAAGATTCTCTATCCAATTCCCTATCATATTTACAATGCTTGATTACTATATTTTATAAAATATTTTTCTCTTACCTTGCCTTATATATATATATATATTTCACTGGTGTTTCACTTTTGATAATATATTTATAATTCTATTAGGAACAAATAAATATTAATCATTACTAAAAATTATATCTTTGACTTCTTATGATTAGATCTCAACATACATGGCATTGCATAACAACATCGAATTTAAATCATTATCCACACACATAAAATTTCATCCATATTTCCATAAAAATCCATTTTTTCTAAAGTTTAATTAACGGTCAGGTATATATGTATATACCTATATATATGTGACTTTTTATATATGAAAACATATTGATATATGGCTATAATCGGAATATGAGTAATACATTAATGTAGATCCATCATTTAAATTCTTAAAATTCCATAAATAATAAATTGCTATATTTTTTAAAAAATAAATAAATAATCAAAATAATAATTATTGTAATTAATATGAAACCTAATCTTGATCCATAAAAAATAAGTTTGAAATATAAAATCATAATTTTGGATTAGATAATATCTCTCTAAATTTTGGAAGAAAAAACATTTGAATTATAAAATGACATAATTTAACATGATCAATCAAATACATGTTGAAAATAAGGAATAATAATATCAATATATTTGATTGATGAAAATTAGAAAAATAGTTGGCATGAAACATAGATTTCCTAAATAGTCATAGAATTAAATAAATATATATAAATATTACTCTTTTAGAAAATAAATATCATAATTTTATAATAAAGAAACTAACTATTTCTTATAAAAATGAAATGGAATTGAATGTGTAAATATAGAATCCAAGAACATATCAACCATTTCACAATACAAAATTTGAACAAAATTTTGATAAAACAATCATAAACATGGAAGATTTTATTGAATAGTTACTATACTAATATAGTAATGGAATTGTTTAAAAATAGAAAATAGAAATTATAGCATGAGATAAATAGATATAGGTCCCTTACAAAAATTTATTTTCAGAGCATTCAACTTATCAGCATGGCATATTCCTCGCATTATACACTCAAAAACTATCTCTAACACTTATTTCCTCTTATACACAAAACAGAAAATCCCAAAGCAGTTCAACGTAAAAAAAATACCTCTAATATGGCTGATGTCAAGGCTTTATATAGAGGTTCCTTGCCTTGCAATGCAGTTTCTAATTAGTATTAATTTATAATCAAAGTTTTACAAGGACTTCTAGACCAACGAATCTAAAAATATTTTATAAATTGACGGATAGAAAAAGAATACAATGTATGACTTTATCATATGTTAAACAGATGACAAATTGAATCAATTTGAGGAAAACTTCCAATTAGAGATAAGGTTTTGGGATAAGATGCATACTGAGTTTTGTCACTATTGATGAAAGATATATGAAAAAGATGGAAAATTAATTTATAAATTATAAATATCATGAATCGCAACAAAATGAGTTATATAAATTCAATATGAAAACATTAATAGCAAATGCAAGTGGATGAATTTAACTCACTGGAAACTGATAAGACAATTTTCAAAAGATTAGGATTACAAGATACAAATTAAATAATATAGACATGAAAATTCAGACAAACATAGGTCTTTTTCCCCAAAATCTTATTCGAATACTCCATGCATCTCAATTACAACCGAAAAATGAAAAGATCTCAAAATTAAAAGGTTGTTTTCCCAAATATCTCTCACAAAACCCTTAACACATTCAAAACAGAATGTACCGATGCTCTCCAGCTGTTGGGAATCGCTATGGCATCAACACGCACTCCAAAACACTAAAATCAAGCACGTGACTCATTTTCGTCCATCGACAACACTAAAGACATGCTTGGATCTTTGTCGATCTCAACCCCTGAAGAAGAACATCACTCAATATAGATTGGTTATACTCCTCACAGTGGCGGGACCTGTGGATTTCATTCCAGAACCCTAACCCCGTGTTGGAATCGAACAAAACCCCTATTCCAGATTCATTTATCTTTTTCTTTTGTTTCATATAATATTTTTATATATCCTTTATCATCATTATATATATATATATACATAATTAGTTTTATTTTTTATCTCATTATTCATAATTATAATTTTATAAAAATACTTTTAAATTTTTTTATTTGTAATAATATTAATTTGCACAGAAATTTGAATAATATAAAACAATTTATTAGAATTAATATAATATTTTTATCATTTATTTTAGATTTTATTTAATAATTATTATCATTTATTTTATTTAGTTTCATTAATATTAAATAAACATATTTTCATATCAAATCAAAAAAAATTATAAATCAAAATAATACTCGAATTTAAAGAATTAAATCCTTTTATAGACCTTAATAATGGTTATTTAATATTACAAAGTAAGTGAAAATATTATTATTATTATTCTCACTATTTATAAATAACCTTTTTATTAAAAACTTTATAATAAAATATTGTTTTTTAATTTTACCTTTAAGTATTATTTTTTTATTTATTAAAATAATATATTAGAAATAGTTATTTCAAGAAAACAATATTTCATAATAGTATTATTAATTTATATTATTTCCATATGTCATTATGGAAATAATATAAATATTGTCATTTTGAAAAATATTTAAAGTAAACATGAAAATTAATACAAATTAAAGTAAACAAATTTCATTTTGATTAAATGAAATAGCATTGTTTTATAAAAATATTTCATAAAATTATATATTTAAATAATTAAAATATATGGGATATTACATTCCCCCCCACCTTAAATGAATTTCTCCCTCACAATTCTTTTGTCGGACATTTGAAAATTCTGAATTTCCATCTCCAGAATTAAGAATCACTAAGGGAACTTAACTAACTGAAGAAAAATTCTAAAGAGTAGATTTCTTTTTTCTCAAGATACCACATCTAATCTCCAAGGTTTTCTAGACCGTTCCCCTGATATCAATTATAATGCCCCGAGCTTGCTCTTCTGGACATGGTGCTTGAAAAATGCAGTGGATTTTTTATTAATAAAAGTGAATAAAAAATTACACAACACATAACACAAATGTGTTCCTTCTACATATATAGGTTCTAGAGTATTGCACAATAACTTACATTTATCAGAGTTGAAAAAAAATAAAACAACTATCCACTATGCTTCCATGAGCGCTTACTCCAAATATGATGACATCTATAATATTCTCCTAAGATACCAGTTAAAATCATTTAAAAATAAAAGGTTCTGCGATCAATTGCCTAGTATGGTGTTTTGAAAACCATCGGTAAATCCATTTTAAAAATATCACTATGATAATACATTTGAAATATTTTATTAGAATTACCTTTGTAAAATAATACATTGAAGAATATTTATACTTCAAAAACACTTTTAAACTAATACTGTGATTCAGTTGAAAATATTAGGCATGCTCTTAAAAAAAGAAAAACTAAGGACACTCAAACTTTTAAGGCTATCATGGACCTTCCCACTTGATGGATGGATTCACTATCCTTTTCAATATCATATTTACAATGTTTGAGTACTAGTTTTTATAAAACATTTTTGTCTTACCTAGACTGATATATATATCACTGGTGTTTTAGTTTTGAAAATATATTTATAATCATGCTTGGAATAAATAAAAACTAAAATTTACTTAGAATTATATATTTGACTTTATATGATCAGATATCCAGATACAAGGCTATGCATAATCACATGGATGTTAAATCATCATCCACGCACTTAAAATTTCATCCATATTTCCATAAAAATCCTTTTTTTCAAAGTTTAATTAACGATAAAGTATATGTGTATATACATATATATATATATATAAATGTATACATGTATGAAAACTTATTGATATATAGCCATAATCATGATATGAGTATGACATTCATGTAGATCCATCATTTAAATTCATAAAATTCCATAAATAATAAATTTTTATATACTTTTTAAATAGATAATTAATCAAAATATTAATTTGTATAATTTAAATGAAATATATTCTTGATCTTTAAAAAATAAGTTTTAAATATAAAATCATAATTTTTGATTAAATAATATCGCATTAATTTTTGAAAATAAAACATTTGAATTATAAAATGACATAATTTAACATGATCAATCCAATACATGTTGAAAGTGAGGAATAATAATTTCAATATATTTATTATTTCAAATTATAAAAATAGATGGAATGAAATATAGAATTAACTAATAATCATTGAATTAAATAAATAAATATAAATATATATCTTTTAGAAAATAACAATCATAATTTTGAAATAAAGAAACCAAATACTCCTTATTAAAATAAAATGGAATTGAAAGTGTAAATAAAGCTTCCAAGAACATATCATCCCTTACACAAAACCAAATTTGAAAATAATTTTGAAAAAAAGAACATAAACATGAACGATTTTATTGAATAATTCCTTTACTAATTTAATAATGTAATTGTTTAAAATTAGAAAATAAAAATTATAGCATGAGATAAATAGATAGATTTCCCTTAAAAAAATTTATTTGTATGGAATTACACTTATCATCATTGCACATTCCTTGCATCACACACTCAAACACTGTCTCTAACGCTCATTGCCTCTTATACTCATAGAACCAAAACACAGAGCAGTGCAACATAGAAAACAATACATCAAATATGAATAATTTCAAGGATTTATATAGTGGTTCATTGCCTTACAATGCAGTTTCCAATAAGTATTATTTTATAATCAAATTTGAAAAGGATTTGCAGACCAAAGTATCTAAAAATATTTGAGAAATTTGTGAATAGAAAATAAATTATAGGGTATGTATATATCAAACATAAAACAGAAGACATATTGAATCAAGTTGAGGAAAAAGTCAAATGTGAGATAAGGTTTTGGGATAAGATGCATAATGAGTTTTTTACTATTCAAAAAAGATATAAAAAAACATTGGAAAATTAATTTATACATTATAAAAATCCAGAATCACTGCAAAAGTAATTGTATAAATTCAATATGACAACATTGATAATAGATGCAAATGGATGAATTCAAATGAATGTAAACTAATAAGACAATTTACAAAATATTAGTATAACAAGAAACAAATTAAATAATATCATCATGAAAATTCAGACAAACAGAAGTTGTTTTCCCCAAAATCTTTTTTGGATCTTCTACGTGTCTCAAATATAACTGAAAAATGAAAAGATCTCCAAATCAGAAGGTTATTCTCCCTTATATCTCTCAAAAAACCCATAACTCATTACAAACAGAACTAACCTAATTTCTCCAGTGGTCAAGAATAGCTCTGGCATCAACATGCACTCTGAAACACTCAACTCGATCTCGTGACTCATCGTCCATCGTAGACGACACCAAGGATATGATTGGGTCCGCATCGACCTCAACCCCTGAAGACGTACATTTCTTGACATAGATCAGCTAGACTCTTCACGATGGTGCGACCTGTGGATTTCGATCTGAAACCCTACCCCCACGCTGGACTCGAACAAAACCCCATATTCCCGATTCATTTCTCTTTTTTTGTTTCATATATTTATTTATATATCTTTCATCATAAGTATATATATATATATATATATTCATAATTAGTTTTATTTTTATTTCGTAATTCATAATTATAATTTTATAAAATTACTTTTAATAATTTCCATTTGTAATAATATTAATTTTTTTAGTAATTTGAATAGTTTAAAACAATTAATTAGAATTCATATAATATTTTGATCATTTATTTTATATTTTATTTAATAATTCTTATCATTTATTTATTTTATAATCATTAATATTAAAAAAATTCATATCAAATGAAAATAAATTTTATAAATCAAAATAATACTCAAATTCATAGAATTAAATCCTTTTAAGAACCATAATAATCGTTATTTAATATCACAATGAAAATAAATATAATTTTATTTTTCTTCTCAATATTTAAAAATAACCTTTTTATTCAAAACATTATAATAAAATACCTTTTTTAATGTTACCTTTAAGTATTATTTATTTATATGTTGAAATAATATATTAGAAAATGTTATTTCATAAAATTATCATTAATTTATATTATCTCCATATGTCAATATGTATTTAAATAGTGAAATGTTAAAAAATAATTAAATTACACATGAAAATTAATAAAAAAGAGAGAAAAAAATTCATTTTGATTAAATGAAATAACATAGTTTTATAAAAATATTTCATAACATTATTTATTTAATTACTTGAAAAATCTGTGTTGTTACACAAATCACATTATGGAAATTAATAACGAATATAGTTCACATGATTCATACCACACCCATCTATTGAATTATTGACTAATTTAGGTAGATGGATTTTCTTTTTCCATATTACAATATGATAGATAACATTATTTTTTAAACTTAATAAAATTGGTGTATGTCATGCATTTTTACAAGGAAAATGAACATATCCCCATTTAATAAAAATGGATAAAGGGAAACCTAGCCTCATTAGTTGGTTCATAACGATGTGTATTGACCATTTATTGTTGAATACCTTGGTGGGTAATCAACATCAAACCTTTTAATATGAATTTAGTAGAAATGTATATATCTACATAGTGGGGTACACATCAAATTACATTAATATATTCACGAAATGTATTATTGAAGTTGAGAAACATATTGGAATGAGGATTTAGGAACTCCAATGAGACAATGGTGGAGAATTTCTTAATGAATATATCATTGATTATTTGAAGAAGTTTGGGATTCTATCCCGACTCAGTCCTCTAAATACACCATAAAGAAATTTTGTTAGTGAAATTAGGAACCACACCCTATTTGACACGGTGAGACCAATGATGAGTTGTTTGAGTCTTCTAATATTATTTTTTGGATACACATTACTGACAACAACCTATATTCTAAATTTCATTCCATTTAATAGGGAGAAATTTTTCTATCTGAACATTGTTATGGCAATAAAACCATGTTTTCACATGAACATGTGTGGGAAAGCAAATAATTTTTTTGTGATTTCTAAACAAAAATTTTCTCTAGGAACTATCTGTATATTTATAGGATATTCTATGTAAAGTGGGGATATTACCTTTATGTCCCTTCAGATAAAAATGTTGTGGTTGATAAACATTCAATATTATTTTTGGGGATTGTATCTCTAAAATAGATAGTGGGTGTGAGATAAAATTCAATGAAATCCAAGATTAAGACACATAAGAGTTGGAAGAAGAACATATTCCATAATTATCTATGAAAGAGACCATTCCATAGACACCATTGCTATATATAATTACTTATGTGTATAGAATAACTAAAAATGTTATTTTTAGTCACATTGGATGGCAGATCATTATTAGTTCATAATAGTGAACCTATAACCTATAATGAAGTACTAAATGGACCCCATGTTACCAAATGGAAAGAAACAATATGACATATAAAATTTGATTCATTTATCAAAACCATCTATGGATTTTGGTAGATATTCATGTGGATGTAATGTCTATTGATTCCAAATTGGTATTTCAGAATATATTAGACATGAATGGATAATTCAGTATTTATATGGAAAGAATGGTGACAAAAGTTTTTGAAAATAAACATGGAATAAAATATAATGAAAATTTCTCCCCACCATCTATACATAAATATTAAAAAATATAATTTCCAAAGTAGGATACCCGGAATATAAGAATTTTAAGATGGATGAATATTTTTCCTAAATTATAACATTCCAAAAGATGTCTATATGACACAACATGAAGGGTTTGGGTCTAAAAAGTATTCTAATGAGGTATAAATATCGTGGAAAAACATTTTAGGAATTAATTTAAGAATTCCAATCCTGGAAGATTATGTTATATGATTCTATAACATAATTTGGTTATATAAAAGAAGAATGTGATCCATGTGTCAATAAACATTTTTTTGGGAGTACAATCATTTTCAAAATATTTTATGTTGATGAGATACTATATATTGGAAATAATACAAGTCATAAATTCAATCAACCATTGGATAAGCACATTCATCTGCATGAATTACATGGGTATAGAAACATATAGTCTTGGCATCCGGATCCATCAAGATAGATCATGGATTGTACATAGTCTTTGTCAAAGTACATACATTTAATAGATAATAAAATAAATCTGTGTGGAACAATCCATGAGGGGATTCCAACCAATGTCCCATGGTATTCATATTTTAGGAAAATTTTTCCTCAGACACAAAATGATATATATTAGATAGATAGTATTCCATAATAATATGTGGTTGGGATAGTAATGTATGGTTTGTCTTATATAATCCTAGATGGAACCTACAAATTTAGTGAGGAAAAAAGTTAGGAAGTTGCCCTTGGTGGACACCTTTGGATAGTGTTTAAGACTATCATTAAGTATGTTGGAGAACTAAAGATATATTGTTAATATATATAGGAGATGAGGACATATTCATCTGTGAATATGAAAATTCTAATTTCAAAATAGATAATAATGATCTGAAATTGCAGTCGAGATACATATTCACTCTCAATGGAGGATTTGTGAGCCTAAAGAACATGATGTAGGCCATAGATGCATATTTTACAACATATTTTGAGTATATTATGACATTAGATGGATAAATGGATGTATTTTGGATAGTTATCTTCATCCAATAAGATTATGTGATTCTTATCAGTAATGATCTTATAAGAATCTATTGTGACAATATTGTAGTTTTGGCCCTTGAAAAGGAGAATAGATGCCAACAATGATTGAAAGATATACATTGTAAATATCATCTATTGATGGATTAATCTCATAGAGATTAATTCCTAGTGAGGATACTCCCTATAGATGAAAATGTGGTAGATGCATTGAATAAATAATTAACAAAATAAAAACATCATCATAATGTGTGCTCTAGTGGATTGATAGTCACTGGTAGTTAGTTGTTGTCTACGTGTGAGTATGTTGTAGTTTTTTTCCTTGAATAAACCATGTGTACATTGTATTTCATGTATATTAAAATAAGTGATTTGAAATTAAAATATATTATTTCATATCATTTTTTGTTCTATGTAATTTTAATATTATAACTTCATAAAGCGTATTTCAATATAAAAAGGGAATAATAGTCCCCCTCTATGATGATAACCTTAAGATGGAATGATGATATTCTGAAACCATGTTTAATCGTTGGATTAAATAATAAGATTAGGGACATATTATGTTAACTTTGAGGTGCAGGTAATAATAAATATATGAGACATTGTCTCATGAAGTTCTCGATTTGTTGTATCCAAGATGGGAAATTATGAGAATCGAGCTTCTATTTGTAATTCCACAAATGTATGAGTCATTTGATATTCTAAAACATGGAAAAATATTTCATGTGGAAGTTAGGTAAGTTGGTTGTTTCAGGAATAATGATTTATTAATTAATAAGATGAGCAAGGATTCGTTGCATCCATAATTATGGAATTTGATATCCAGGCACTTTTTATGAAATAGAACTATCCCATTAAATTCTATTTCCATGATGTATTGATTAGACTATTTTATATATTCAATGAATAATGGATCGAAGATATATGTTTGTGACATGGGTGTTCAAACTGCTTGATGAGGATCATAACAAAGCGATTATATTAGTTATTGATCATTAATGTGTGTTTATGAACATTGCGAAAATAAATTACTTATATTGGATTCCTTGAACTAGTTATATTAAGTAATATTATATAATAGAAAATCCCACCTAATAAAATAAGAATTCATCATAGAGCGACATATACTATGTGTTTCATTTAAGTCCAATTATTGTTATTTTTTGAATTTAATTATTAGAATAAATATCATACTCAACACTGAGGAATTGTTTTATTCAGGATTTATTATTCATTCTACTAACTATATATATATATATTAATGGTAATTAATTATTTCATGGATATATAATATTTATTTACAAATGATGAGGAGGACCATTGAATCAAGATTATTTCTAACGAGAAATTTTTATTTATATGCTGGCATGATAATATTTATTTTTTTCTCCAGTAATTGAACATCAAGAGATAATAATAATAGTAATATTAATATTGAATTCAGTGAGGATATATAAGATATAATATATCATTTAAGGGTCATTGTGAATGAAATTATATTTCAACCCTAACTATAACTCTAAAATAATAATACATTCTCTATTTTTTAAATTTTGATTAAAATAGAGGATCAGTTGTCAAAAAAAATCATGAGATTTTACTCATGATTGAGTAACCCTCTATAGATTCTCTTTCCTCCTACATCATCTAATTTGTAAGAGTGCATGGATGATTCTACTAGCATTAAGGAATCATCATAGTGATAATGGAAAACATTTTATGACGATCAATTCACCATGATATCACTTAACAATATATCGACATTTTTTAAAGATCATATGGGCACGTGTCGATCATCTGTTGAGAGATTCTACACTTTTATCCAACACGGTAAATAATGTCATATCAAAAATGTTTTTGGACAACCAAAACCTTCAACGAAACAATATCCCAAGATTGAGTTAATATATCTTCTGATCTATTTAAAATAGTTATAAATTTAATTTGACAAGATCTTATATTGGTTCCAGAGTCCTTCTTTGTTAATATTATTTGGAAAACATTTATTGGTCATGACATTTACGTCATTTACAATATGAAAATAATTCATCAATTTCGAAAAATTTATAGACAGAATCATCCTTGATAATCTTCTTCTATATGTGTTCAATGGTCGATGGTTCTATATCTTTCAAATTTAAAATATGTGCAATAAAAAATGAAATAAAAATCTAAGGCCTTGAGGACCTTAACAAGAGACACATTCAAATTTAAATTCTTTGTATCATTTATAATAAATTCAATATATCTACCATTATCATAAGGATAATATTAATCAAACCTAATATATATTGATTCTTAATTAACTAAATTCGTTAATTAATATCTAGAAAAGGCCCCTTCATTATATTCAATATCTAACTCTTATAACTGTTTTAGTGTTAAATATATATTCTCTACAAAACAAATTCCTAAAAAAAATATTTTTATTTATTTCATTCTATAACAAAAAATTTATTTTTATTATTATTGTTCTTGTATTTTTTCATTACAGAGAAAAAATTTATTTTAACTTCTTCCTAAAATTAATTGGGATGTTTTTATTAATTTTTCAAAAAACATTCAATCTCTTAAATAGGATTATACATTCTTTATATAACCATATTTTATATATGGTAGTCAATGAATGAAAAATTTGTGAGAATATCAAAGTTAATAAGACATTTTTTCAATATAGAGATTATGAAATTAACTTACACATTCACATTAATTAGAAATAATCATTAAGAAAATATTAATTTGAACTATATTATAGTAGGTAGAGATTTCAGATAAAGATTATGTATTCTGTGATATTAAGTACAGTAATGTTAATATGAAATAATCATTGATGATGTGTAAAGTGTATTTTTTCACCTAAACTATGTTCTTTTATGTTTATAAACAAATTATGATTTTCAAGATATAATAATCATGACATAAAAATACTATTAATATGAATGAAACTATCTTTATATCACATTATTTTATTTCATGGATCACAAACATATCTATGTTCACATTAACTAAGAATGTTTTTAAAAATTTTGATACATCATAAGTCTGTAAAATAAGATGATATTATAGTTACCTAAATATCTATTCTATAGAGAAATATAACTATCTAATTCTTTTAGGAAAATTGATATTTTTTTATCGAGTTCCACTAAATTGGTATATACATTATCCTTTCATAAGAGAAAATAATATCATTTTTAAAAAGAAGTAACTTTTCATTCCCAAAATTTTGTAATATCCCATAATCAAATAAATGATAGATATGGGCAATATTATCCTAAAAAATAGTCAATTAATACCTATTTTTATTATAGTTAAATTATAAAAGGTTAGGATACTAAATCCTAGTTTCCTTCCAATTGAATTGTGTCCATATATAATATAACATTTAAAATGAATTCTGAATTATTTTAAATATTATGGAATCTTTTCATGTTTTTTGTGTACAAAATATCAATGTACAAAAATTAATTCATGGGAATTAAAATTTATAATAAAATTATAAAATAAAATAATATTTTTTTGTAAATATAATATTTTGTCTATCAAGATTAGAAAAACAACATTTTGGTATGAAAATAATTTCTTAGAATAAATAATAGAGGGTTATTTAAGAATATTATTAATAAATAAAATCACTTGTATGACTTAAGGAATTGTAAAATATCATGGAACACTTATTTGAAAAATTTCCTTCTATGAAAAAATTAATTCATTTAATAGATGATTAATTTCTAGTGGTTATTTTACAAATAAATTATGTTATCAATTCGGGTACTCGTACACTATATTCAATACCAATAACATATTAAATAATTTTTTTCAAGGATAATTACTAATCAAAATTCTAACTTTTATCAGTGAAATTTGATTTTCCCTTTCTTTATTGCATACAATTACAAGATTATCAATCATAGGTATTTCAAATGTATTAATAGTAGAGGGATAACTTATCATCCTTTCAAGCTACCTAGTCGGATTCTTATTCTGAATTTATATTTTTTTATAGTTCTCCATTAAATTTTGATATAAATCCGGGACATTATCAACTTCTTATAGAATATTTTTCACATCTTTAATTTATCTTTTATTTATATGGGGTTTTAGGCTCAAAACCATACTTTTAAACAACCAACCTAGTATATTATATCCATTAGAAAAATATATGCATACACCATTCCTTTTTTTACTCACCAATAGTATTTCCATACCCACTATTAATCATAGAATTTTTCTGGGAATTTTTTCCCCAAATAAAATTTTTATCCTTTATATAATTATTTAGTTTGAGATAGTAAATAATCATGTAACCTTCTTCTTTTACACTAATAAAATGATTCAGTAAAAGTATTAAAAGTTATGATATAAATTTTACCATCATTTCAATATCATATAAACTTCATTTATTTAAATTTTGTGGAAAACACATCTTTAATTGAAAATAATATCCATAACATTTTAAGCATGATCCATTTCTTTATAATTTTTATATATTTAAATATTTTTAGGGGAATCTATAGATGACATAATAATTTTTAAAATAAAACTCTATTTTTTATTCTACTGTTATCTTTATTCATATAATTTGGTTTGATTTATTATTATAGAAAAAAAATATTCAACGATTAAATATTTAGTGAAATTATTTCATTATTTAATATACACATTCTTGGAATAATATTTCATTCGTTAAGAGCTTAATATTCTTTTAACCAATACCAAATATCTTAATCCTTCCATAAATCCCATCATGAAATTTAATATCATAGTGATACAATGGTACATCTCATCAATAGATACTATGTTAGGGAAAATAAAATATTTATATTCATCTATAATAATTTCAATATTTTTAATTTTAAATTGTGAACTGAATCCACTATTACCCCTCCTAGGATAGAAGTGAAGCCGAGACAGACCCCCAATACATGCCTCTAATAGTCCACTAGTTATACACTAAAATTTAGTGTATATAACATGAAAAATGATAGATATTACCCTCTTTATCACATTGTATGAAATAAAAAACAGATCATAAAATATAAAACCCAATAGTTAATGACAATAAGAAACACTAACTCAGAACATAAAATAATGTTTAATAACCCAGTAATACTATGAAAATACATGAATTTCACATAGTTAATATAAAATATAACATCTCAAAAAGTCAATATTGATAATTTATAGCCACTAAAGGATACAAAAACTCTTCTAGTAGAGACCAATATCAAATAATTATATATAATGATCTATCTAATTCTCCACACCATGTAGTAAAAATGTTGAAAATTATTTATATGTTGGGGTGAGAAAAAAAATTCACTTAGTAGGTTCATATCTAAAATATCTTGTATCATTATGGATGATTCATACTAATGATTCTTTGAATATATAGTGAGAAAGATATGTGAACCATCTATATTCATCTTCAAACTATCTCTCCACATTGTCACTCCCTAAATACATATACATTATAGGTATAAGAAATCAAAAAAAATAGAGATGGAGGTTACCCACATTCACTTCTCCATTGATCATATTCCCCATGTATCTTGAAGACATTTATCTTGGTGCTCCCATACCATCCCATTTATATATACCAGAACATCATACCACAACCACATTGCATAAAGAAGTTCATAGCCATATACTGTATCTAAATTTACCAATAAAATAATGACTACAACTCTTATGTGTATAATTAAGTGAATGAGTAATGAATTAGTTATCCATCAATCCTGACCATTTACTATATATTGGCAGTCACTCAATAACCATATCCATACATGGGAATTGGTATGGTAATCCAACATTTGTAGTGGTGAGTAAGAAATAAAAACCTATGCTTTGATTTAAAATAACTCAAATCTCATTTTACAGTCCACATAAAAAAATTCATCACTCTAACCTATTCAGCTGTATGTAATCACAATCACACGACTACCATAACCACCTATAATTGCACAATAAATTCAATATGTAAATATAAGAATTTATTTAATAGTTTACTATAATATCATTTTCATTTTTTACCAAATCAACAAGTATCAAATTTCAGTACACATATTAATGTATTATATCATTCCATATTCATATCAATAAAATAGATTTAACTTATACTATAACAACATTTCCTCTATAAAATTTCATCATCAATAAAACATGACCACTTGTGAAAAACAAATACATATAAAAAATATCAATTCTTTATAAGAAATTAATATAAATGAAATAAAAAATGGAAATCATATAGTTATATTTATGCTTTTATAATTTCACTGACCCCCTTGTTCAATTGAATTTATATTATTAATGAACCATGAATTATAAAAAAATTAATTAAAAATTATAAAAAATACACATGAAAAAAGTGTAAATAGAAGGACAATATTCCAATAATGTATCCATGATCTATTGTAAATTATTCACACCACTAAATCATGAATCATGATGCACAAATTCCCATATTTTATACAAGATCTTCTCTTGAATCTATAATCCACATATCTCAAATAAAAACTCTATTATACTAATACAATAACTGATGTATGAAATCATGTGTAAAGAAAGAATATGTTATAGAAGAAAGAGTCAAGGGAAATAATAAATTTAGTTTAGAGGGAATCAATTATCTTGCAAAGGGTTTCTAAACAGAATTGTTGATCAATTGAGGGAAAAGTATCGCATAAATTTATATTTAAATTTTGGCCATGACTAACCAAGAAATGGAGATCTAAAAAGCATTATGGTTTCATTTGGTCAATGTTAATCCAAAAATAAAAATGGATAGAATTTGGAAATTCAATATTTCTACTAATTATTTTTCTTTATAAAATAAAAATATAACAAAACGATAGTGTGGTCAATAATCTTTTACATTGATACCTTGAATACCCTTAGAACCAAGATATTAAACACCCGTTTTTTCTTCCAAAAACATGTTGATTCAAAACCCTTATGATAGAACAAAATGATGTTTCTTCACCAATTCACGCAGATACTCCACCCAAAAATATGTATCTAACCAATGATATGAAATACTTTTAAGTTGAAAACCACACATTATAGCGATGATAACCATGATATAGTTCTCACCTTATAACACCCAAAATCTATTCCAATAGTATTTCTCTATATCCCTGACCACCTACCCCAATGAAGTCCATTAATAATAATTAATGAGGAATAAAAATATATAGTGAAGAAGGAACCATGAAATTTTCTCATCCAAGACTTAAATTTTAACATATCTACTTCTTTTAATAACTAAAATCACTCCCTTACCTTTATAATATCCAATATAACAATGTATGGGACTTGAGATTCATTGGACACTAAAATAGATGCCTCTGTAATGATTCTCATCCATTACCATCAAAACAGAACAAAGAAAAAAACCTAAAACTCAGTTACTTTTTGAGATGCCAATCTAAAAATATATATCTCTAAAATGGATAAAAAAAGAAATATGGGAAAATAAGAATTAATAAATTAAACTAAACACAAATATCAACTTCACTAAAATAATAATGGTCTCAAATAAATTTTGTTACTAAAACCATCTCTAAAACTCTATATCCTATGCATATTCCTCCAGGACATAATGATTCCATAAGATATGCACCAAAGGAATTACTCACAAATGCACATCCTTCTCCTGGAAATCCTAGATTGAATCATGTCACTACATGATAATCATATCCTATATAATATAAAACTCTAAAAAATAAATGAAACAGAATTCATTTTTATGACATTTATAATGAAAAATCACATCAAAGATTCCATGAGTATTATTCTTTAATGGTGTATGAAATAAAATTTACTCTAACTTTATAATATGTTCAATAAACATTAATGATTTGAAAAATTATGATGAAATATTTATACCTATACCTATCTATCACAATCCATGATGATGAGGGGTATTTGAAAATACATGATATCACACATAAACCCCTAATGGAATACTCATATATACACTCCAAAATTGAAAATTATATTAATTATGTTTTTTTCATTCTCAATAAACCTACATTTAATCTTAACCAATCCTATTTAACTATTTTCATCTCTCCTACCCTAGTCTGACACAAAGTAGATCTATATTATTGAAATTATATTTCCTAATATAGTACCATTCCAATTTATGATTAATAATTTTTATTTTAAGAATACACAATCATAAAAAATAATTTACCCATGAAACATTGGAATTGAGAACACATGTATGAGGAATATCCTAAAATATCATTATTGTCAGTGGTATCTACCAATCTATTTGAGGGTGAAATGACATGATAAGTCATAAAGCAGAGAAAAAAGTATGCTCAAATCTTATACATATCCATGAAGTTAAACAATGGTATAGATTAGATATTATTATGCATATAACTCTATGAAGCATCACACTGTATTCGGTATAAATCCTAAATAACAAATACTATATTAACAATATCTTAGTCACTAAGAAATTACCAAAATTAATCAATGATTATAGGAAAATACAAATACAAATATATAGTCTCTTCAATCTAGGTAAACCAAAAAATATATATGGATATAACTTCTCATTTCATCCACAGATTATCAATATTTTATAGTAGAATGGTTGTTACTTAATGATGGAATTTAACTCTCTCTCAAGTAAGGAATTGAGATTTGAACTGTGAAATTATATTATTCATATCTTTCAAAAAAAATTATTAAATTAAATTACAATATGTCATCAAAATATCAGGATGTGATGCTAGTGCAATGTTGAGGAACTCGCACAAATCATCTTTAAATTTCAATTATAAAATCAGTATCATGACATAGAACTAAACATGAAAATTTTAGTCCATTATCTGTCATTTCAATAAATTTATATGGAAAATGTAATCCCTCTATACCTCAACATTTGGATCTTTATACTAAAATTTCATCCCTTCTAAACAATGAAGTGTGAACTATTATCTACTATAGATTATCTTTACTGATTCCTTTGTGTATATCTAGATTTAAACCATATATATACCTTTTTATCCTCCATTATTTTGTATCCTCATGAGTAACATCACCATACATCTTCTTAATCATATTATAAACTACAATGTCACATTTTCCTAAAGTATATTAGATCTCAATGTCATAATTCAACAAGAACTCCATCCGTTTCAATTAATTAATGTATAAATCAATTTTAGATATTATATAAAATAGTATTATGTGATATGTAAAGACTAAAAATATTCCTCTAATTATTTAATTCCTCTATAATGTCAGGGAAAACACTGCAACTATATGATGAATATCATGTGTTGAATAATTACACTAATGAGGGAATAACATTATGGACATATATGATATCCCTACATCATCTTGACTCAATATACAATATAGACCAGGATGATAAGAAACATAATAATCCTTAATCATGACTCCTTCCTTGAGTATGTTAATAATAGGAGCATTGGTATTTTCCACATTTACGTACTCAAACACCACATATCATTGTACCATCACAAAAAATGGATTGATTGTTAAATTAATTGAATATTTTTTGGTAATAGTGAATTTATAAGTTAAAACATAGTATTAAAATTCCGGACTAAGAAACTTAGGCATTGAGACCCATTCTTGGGTGATGATCCAAACTTTTTTCCCATTTTTTATGGATAAACCAGTAGTCATAGTTGATAAATTTCATGTAAAACACAATTCACCTCATGTATCCGGAACATATACATGGATATATTTTCATATAACTAATTTCACCAATGAATTTCTCTAGTACTAATAAAATGGATTGTGTGCTACTCCTCAATCCTTCATTTCACCTAGATATCATCAATAAATGCCACCAAATTCCAATAAAAATATAATTAAACACTAAATTCATCAATCATATAAATACATCATCTGTATTAGTAGCTCTAAAAGTAATCCTCATAAATTCAAAATTCATATAGGTTTTTGAAATAGGAATTTTTATTATCTACCTCCTCTATCAATATATAATGATACCCAATACAAAAATCAATCTTTGAAAACATGATATCTCATTTCATTTGATCAACTAAATCGTTAATCCTTGGGATTGGGTAGTGATTCATCACCATCAATTAATATAACCAGAAGTAATTTATCGACAGGCATAAACTAAAATAAATATTCATAGTGAAAAAACTAGATATACCAAAGAAGCAACTAATTTTAGATAAAACCTTTTACAAATATTACATTAATTGAAATTAATAACATTTAAAACATTTAAGGAGGAATCCTATAAATTTACAAGAAAATAATAGAAATAGTTGGATGAGATTATATCCAGAACAAAATATTAAATAAATGGTATGATATAATCGAAACATATTTGAGTGGAAATTAAAAATAAAATTTAATGACGAGACCAAATTCACTCTTATACAGTAACACCCCATTATTTTTTGAAATATTTTGTTTTCAAATAAATTTATTCTTTTTGGTATTGTACATTTCACCAAACACTGAAAATAGGTTTATCTAAATTAAAGAATTACATTCGGATTCTATTATATGAAATACCAATTTAATCATGTTCTAAATGAATCATAATTTCTAGCTTCCTCTACATAGAACAATGAGGTTTTCTGACATTACACTCAAGACATTCTTTACTTGAGGTATCACGTAACAAGTAAGACCGCGATGTACCAAAAAATAATATATTATAAAAAAATTTAGTATTTAATATAATAAGATATAACATAGATATTAAGTTGTAGGTTATGAATTTTAATAACTAACTAATGAAAATACATATATTAATTTATTGGCTATAGAGAAATTTGGAATGAATTTAAAAACTCATTATACATAAAGTGAATGTTTTTTATAAAACCTACTTTTATATTCAAAAAGTAATTTTATATGATAAAAAATAATTATTCTTGGTAAATGATATTAATTTAAATTATATTTTATATATTAATAAAATACTTTTTATTTCAATCAGATATATTTGATAAGAATAAGATTAGAATAAAGCTGTTATCACTCATAAAACCCTATATTTTTAGAAAATCTGTATTACTACCTTTTAATGGGTAACCTATATTAAATAGAATTTTTGGAGATTTTATAAATTTTATATTTCAAAATAGACCCAATTGTTGAAATATAGTTAGAATAATTTGGTTACGGTGAATTTTTGGTATTTTTCCATGATGTTTCAATTTTTGATGAATAGTGAACACACTATATTTTAAATCAAAACTGTTATTTCTTTTAATTTATTTTATGAGTATAAATTATATTATTAATTGGTTTCAATGTATTATTATATCAATTATACATAAATTAATCCAATATAGTTCATTGGGATCAATTTCACCTTGAAATTAGATATAAAATCATTGCAATATTTTGAAACCACGATAGTCATTCCTCCTATGAAATTAATTTTAAATTAATTTCTACTAATTCTGTAATAGGAATTTGGAAAAGTGGATTTAATATTTGGAATAAAAATAATATATGATTTCTAATATGTCCAACACAGTTTGTGACCAATGTGATTAGTGAGAGTAATTAAAATTAATTACAATGATTAAGTTAAAAATAATTTTACTTAATGATAAAGCCTTATTCATATGAGGCCAATTACGAAAGACAAGTGTCCTAAAGAAATTGTATGGAAAATTTTCTATGAAGAACCCTATTGGATTAAATTTTAAAAATTATTTTATTCCCATGACACAAGTGAGACCTCTCAATGGTGTTTACTTTTTAATATTTACAAGAATACCATTCCTCCTCCCATATATAAAGGAACTCACCACCTTACATATTTACACATCTCAAGACATTTTTGATCTTCCAAAATTGGAAAAAATATAATAAAAAAATCGCACACTTCAACTTAAAATTCTCACAGAAGGTAGAAATCCAGTCAAGGAATCCATTTAGTAGAAACAAAGAGGAGTTATCCAAAGAAGACGTAACATCCTTCCTCAAGCTCTTTTGGTTTATTTTCATTATCCACCTCCTCAAATAATCTAATTATGTTATTATATAATAAATTACTACCTTAAATATTTTATGATGTTTCAATTAAAATGGTTAATCTTAAACATAAACAACTTCCATCTAAAGGGTAACGAACATATCATTCTTGTGTATGGAGAACCAGTACCTCAAGAGATAGTGTTGTTTGTTTTTCCCTTACCACATCTCACGATCTGGAATTATGATGGAAACCATGATTTTATATGATATTTATGATATTTATGATTTATTTATACTTATTTAATTATTATATAAAACATACCTTCATGATTTTAATTTTGTGTAACTACGATAACTTCATTTGTGGATGTGTAGACCACTGCATCCTCAAAATGATGTTAGTCATTCAAACATTACATGGAATATAAAAACGTTGAATTTAGTAAACATATATGATATATAAGAAAAAATATGTATATTGTAAATATTATATATATATATACACACATATATGTCAACAACTTACTTAATTTCAATATGACAAAAAAATGGAAGCAATATCCATTCGTACTTACGTCCTACTGTCCCCATGAAAAATTCAATTCATTTAATATTTATATCTTTTATAGATTACCATAAATAAATTTATACTAAATATATATGATATTTAAATCATGTTTTTAAATTTTCATATATTTAAATCACGATCTATGCTGGAGGATCAATAACATAAAATAAAACACACACATGATAAACAAAATGGTTATTACCTTAAAACATTACTTTAATGTGATAATATTAATAAATGGTTAATATAAATTCATAAGTGAATCATATATGGTATTAGATATAAAAAACTCCATCTGAGTTATATTTATAATAATCAAATATTTATTATATTGGAGGTTTTAACGTGTATAATGATAGTCAGTACTTAATGTAAGGGAATTTCTAGTCTCGCTTTTTATTTCCACGAGATACAAGCCATATTCACCAATCACTGCTATTGTGTGGTTTATATACTGCAATATGACATGTTATTTAGTTAATTTATATATTTTATTATATTAAAAATTTTAATTTATGTTATTGTTTCATGGGGCTCACGTTTCATATGTAACTCATATAGTATGGGTTTTCTTGTCCCAATTGTTTTTCAGGAGACCCTAGCTATGTTCACCTCTAATTTCATATATGCTATTTGTATAAAAATAAGAGATTTATTATATGTTTATTATAATTAATTATATGGTTATTTACATATCTATTTTTTGAACATTTTTTCATGTCGTCTCTATTTCGACAATTACCAAATCTGTAATGTAATTTTATCTCAATTTACTTTCTTTGAGAGACATGCCATGTGAGTTGCATATTTTTTTCATATGATGTGTATATAATTAAATTGTAATTCTATATCATGAATATAATTGTTTTAAAGTTCCATTAATCTTCATTTAATGTTATTTATTCCATTGTATTCTGATTTCATGTTACCCAAGTGGTAACGGGTTATCACTAAAATCTCATTGATTATTATTATCCGTCCATTGATGAAATATTATGATTCATATCTCAAGATAACTCAAGAATTTTATTACCCTATATTTATTCATGTTATATAAAAGAAATATTCCCATTTTTTCAATCCTTGTAACATAATATAAATATGACTTTTTTAAGAAAATATGAATTTATTTATCATTTCAGTAGGAAAATATTTTCTTTCAAAATCATGTTTTCTAAAAATAAATAAATTATGTTCTTATATTATCCAATGATATTTAATGGAAATTTTTACCTGTGTTTTTATTATTTTAAATCGTTTAAAATGGAATCTTCTTTTTGTTTTCCGATCAAGGAACATTTCTATTATTTTAAGGTGAAAAAGGATTCTTTTTCACGAACATACTTATCTGCTATCATGACCACTATATCCATGAATCATCATTCATAAGTTTAAAAAAAATAGCATAATTTTTTCCATGTATTTAATAATTTTTTGATATTATAATGTTTTGACTGAAAGTGGAATGAAAAAGATTAATGTATGAAAATTGATTTAAATGATATTCAATGATCCCATTATAAGTTTTCAAAAAGTTATTTTCATAGAAAATGATATGAACTATTTAATTTTCTATTTATAGGTTTTGAAGATCATTTTATAGAAAAGGGTTTCTAAAATTATTTCATGCATAATTATTATTTATTCATGATGTTTTCAATGAAAAATATTTTCAACGATTTTTATGCTTTTAAAAATAAATTTTTCAATGTATAAAATATATTATCCTCAAAAAATGTTTTAAAATAATTAAATCCTTCCTAAAAATAAATATATTTTTGAAATAGTTTTATGAAATTGTTATTCAAATATATGATATTTTAATTATGTGATGTTCTATAAGATATTTCAGTTCCCTAGGTTATAAAGAATGGTTTTATGTATAAGTACTAAAGGGGAATATCATTATGGGAAACAATGAATATCTTTTAACGAGATAGATTATTTTGTTCCATTATTCCAAATAAATGAAACTATTAATGTCCTCATGAATTATTTTCTCTAATGTTTTATATATTCATCTAAAATGATGTATTATCAATAAATATTATTTTAGGTTCACTATAGTTGGGTTAAAAGTAATTTTTTAGTTAACCTTAAAAATTAAGATATGAAAACATTAGTGATATGACTAGGTATATTTACAAGTACATATCTGGGGATGACTATATGGATAAGTCTAAGGATAAGAAAATGTATCGTAAAATGTTCTATAATTTTGGTAAAAGATATAGTGAGTCGTTTCATATAAATACATCCTTATTTACATACCATAGGAGTATGTGGATCTGGTATAGATGTACCTAGGGGTAATAACTCTAAAAATGTGCATCTACGCGAACTATGGTGTATAGAAGAACACATTAATGACCCTTACGTCGGACCTGATTTTACAATCTAGGGGATATGCAGTGGAAATTTAGAAACTCTTTATAAACCATCATTAATGATTTTAATATAATATGACTATGAATTAAAAATGATTAACCTATGTAATCATCAATTAAAGAACTAATTAACATGATATAGGCATCCTTGAAGTTGTTTTTTCTTGATTATGGGGTTTTCCATTATGATAAATGTATTTCACAAAATTCTCTCTAGTTTTTGTCAATGGTGGGAACTAGAAGGAACTTGGTTAACATTGAATTGTTCAGATGTGGAATGTATGGGAATTATAAAAATCAATTTCTAAATTAAAGATCCCATGAAGGTAATTTGGATGGTGGTATGAGTATTTCTTATACTAATGATGTTAAAGATACCAGAAACAACATGTGAATGGTATGTGATGTTTTAATAGTATTTTTTACATTAAATTTAATAAGATTGATGAGATTAATGTTTGTGAACATTAAGAAATGATTCATATTTCATATTATAGGAGAAAGGTTATAAATGAATAAGATGATGAAGCTTATTAAATTATTTGAGAATAAAGTTTGATGAATGAAGTATTTATGTATTATAATTCAAATATTTTTTTTAATGAATCTTGAAATTTATAAGTATATCTAGTGTATGTTGTTAATTAAGTATTTGAAAAGATATTTTTTATGGTTCTAGTGTGGTAAAAATTGTATTTCATTGAAATGTGATATTTTTAATTTGGGAAGATAATCTTAATATATTCTATATGTGGAGATAATGATGTTCAGATAAAGATGTGTTGGATATTAATAAGTAAATTGGAAGGTACATTGTACCTCAGAACTAAAAAAATGTTTGTTTGAAAATTGGTATATGTCATAATCGATGAAGTTTACAACATCTTGGATTTATGGAATATATCTATTAATATATGGAATAAGGAAGCATGTAGGTTTTCAAAAGGATTTATGATAATTCAGGATATTATCCTGTTTCAAGAGAATATACGATGACTGTATTCACATGTTCATAATTTCTCAACCAATATCTACTTTGTGATATATGGGGTATCAATGTTAAGATGATTTAGTGACATTTTTTCATGATTTAGACTTTCATCTATAGAAAGGGTTATATGGTTTACCATGTTTGGAAATATTAATTTCAAACTGGGATCATGTTTCTGAGATTAAATTATTATCTTATCACATGACGATTAATTCATATTGGATAAATTTTGATAACATTTTTGTGTGATAAAAAATGATAGATGGAATGAATTATCATTCTATTTATGGATCTCATGATCTTTTAGATTGATAGGAAAAGAAAATTCGGCATTATTACCTCGAGTAAGGGATGAAGTGGGAATTTATCAAGTCATAAATAAAGGGTGATATTGTGCATATATAATGAAATAAAATCAACTAAGTGTATCTTACTCTAATTTATTTTCTTGTTTTCGAAAAATGACCTTGAAAAAAAAATGTGTCATAGTACCTTCATTTCTGATGAATTAATTGGCCACTACATTATGAGAGATTTACAACATTGTGATTGTTAAATTTCTCCTCAACATGTTCTCAATAAATCTCCATCAGAAAATGATAATTATATTTTTTATCCATGTCGATCATTTCACTTCCCACCTATATTCTCCTATAAGGATACCTAGTTATGTGTTACATTGGGTATTCGTAATGTTTTGAAAACTCTCTTTTTAAAGGATGTTTTAGTATTGATATATACAATTTGGTCTTCTAAGAAACCAAATTTCATGTATTAGAACATTAATAAGACATATGAATTTCAGGGGAGAAAATAATTTTATGGGGGTTATAATGTAACACCTTGGGATTTTGTGAAATATATTTTTTGAATTAATTTACTATTTTTGATATTATACATTTAACACAAAATTAAAAATATATTTTTTATATCAATTAACTATGAATGGATTGAGTTAAAACAAACATCTGTTAATCGTTCACTACATACAACATAAATATTGGCTTCCTTTACCAGGAACAATGAGTTCATATTTCATTACCCATAAGACTGACTTTCCTCGATGTCTTGCGTAACACACAATGATAATTTTTACCGATAAATAATATATTATCAAAAAATATTATTATTTGATATAATAAGATATAACCTAGAAATTAAGTTAGATATTATGATTAATATTAACTAAAATATGAAAATACATGATTGAATACATTGGTTACAACATATGTAGGAATAAATATAAGAACCAATTGAATATAAATGGAATGTTTTTATAAAAACTACTTGTATGCTCAAAAAGGAATTTTATCAGATAAATTAAAATAATTTATTATTGATTAATAATATTAATGAAATATATATTTTTAATATATTCAATAATATATTTCATACATTAATTGTATATATTGGATAGTAATAAGATAAGAATAGACCGAATATCTCCCATAAAAATTTATATTTTCATAAAAGCAATATTACAACCTTTGAATGGATAACCATTATTAAATATAAAATTTTAACATTTATAAATATAATATGTAAAAACAGACCTTATTATTATTATTTAAATATAAATTTTTTTGGTTAGGGTTAATTTTTGGTATTTTTTTATGATGTTTCAATTTTTGATGAATAGTGAAAATAAAAAATTTTAATTCCAAATAGATATTTAGTATAAATTATTTTTTTTGGAAAAATTATATTTAAAATTTTTTATGAAGTATAATTATGAAAATTATAAATAAATTAATAAAATATAGTTCATTGGTTTCAATTTCTCTTCAAATTAGATATAAAAACTTTTGACACTTTTGATCATTTTTAGCTTAAAAAGGTGTATGGTCATCCCTCCTACGAGATTAATTTTAAATAAATTTATTCCACTTATGTGATTGGAATTTGAAAAAATTGATTCCATGTTTGGAATAATAATAATATATAATGTATAATATGGTAAAAAAATTCATCAAAAATGATCCGTGAGAGGAATTAAAAGTAATAACAACGATTAAAGTAAAAATTAGTTTACATAATGAATAATACATAATCACAAGAGGAAAAATACCATATACACATGGCCCAAAGACATTAATTATAAAATTTTCTTAAAATTCAACTCTTGTGTATAATTTTATCAATTATTGGATTTCCATGATGTAAGGGAGACCATTGAATAGTGCTTACAATTTTATATTTACAAGAGTACCACTCTACCTCCCTTATAAATGGGAACTCACTGCCCTCACTTCTTTACACATCACACGACATGTTGGATCTTAAAACCCATAATAATATATCCTCCCAAAATCCATAACTTTTAAATCTAATCCTCAGTTTGGTCATAAATCCAAAAAAGTAATCCCTTTGGGGCCAACCAATAGTAGTTACCCAAAGCATAAGTAATATCCTTCCTTAAGGTATTTTGTTTTATTTCATTGTCCACCCCAAAAAACATTATTATTTAATAATTAATTAATATACTCAGTATAATATATATACTGGTATGTTTTAATTCAATTATTAAACCTAAACATATAAACACATTCATCTAATGGGTAATGAACTCACAGTTCTTGTGTACATTGAACTATCGCCTCAAGAGGCGATGTTGTTTTTTCCCTTTACCTCCTCTAATGGTTAGTAATTATGATGGAAATATTATTTATCTAATATATATGTTATTTATAATTTATTTATACATATTTAATTATTATATAAAGCATACCTTCAGGTTTTCCATTTTCCGTGACTACAATATCTTTGTTTGTGGATGTGTGGACTACTGCCTTCTTAAAGAAAAGTGATTCACTACCACATTACATGGAATGTATTAAGGATAGGTTTAGTAAATATTTATGATATATATGAAATAAGAGGTCAACTTCAATTATATTATATATATATACATATATTTCAGTTACATTCTTTATTTCAATACGACAACAAAACAGAAGCAGCATCCATGCATACGTATGACCTAACACCCCCATGAACAATGGATTTCTTTAAATATATTAATAATTAATAGATCGCCTTAAAAAAGAATATTTTTTATATTTTTAAAATATATTTCATTTATAAATTTGGTAAATAAGTAAATCATGATCTATTTAAGAGGATCATGAATAACAAGTCAAAAACGTACGATAAACAAAACAGTTATTACCCAAAACATTACTTTGTCATAGAATTGTTAATAAATGGATAATATAAATTCATCAGTGAATAATATATGATATTAGATATAAGGATATTATTTTTTTAACATTTATAATAATATTATATTTATTATATATGTGGTATTAATGTGTAGAAATAATTTCAAGACATAAGGTAAGGGAATTGCTAGTCTCACTTTTTATTGTCATGAGATACATGCCATATTAAACACTCATATCTATTGTTTTGTGTATATAATATCCTAAAAAATGTAATATGATTAATTTAATTTATTTAATGACATTAAATTTATCAATTAATTTTTTTCATTCATGGGGTTCATGATTCAAAATTTATTCATGTATTATGGATTTCCTCATCTCAATTTTATTTTCAGTGAGACACAAGTCATGTTAACCTCATATTTATTATTTTTGGATTTTATAATAACCTTTATTGTATTATATTAATTTTATAAATAGATATATTGTTATTTAATTATCCATTTTTTGACCATTATTTCATGGGGATTATATTTCTAATGTTACCATATCGGTAATGTGATTTTATCTCAATTTGCCTTCAATGAGACACATGCCATGTTACAGCCCTAGATATTTTATTACATGTCTATATATTGACCTTGAAATGTTATATCATTAATATAATTATTTAAAGGATATTTTAATCTTCATTTAATGGTATTCATATTATTGTACTATGATTCCATGTTACCGAACTGGTAATGGTTTATCACTACAATCTAAACATTTATCTACATTTTTTATGTTTTTTTATTCCATTAATGAAATTATATTATCCATATCTCAAATTTATCATGATTTAGATTATCCTTTTTAATTCATGTTATATCCCAGAAATGTAACCATTTTTCCAATCCTTTCAAATTAAGGAAATTTAGAAAATGTATTTTTTTGAAAATCTGAATTTATTTATCATTTTAGTCAGAAATCTATGTCCATTCAAAATAGTGTTTTAAATGTTTTTTCCCAAAAATGTTTTTCTATTATCCTAGTATATTTGAAGGAAATTTTTTCCCATGTTTTTCCTTTTTAATTTTTTTAAAATAATTCTTCTTTTCGTTTTCTAATCAAGGATCTTTTCTATTATAATAGTATAAAAATTGAATGTATTGAATGTTAGGACATACCCGCTATCATGAACATCATTTCACTAATTCTTCCATTATAAGTTTACAAGATTATTTTAAAAGGAACTTTTTTCGAAATGTTATGTCATTTTTAGGATTTTAATGATATTTTCAGTGAAAACCTATTTCAAAATTGTTTTATGATTAAAATTGTTTAAAATAATATTCAAAACTCCAATTATATGTTTTCAAACGGGTATTTTTAAGAAAATTATTTCAATGATTTCAAGTTTAATTTATATATTTTAAAAACTATTTCATATAAAATGGTTCACAATACAATTTCAATCCTTCTTATTATTTTTTCAAGCTGCTTTCAAAAAGAATATTTTTTGAATTAAATATGATTTTAAAAATATTTTATTTTCAAATTAGAAATGATATTATTCTCATGAAATTCTTTAAATAATATTTTAAACCCTTACATAAAATAAATATATTTTTAAATGGATATATGGAATGTATTTTGGAAGAATTGTTATTTTACTTATGAAATGTTCCATGTGATCTTTCAAAATTATTCTCCATCTATGATGACATAAATTGTTACAGTTTAATGAATTCCAATCATATTATTGATTTAATGGATTATGTTTGGACAGAATGCTATTTATTATACATGTTTCTCTTAAATGTGTTATATTCTTTTGAAACATGCTACTTTGCATGGGTTATTCCTTGATGAAATGATTATGAAACCTATACATCTTTTATAGGTTATAATGTGATGAAATGTTAGTGATTCCAATTTCATGTCATGGGTAATGATACGATGAATGATCTATTATCTTATTGTATATGCATGTATAATTTCATCATTTGAAAGGTGGGACATATATCTCCCTCCAATACATTGGGTAAGGATTCATGTTTAAAAAGATCAAGAGTGTATGTGGGAGGTAATCCCATGCCTGAAACAAGAGGGTATCCCAAGCACAAAATAATTGGGTACACAGGATGAAATCCCAAACCCGAAATAAGAGGGTTCACATGAGGGCATCACAAGCTCAAAAGAAAAGGGTACACATGAGGGAATAAAAATCCCAAAATAAGCAGGTACATTGGAGGATATACCATTATAACAACCCTGCTCTTTATTACACACTTAAACATGATTTATCAAATAAACATGCACTTAATAAAACCTAGAAGATCAATATGTCTAGTGTGTTTGGGGAATAGGAACATTACAAGGAAACTTAATATATAAAATAAAAAATCATTATTGAAAACTCATTTAACATGACCACAACATTCCTTCGATCATAGAATTTAATGGGATCACCTGATTATATACATAAGAAAGGGGTGAGCTATAATGTCTATTAAGGGATTAAAAAAGGAATAACATGATTAATACAATACATGTTATGTAATAGGAACATAAAATGAGAAAAATATATACATGAACATAAAGTCATGATATAGCATGATTATCAGAACATTGAGATGTGGCAGCTACATTTGACATGATATTAGCATGAACCAAGGCTCATTGCAAATAGAGCATGAGTAAACCCTTAGGGAACATGAATTAGCATGAGTAAACCCTCATTGAACATGAAATACAATGATTAAACCCTCAATTCACATGATGTATCATGATACTATTCTTTACAAAATGCATTGGAGCACTGTTATGTCTCACCATTATTAATCATTTCTTTTCATGCATAAGTGCCCAAATAGATCATGCAATGAGGATTAACTAAACATCATAATTTATTCCACGAATAAAAGATGTGGAATAAATAAATTTAAACCATTAATAAACAAGTACTTGGGCATAAAGTTGAATTCCCTTGATAGGGAAATGGGTATGGTATTCACTTACAAGATGATTATGGCATGGAAATTAAGGTGTAACTTCGACAGCATAACAACATCAAATAGAAATCGTAAAATGGGATGATGAGAGAGAAATGGTTTTATCAAGATTTATACATGAAATTTATAGTAATGTAGTAATTTAATACAATATCCCAACATATAAAATGTAATTTATATTCATAATATAAAATAATTTCATTAATGTAAATGATGAGAGAAAAATCCCTTGTGGAATTTCACAATGGTAATAGGTGTACATGAGAGGCATTAATGAGAGATAAAGGTGTAAATACTTATTACAAAATAAGGATAGTAGTATAGAGGATGTGAAAAATCATAACCCAACATTTGTAATTGAAAATAAAACGTCATAACAATATAAGGAAACTCGAACATAAATAAGGAAGGAAAGTGAAGAACCCTTACTTGGATGTGTGATCCAAAAGGATTGGTAGAGGCTTGAGAGACGCTTCTTGGGAGCTTGGGGTGACTTTTGGGGATTATAGAGAGATGAAGGAATATTTTGGTTGATCTATAAATGGTTTGAGTGAAGTGGAATGAGATATTGAGTGGGTTTATATAGGAAAGGAGAGGGAATTCTTTATTATTCAGGTTCTGGACACTGCACATTAAACTAATCAACAACACAAATCATCCCATAGTTTCTCTCATAGTTTTTACCATGTGTGATTGGGGAAAGATATTTTATAAGTCCAATGGAATTTTTTTTTAAAATATTATGCTTTCTTATATGGAGGTGAGTCACACTCTCAATGAAATACTTTTAAAAAGTCTAAATATATTATAATTCTTGGAGGGTCCACTAAGGTAAAATAAAATAAATCAAAACAATCTAAAATCACATTATTTTAATGTTAAAACACGTATTGGAAAAATATAACTTTTATAGTATTTTATTTCATCATAATTGGACATTATGATGTCATAAAACACATTATATAATAAAACGGTAATTAATTTTTACATAAAAATTTATATCTCAGAAAATTATGAATAATTAACTATTAGATAATTTTGAAATCATAAATAAAAAATATTATTAATTTTATTTGAATAATTTTATAAATATGTTAAATTTTAATTTTAAAATAATAACCGATATTTATCGATAATTCATTGGTTTTGGCAAAAACATCATTCAAAGTTTAATAAAAATTACAATTTTTTTAAAAAAAAATTATTAGATGATTTATATTTAATAAAAATTAATTTAGTAATAATATTTTATTAATATTTTTTTTACTTCAAAAATCCATTAATTCATCAAAATATATTTCTCAATTGAAATTTAATATTAACTAAATATATTATTTATTCATTGAAAATATTTTACAAAGTAACCATAATAAAATGAATGTGTATTCTTTATAAAAAAGTAATTCACATAATCATAGTGATAGGGTATTGTTACATAACCCCTTACAACACACAAATATGACATAAGGGTAATGTTTGGGATGGTAACATACTCTTGGGGTGGCTCAGATGACATCGCTCAGGTGGTTATCTCTATTAACCTCCACTTCTCCAATTGGAAGTTCCGTTCAAGCTTAACATGAGGGATCTCAGCTTGGGATTAGTCAAGAGGAAATCCCAGTGATGCTACCTCATTTTTGAGCTCTGGAAAATGGGTTTTGTATGTAGAAATTATACTGGATGAGGCCAACAACTCATTTATCAGAGTAAATTGGTTTTGTTATTGAGCAATATTTATACTAATCATGTGATTATTGTTCAACAATTATATTTTAAATGATAAGAATTATTAATGGTATTTTAAAATCCCAATACAAAAAACCAAGGATGTATATATGTTTTATATAACCATTTTTTATAATAAGACATTTAATTAGATCAAGATGAATTTTTGTTAATAAAATTTTGCATCATTAGAATCTTCCCCCCTTAAGAAATTTTTCCCTTGAAATTTCCTTTTTCCACACTAAAAAATATTAGGGTAACTCTACCTAATCACTTTCTCTGATTCCCACATTTCATTTTCATACATGTGGTTTTTTCAAAAAAAAATTACGAGGGGAATGGACCTATTTCGTAGAAATTTTTCCCTATGATCTAATATCTTCCTCGGCTTATCTTCATAAGAATGTTTATCCTCCAATGGAACCACCTCTAGATTGAGTATGTGTGATGGTTTAGGTATGTACTTCCACAAGAGTGAGACATGGAATACATAATGTACTTGAGATAGGTTCAGTGAGAGTTCTAGTCGATAGGCCACTGTTAAAATGCGGTCAAGGATATTAAAAGTGCTGATGTACCTTGGACTATGCTTGACCTTTTCCCAAAATCTCATAACTCTCTTCCACGGTGATTTGCGGAGGAATACCATGTCTCCATAAAAAAACTGTATGTCTCATTGATTAATATCATCATTTATCTTATGTCAACTCTAAGTATCGTTAATGTTATATTGGATAGTCTTAACCTCCTCAACCATTTCATTGATCATTTCTAGACCTACGAGTTTTTTCTCCCCAACATTATCCCAACATGCCAGTATTCTACATATATTACCATAAATGGATTTATAAGGATCCATTTGGATGCTTGAGTGGAAGCTATTATTGTTAGACAACTCAACCAAGGGAAGATATTGATCCCATATTCCTTTTAAGTCTATTGAGCATTCTGTCAACATGTCCTCAATTGTTTGGATTGTCTGCTCATGTTGGAAATAATTTTAGAATGATAATTCATACTGAAGTTTATCTTGGTATTTATAACATGTTGGAGACTCTTCAAGGGATTAGAGGTGAATCTTTGATCTCGGTCAGATATAATTGATAGTGGTACTCCATGCATCCTTACCCGTTATTTGATGCATATCTGTGCTAGTTTATCCATTGAGAAATCCTCCAAAATTGTAATGAAGTGTGTTGTATTTATAAGATGATCCACATCATCCCAGAGAGCATTTTTCCCATTGGATGTCTTTATAAGTCCAGGGACAAAGTCCATAGTGATTTTTTCCCATTTTCATATAGATATGGGTAATGTTTTCATCATCCCCTTATACTTCCGCCTCTCAAACTTCACTTGCTTACATACCAGGAACATTGATGTTTAATTAGTAATCTCCTTATTCATGTTATCCCAACAGTAATGCTCTTGGAAATCTTGATACATCTTTTTATTTTCTAGGTGAATGGAGAAATTTGAACTATGTTCATCATCCAAAATATTATTCATTAACTCCAGATTTGATGGATCACATGGTCTTGTACCAAATCTCACAATTCATACCTCATTAACATTGAACTCCTAAGATTTCCATTTTCTGAAAGTTTCCTCTTTCTATTGAATTCCCAAATCATCCTTTTGAGAATACTTTATCCTTTCTCATAGAGATGGTTTATCAATCATTTGTGAAAGGATTGACGATGTTCCTTTCTTTATGATTCCCATGTCCATTTTCAATATATCTAAGAAGATTTGATCCTTTTAATTTCTCATCAATGATAGAATCATCGGGTCCTTTCTACATAGATAATCCAATACCTTGTTTTCTTTCCCATGGATTTAATAGATTGAGCAATCATAGTTTTGATCATCTTTAACCATCTTTTTTGTCGCATATTTATCTCTTTTTCTATGAATATTTACTTGAGGCTTTTATGATCTATATATATTTCACACTTCTCTCCAAAGAGGTAATGTCACCAAATTTTTAAGAGAAAATTACTATAGCCAACTCCATATCATGTGTTATATATTTTTTTCTCATGAACTTTCAATGGCATTAAATCATTGGCAATGAATTTTTCATTTTTCATCAACACATATCATGGGCCCTTCTTCAAGGCATCACTAAATACCACAAAAAGTTATCCACTTTTGGGTAGTGTGAGCACGAGCATAGTGTTAAGCCTCCATTTTAACTCCATGAAGATATCCTTTCATTCATCTATCCAATAAAACTTCACTCCCATCCTAGTTGTCATGATAAGAGGGTTTTACAATCGGGAGAAATTTCTCACAAACCTGTGATAATATCCATCTATCCCAAGGAAGTTATGTATATCTTTCACAAATGATGGCATCATCCATCCCTCAATTGAATTTTTATTGGACGGATCCAAAGATATCCCATTTATTGTGACAATATTACCCAAGAATGACACTTCCTTCAACCAAAACTCTCACTTATTGTACTTTTCATAGAAATTCTCCTTTGAAAATGTCTCTAGTACAATTCTTATATGCTCCTCATGCTCCTTATTGTATTTTGGATAACATTGTAATATCATATATAAAGACTACCACAAATTTTTCGAGGTAATATCTAAATACTCTATTAATCGTTTCCAATAATATTTCTAGAGCATTAGTGAGTTTGAAAGGCATTACTATGAATTCGTATTTCTCATACCATGATAAAAAAGATGTCTTGGGGATATCCTCATTTTTCACCATTATTTAGTAATATCATGACCACATATCCACCTTGGAGAAGTATGTGATCCATGTTGTTGATCGAAGAATTCATCAATTTTTGGTAGAGGATACATGTTCATTATCGTGATTTTTTTGAGATCACGATAATCAATGAAAAGGTGCATTGACCCATCCTTCTTCTTGATGAATAGGACTGGTGCACCCCTTGGTGAAGAAATTGGGTGTATAAACCCTATTTCCATATTTTCCTTGTAATATCCTAGGTAAATAAATAATAAAACATATTCATATTAATTAATAACTTTTAATTAAATTTTACTTTTACATTAAAGGGACATTAAGTTCTTTGGCATACCTGATACGCAACAACGAGTTTCTTTGAAATCTTATGTTGCACAATAATAATATAATAATATTATTTTAAATGGTAGTTAACACCAAGCCATTGTGTTGGTGGGAATGAATAAAACCAACTATAATATTATTATATATGTTTGTTAATTTTTTTTCATTTATCCAATAAAAGTTAGAATCATAAAATGTTAACGAATCTAATTTTAATCATAAATACTCTAATATTAATTAAAAGGTCAATTTACCACCTTTGGATGTTGAACCCTCATTAAATCTAGTTTCGGTCACTTTTATATGATATATATGACAAAATAAAATCCTTTTTTAGGATTAGAAAATCAAAAATTACTTTGTGTAAATTTTTGTTATTTGTCCAATAAAGTTCATCTATAATGAATAGTGAAAAATGTTGTATTTTAATTCAAAACCGCCTTAAAATCTAATTTATTTATATGGTTAGATTATATTCTTAATTGGTTTTAATGTTAAAATAGATTTTATTTTTACCATTTAATCCAATTTTGGCCATTGTATGTAATTTCACATTGAAATTGGATATTGATAAGTTTCAATATTTTGATAGTTATTATTTTTAAAAACACGCTTTTTGTTTTGACAATAGGAATTAATTATAAAATTAATTAATTCAACATTTATGTTTTGAATTTAGTAAAATAGAACACATTTTTGAATTCTGAATATCAAATTTATCTTTGGGTAAAATTTTTGAATTTTTCTGAAAACCTTCAATTTTTGATGAATAGTGAAAAATAATACTTAGTAGTAAAAACCGACATTTTCATTTAAATGAAATTTTACCGCTTCTGTGAGTTGAATATAAAAAATCCAACATTCATGGTTTTCATTAGTAAGTAAAATTTGATTCAATGGGGTGAAAATAATTTTTGGTGAATAGTAACTTTTGACTTTTATTAACCATGATTAATGGTAAATAGGGTAATTTAAGGTAACAATATTGTTATAATAATATAAAATTACCTTCAAACCTGTCCAAACCATATTGGATGAGTCATGTCCTACCAAAAAAATCCATGGGTCAATTTTGGGACCCCATGGAGCCACTTGGGTAAGATAATGACATTAATATCTTTTTATTTAAAGTAAAAATAAAAATTTCATAAACATATATTATTTTAATAAAAAAAAATTAATGTGGGTTATATAATTGATATATTTGACTTTAAATATTCATTATAAATCAAAAAAAATTTCTACATCATGGTAATTTTTTTATAATTTTTATATATCAAATAAAAAAAGTATTTATGACACAATGATGATGCAGTGTTTACGTCATTAATGATTGTTTTAAATTAATATGAAGATAAATATTAAATCAATATCCAAAACAGGTCCAATTATTATTTTATGATTTTATTTCAAACATGGGCCACCTTATCATCGACTTTAATGATTTTTGGGCCATTAGAAACCAAAAATATTTATATAATAAAATAATATTTTCATACATTCCCCAAGAGCCCATCCTCTCCCATATAAAAGACCTCACTTAATTCCCACATCTCACACTTCTCAAGCCATTTGAATCAACCAAAATCTATTCCAATAAGCTCCCAATATCCCTCTCTTCATCCTAGAAGCATTACCATTGGAAAAAAAAACTTTAAGAAAACCTTTTAGTTCATACCAAAGGGAGTTACATGATTTAAAGGTAACGTCTTCTCATAAGTTCTTTTGTTTTCTTTTACTTATCCAACCCCCTAAATTCTTTTTATTCCTTTATTTTATAAATACACTAGTATACGCAATATACTATAATGTTTTTATGAGAAGGATTCAAACTACACTTACACACACCTCCATCTAATGGGTAAAGAACATACTGTTTCTGTGAATGAAAAACTAACGCCTCAAGAAACGATGATTGTTCAATTATCTCCTAACTCCTCTCATGGTTTCCATTAATATGGAACTTTATTTATATATTATATATATAATGTTTATGTTTTATTTATGCTTATGTATTTTTCATTTATATTATACCTTTATGAGTTCCATTATGGGTAACACAATAATTTCATTTAAGGAAGTGCGGACTATCTCCCCCTAAAAGTTATTTGACTCATTCATGCCATATGTGAAACATATAAAGGATGGAGTTACTGTGATTATATATATGATATTATACTATATTTATAATATAACTATGTATCATTTTGTTTTCATTCCATCAAAATACTAAATAGAAATGAAAGTAGCATTTATGTATAGGTACGACTTACCGTCTCCATGAATGGTGGATTTCATTTCATAACTAAAAATGTTATGTACTATTATAAATACATGTATATTCAGGATATATATGATATGTATGATATATATTTCCAAAATATCATTTTGGAGATAATGGACCTTTGACCACATGAACAGTTGTACTTATAAGAAGTTAATTCTTGACTGAAGTACCAAATATTGACAAAACAACCATTATTAACCTGAATGATTACATAATGTTTACAATATGGTAATAAGTGATATAAAAGGAATAATGAAATTGTAAAATGTTCTTATGAAAGTAGAAATTAACTTTAGTTTATTATTCCAGAAATTAAAGAACGAACGGGTCAAGTCGGTCACGAGGTAAGGGAACTTCATAACCTAATTCCCATTCTTTAAGTTTATCTTATCTTTCTTATTTTTGTCATTCTTTAATAATGTGATAAATTAATTTTTATATCCTATAATATATTTATACTTGATTAATTCATACTTATAGTGAATACTCATAATCAATCTATTTAATTTACAAAATGATCTTTTGTAAGGGACTTCATCTTAATCTCCTTTCATTGAGGCATATTTTGTTTTATACACGGTTTTATTTTATATGGTGTATAAAACCCTTTTACATTTAGTTTCATTCAATGGAAATATTTTCTCTACAAATAATTTTACTAAACAACAAAAAAAAATAACGTAATTGGTGACAACGACCTTTTCTGCCGATGTCAGTATTATTTGATCTATGGCTTCCTTAACAAGCCATAATGTTTTTAAAATGAAAAACTAAATACCATATACTCTTTTATGTATTTTGGTATTGAAAATGGTTATGATAATGGTTTTTCATGTCAATATATTTAAATTATATATTTTGATTTAAATATGGAAATGTTATCTTTCCTTTATACTTTTTTATGTGTTATGATTTTGTAATGTTAAGTGGACATTTGATGGGTGGTTACATGATAAACCAAGTAACAAGTGGTGTTGTGATAAACTAGGACATGTGGTTACATTATAAACTCCATTTTATAGTGTATGGAAGCTTCCCGTATGGTTATTCCATTTAGTGATATGTGTAGAAGTCGACCGTATGATTATTCCATATAAGTATGTTTTTGTCCCAAGTTAAATTTATATGTTATGTATTCGTTATATATGTTATATGGTAATATTTTGGTTACAAAAGGCTAAGTAATGATCTTTTATTCGGTGAAGAGTATTTACTACTTCATAAGGGTGAAAATTATTACTTATGATAAATTATTCATGGATTACTTGTTAATTTGAAAAACTAAAATTTTTCCTTCTTTGTGTATCCTTTACTGAGCATTTTATGATCATCCCACATTTTTAAAATGTTTTTCATATGACATAAAGTGGAATAGGGTCAAGGATGGGATCAAGGAAAATTCATGTTTTCTAAAACATGGAACTAGACAAGAATCTTTTTCTCAAGAGTTTGTATTTTATGAAAAAAGGGAAACCGAGTAGAAGTGTCTAATTTTTAATCATTTGATATGTAATTGTTATGTCCTAATTCTATAAAACTCTAAACCTAAAAATATTCTCAATGCGAATTATTTATTTTATTCAATATTATGTAATTTTTTAGTGTCGGGTCATTATAGTTGGTATCAGAGGACGGTTTAGGTAACATTAGAAGTTAGAATATTGTTAAATTAATGTCCATAAATTAATTTATGGTAATATTGAAATGATATAGCATTTACATATTACCATGTTGCTTTGCCTAAGATATTTTTGTGTTCAAAATGATTTTCTGTTGAGGAAACATGGAAACTATGTTTGTATGACCTCAGGAGGAAGATAACCTTCCAAATCAGCAACTTGAGATGGTCGGAATCGGAACTGAATAGTTTGTTACAGTGATGGCACATTTGACTCAGGCTATAAATGGTTATGGTATCCATACACATGATCATCCTGATCAACTATAGAGTAACATGTCATGAGTGGATCATTTCATGAGGCAACATCCCCTATCATTCATAGGATCATCTGATCATGTGCTAGCTGAAGGGTGGATTAAAGAACTGGATATTATTTTTGATGTTATGTGGAATTCAAAACATCAAAAGGTTAGTCTCGCAGTTTACCATTTTGAGGGTGAATCCAATCAGAGGTGGTCGATGGTGAAAATTATTAGGGATAGTGAGGAGTTTGATGCTCTTAATTGGGAGGAATTGAAAGGTATGTTTCTGGAGAAATATTTTCCTATTGTGGTTCGTCTTAGGATGGAAAACAATTCCTATAATTGGGGAACAAGGATAACCCAGTCGGTGCTTATTAAGAAAAATTCACTCGAATGGCAAGGTATGCTCCAAATTTTATACAAAATCTAGAGAGTAAAATCAACCATTTTTACTCAGTATTAATGCCAAAGTATTGAAGGGATATATCTTCTCGTGAGTTCAAATGTTTTGAAAAACTTGTTCGATGTGTAGAGAAGGTGGAAATGGAGTTTGCTGATGATCATGTGTTCTTTGAATAACAACATAATAAGAGGTCCAGTTGGCAGGCAATGGTAAATAATTCATCAAAGAAGTCAATAGGTAAGAAAAATAAATATCCATCTATGAGAAGTGTGGTAAAAATATTCTTGGAGAATGTTTATCAAAGTCTGGAAAGTTCTTCCAGTGTGGTAAGTCTAGTCATATTTCTCATAACTGTAAAAAGATGATCAAGAAGACAATGAAAAGCCAGAGATAAGATGTTTTAAGTGTAATGAAATGGGTCATTATGAAAATTTGTGTCCAGTGAAGAACTCAACTGAGGGAAAGCTTCCGGACTACAATCATAATGCGGTGGCGAAATTCTTTGCAGCTAGTTCAGCAGATGTTGGGCTATCGAAGGAAGTAATATCAAGTACACTATTTGTTTGTTCAGATTATGTAGATGTGTTGTTGGATTTAGGGTCTACACATTTGTTCATTTCTGATATGTTTTCTGTAAATTTGGAATTACATCTAATGATATGAATACTGAACTTATGGTAAAAACACATGGGAAAATGTTGAGACAAAAAGAAATTATTAGAACCTTATCTTCCTTGTGTGTGGAAAGAATATACCTGCAAACCTTATTTTTTATTCCTCTTGTAGAGTTTGATGTTATTTTGGGCAGGTATTGGTTGGCTGTTTATCATTATAAGATTGATTTAAGACCTAAAGCGTTTTCTTTTCAGAAAGATTTTCAGTTTGTGTACATTAATGAACCCTTACGTTTGATAACATATCAGGAAGCTGAGAAACTGGTAAAAGATGGAAATGAATAATGCCTTGAACATACTGTGGAAAACAAAGTAACTATTGAGATTAATGATGTGCTCGTTGAAAATGAGTACCTTGATGTTTTTCCTGATGATTTTCTGAGTATAATACATGATCGGGAAGTGGAATTTTCTATTGAATTATTTCCTGATGCTAAGACAATTTCAAAACCCCCTTATCGAATGGATCAAATTGAACATTTAGAGTTAAATAAGCAATTTTATGAGTTATTAGATAAAGGTTTCATTCGACCCACCACATCACCATGGTGTTCTTTTGCCTTGTTTTTTAAAAATAAAGATTGTTTAATGAGGATTTTCATTGATTATAGAGCATTGAATAACATCACTATTAAGAACAAGTATCAATTTCCTCATATTGAGGATTTTTTTGGATCATTTCCAAGGAACTCAGTATCTTTTGAAGATTGACATGAGGTCAGGGTACCATCAGTTGATAGTAAAAGAAGCTAACATTCCAAATACTGTCTTTCTTAATAGATATGGCCATTATGAATTTGTAGTTATGCCTTTTGGGATAACCAATGCACCTGATATATTCATGGATCCTATGAATAGACTTTTCCGTGTGTTCTTAGATAAGTTTTTGGTTCTGTTCATGGATGATATTTTGGTTTTTTCCAAAATTAAAGAAGAACATGAATATCATTTAAGGGTTCTCTTGATAATATTAAAAGATATGAAACAATAAGGAAAATTCATAAAGTGTGAGTTTTGGTTACAACAAATTTCATTCCTTGGTCACATTGTTCAAAAAATTGCATAACTGTTGATCCTGCTGAAACTAAAGTTGTTGAGCAATGGCCAAGAACTACAAATAAAACCTAGATTTGTAGTTTTCATGGTTTGGCAGGTTATTACTAGAGGTTTGTTGAAACTTTTTCATGGTTATCTAGTAAAATGACTAAGTTAACTTGAAAAGGTGTTAAGTTAATCTGGACAAAAGAATTTTTTGATTGTTTTCAGGAATTTAATAGAAGGTTGGGGAATTCTCCAGTTCTGGACCTACCATCCAGAAATGGTGAGTTTTTTATCTACAATGATGCTTTGTTAAAAGAAATTGTTTGTGTTCTTATGCAGAATGATCAGGTAATTGCTTATGCTTCACGTTAGTTGACAACTCATGAATTAAATTACCCTACACATGATTTGGAATTAGCTGATGTTGTCTTTTCTTTAAAAAGTATGAGGCATCATTTGTATGGAGTAAAATGTTAAATATATTCTGACCAAAAAAGGTTGAAGTATATATTCACTCAGAAATAATTGAACATGATACATAGGGGATGGTTGAAATTAATCAAGGAATATTATTTCATGATCCATTACAATCCTAGAAAAGAAAATAAAGTGGCTGATGCTTTGAGTGGAAAAAGTAATGATTCATTAACCATGATACCTTTAAAACGAGATCCTTTGGTTTTTGATTTGATAATCATTGGAATATCAGTTTTTGGTGTGGGAAATTCTTCTGTTTTGATTCATGTGTCAGTGAAATCATCTCTCTCAGATAGAATTAAGCAAGCACATAAGGAAGATAGTGAGTTGCAGAAAAAGGGATAGTTGGTTCAGAATAGTAAGTTGCCTAAATTTAACTTTGAAAAAGATTGCGTTTTTAGCATATGAGAGATATTATGTGTGCCTTGTGATTCACAGTTGAAGAATGAGTTTTTATGTGAAGATCATAATTCCCCGTTTTTAGTTCATCTTGGCAGTGCAAAGATGTACATAGATCTTTGGGGGTATTACTAGTGGGATGAAATGAAAAGAGATATTGCTGATTTTACTAGAAACTGTTTGACATTTTAGCAAGATAAACCAGAGTGATAGTTACCGAAAGGGATTATTAAGCCTTTACCGGTGCCAAAGTGGAAATGGGAAAATATATCCAAATAATATTTTTGTGGGATTACCCATGAAATCTCGAGGTAAAAATGCAATCTGGTTATTTTTGATCAGTTGAATAAATCTGCTCATTTCTTTCCTACTCAAGATACATTTCCTCTAGATCAACATTCTCGATGGTATGTTAAGGAGATAGTCAGGTTTCATGGTGTTCCCCTCTGCATTGTAACTGATCTTGATCCCAGGTTTACTTCTATCTTTTGGAAAGGCCTTTATAAGTCGTTGGGTACTGAATTAGATTTTAGTACAACTTTTCATCCCCAATCAGATAGGCTATTAGAACGAACAATTTATACCTTGGAGGATATGCTACGTGCTTGCTCGATGAATTATTAGGGATGTTGGGACCAACATCTTTCTTGGATTGAATTTTCATATAATAACGATTTCCATTCGATTATACAGATGGCTCCATTTGAGGCATTATATGGGAAGCGTTGTCAAACTCTAGATTTTTGGGATGAAGTGGGTGAAAGGAAGCTGATGGAACTAAAATTGATAGAAGAGATGGCAGAGAATGTTCAGTTGATTTAAAAGTACATGAGAACAGCTCAGAACAGGAAGAAAAGTTATGTGGATAACTAGAGGAAGGATCTTTCTTTTGAGGAAGGTGATCATTTCTTTGTCAAAGTTTCTCTATGGAAAAGTGTGATGCGTTTTGGTAAGAATGGAAAGTTGATTCTGAGGATCATTATAACCTATGAAATCTTGTATAATGTAAGGTAAGTGGCATACAAAGTGACATTACCTCCAATATTATCCCAGGTACACAACTTTTTTCATGTTTCTATGTTGAAAATGTATATCCCAAATCCATCTCATGGTTTGATCCTAAAGGTAGTTCAGTTAGAAGAGAATCTCTATTATGAGGAACTAACAATCCAGATTATTTACCATATAGAGAATGTTTTGCGGACTAATGTAATTCATTAGGTAAATTGTTTTTGGAAAAACCATATATTTGAAAAGGTAATGTGGTAATCTGAAAATCTATGAGGGATAAATACCTCCACTGATTTGATAAGTGAATAAAATTGCGAGGATGGAATTTGAAAAAGTGGGGAAGGATATAACCTCTTAGGTAAATAAAGAACAAAACATTTTCATATTTAATAATAATATTGAATTGAATATTACCTTTACTTTAAAGGTGTGTTATATTTGATGTCGTACCTAATACACAACAATGGGTTTCTTTGAAATCGTATGTTGCACACTACTAATATAATAATATTATTTTAAATAGTAGTTAATGTCTAGCCTTTGTATTGGTGGGAATGAATAGAGCATATTAAAATATGATTATATATGTTTGTTAAATGTTTTTTACATTTACCTAAAAAATATAGAAGCTTTAAATGTTAATTAATCTAATTTTAAGCATAAATACTCTAACATTCATTAAAAAGGAAATTTACCACCTTTTTATAGAAAACCCTCCTTAAATCTAGTTTTGGACACTTTTATATGTTATATTTGACAAAATAAAATCATTCTTTTGAATCGGGCCATCAAATTTTACTCTGTGTAAATTTTTGTTATTTCTTTGATAAAGTTCATTCTTAATGATTAGTAAAAATGTTGTATTTTAATTCAAAACATACTTTTAATATAATTTATTCATATGTTTATATTGTATTTTTAATTGGTTTTAAAGTGTAAATATATTATATTTTTACAATTTAATCCAATTTTGGACAATGTAAGTAATTTCACATTGAAATTGGACATTAATAAGTATCAATCTTTTGACAGTTATTATTTATTAAAAACACGTTTTTTTCTTTGACAATGGTAATTAATTATAAAATAAATTAATGAAACTTATATGTTTTGAATTTGGTAAAATAGACATCATTTTTGAATTCATGATTTCAAATTTACCTTAGGGTGGATTTTTTAATTTTTTTTGAAAACCTTCAATTTTTGATGATAGCTAAATATACTACTTAGTAGATAAAACCGACATTTTCATTTAAATGATATTTTACCACTTCCTTGAATTGAATTTCAAAAATCCAACATTCACGGTTGTAATTAGTAAGTAAAATGTGGTTCAATGGGATGAAAATAATTTTTGGTGAATAATAACTTTTGAATTTTATTAACCGTGATTAAAGGTAATTAGGGTAATTTAAGGTAAAAATAAGGTTCTGATAATATAAAATTAACTTTACACTTGTTCTAACATTTTTGGATGAGTCATGGCCGGCCAATAAAATCCATGGGTCAATTTTGGGACCCCATGGAGCCACTTGGGTAAGAAAATCCCATTAATAACTTTTTATTTAAAGTAAAAATAAAAATGTCATAAACATGTATTGCTTTACTAAAAAAACATAACATGGGGTAATATAAATGATATATTTAACTACAAATATTCACTATAATGATAAAAAATTTCCCTACATTATGTTATTTTTTTTTATAATTTTTAGGCATCAAATAAATAAAATTATTTCTGACACAATGAAGATCCAATGTTTGCGTCATTAATGAATGATTTAAATAAATTAGAAGATAAAAATTAAAAAAATATCCAAAACTTTTCCAATTATTATTGGATGATTTTATTTCAAATATGGGCCACCTTATAATTTAATTTAATTATTTTTGGACATTTATAAACCGAAAATAATTATATAATAAAATTATATTTTCAAAGATTTCGAAAGAGCCCCTCCTCTCCCTTATACAAACACCTCCTTTACTACCCATTTATCACACTTCTCAATCCATTTGGATCATCCAACCTATACACCAATAAACTCCCAGTATCCCTCTATTCATCCTAGAATCCTTACCTTAGGATGAAATCACTTCAAGTATCCCTTTTGGTTCAAACTAAATGGAGTTACCAGATTTAAAGGTAACGTCTCCTTTTAAGTTCTTCTGTTTTATTTTACTTCTACAACCCCCTAAACTCTTTTTATTCCTTTATTTCATAACAACATCACTATCCTCAATATACTAGGATGTTTTTATGAGAATAATTCAAACTACACTTACACACACCTTCATCTAATATGTAAAGAACAAACAGTTTCTGGGGATGGAAACCTAAGGCCTCATGAAACGATGATTGTTCAATTATCTCCTACCGCCTCTCATGGTTCCCATTAAGATGGAACTGTATATATATATGATATATATTATATTTATTTTTTCTATATGATTCTAAATTTTTAATTTATATAATACTTTAATGGGTGTTGTTATGGGTAAACGTGATAATTTCATTTGAGAAAGTGCGGACTACTGCCCCCTCCAAGTGATATGACTCGTTCATTCCATACGTGGGAAATAGAAAGGATGCAGTTAATAAGATTATATATGTGATGTTATACTATAAATATAATATTACTATGTATCATTATGTTTTGAATCCATAAAAATATGAAATAGAAATGAAAGTAGCGTTCATGAGTACGTACGGCTTACCATCTCCATGAACGGTGCATTTAATTTCTTACCTTAAAATTAAATGTAATATTATAAATACATGTATATATAGGATATATATGATATATATGATATATATGATATATACATCATTAATATCATTCTGTAGATAATGTACCTTTGACCACATGAACAACATGTACTTATAAGAAATTCATTTTGGACTCAAGTACCAAATATCGACAAAACAAACGTTATTAACTTAATTGATTACATAATGTTTATAATATGGTAATAAGTGATATAAAAGGAATAATGAACATGAAAATGGTTCTTATGATAGTATAAATTAATTTTAGATTATTATTTAGGAAATTAAAGAAGAAACGGGTCAAGTCGGACACGCGGTAAGGGAACTTCTTTACCCAATTCCTCTTCTGTGGGTTGATCTTATCATTCTTAGTTATGTTGTTATTTAAATTTGTGAGAAATGAATTTTTATATCCTATATTTTATTTATACTGTATTAATTCATGCTTATAGTGAATATTCATAATTGATCTATTTTATTGACAAAATTATCTTTGTAAGGGACTTCTTCTCAATCTCCTTTCCTTGAGGTATATTTTGTTTTATACATGACATTCCTTTATATATTGTATAAACCTCATTGACATTTAATTTAAATAAAAAGGAATATTTTATCTATGATGAATTTTACTAATTGAAAAAAAATATAACGTAAGCGGTGACAACGAACTTTTCCGCCGCCACGAGTATTATTTGATCTATGGCTTCCTTAACAAGCCATAAGGTTTAAAAAAACTATATACCATTTACTCTTTTATGGATTTTGGTACTGAAAATGGTTTTGATAATGGTTTTTTATGTCAATATAATTAAATGATATATTGTGATTTAAATGTTTAAATTCTATCATTCCTTTATATTTGTTTTATGTGTTATGATATTGTAATGGTACATCAACATTTGATAGGTGGTTATGTGATAAACAAAATGACGAGTTGTGCCATGATAAACCAGGACGGGTGGTTACGTTATATCCTCCAATGAATTGGGTATGGAATTTAGCCATATGGATTTTCAATTTAGTGATATGTGTGGGAGTCGACCGTATGGTTATTCCTTACAAATATGTTTATGTCCCAAGTTACATTTATATATTATGTGTTCTTTATATTGGTTTTATGGTATTATATTGGTTAAAAAAGGGTAAGAAATGATTATTCAGTGAAGATTATTTACTACTTCATAAGGGTGAAATGTATTACATATGACAAAGTATTCATGGTTTACTTGTTGTTTTTAAAAACTAACTGTTTTCCTTTTTGTGTATCCCTTACTGAGTGTTTTATACTCATCCCAAGTTTTTGAAATGTTTTTCACAGGAAATAAAGTGGAATAGGGTCAAGGATAGGATCAAGGAAATGTCATGCTTTCTAAAACATGGAACTAGACATGGCTCTTTTTCTAAGGACTTGATATTTTATGAATAAAATGGATACTGAGTAGCAGTTTCTACTTTGTAATCTTTTGATATGTAATACTTATGTTCTAATTATATAAAACTATAAACCCTAGAAGATCCTAAATCTGAATTATAAATTTAATTCAATGTTATGTAATGTTTTAAGGGGGGTTCCTAATAGTCCTGTAGTTATTTCTATATCTCATCAAGCTCCACAATAGACATTATATTTGGAGTCTTTGAAATTTACAATTCTGTAGGTATAATATTAATCAAGAATTCAACATCTCTTCTAGGAGGAAGACTGACAAATCATTGGGAAACACTTTAGAAAATTTTATCTCAATTGGCATGTCTTCAAAGATGGTTTCATCCTTAGACTCAATCATTTGAGAATGATATGAATTCTCATGGGGTGGTAATATCCACACTTGAGATGATGGTATTAGAGAAGATTCATCCACCTCCTTTCACTTGTATAGAATTGGGGGTCGATTCTCCGTATAGAGAGTGATTTCCCTCTCATAGAAATTTATGTTGGCTATATATAGGGAAATCCAGTCCATGCCAATAATTGCATAAAATTTCTCCATGGGGAGTATGAAAAATTTTTATAGAAAGTTCAATCTATAGATTTTGACAATGTAGGATTTATATTCATCAAATGAAATGATTTCCCCATCTTCTATTCTCACATACATCTCTAAATCCATGATTTGTGGTGGTGTTAGGAATGTTATACTAATATTTCAGGATATAAATTAATGCAGTGATCCACAATAAAAAAGATTGTTCATTATTATGGAATGAATAACTAGGGTAACTATTATAACATCGCTATCAGGGTTCCTTTCGGCATTGGTGATGGAAAAAGATCACCCTTGCTGCCATAGAGGTTGTTGTTTGCCTCCAAAAACCCTTGGCTTAGGGCACTGGTTTGAAGAGTTCTCCAGTTCATTGTAGTTGAATCAATGAACAATGTGTTTAGGGTTTAATGAAGTTCTCCGTTCCTCTGTCATAGTAGTGTGGTTTTCTTGTTTCCAATTTATGGCCAGGTTCTCCTCTAGTCCACATCTGAATAATTTCCTCACCCCCTTCAGGCAATTTCTAAGATTCTTTTTTCCGCACCTTTCGAAAGTTGGGTGCTAGAATTTATTACCACCATTTGATTTATCCATCAGACCACCAGAATTAATGTCCACTTTCCTCTTCTTATCACCTTGATTTCCCTGAGATTCTATGATCTCTATTTTGACTTTGAGGTCACATCAAACAATTCCTTCATAGCTATCAAAGTCTCATATCACTAGGACATTCTGTAGGCTAGGTTTCAACCCACCAAAAAGCGGTCAACCATGAATTTCGATGAATTGAAAAAGAAAATGGCATCTAATTCAAGACTTGTGGAGTCTTCCTTACATGATCTGATGGATTCATCATCTTTTTTCTTAAGGGAACAAAGTACTCTTTCCTTCATAAGTCAGAGGGTGTGAGGAAAATATTTATCAAAAAACATTTTTCGTAAATCCTTCTATTACAACTCATCGATATCTTACTCAGGCTACGTATTTTTTATCAATGTCCACCATTGATCAGATTCACCCTCCATATGATAACCATCTAGAAGAAAGTTAGCTTGTTCGGGATGTTGAAGGATGGAGAAGATCTTCTCAATGGGGTTGATTTATTGTTTGGAGATTGAGGGATAAGATGATCCATTGAATGTATGAGGCCTTTGTCTCATGAAGCTCTTGATTTTTGATTTTTATTTCATTTGGGGTTGGAAGTTCATCATGAAAGATGTTTCTTTTTAAAAATCGAGTTATCTGAGAGTGTATCATGACAATGTTTGTGATTCCTTCTCCCATCAGATTGGGTATCTCATTGGAACAGTCATCACATTGATATTTGCATTGGTTGTTATCCCAAGTCCCATTATTACCATCCATTGGATAGAATAAAACTAAATTGATGGGTAACACATAAAGGTGAATCCCATGACAAAATGGGATAAATTATAAATTACATTTAGTTCCTTACCTTTTTAATTTATAGGATTTAATCTATGTTATCCATGATCCACTTCCCAACATATATTCTTTGGGACATTTTTTTATTCCCATAATAATTATTCATATTGAGATTATGAATTCTCCAAAGAATATCCCCTGGGAGTGTCGAACCCGGAGTCTAGAAAGGCTTGTTTTCATGCACTAGTTCTAGTTCGATTCTAGCTCAAAGCGGGGTTTTTGATTTTTACCCCTAGATACATTTGTGCTAGAGTCAGCATTACTTGTTCGTATAAACACAAGTATGTATTTTCCAGATAAATCACTTACTCTATACTCACCCAAATTTAGGTATGTTTTAATTATACCTAGTCTTATCCCTAAGGTGTTCACTAGGTGTTTCTAATCCTAATCTCATAAATTACTAATCCAATCCTTTGATACCAACTATAACAAACCTGGTCTTTATTATAAACGTACATGTGATTTATTTCATAAAATTGCACTTCATAAAAACCAGAAGATTGATAGGTCTAGTTTACTTGGGGCATATGAACATTACAAGGAAAGTTAATATAGAAAATACCACACTTTTATTGAAAACTCCTTCTACATGACCAGAACATTCCTTTGTACCTAGAATTGCATGGGATAACCTGGGGAAATACATAAGAAAGGTGTGACCTATAAATCCAAGTAAGGGAGAAAATAAGGAATAATTTGAAGAATAAAATACATGTTAGTTAATAGTTATATCGAAGGAGTATAATATAAACATGGACATAAAGGCATGATATATCTTAATTATCATAACATGGATATGTGGCAGCAACATTTAACATGATATTATAATGATCCTAGGATCATTTCACATGAATCATGAGTAAACCCTCATTACACTTGAATGAGCATGAGTAAACCCTAATTGCACATGAATTAGAACATTTCCACACTCATTGCACATGGATTATCCAGATACTATTCTTTACACAATGCATTGGATCACTATCAGGGCACACCCTTCCTAGTCATTTTATTTCATGAATAAGTGTGCCACAAGGATCATACAACATGGATCCATTAAATAACATAATTTATTCCATGAATAAGATATGTGGAATACATAAATATATGTTCTCAATCAACAAGTACATGTGAAATTTTTTTAATACCGTTGATAGAGAAATGGTTATGGTATTCACTTACATGATGATTTTGGCATGGAAATTTTTGTGTTTCTTCGGCAGCATAACGACGTCAAATTGAAGTCGTAAAATGGGTCGATGAGAGTGAAATTGGTATTTCATCATTTATACATGAATTTAAATGTATGTGGGTCATGGAATACAATATACCAACATATTTAATGTAGTTTAGATGAATAATATAATTTAATTTATTGAATATAATTGAATAGAGAGAATCCCTTACGGAATTTCACCATGGTAACAGGTGTACATTGGAGCCATTAATGAGAGTGAAAGGTGACCCAAATTATTCAAACATAAGTAGGGTAGTTCCGGGGTGGTATGCAATCTTGCACCAAAATTTTTAATTGAAAACAAAAGGTAATAACAATATAAGGAAACATGGACATAAATAAGGAAGGAAGGAATGTGAGGAACCCTTATTGGAAGTGTGATGAAAAAGGCTTGGGAGCGGCTTGAGAAAGGCTTCATCGGATATTGGGGCACCATGGGAGGTTCTAGAGAGAGGAGGGAAGAGGTTGGACAAGCTCCAAATGGTTTAAGTCAAGAGGAATGAGATATTGAGTTGGATTATATAGGAAATGAGTGGGAATCCTCTATTATTTAGGTTTTGGACACTACACATTAAACTAATCAAAACAACAAAACACCCCATAGTTTTCCAATATTTTTTTAAAAATGGTAGTGAAAAAATTTATTTTATATTTCCAATGTCCAAACTTATAAAAATATTTGGCTCGCTTATGTGAAGGTGAGTCACAATCTAAAGGAAATCATTCTGAAAGGTTAAAATATTTTATGAGACTTTGAGGGTCCACTAAGGAACCATAAAATTAATCAAAACAATCTAAAATCTCATTATTTTAATAGTAAAACATATATTTTCCGATTAACCCTTTTATAGTATTTTATTACATCACTAATGTGTCATTATGATGTCATAAAACACATTATATATTTAAACTGTATTTAATTTTTACCCAAAAATTTGATTATTACATAAATTTTTTAAAAATACACCATTAGATAATTTTGAAATCATTAGTCCAAAAAAATATATTCATTTTATCTAAATATTTTTCTAAGTATGAGAATTTTTTATTTTAAAATAAAAATCGACATTTCTCAAAAATTCATGTGGTTTGACAAAAATATCTTTCAAACCTTAATAAAAATTACAATTGTATTCATAAAAATTTTACAATAATTTATGTTTAATAAAAATTAATTTATTAATAATATTTTGATAAAATATAATTCTGTTAAAATGTCCATTTCTTCATCAAAATATATTTTTCAATTTAATTTGAATATTAACTTAAAATGATATTTTTTCTTTAAATTCACTTACATAGTAGTAATAATAAAATTAATTCATATTCCTTATAATAAATAATGCACATAATCATAGTGCCAGGGTCTTGTTACATAACCACTTATAACTCATGCATACGACCTAAGGGTCAGGTGTGTGATGGTGGAAGACTCTAGGGGTGGCTCGGATAACATCGCTCGGGTGGTAATCTCTATTAACTTCCCTTTCTTTGGTAGATGGTTCCTTTCGAGTTTAATGTGATGACGCTGAGCTTGGACTTGTTCAAGACCGAATACTAGTGACACTACATCATTTTTGAGCACTGAAAAATGGGCTTCGTATGGATAAATTCTATTGGATGAGTCAATAAATTTATTTTTCTGAGTAAATTAGTTTTGTTAAAGCCCCATATTTATACAAATCATGTTATCACTACTGAACTGCTATATTAGAAACGACAACAATTTTTATGGTATTTTTTATAAAAAAAACCAAGGAAGTGAATATGTTTTATATAAATATTTTACATAAGAGGACATTTAATTAGATCAAGAGTAATTTTTATTAAAAAATATTTTTTTTATTACAATCAATCCCAAAAAATTGGTTTCATAGTAGGGAATCAAATTCTTGAAACAAGAGGGTATATAGGATTGAATTCTAAGCCCGAAACAGGTTGGTACATGGGAGGGAATACCCAGAATGAAACAAGAGGGTGAACATGAGGGCTTCTAAAGCCTAAAAAAGTGGAAAAAATAGGGAAATCTAGGCCCTACACTTGTGGGTGCATGAGAGGGAATCCCAAACATTAAATAAAGGGGAACACGGGAGGGAATCCCATTCCAGATATAGGATATTATATGGGAAGGAATCCTAATACCAAAATTAGAAGGTGCACTTGAGGGAATCCCAATCCCAAAACAATAGGGTAAATAGAAAGGAATCCCAATATTAAAGTAGGTACATTGGTTATTAACCCATGAATAACATGTTATGAAGGTATTGGAGGTATCCATGAAATAGGATTTTCTATTCTTATATGTATTCAAAAAATTCCATGTCATATTCTTATGATATGTTTTTATAGACCATCATATTGTTTCCCTTATGATTCATTGTAAATAACTAGAAATACCATGAAAAATTTTTCATAAATACCTAGGAATTTTACAAGTCGGTAGTTTTTGATGGCACCTGATTCTGAGTTCAGTTGTTCCCAAAATCAATTTTTGAAGTTTTGTTCAGTTACGTTCAGTAATCGTACATGCGGAATTTTTTATCTTTTGAACCGATGCTCGGAATTGAAATCTGAGAACACTGATGAACTCATATCGCTAGTATTTTCTTCAGAAGACCTTTTCCGCTATTGCATTTTATCAGGAGTGGATGTTAATTATTGGGATTCTTAATAAATTAAATAAAATTTTGTGTGACGTAATTTTATTTTATTTGGTGGTTATTTCTTCCAAATGGATGTTTGAGGTGCCCCCCCCCCCATATAACCTCCCCTATGAGGATAATGTGTGGTGGGGCCTACAATAACACCAAACCCCTCAAATCCCCTTGAATCTATTAAAGCCACTACTCTCTAAATTTAATGTTGAAACTCTCCACCTCCCTTGTTTTAAATTTTAAACCTTCTATCTTTTCTCATTAAAGTTCCAACACCTAAGACTAATTAATTCCACACTTACTTAATTTATTTCAATTATTTTGAATTTATTTTTCCAAAATAAAAATAAGAGATTACATTCTTTTAATTGGGTTGGCATAAACATGGTTAGGAGAACTAAGGAGAGGAGGAGAACACTTGGAGAAATAATATTCTCTAGACGAAGAATGTCGTTCTTCAACAAATAACGTTCCATGTCTCAAAGAACGTGAAGAAACACCTTTTACCTTCTTCAACAGGAGTAAGGAATGGAAGCACTACTGCACACGAAGTACACCGATGGTGATGGATCAACTCGAATACATCAGGCTCTACTCCTTCCATCGTAGACAGAACGACATTCGCCTTTTGTGACATCCGTTTTCCACGAATCGTCAACGGTCAACAACAATGGAGGTAGGGTTTTGAATTTGAGGTTGAATTCCTTTATTTTAAGATCTTATTTTCCATTGGATAAAAATAACAACTGTGGATCGACCCCCTGAAGAGGTCAATTCACAGAATGGATATTGATTGTGCGATGGGTTAGAGATTAAGTTGGGGTTTGTTTTTGATTCAATTATATGTTGGATTGTTGTTTGATCCTCTAATGCGGAGAGCAAAGGCTAACGAACAAGTCTGGGCCCTCTACCAATTAGTTCTTAATGTTCAGTTTGATGGGAGATGGGTGAACGGAATGGAAACCCCGATTTGAGGACATCATAGTGAAGAACAGGATCTGAGGAGGCTGTATGGATAGACGAGAGGGAAAATGGATCACTGTAATGACTCCGGCGGCCCGTGGAGGAGTGCGGCGATGCCGACAACTGGAGGCGGAAGCCGGCACTGGCTGGCCGCCTGGTGGCCGTGGCACCCCTCGCACACCACCTACGGAATGCCGCCGCGACACTGGCCACGACGCTAGAGTGGAACCCGCAATAGCGGGTTCCGGGAAGGCCGGGCGGTGCCAGCTGGCGCCACCATTACAGAACACCCACCCCCCCCCCTCCCGCTCCGCACGCCTGGCGCGAGCCAAGCCGTGGCAGGCCGGGACACCTACCGTATGGGTCAGGCTACCCTCGCGCAGGTCAATCCGTAGCCACCAGGCCAGGCCACGCCCGCTAGGTTGGGCCGCTCCCTACTGGGCCGGACCTGGATCCGGGTCAGACCGAACCCAAACCTCCCCTCTTCAGACCACTTTTGGTTTTTCACCCATAACATGAGCTACATAACGTCGATCTACGCACTATCAGTATCTTAGGATTCCTTTGATCGAGATGGTCATTTCAGTATATTACACCTAAGATTTTGGAAAAGTTTGGGTATGGCCGGGTTGGTTCGGACCCACAACCTATCGGGAACTCAGAGCGGAAACACTTATAACATAAGGATCAGACGTTCGATTGAAATTCTGTCAAATAAGTTGGATTCTTTTTGATGAGACGGTCCTTTTGAAATACTCCACATAGGATTCGGATGAGTTTGGAGTATGTCCAGGTTGGATTTTTCTCGAAATCCAACTGGCCCCATGGAGTGGAAATGCCAATAGCTCTTAGGCCGAGCGTCTGATTGATGCACCGTCTATCGCATTGGGTTCCTTATGATGAGACAGAACTATAGGATACATCAACTCAGGACTTTGTGATAGTTTATTTATCGACACTTGGCTCGAGGAGAGGACCCTCCCAGAATCGGGCGTGCTGTGTGGGGGAACCCTAGGGCTGGCTGTGACTAAGATGACGGAATCCTCTGTGGGTTCGACAACCACTACTTCTATACTAGGATCCTCCGTGGGTTCGATAGCAGTGACTTCTATACTAGGATCCTATGTGGGTTAGACATCGATGACTACTGTACCGGAATCCTATGTGGGTTCAACAGCGAGGACTTCTCTTCCGGGATCCTCTAAGGGTTCAACAGTAGTGACTTATGTAACAGGATCCTACGTGGGTTCGACAACGATGACTACTATACTGAAATCCTACATGGGTTTGATACTAACGACTTCTGTACCAGGATCCTATGTGCGTTCGATAGCGCTGATATTGTTTCCGGATCCTACATGTGTTCGACAGAGGAGATGATTCAGAGGATACATCTAATCATCTCTACCCCTATTCATGAGTTGTATATCTCTGTGAGCTGAGACATATCTTTCAACCATTATCAATGTGGTTATTGACTTTACTTCCCTTGTGGAATGGGATGTTCTTAGGCTCGAGAGTTGGAGTCGGACGGTGATTGATAACTTAGGTATATGTATGGGCATATACCTATGTAGGGTTGGTTGATACATCGTGATTGTATCATTCTACCGTGGTTTATCCTTTGTGTATTTTGTGAGACCATGAGGGTCATAGGGTCCCTACTTAGTATCGTTATACTCACCCTTGCACGGGCTATGCCTGCACCTCGTTGTGTTGGATGCAGACGACAGACATCACTGACCGAGGAAAAGTGTACGAGGATTGGATGATACTCGGAGGTAAACCTCACAACGAGTCGGTACCCAGAGGAGATGGAAGGATGTGGATCACTGATGAGGATATCTGTACCTACCCTTCAGGTAGGATCTGTGGTAGAAGATATAGGATCTACTAGGCACTTTCCAGCTATTTGTCTTTTTAGTTGTACCTTTTTGACCTTTCCTTGTACTTTACTGTTGGGATTGTATTTCTGGCCCTTGTACTTTCCATCATTTCTTCTGTACTCAATTATTACTTAGAGTTTGCATCTTCTTGATCTCTGGTTCTGTTTGTTTGCATTTATAAAGCTAATTCCTTCCCAGCTTAGGGATTTACGACTATGGTGCTAGTCGCCAGCCCATGGCCTATGGAAGACGGGATTGGGGTAGTTAAGACATGGGACTCGTGGGACGGGTCCAGAAAAATTGGTATCAGAGGAGTCAGTTCAACCACAGAACATGGACTCTGGTTCTTTTAACAACAATAGTGTTAAGTGTTTTGAGTGTCGTTATCAGTTTAGGGAAACCAGTGTTGGTGTGGTGGCCGACGTATCCGTACACTAGGACTCTGACTTGTGATTTCCGATTCAGTGAATGAAAACATTTATTGCATGTGTGTTTCCTTTGAAAAGTTTTCATTGTGATTACATTGTGTCAGCACACATGGTATATTTTTTTAACCATGGCGCACCTGTTTATTTTCAGCATGGCCCCACGAAGGCATCCAGTTAGGGTTCTGAGTTTCGTACGAGATGGTATCCCACCGAGCGATGAGGCTTAGGTGTAGTGCCCCATTACAGCGGAGGTACCGGTGGTACCACTACCCTCTGGGCCACCGATACCACGAGCTCCCGCAACAGAGAGTGAACACCGTCTGAGTGTGTTGCACGTGTTCCAATGCTAGAGACTGCCCAGGTTCTAGGGAGAGACAGACCCATAGGTAGCTGATGATCTGATAGAGGCTATTGTGAGAGTTTTCATATTGGTAGGGACACCGACCAACCTCATTGTGATCCTTGTCGTGAGTCTCCTATAAGAAGTATCATGCAGATGGCAGAGCCTAATGCTCCAGGTGCATGATGAGGCATCACTACTCTGGAAAGAGGCCGATAGCCTGTTTTGGGAAGATTTTGTACCATCCACCCTTCATTCGGTGCGGATTCAAGAGTTACTTCATCTGTAGCAGGGCATCGTGACAGTAGCTCAGTACTCAGCGAGGTTCACAGACCTCTCGCAGTACTCCACAGATATGGTACGATACCCATTTTTCAGGGCCCATACCTTTGAGTAAGGACACACGCATGAGATCAGGGCTTCGATGATCTCCCTCAACAACCCGAAGCAAACATGGATATTGGAGCGAGCCCTCCTAGTGGAGAGTTTCCTTGCTGAGCAGTCTCCTGCACCGAGACCCACCACTAGTCGCCACACACAAAAGTCTTCTACAGTTGGCAGTAGACAGATGATGTAGGGGTCTAAGAGGACTAGACCCACAGGTGGTCGACTACACGACTCATGTGCAGTTGTGTGGGGCACACGAGACAGGGCTATCCATAGGAGGAGCTGGAAGTTCTATGCATGCGGAGGTAAGGGTCACTTGGCTCGAGACTGCCCGACCCACCCTGCAGATGAGAAACAAGCGGTAGAAGGACCTCCTAGGCAAAGGTAGAGGTTCGACTATGGTGGTCCGCTAGGAGCAGGCGGGCGTGGTAGATGAGTTGTCCGAGCAGTAGGTGGTGGATGACGATTCGAGGCCCTACCACCACCACCACCATGATGTCCACCCCGACTATAGGGAATGGGTGGATAGGGGAGATCTCAGCTTTAGGCAGCTGAGGCCTATGACCATAGTGCTCCGAGAGTAGGTGGACAAGAGCGGGACTATTTCCAGGCATAGAGTCCTTTGTTCATAATGCTTATAGCTTCGTTGTTGTCATTTTTTGTGATTGTTTGTGTTTATGTACTTTGAGAATCTTTAATAAAAGACACATGTCCTTGTGACATTTTAATTACCTCCTTTTTGTGTGTATAATACTAAGAGACTCTGGATAAAACAGTTGACTTGACCCTCCCATTCGAGATTACTACTAGAGGAGACCGAAGGACCACAAACTAATGCCAACAGTGTGACTCAATCTTTGGAGGTGAGAGTAGCATTTGGATCTATTGGTAGTAGCGTAGAGGCCTTACGATATCGTCCATGAAAAAATTAGTACCACTCATGTTAGGATATTCTGTATTAGGCAATGGGCATGGTTCAACCAGGGGATGAGACTGGATTTAGATTTTCGGCAAAGAAGAAATCTTAACAGCTCCTATAGGACATAGGTGAAGAAGGTTGTAGATGAGTTCTTTAAATTTGGCTAGTCTCACCCATAGTTTGTTGGGAAAATGCTTTGCAGTCTACTCTGACCCCCAGAGTCTCAGTTATAACTTCTCTCATAAGGACCTTAACATGAGACAGCGGCGAAGACTTGAATTCCTCCAGGACTATGAAATCGAGATAATCTATACTCCAGGAAAGGGGAACGTTGTAGTTGATTCTCTCAGTAGGAGAACATGCATTCAGCTACTATGAGAGGCGACGGAGCATTTGGCCACGTTGCAGATATCCTTTATGGATCGGGATGATGTAGCCTTTCTACAGTATCCCACAATCACTTCTCCACTTCTTTAGCGAGTCAGGGAGGCACAACATGGGGACGCTGACTCTGAGACACGACGTGCTCAGATATCCTCAGGGCAAGCACCCGAATGATTTTTAGATGGTGGGGAGCACATCATTCCTTACAGAGAACGTACCATGGTGCCAGTTGCACTACAGGAGTAAGTGTTGTGGGAGTTCCACACACCCCCTTTAGCGGAACATCCAGGAGTGGTAAAGATGTACTAGAACATTCGATGACAGCAGTGGTGGACAGGTATAAAGAATGCAGTAGAGGAGTTTTTCTCTCTATGACCCACTTGTCAGCAAGTGAAGGAGGAGAATCGGTTACTAGCAGACTTGGTTGAGCCTTTAGAGGTCCCAAAGTATAAGTGGGATGAGATATCCATGGACTTCGTGACGGGTCTTCCACGTACGTACAGGGGAAATGACTCAATTTGGGTTATGGTCGATCGACATACGAGGTCAGCTAACATTATATTGACCATAGATGGTACGAGCTACCACAGAGGAGTTGCAGGTCATCCAGGAGTGGATAAAGACTATGCAGAACTGAAAAAAAGTCATATGCTAGCAGGAGACTGAGACCTCTAGAATTCGATGATGGCGACCACGTCTTTCTACAAGTCTCACCTAGACGAGGTATACAGAGATTTAGCCGAGGTTGCAAGTTATATCCGCGATTCTTCAGACCTTTTCAGGTCGTTATTAGGGTAGGCGAGGTGGATTACCACGTGGCCCTTCCACCTCAGTTGCACTAGGTGCACGACCTCTTCTATGTATCTTAGCTGAGAAGATATGTGCATGACCCGTCCCACATCATCAACCATGGGGAGCTAGATATCGATGAAGGGGTGACTTTCATAGAGGTTCCAATGGAGAATGAGGTTCGACAAAAGCGAGTCATGCATGGATAGTTGATTCCTCTGGTGCGCATTCGCTGGCAGCACGGGATCCTCAAGGAGAGCACATGGGATCAGGATGCTCAGATTCATGTTCAGTACCCCAATTTGTTCCATTAGTATGTGATGTAGCTTATAGGGATGTAAATCCATGAGGTGGGGAGGTTTTAATGACCCGGAAATCCCGTGTAAAAGTTTTTCTTAAATACCAGGGAATTTTATAGGTCCGCAGTTTCTAACGACACCTGATTTCGAGTCCCGGTGTGCCTAGAATCAATTTTTGAAGTTTTTTTCAGGTACGTTCAGTAAACGTACATATTGGATTTTTTATCTTTTGAACCGTTTCTCAAAATTGAAATCCAGGGACACCAATGAACTCACAGCTCATGTATTCTCTTAAGGAGACCTTTACCGCAGTTTTGCTTTATCGGGAGTGGATGTTAATTATTGGGATTATTAATAAATTAAATAAAATTGTGAGTGACATAATTTTATTTTATATGGTGGTTATTTTCTCCAAAGGGAAGTAGTAGGTGGTAACCCCCCCCCCCACATAACCTCCCCTGTAAGGATAATGTGTGGTCGGGCGCACACTAACACCAAACAACTCAACTACCCTTGAATTTATTAAAGACACTACTCTCTCAATTTAATGATAAAACTCTCCACCTCCCTTCTTTAAAATTTTAAACCGTCCATGTTCTCTCATTAAAGTGCCAACACCTAAGATTAATTAATTCCACACTTAATTTATCTATTTGATTTCTTTTGAGTTTATTTTTACAACATTAAAAGAACATATTTCATTGTTTTAATTGGGTTGGTATAATCTTGGTTGGGAGAACTAAGGAGAGGCGGAGAACTCTTGGAGAGATAATATTCTCTCGGAAAAGAAAGTTGTTCTTCAACGAAGAATGCTCCACGTCTCGAAGGACGTAAAGAAACATATTCTACCTTATTCAACCAAAGAAAGGAAGGGAAGAACTGCTGCCCACAAAGTACACAGACGGTGTCGACTCGACTCGACTACACCAGGAACTACTACTTCCAACGTAGAAGGAACGGGGTTCATCTTCACCGACGTCTGATTTCCAAGAATCCTCAATGGTCAACGACAATCGAGGTAGGGTTTTGAATTAGAGGTTGAATTCCTTTCTTTTTAGTTATTATTTTCCCTTGGACAAAAACAACAACCACGGATCTACCCCCCGAACATGTCGATCCCCAGAACATATGTTGATTGCGGGATGGCTTAGAGATTAAGTTGGGGTTTATTTCTGATTCAATTATATGCCAGATTACTATTTGACCCTCTAACGTGGAGGGCACGAGCTAATGAGCTAGTTTGGACCATCCACCAATTCGTTCTTGATGCGCGGTTTGATGGACGATGGGTGAACTGAATGGAAACCCTGATTTGAGGTCGTCGTAGTGAAGAACAGGACCCGAGGAGGTCGTAGGTGCAGACGAGAGGCAAAATAGACCACCTGAATGACTCTGGTGGCCCATGGTAGAGTGGGGTGGTGCCCCTGGTGCTCCGTAATGGCACTGGCCACAGCGGCAGAGTGGAACCCGCATCTGCGGGTTCCAGGATGGTTGGGTAGCGCCAGCGGGCACCACCATTACATACAACCCCCCCCCCCCCCCAGCACTGCATGCCGTGCACGTGCCGAGTTGTGGCCAGCTGTGCAGGCTGGGCCCCACCTGCCTGGCTGGACCTAGATCTGGGTCAGGTCGACCTGGTTCAGACCAACCCAGGGCGGGTTGGGCCGGGTCAGACCGGACCTAGACCGCCCCTCTTCGGACCACTTTTGGTTCTTCGCCCATAACATGAGCTACGGACCTCCGATCGACGCACCATCATTTTCATAGGATTAATTGGATCAAGACAGTCATTTAGGTATATCACAGTCAAGGTTTTGGTGATGTTTGGGTACAACAGTGTTGGTTTGAACCTGCAACCAACCGGGCCCCCGGAGCAGAAATGCTTATAACATAAGAACCGAACGTCTGATTGGTGTGTCGTCAACTATGTCGGATTCCTTTTGATGAGACAGTCCCTTTGGCTTACACAAAACAGAATTCGAATGAGGATAGAGTATGGCCGGGTTGGATTGTACCCAAAATCCAATCAGCCCCTTGGAGCATAAATGCCAATAACTCTCAGACCGGGCATCTGATTGACGCACCGTCTATCTCTTTGGGTTACATATGATGAGACGTAACTACGGGATACATAAACTCAAGACTTTGTGATTGCTGATGTATCGACACTTGGATCGATGAGCGGACCATCCCGGAATTGAGCGTGTTGTATGCAGGAACCCTAGGGATGGCTGCGACTGAGATGACAAAATCCTTCGTGGGTTCGACAGCGACGAATTCTGTATAGGGATCCGCTATGGGTTCGACAGTATTGACTTCTGTACTAGGATCCTATGTGTGTTCGATAACGATGACTACTATACCAGAATCCTACATGGGTTTGACAGTGACGACTTCTGTACTGGGATCCTCTGTGGGTTCGATAACAGGACTTCTATACAAGGATCCAACGTGGGTTCGATAGCGATGACTACAGTACCAGAATCCTACATAGGTTCGACAGTGAGGAATTCTGTGCCAGGATCCTATGTGGGTTCGATAGCACTGATATAGTTCTAGAATCCTACGTGGGTTCGACAGAGAAGATGATTCAGAGGCTACATCTATTCATCTCTACCCCTCTTCGTGAGTTCTATACTTGTGTTAGTTGAGTCATGTCTTTCAACCATTATCAATGTGGTGATTGACTTTACTTCCTTTGTGGAATTGTGTTTGCTTGGGCTTGAGAGATGGAGCCTAACTGTGATTGATAACATAGGTATATGTATGGGCATGTACATATGTATGGTTGGTTGATACTTCATGATTGTATCTTTCTACTCTGGTTTATCCATTGTGATTTTTTTGAGACCTTGAGGGTCTCGGGGTCCCTATTGAGTATCGTTATACTCACCCCTACATGGGATATGCCTGCACCTCATTGTGTTGGATACAGAGGATGGAAAATGATGACTAAGGCAGAGTGTGCGAGGACTGGACGGTACCTAGAGCTGGACCTCACGATGATTCGGTACCCAGAGGAGATGAACAGACGTGGAGCACTGACGAGGATATCTATACCTACCCATCAGGTAGGATATATGGTGGACGATCCAGGAGCATCTAGGCACCTTCCAGCTATTTTTCTATTTAGTTGTACAAGTTTTTCCTTTCCTTGTACTTTACTGTTGCGCTTGTATTTCTGGCCCTTGTACTTTCGAGCACTTTTTCTGTATTCAGTTATTACTTAGAGGATGGTTCTTCTTGTTCTCTGGTTGTGTTTGTTAGAATTTATAAAGGAAATTCAATCCCAGTTTAGGGATTTACGCCTTTGGTGCTAGTCACTAGCCCCTGGCCTATGAAATGCGGTCTTGGGATTGTTATGACACGGGCCTCGGGGGACAGGTTGTGACATTAATGTCTTACAAACTACCAATATTTATTCCATGACTTATTTATATGATATTTTTTATGTTTGGTATGATATTAAAATGTAATCCTCGTGCTATCATACCCTTATGATCCTGTTATGTGAATATATCTCATTTTTTTATCCTTACTGAGAATTAGAGCTCACCGTTTTCTCATTTTCCATTACTCGGGTTATAAAGAATGGTTTCTATTAGAATTAATAAAGGTGAGGATCTTGGTGGAAAACATTTAATATCATCAACAATGTTTGAATATTTTGTTCCATGTTTTTGAAAACACTAAACTATTACAGTCATTAGGAATGTATTTATGTAATGTTCATATTATTCATCTAAAATAACATAATATCCATGTTTTTATGTCTAGGTCGATATAGTTGGTATCAATGTAATGGTTTAATCACCAATTGGAAGAATTGATGTGAAAACATTTGTAGGGTACCTAGGGTTATTTCGGAGATATGTCTAGGGATGTATCTAAGGATTAGTCTATGGATATGAACATGTATAGTAAAATGTCATGGAATTTTGGCAAATGATAGAGTTAGTGTTTTCCTAATAATAAATCCCTTTTTGGATACTATAAGAGGATGTGGATTTGGAACACATTTAAAAAGTGGTAAAAACGTTGAAATGATATGTCGAGCCTGAATCAAGCAAAACCTAGTACACGAAACCGGCCCTTACTACACAACTCATTTGAAACTCTTGGGGGATATGCTATTGGAATACAAAAACTCTTTACATAACATCCTGAAAGTTTTAAGTAGATTATGACTATTTATAACCAAGGAAGAAACTACGGTGTCCGAAATTAAGAAAGTGTGATCCATGAATTAGATATCCTATAAGTGATTTTTCCCACTGATTATGTGGTTTTCCATTATGAAAAATGTTTCTCACACTATGCTTTCTAGTTTTAGTCAGTTGTAGGGAACTAGAAAGAAATAATTTAACATTGAATTTTTTTAGATGTGCAATTTTTGGGAATTATGAAAATTGATTTTGTAAGTGGAGATACCATGAATATAATTAGGAAGGTGATATGAGTATTGGTTAGACTTCAAAAGATAAAGATACTACAAATGACATTTGAATGGAAATTAATTTTCTAAAAATATTTTTTACATTAAAATTAAGAATCATTATTATATTCAGTTTGAGTAACATTATGTTATGATTAATATTACATATTCTATTTCAAGGGGTATTATGGAGTATGATGATGAATCTTAGTAAATTTCTTGAGAATAAAGTTGGATGAATGAAGTATTTATGTTTTGGAATTCTAATATTATGTTATATCAGTCTTGGAATATATAATTTTTATTAGAATAAGTTTTAAATGAATAATTTTAAAGGATATGTTGAATGGTGTTGGTGAGGTAAAAATAATATTTCATAGAAAGGTGATATTTTGAATAAGGGAATATAACCATTAATATGCTCCTGATGTGAATATAATGATGTTTTGATTAAGATTTGTTGGATATGAATAAGTAAATTGGATGGATAATTTTACCTCATACATGATAACATATATGTTTAAAAATTAGAATATGTCATCATGGATGATGTTTTGGATTTTTATCTTTAGAAAGGGTCATAAGGTTATCAATTTATTGAATTTTTAAGCTAAAATTATGACGATGTTCGTAATATTAAAGTATCATCTCAGTATATAAGTATTTATGAATATTTTATAACTTCTTATAAATTTTTTTTGTGATAAAAAAATATTTATGTAATGATTTATATTTATTTTCATGGATCTCATTTTTTATTAGATCTTCAAGAGTGATAATGTGATCTTTATTCCCTAGAGTAAAAGGTGAAGTGGGAACTATTCAAGGCACATCAAAAGGGTGGTATTTTGCATATGGAATGGTCTAAAATATAGATATATACCTTCTTTTGAAATTTATTCATAATTAATTAAAAGGACATTGAAACCATAAATGTTATCTAAGTACCTTCATTTCCAATGAATCAAATGGCCCCAGAGATCACCAAAAAGTTATAGTTGTTTCATTTTCAACATTATCTAGACCATGTTATCAATAATTCTACATAATAATATGATTGTTATATTTCTCATCCATGTATATGTTTTAACTTCCAACCTAATCTCTCTTATGTGAAAGCCTTTTTATGAATTACATTTGGAAATAGTTATGTTTTCAACTTTCCCTTTTTATAATAAATATTTAATATTCATATTTATGATGCGGGTTATTTAGAGAGGATATTTCAAGAATTATGAAATATGATAAAATAGATTAATTTCATGGGTGAAATTCATTTTTTAGTGTTTGTAATTTAACACTCCTATATTTTCTAATTTTTTTCTGAATTATTTTATTCTTTTTTATATTGTGCATTTCACACAAAAGTGAAAATACTTTTTAATATTAATGAATTATGTTTAGCTAGAGTGATAAGAGACATGCAGATAATTATGAAATAATCGTAACATAAATTCTATCTTCCTCTACATGAATACAGAGGTCAAATTAAAATACATGAAAGAGTAACTTAATTCAATTGCTTGTGTAACATGAAAGACAAATTTTTACTGCACAATAATATATTTTCAGTAATATTAGCATTTTATTTAATAAGTTGTAACCTAGACATTATATTGGAGATTATGAATAATATTAACTAACATATATAAATACATGGTTTTATTCATTGGTTACAAATTTATTTCTATGGAATATAAGAAACAATTGAATATAAAGGGAATGTATTTATAAAAACTACTTTTATGATCAAAAAGGAATTTTATGTTAATAAATTAAAGTAATTACTATTTGTTAATGATATTAATAAAATATGTAATTTATAAATTCAATAAAATATTTTTTACACCCATATATTATATTTTATTGTCAAAATATAGGGGCAAACCATATTTTACACATAAAAACCTATAATTTCATAAATGCATTATTACCTTCTATTAAGGGAGATCATATTTTAAATCTAAATTTTCTTAAATTTTCTTAAATTTTCATTAATTTACGTGTAAAAGTAAATTTCATTTTTGAAAACGAAACATAATAAATAGTCTAGGATTATGTTTTGGTGTTTTTCTATGAAGTATCATTTGTTATGAATAGTGAAAAATACTGAAATTTAATTCAAAACTGCTCTTTCGTTTAACTTATTTTTTAGGATAAATTATATAAATAAATTTTAATATCTAATTATAACAATTATACATAAATTAATCCAGCATAGGCCATTGTGATCAATTTAACGTTAAAATTTGATTTAAAAACATAACAAACAATTGAACATTTTTATATTAAATGCTTACATGGCCATCCCGCATATGAGTTTAATTTTAAATTAATTTCATCCACTTATGTGATTAAAATTTGTAAAAATTTATTCCATATTTGGAATCATAATAATTAATAGGGACTAATTAGGTTAGCATTTTTTTTTACAAAATATAATAGTGTGAGTAATTAAAATTAATAAAAACAATTATGGTAAAAATTAGTTTTCTTAATGATTAAGCTTTAATCGTAAGAGGAAAAATACCCTAGAAAAATATAAAAAAGAAAATTTATGGAAAACATTATACTAGTTACCCTCTATGATACAATTATATCAATTATTTTATTCTCATTAAATAAGAGAGACATCTGAATAATGTTTACCTTGTTATATTTACAGGAATACCAATCTTCCTCCCTTCTCAAAGGGCACTACCACCCACCCCACTTCCTTAAACATATCAAGATAAGTTGCATCTCAAAACCCAAACAAAATATCATACCAAAGTCCCTAATTTATACCCAAAAGACTCACTTTGGGATTAAATCCAACAAAGGAAGCCCTTTTATGAAAACCAAGGGTATTTATCCAAATAAGTGGTTTCATCCTTACTCAATGTATTTTGTTTTATATTCATTAGACACACCTAAAACACATCATAATAAAGGGTTATATAATAAAAAAAATATCCTCAATATTACTAGGAAGGTGTTATTCCACGGGTTTTACCTGTACTTACAAACACTTACATCTAATGGGTAATGAACTTACTGTTCTTTAATACAGTGAACTATCACCTCATACAATAAAGTTGTTTATTTTTCCTTTACTACATAAGGTTTATGGGAATTATGATGAACACTATGTTAATATATTATATTTATGATATTTATGATGTATTTATATTTCTAAAATTAATATATAAAACATACCTCGATTCTTTTAATGTTGTGTAACTACGATAACTTCTTTTGTGGAAGTGTGGACAAAATCATCATCAAGGTGAAGTGATTCATTCACACATTACATTGAATGTATTAAGGATGGGTTTATAAACTTTATAAGATATATTTGACATAATAATTATATATTAATGATATTTTATTTACACATATATGGCAGGCACATTCATTATTTCAATACAATAATAAAATAGAAGAAACGTCCATAGATACATACGACCTAACATCTCCATGCATGATAAATTTTTTATTTATTTATTTTATTTATTTCTATAAATATTAAAATACTGAATATATATGATATATATAAATATTATTTTACTTCATAAAATATTAAAATCATGATCCATGTATGATAATCAAGAATAACATATCAAAACATGTACGATAAATAAAGCAGTTATTAACCGAATCATTACATTAAGATTGTATTTCTAATAAACAGTAAATATAAATTCATAAGTGAATAATATTTGGTATTATAAATAATAATACGGTAATTTTTTGGGTTTAAAATATACATATTTTTATTATAATTTATTTTTGATCGTGTATAGTGAAATCCAATACTTAAGGTAAGGGAATTTGCAGTTTCCCATTTTATTTTACTAAGATACATACCATATTCACCTCTAACTTATATTATGCAGTTTATATAATTCCATATGACATGTTATATCATTAATTTACTTTATTTAATGATGGTATAAGTTTCATTTTATGTTATTGTTTCATGGGGGTCATGATTGAAAAGATACTCAAGTTGTAAACGTTTTATCATCTCACCCTTATTTTCCATGAGACATAAGCCATGTTTACATCCTATTTATTATATGTAATGTGTATACTTACAATATATGTGTTATATTTTTATTATAAATATATATTTGTGTATTTAAAAATCTATTTTATTACCTTTTTCATGGGGTTTAAGTATCAAAAGATACCTAATCGGTAATGTAATTTTGTCTTAATTTTCCTTCCTTGAGACACATGCCATGTCACACACCTATATTTTTTTGTATGTGGTGTATATAATTAAATTTAATTGTTATATATTGAATCTCCTTACATTCATTATATTTTAAGAATCATTTAATTTTATTTTTTCCATTGTATTATGATTCAATTTCACCAATGTGGTAATAGTATATGACTACAATCTCATTATTTATAAATATTATTTATGATTATAATTCAACTAATGAAATATTATTGTTCATATCTCATGAAATACCATAAGTTTTATTAACCTCAAGTTACTAATTTTATATAAAACAAATGGTATCATTTTCACACTCCAGGTTACATAGGGTAATTTATAAAATTCTTTTTTTTGAAAATTCGACATTATTTCTCATTTCGATTGGAAACATATGTTCTCTCAAAACATTTTTTAATAATAAAGTATTAAATTTTTTTACTGATATGATATGATATTTAAATAAAATTTTTACGCATGATTTATCTTTTTTTTAAAATGTTTTAAAATTAACATTTTTACTTTCCAATCAAAGAAATTTTCTATAATTTTAAGGGGAAAGGGAATGTTGGGAAATTACATACTTACCCACTATAATGGCCATAATTTCCCTGAAGCATCCATTGTATGTTTAAAATATTTTTGTAGAATTTTTTTTCCTAATATTATTGAAATTTCATGATTTAAAGTTTATTATAAAATAAAAACGTTCTCAAAAACATTGTTGCTTAAATAATGATTTAAACGATTTTGAAATATCCCTTTATAATTTTTCAAATGATTATATTAAAAGAAATGGATTTAAATGATTTCAAGTTTCATTTATATATTTTCAAAGCCAATTTCAAGAAATTGTTTTCAAAAAAAATTTCAATCATTAATTTTATGTTTTCATGGGGTTTTAAAAGAAAATGGATTTTATAATTCTGTATGTTCTAAAGAATAATTTTCTTCAAATTGGAAATGATATTTTCCTTATGAATAATTTTAAAATAAATTGCATATTTTTATTTATAAGAAATGGATTTTTCAAATGGTTTCATGAATAGTAATTTTAACTAGAAAATATATTCCATAACAATTATTCATCGTGATATTTCAAAATCCATCTCCATCTAAGATTACATACATTGTTATAGTTTATAAATAATATTCATATTCATTATTGAGTAGTTTATGTTTTGATATAATGATGCTTATGATCCATGTTTCTATTCAAAGGGTTATATTCTTTTGAAACCTGCTTCTTCTCACAGGTTATGCTTTAATGAAAGGATTATAAAACATATCCACTTTCCATAGGTTATGGGGTGATGAAATGTTAATGATACCCATTTCATGTCATCATTAATTATATGATGAATTTTTTTTATCTTGTGGCACAAGATTATACGATTTAATTATATGAAGGGTGGGACCCATATATCTTTCTAATGAGCTGAGTAATGATAACATTTTTATGAACTGAATAGGGTACATAGGAGGGAATATGAAGCCTATAACAATATGGAATCCCAAGCTCGAAAAAAGAATGTACACATGAGGGAATCCAATGACAGAAACAAGAGGGCACAAGGGGGGTCATCCCAAGCCCAAAACAAGAGGGCCTGTGGGAGGGAATCCCAAGCTCAAAACACAAGGGTACATGAGGGGGAATCTGAAGCATTAATGTAACACCCATCGATTTTATGAGATTGATTCTTTTTAATTTCTTTGATTTATTATTTTTTACACTACACCAAGATTAGCTTTCACTATATGCAACACCATATTAGCTTGCAGTATACGCAACAATATTCTTGGCTTGTGTTGCACACAATTTCATGTTACATTTATTGAATTAATTTCATGCTACACTGAGTATAGATTTTGTTCAATGTATAAATGAACTATGTTTGGATTATGTTATATGAAACACCAAAGGATTAATTCATTACATGTAAAACTGACAAGGATTTTATTACACGCAGGAGTGATCTTCTCCAATAGCTTGCGTTGTACACAATATTGAGTTTCACTAAACAATGATATATTATTAAAATATTTTATAAGTTGAAGTTATTTGTAGTATTAACCAAATTTTTAATGTTATATAACATTATAATTCATCTTACACATTTTCTAGAACATGATATGAGAACAAAATCAATTTTTCGGATAAAAGAAATATTTTTTAAAAAATGTATTTTTACCACCTTTTGATGGTACACCAATTTAAAATTTAGTTTTTTACCCTTTTATAAGTTAAATTTGACAAAATAAACTTCTTTCTTGGAAAAAGAACATAAAAATTTACTTTTTTTTGGAAATTTGGGTATTTTTCTGAAAAAAATTAAATTTTAATGAATTGTGACAATACTGCATTTTACATCAAAACTGCCTTTTAATCTAATTTATGTATTTAGTTACAATTTATTTTTAATTGGTTTTAAAGTTTAATTTGAATATATTTTTATCATTTAATTTAATTTTACCCATTGGAAGTAATTTCACTTTTAAATTGGATACAAACACATGTTATTCTTTTGATAGTTATTACTTCTTAAAAACCTGCTTTTTGGTTTTGACAATGAGAATTATTTTTAAACAAATTACTTCAAATTATGTATTTTGAATTTGGAAAAATTGATTCCATATTTTGAATCATAAGATTCAAATCGTGTAAATAAGTACCTTTTATTATTGGACATTATGATTAGTAGATTCAGAAATTATTTTATTTTCTATGGTTAAAGGGTAAATATGGTAAATAAGGGTAAAAAATAATATCATAATAATATTAAACTACCCTAAAACATGTATTAATCCTATTTTATTATGTATTTACGATCATGTTAATCCTTGGGTCCATTTTGGGACCCCATGGATTCACATGGATGTGAAAAAGAGATTTTATAAGAATTAATTTTTCATAAAGATAATTATAACATAATCATATATATTTTACTAAATAGATCTTAATACATTGTTATATAACTGATATATATTTATATAAATAGTAATTATAAATATAAAAAAATTTCCTAAACTATGGTATTTTATTTATAATTTGTAGACATTAAATAAATATATTTATTTATGACACAATTATGATGTAGTGATTTTCTCATTAATTAATGATTCAAATAAATGAGATTATAAATATTAAAATAAATTTAATTTTGACATTTTTATTCTGTAAGATAATTTTATGTATAACATTTCAATATTAGGGATGACTTAATTGCTTTTTTTAAGATATCAGGTTGTTATAAATTGTTTTAAAAGTCATGTTGAATAGTGTCTAAAATTTACACAACTCATAACCTAAAACATAAAATAGTTTATTTAATGATATTAAATTCATAAAAATATAATATTCTTAAAAATAGTTAAAATAAGTTCAAATATGACATAAATAGTTTTTTTGGGCCATTTTACATGATATGGTAATTACATTAACCAACAATGTGTAAAAAACATGATATCACGATATGATTAAAAAGTGTAAAATAAGGGTTAAACCAAAAAGATAAGGATGCAAAAATATTCAAAACTTGTCTAAAAATTATTGAATTATGGGTATTAGAAAAAAATTCATCATATATTATAATTAAATAAGTTTTTTACCATATTAAAAAGAAATTGTATTTATAATAAATTAATATTTTAAGACTTTCCTAAAGTGACCCTCTCCTCCCTTTTAAAAGTGAACCTCATCCATGTCCTATTAAAACCATGTTGAGCTTTTTATATCCGCCCAAAAATGACCATTTCTCTTCTAAACTTCCCTAGTTACATTCCAGAGGTTCTTGGAATCTCAAAAGACCTACTCTAGTTCCCTAAGAATATATTTAAAGGAGGCACGTCGAGGAAGAGGTAATCTCTTCTACCGATTCTTTCAAATTTAGTTTTTCTTCAACTTTATCTTCATTAGTGGTTTCATAATAAAGTAATAAAATAAGTATCACTAATATAATTATATTATATTATAAAAATAAAACAACCCTATTTCACCTTCTATCCATCCTACATAAAATTAAATCATCGTGCGTGCGTGCGTATAGCTTACTATCTCCACTCTATAGAGTAATATGTTCTTCGCCACCACCTTACTTGGATGGGTATAATGGTGTAATTAATTAATATGGATGATTATTATAACATGATACTAATTATGATATATTATACACCAGACACATCAATACGGTTAAACATTAATGGGAACAACATCGTCGCTTGTGCGTACGTATGGTTTACCATCTCCACGACGCGATGACACAAATTCTCCACGTTAACCATTCAAGAATTATTATAATGTATATTAAATAAACAATAATGAAATATATGACATAATATTTCTACTTTATTTATATATATATGTGTGTGTGTTATTTAATAACTTCCATTCAATTCAATAAGGAAATGAAAACATAGTTCATGCGTACGTACGACCTACCGTCTCTATGAACAGTGTATTCCATTCCATTATCTATATATTGTATATATATTTATATACTGAATATATATAATATATAAATAATTTTTTACATTATATAAGTAAGTAAATCATGATCTATATAATATTATACTGAATAATAAGTCCAAACATGTACAATAAATAAAACGATTATTACCCAAACTGTTGCTTTAACATGGAATTGACGAATGAATAGGTAATATAAAGTCATAAGTAAACCATATATGATATAATAAGTATTATTATGAATATTTTACAAGGTAATAATATTTTTTAACCCATTGTACAAGATTTTCAGACAAATTGAGAAGAAATGAGACCTAAGGTAAGGGATTATATTTCAATATCATTTTTTTATCCGAGATTTCTAATTTATAAGTATTTACTTGGGATATATTTATCATCAATATACATATTTTATCAAAATGTTTTACTTATATGTTTAAAGTTAGTTTTACCCATTTTTTCATTTACTACATGGTATGGATGGAATGTTTCATTTGTTTACAATATGTGGTACTTTTTGACTTTTAAGAAAAAATTACATGAAGAATGTTTTTTAACTTATACGGAATGAATGGATTTTTATGCTTTCATAACGCATTATTTACATGAATCTTACTTTACAATATTTCAAGTCTATTTTTGAATAATTTATTTACTTTTCAAATTCCATGATATTTTGAAAAAATAAAAAAATTTTGAAAAAGAAATTATATTTTCGACAGGAATTTAGTTCAAGTTTTCTATCAAAATTATTTTCCATATAAGATGATGCTCCTAAATAGAGTTATCCATGTTATTACTATACTTTTATTACGCTAATTATGGAATGATACTTTTTATGCATTATGTTATGATGGAATGATATTTAAGAAACCAATTTTATTTCTTGGGTTATGCTATGATGAATGATTTATGTTTTGTGAAACATGTAAGAATTATTTCATTATGAGATGGGTGGGACCAATATATCCCTCTAATGCATTGGGTAAAGATTTATATATCATGATATAGACATGACTGGAACAGCATGTAAATCCCATTTAGTAATGCACAGTTTAAATGTCAAGTAAATCTGGTTCCGTAATACATGGTTGGAACGACATTTGAACTCAGTTCAGTAATGGACAATGTTCACTATGATGGTATTGGTAGAAATGTATTGGATACTATGGAATTAATGGTATGTGATTATTAGTTTTCCAAAATTTCATGTTTTATGTTAATTTGATTCTATTATGGTTAATTTTCATTTATGATCTATGCCTTCTGTATTGCCATGATTTATATCATTACTCACGATTTTGATGTTTAAACATTATATTCAGGTTTTATACATTAAAATGCTAATATTTTGGTTCATGTTATCTATGTTTACCCTTACTGAGCATTTTAGCACCCCCTTTTTATTTTTTTATTTTCCCCAGAATATAAATAAATGTTTTATGTAGGGATACAAAAGGGGAATATTTTTATGTGATATATTGAAGTTCTTTCACCATGATTTGAAGATTATGTTCTGAGTATCCCAAGATACTAAACTAATACAGTCTTTGGGAATCTTTTTTTGTCATATATTAAGTATTCTGCAAAAAAAATGTAACGTCCATGTACGTCAATCTTGGGTCTCTACATTGAAATAAGTGGGTACACAAGAGGGAACCCAAATCCTGAAATTAGAGGGTATAGAGGAGGGAATCTAATGCCCGAAACAAGAGGGCACATGTGAGGGAATCCCAGGCCTGAAACAAGAGTGTACACTGGAGGGAATCCCAAGCACAAAACAAGAGTGTACAAGGCAGGGAATCCCAAGAACAAAAAAATGGTACACAGAAGGGAATCCCAAGACCCAAACAATTAGGTATAGAGGTGGTAATACCATGCTCAAAGAAGGTACATGATTTATTATCCCAAGCTTATCTTGTTATGAAGTTAATGGTGGGTATTTATGGAATATGATTTTATATGCTTATATGCATTCCGCAAATTTCTTATCTTCTTCCTATGTTATGTTTTCTTGGATTATGCTCTTGATTTCTCTATGATTCATGTCTTATAAACATTCAATATTTTTTCCTTGAATCATGTATATTATTTTTGATATTCATGGTATGTTCTTCAAATGTAATTATCATGTTCTCAGACCCTTATTCCATTTTATTCTTCTATATATCCTTTGTTTACCATAACTAAGCATTTGATCTCACCTCATTCTAATGTTTTTTATCCCTAGGTTATGAAAAATTGTTTTAAATATAAGTGCTAAATGGGAACACCTTTGTTGTAAACATTGAATATATTTCATTGAGGTAGAAAATTATGATCCAAGTTTCCAAAGAAACTAATATATTATAGTCCTCAGGCATGTATTTTTATAATGTACTAAATATTCAAATAAAACAATGTAATATCTATCTATGTTAAGACAAGGACTCTATATAGATTATTTACAATGATCTTTTATCATGTCACAATAACATATAGTTATGCATAGCCCCAAACCCATGTCAAAGAGGTGACTGATAGAATATGTCATGTATTGCTTCATCATTGTAGAAAAGTCATCATATATAATATCCTTTATTAACTATTTTTTCTTATTTTACATGTATTTTTTTGAAGATAAATCAAAATTGGATATGATATTTTTATTTTTCAAGAATGTAAAATTGATTCCCCACATTGAAAACCACTTAATATAGAGGTGTTAAATAGAAAAATCTTTGAACAACGTATCAACATTTCAGTTCTATGTTACTCTTGGGTAGAAATTTGATATTATATTGGAAGAACATTGAAATCCCAATGACAGATTAATTATAGATTAGAAAACTAGTTAACATTATCCACCATTTAGATTATGATACTCTTCCTTCTCCACATCTAGCTCAGTGGAAAAAATAGGAAAAAAATACTCCTTATTCCTTATTGAATCCTTTAGTTAAAAAAACTATAGAAGAGGTTTTGAGCCTCCTATCATTAAAAGGATGTGAGTTTTAAAATCTGACAAAAATAATATCATTACCTTTATTTTCCATTTTTTCCTTCTATTATACTTATAAATTTATTTTTTATTGGTGGTGATAAAAATTGGAGATTTGACAATCATCTTATTCCTATCACTACCACCAACAGAACTAATACATGATGACTACCTTAGAACTATTATAAAACAATAATTATTTCCATCACATGTTCATATTAATGAATGTATGTCTTTGACATTCATATGTATACCAACATGAGGATACTCTATTATTTTATTTTATGGATACTTTACCCAATAATCAAAATTACCAATCATTAATATGAATTCTTTGGCATCGGTTTTATTTAGGGTATAGTCCTTGAGTAATATAGGGAAAACTACACCTACTTTGCATTATTAAAATACTAGGATTATAAAAGAGATATTTTCCAAAATATCCTTTTATTCATGAGAATTTATCATAAATATTGACTAAAATGGTTCTAATCTTATTGAAAAAGGGATATAGATGTCTCTATTTTTCGTATCTTAAATTAATTCTTCCAAGAAATATATAAAAGGAAGAGTTAGAATGAGATCAAAACAATCACACAAGTGACATTAATTCATTTGATTTCCTTGAATAGATAGTTGCCAAAATTTCTCATTTTGGAATCATATATAATTATATTTTTTAGCATTAATCATCTATAGAAATAATACAGAATAATGGTGGAGTGGGCTTCAATATTTCATGGTTTAATTGAACTCGTGATAAAACATAAGGCTTCAACATAATTGTGATCATCTATATAAAGATTATGATTTAGTTATTTTCCTAAAAAAATAAAGATATAGTGATATTTTAAAGGTAGTGGTATACTAGGAAGTATTACCCATTCAATAGACACAAATGGGGTGTGTTTTTTCATAATATGGAAATCAAATGAACATATAAATAAAAGAAATAAAAATCGCTTCACTAAATTGGTATATCAAGATCAATCCTCCCCTAAATTATCTTAATAATATAATTGAATGATCATAAACATAGATTCCAATAGACCTATGACTTTTGGAAAATGAAAGAAACACTCCCAGTATTCATGTGTCTTAAAATCACAAATTTAAGTGCGATTCAACTAGAACATGTAATCAGTGTGTAATAAAAAATCCCAATGAAAATTTTCAATCTCAAGACGAGCTTAACACCACTAAATTTTGTTACGGAGCCCTAAAGATCATCAAACCACCTTTGATATCTAGGAAAATTATTTTATGGACCTAATTAACAATCAAAATTAAAGAAGTTGAAAGAACCACAAGTGGATTCCCCTACCCTAGTGGACAGGGAGGGGCATCAACCATTACCATTCTAAGGATCATTGTTTAAACACAATAAAGAGATAGGTTTTCACCATTTCATGATCCAAAAATTTTTCTACAGCATCCTTGGTCCACTACACCACTACTTTGTCTAAACTAGGTGACATATACCTTAAGTGATCCTCTTAGCATAATAGAGGTTGATGACCAATGGTGAGGGTCATTTTATAAAGTGGGGATATTGTCAAATCATTGGTATAAATAGCATTAAAAATAGTGTAAACAATATGTTCAATAGGAATCCCATAAATACAGTTAGAATAAATGAAAACTTGACTAAATGAAATATATTTTAATACCATCTCCCAAGCTATAAAAATGATCCATCTATAATTTTAGATAGTTATATAAATATGAGAAAAATCTCCCAAGGGGAGATCATATTATAGACATTAAAAATCTAAAAAAAATATTTTAGTTCAAAATAGACAAGATCTTGAGTTTATGCATAATACCATATCCTATATCCTTATAAGATCCATAAATAATTAATTAAGGGTGTCTTTTCATTAAGTTGGTTTAGGTTTGGGTACTTTTTACACCCAACCATGATTACGTAGATATCAAAAAATAATACTAACTCCCCCTTAGTGTTACTATTCACAAGAGATTATCTTGGAATCCATCCAACCAACCATAGGACTGAGTCACCTATATTGATCATGGTGGTGGTTAGTAGTGTTATAAAAAATTAGAAAAAAGGGGTTTAATTATATATATTCCTAACGGTAGTAACCATTCAATATGGTAATGATCGAAAGGAGACATTAAGACATCATGCTTGATAATGGATCCTGTGGTTTTATCATATTGTCAATTTGATACAAGGCACATTGAGTTATACTCATTGGAGTTAGTGAAATAGTTCATCTTAATCGAGAGAGAGAAAGAGAAAGAAGGCATGAGATTTAGATTATTGATTAGAGTGCATCAGAGATTCTAATGTGTGTGTGGGTTGAGAATATAATGAAAAAATGTACATTGGATAGGTGTGGCGTAGTAAAGTGATCTATGATACAATGGTTTGATAGAGTTATTGAAAGAGTTATAGTCATTTTATTTACCAAGAAAAGGTAGATTGTTTTAGTTTCAGGATGAATTAGGGATGATGAAAACTGATTTTGAAAACTTAAATTGGAACAAAAATAAAACAATAAATGAAGATAAAATAAATAAATATATACACTTATAAAGAGTTAGGTGGAGAACCAGGCTCATAGAAGAATAAATTATGTATTGGTGTGGTTTGATTATTTGGTTTTGGGCATTAATTTCCATCCAGTGACCCAAACCAAAACAAACTAGACCCAACTGAAATTAAGCTGCCCCATCTAGATCCTAAGTGAATCCCACAAACACCCAACCCAACCTAGTCAGGTAAGGTTGGGTTGATCCAGTTTCATTGGGTTTGGACATCCATATTATCCATTGATATATTGGACCTTACACTTATATATATCATGAGTCATATAGTTTGACTAGGCACCACAGTTACTGAATAGGGTGTGAGAAAAAATCAGTTTCCTATGACCATTTTTGTCCAAAAAAAATATATACTATAAGAATTTTCATGTAAATTTGATGTCATTTTATATAAATTTAAATAGTTTTTGGTAGTAATTATTAAAATTTAAAAAAAATATTTGTTTCACACTAAATAATTCTGATAAATACCCGCTTTATAAAACTGTAGGGAGCCTCTAGGCATATCTCATGAAAATATATTGGGCATAATTTCCCATTTATATAAAATGGGAATGTCATCCCATCATAGTACAATGACCAATACCTGGAAAATTTATGTTGATGACATAACTATAAAAATGGGAATAACTTCCCTCATATAACATAATAATTCATACAAGGTAATAACATCATAATAGGACAATCATAATCAGGGGCCAAACATCACTATTCCATCATATACATGGGATAATCATTTCCCATTAATAACATCGTGGGTGGGTATAATGTCCCTAGCCATGATTATAAACTAACATTGTAAATGAGTCCTTAGTACAAAACCATATACAAGAGAGTGTATCACATCCCTTCATTTCTATTGTTATATGAGCATCTCATCCCCATCCTCTAATGTGTTTTATTGTGGGAAATATTCCCCTATGTTAATGGTAGTAGTGTATAACAAGGCATAACATCCACTCCCAATCACCATTGTGATCATAAGGGGACCCTGACCAATTTATATGGAAACCCAGTCCCGTTTATATGGGAATAAAATATCATTTGTGAATAACAACAAAGTAGTAAAAACATACATCATAAAATCCAACATGATATAATTAGGAATCAGATCCCAATAATACCCATTATCAATACAAGCCCATATCATCACACATAATCAACGCAAAAATGGTAAAAAAATATTTAGACATCAAAATATAAAATATTTCCTTTTCATTTGTGATATCATCCAACATAATTTATATTAGATATAGGTTTGTCCCTAAATAGTCATCCTAATTTTATATGATTAGTTTGTTTTTAGTTGACTCGTTCCACAATATTGTAGGGGAAGAACACCCACCAGTGTCTTATTCATCAATTCAAGGGTATATACAGACTAGAAATATTCGAAGGGGTCAATTCCCCTCCTGACGATACCATTTCACACCCCTATCTCCAAGGGATTTAAAGAAATCCATTTAAGACCCTCTAAATCATTATATAACTCAAGTAATATCATTTAGTTAACCATTAATTTCGGTACAGAGACATTAAAATAAGATCTTCTTGATTGATGGCCATCACATCGTGGCAGATAAACCAAAGGGTCCACCATGGCCATAAAAGTAAATAAATAACTAAATAAAATTTAAAAAAAGACTTTGTTTTTAAATCTAGAACTACAAAAAATGTCTTATAATAAGAGAAATTTAATGAAAGATAATACATCTATTGGTAAAAATGAGAAATTCCAAAAGATATTAAATTTTATTGGTAAAAAATTTTATGTACCAGCACTTGTTTTTACCATCAGTTATATGTGTTTATATTGACCTTTTAAAACCAAAAAATATTTTACCAATAGTTAAATCTATTTTATTAACGTATCAATAAAAAAATTACCAAAAAATTATTCTATTACTATTTATTGTCATTACAAACAACTTTAATACCAATATAAAAATATGTTTCCCTAAATTACCAAATAATATAAACTAATTCACCAAAAATATATATATATATATATATGTATCTTATTTCCAATAAATTTTAAAAATTATAAATATTTTAATAAAATAATATATTCATATGTTTTTATTGATTAAATTATAAAATAAATATATTTTAATAAAATCATCTAATCACATTTTTTAATGAATATATTATATGTTTGTGATAATATATATATAAAAATATATATTATATAAAAATGATTATAAATTCGAATATTTTTGGAAAGATTGGATGTAGTAAGAACTAAATAAATATTCAATTATATATTATTTCATTATATGAATATAATTTCATTATATGTATATAATATATATATTTTTAATATGTATAAATTGTAAAATTTATTCATTTTAAATAAATTACATATAAATTTATTATATATCAGTAGGATTTTTTTAAATTATTCCAATAATATGACCCTATCTTCCCAAAATTAAAAGTCTTGAGGTGCAGTGATCAAATCATCATTATCATGTCTTCCATTGTCACACCCCAACTCAGTTGATTTCCTTTTGTGTGGTCCATATTTCCTGAGATTTGTAAAGAAATGTTTTTTTCATAATAATAATAATTAATAATTTTTTAAACCAACAATTGTCACTAATTTTTTCAAGAAGAGGGATCCATGAGGTTGAGTATTAGACCCATGGAAACATCCCTAACTGCATAGGTTAAATATGGATTATTAGCCAATTCTGTGTGATCCAAGGTTTCACATGGCTTCTGTCGCAAAGGACCGAGACTACCATCTCTCATCATCAAGGACATAGCCCTGTTTTCCCCCTCCATCACCCTCATCAGCCTACATGGATCCTAGAACACCATCCCTCATCACCTATGGAACAGACCATCGATCCCACCCGAGTTTTTGTATACCATCCAATGATCCCAACCCCTCATTCCACATGATGTTCGGTCACCCATAGATCCTGTATGAACCATTCATCAGACCCAATCTTATCTTCCTCTTTCTATATTGCGTACCCGAGCTAGGAGGAACCACCACGGGTTTTCACCTCTATCCTCCTCCAACCATGGAATCTACTTCCTCTCCATCCAATTTTGTTGGTGGAACCCCCTGATTTGCAATCTCTAATCCCCCAGTCTATCATTATTCTATTTTCATCATGATTTTCCCTCTCATACATATGGTGTGTGTGACCGATCCAAACTGTATCCTGATTTTGGGTGATTTATTCAATGATTCATAATGATCAAGGTTCCGGAGTTATGATTTAGTTTTTTTTAGCTTCAGTTTTTTTTGATTAATGGTTTTCCATTTTTTGTGTTGTGATAAATTTTATTTTCGAATTTGGTGAGTGGAATGCCTTGTGTTTTTTTGACTAATAAATGACTATTAATCAACATGGTGACATAATATAGGATATTTTATCGTTGAAAACATAGTCGGGTTCATGTACATGGTTGGTTATATGTACCAGTTCTTATAGAATGATTTCAGTTGATACATTTATGGTTATGGGTTGATTTTGGATGAAAATGTTCAGGTATAAGCTAGTGTGTATTGTTTTTTGATTTTACAATGGCTGATGATGGGTGGTGATCTTGCTTGCATAATGTAGATGAGATTCTTGGCTTGAGTATCTCTACCTTGTTTCCTATAAGTTTGTTTTCAAAATCTCCTCCTATTTCTAGTATTTTATCAACAATTTCTCAATATCATGAATCTAAGTGCTATATAATGTCTTATATTGATAAATTTTTGTTAATTATTGGTTTAATTTCAAAAACCCTATCCATGTGGTGTGTAAATTTGTTATATTCATTTTATTGAATTAATAAACTATTGTTCAATTGAATTTGATATTGAGAGTCTGTAACTCTAAGAGTTTTTACAATTCATGTATTGTGGTCAGTGATTCAATTATATGAACTATGGAAAAAATTTGATACCTATATTGATTTTTTTTATATTATGAAAGTAAAAAATTATATTTTATGTGATTATAAATTAGTAGTATTTCATGATCTTCAATTGTTCATTATTTTTTTATTTAAAATTAATTATTTTATGTTTTATTTGTAAGTTTGATTCATTGTTAATACACAAATATTATTTCCATTGTTAATTATTAATCATTTGTATTTTCTTCCACATTAATTAAATTTATCACATGACATTTATTTTTTTGTAAAGTAATTTTATGTTACATAGATTTCATTAAGATATAAATGTAGTGATTTTTGGAAGATGTGTGTGGAATTTGGAAGAAATTTTTAAATTCTTAGTTGGGCATGTTTAACCAGGTACATATGACATACTTCATTACTTTTTATGGTATATTTTAGTTCAATGCATTTGATGATTGTTATATTGTTCTAGCTACAAATAAATTCTTCCAAAAAAATTTGATCATGTGAACAAATAGACACTTCTAAATTGAATTATCTTTCCCCCCATCCGCATTTGTTTCAATCCAAAATCTATTATATAATATGAATTATTTCAATTTAAATTTAAATTTTAACGTCTAATTTTTAATAGGATACCCGCTTATGTGTAATATATAGTTTTAACGTGAAATCTATCTTCTATATGGATTCAATCTATTAGTTGATGAAATTTTTAATCAATATTCATTGAATTGTAACCTATTTAATGTATTCTATTTCTTCATGGGAATTCATGGATTAGTGTGATACCTTGGCCCATCCATTCATGTATTCCTTATATATTTTTTCTCTGTATATTAGATTATAAATTTTTTTTACTATCTTTCCAAAAAATAATTCAATATGATAACATTATTAAATTTTCATGTTATTTTGATTTTTCACTCTACATTCATGTGTTCTTCAATTCATTAAACTAATAAGACCCATGTTTTTACAATGGTGATATTTTACTACAGGGAGAACTATCAATTGTACAGGCTTTCTTGAGCTGAAAACATCCATGCCATTGTGCAATCTATGTAACAAATTATTCAAATATTTAACTCATGGACTATACCAGCCTATAAATCCTGGTATATTACCCATGAAACAAGGCCTTTCACATAGCCATTACATGTATAGACCCGTACCTCATTGAACATTACTCATGGCCATGTGTTCAATTCGGTACAATCCATGTGTTCATGTAGTCATGGAATGAACACATGGGCTATAAATTTTGTTCAATTTTTTACAATTTTGCACACGCCTATACATCATGTCTTATGTAAGCCACGTGTTCAAGATCAATATACTATTATTCATTAACCCATGTTTCGTACAAATAATCTTCAAATTTAAATAGAGCATATTTACTCCCAAGAAATATACCATGATTTCAATGCATTGAACATATTTCTGAATGAGAAATTAAAATCAAATCTATTTAATTTTACTCATTCCATACCTTGTCCAAATGCTTATAAGACCTATGATTCTACAACTGTGATGGGAACCTATGGATGTTGTTCTTGTGATTATGCGTTTCTGGGAAAATTGAGTACCAAATTAGATATGTATAGATTTTGTGTTATGTTCAAGGAGATGATTGATGGAAGGAGGTTTGCTAATACTGTTAGGCCCATTGAATAGCAGAATATAATATCATTATTACCTTTCATGTTATTATTTGATACTAAACTATAAGTATACATCTTATTATAAATAAAATGTTTTATTTGAGTGTTTATTTATTTGTTCTTTAGGTATTACTTTTATTGAAAATCAAAATCATATACATCACAAATACAGGTTATTTAATATTTTCATTTTTTGTACTTTCATTTATTTTTATTTTTATTTCAATTAATGAAGATATTTTGCATGGATTTGTAGGTATGATCTTTGGTTTTTTGGTGTAGATCTTGAACATGAAGGGTATGGAATAACATTTTCTTGATGTCCATAACTAGAACAGGATATGATTTTATTATTTTAGAGGTCAATAGAGATGATGAAAAAAAATGTTTGTTCTATACATATTATATATTATATTTTTCATTTATTTTTATTTTGGTTTCAATTCATATAGATATTTTTCACTAATATCTGGGTATGTTCGTTGGTTGTGTGTTCTGTAGATCTTGGAGTTGAAGGCTTTGTCATACCAGGGACATGAGTTTCATCACTATAGACCTGACTTGATTTGTTGATTCTAATTGTGTACTTTTGGGTGGGTAAATGTATTAGGTGGGGGTGTTGAATGATTAGAGTCAACAGAAAACATGGTCTTTTTTCTTAGGGTGGGGGTTGGGCGGCAACGACGAAATATGTGAATTATGGGTTTTTTTGTTTTTATCATCTTTTTAGGAATCAATCATCTTTAGAATGAAATTAATCATTTTGTATTAAATTTCATTGTCAATATGATTAAAATATTTCAAATCTTAAACATGTGTGTAAATCATATTTGGTATGATAATAAAACCATGTGTGTTATATATGAAAAAAGATTAGATATAATATAAAATTTTAGTAGTAAATACTAAAATTCCCAAAAATAATATCTTATTTAAAATATAAATTATAAAAATAAATTAATTATTTTAATTGGTTATAAAATCTGATAATAGTATTACCAACAGATAAATTTGTTGTTGAAATATGCTTATAGAAATTTTGATGAACATATTTATTATTTATGGGTATTAATATAAATGAAATAGAACAATTTTATCTATGGTAGTAACATTTAGGGAAAAAGTTCTTACCAACAAGTTAGTGACATGATAATTTGTGTTGGTAAAACGTTTTACAAATATATAATGCACTTTTACCAATAGATATAGCCATGTTGGAAGAAGCTAATTATTTTTTAGTGTAGTTCAATCATGTTTGGTCATTCTGAAAGATTATCCCACATCGCATGAGAAGATTATAAACCATACGATCGGTTACATATCACCTTCCTCGGTCCAATAAGTTCATAGTTGACAAAGAACATTGACTAATTTGAACTCAAATCATAGAAAGAAGAAAACATATAAAAATACCTAATTAATGGATGATCCATATTTATTTTTAACTATTAAATAATATCAATAATAGAGGAAAGAGGATTGGTAACCATACCCATAACATTACTATACAGTATCCGACATGAATACCAGATCCCAAACAATGGAGGTATAACTTTGGGAATGGAATAAACAAGGGATAATGGAGGCTAAGGAGTGAACACTACCATGTAATGGAAATGAGGTGAAAAAACTCATTTTATATCCATTTATGTAACTTAGTGAATTCAAAATTAAATTATAAAAATATATTCAGTACTACTGAAACACTTTTATGCACCCACTGAAACTCATATGTCCCACTAGAGTTCCATAAGAAAACCCCAGAATACTTCTACTAAAAATGAAATTATCCACAACCATACCCAATATAAATATAATTCTCACCAACTTGACATATACTGTGAATCTATTACTGTGATGATTTCCCAATCACTGTCCAATTTCCTGAAAACATGATCCATGACCACCACTTATCCCTCTAATAATAAAAAAGGATAAAGTACATTATTTTTGTAAAAAATGATATAATTCATATCTATTAATGGTTCAGTTATTGTATCCTCCTAATTATAGGGGATATTGTCCCAAGGATAAGTCATTGATAGCCACAATGCCTCCATAGTTCACAGCTATATCCACTACACCTATATATTAGAATCCCACTCCCACAACACCTCTTAGATATACCCATGATTCAAATTTATACATACAAGTGAAACCATCTTCCAAAAAAGATTAATATAACTTATATCAAAAATAAAAACAAGTCTCACATCAAATGTCAAATTCAAATCTATATCAACATCATTAATAATATCCCCACGAGAAGGGCTGGGATGGTATCTATTGAGTTGAGATACATGAAACATATAATGTATAACACTATACCTATGAGGAAGAAATAATTAATATTCCATGACCCTAGTCATCTCTACAACCTAAAACTTCTAAAAAAACTATTCATGAGCTTCCCCTATAATTGAATAAGATACATTCCCAAATCTGGTGAAACTCATATGAAAACCACAATTAAAAACCTCAAACATTAGAGGATAGTGTCTATAGTCTACAGATGAGCACTACCTACTCTAATTTGTTACCAATATCTTATGGGTCAATATTATATTCTCTAAAACTCATATATGAGGCTCATTCAAACAATATTAGGAATACCGACTTTAATCTATTACACAGGGTAATGACATGACCTTCTATACAATACAAAGTTAAGATTAATTTTAATCAAAAAAATCAGTTTTCTATAGGAAAAACCTAGAAAATGAAAGATGATGATCCCCTGATACACTGAAATCAAGGACCTGTAATAACAATATATTGAAAAGAATAATAATAGTGTGATTATACTTCCCATATGTTAAAGTATTCTATTATTTGTTCAAATTCAACTACTTATCCAATGGTTTCATTATTCCATTTTATAATTATGGTGTAAAACGAGCATCCTGGCTTATAATGATACTCTATGGAATACCTTAAAGATGAATAATATATTGAATATAAAACCTTCCCAACTAATAAACATAAAATTTATCATATATAGTTATTAAATGGAACACCTCAAGACATTAAAATATATTTTTTAAACAATAAATTTCATTTCATTTATAACATGTGATATATGCAACACCAAGTCTAAAAAACATAATACTCTATTAAAGTATCATTATTTAAATGTCATTAGTATAACCTAGTCATTAAAATTTTATTTATAAATATTACTAACTAAATTATGAGACATATATGGTTCTCACCTGTTCATTGGGTACCTATTGATCACGAATAAATTTAATAATTATATAAAAGAAAAATAAATACTTTGTGAAAAACTTTTTGGTCACGTTTTGTGAACTTATGTAAATAATAATTTTTGAAACATTTATAAAATATATTCTAAAAAATAAAATTCATTTTTAAAATCAGGATATCAAAATTATTGTATAGTATTTTTTTGTAATTTTAATGAATTTTGTTTTATGAATTTTGAAAAATTATTATTTTTATTAAAAATATTCCTTTAGTTTAAAGAATTTTTCAGTTCCATTTTGATTAAAATTTATTTTTGAAGAAAAAATATCTCAGTTATATTACTATTAATAGTATTTAGGTAATTTTAATCATTCATATTTTCAATTTTTTATAAAAACATTTTATACATTTGAAGACTTTTCCTTTGGAAAATTGTTTTTCCTCATGTTTGTTGGTTTAAGGTTAAATTAAATTATGGAACTTCATTGAGCTTAATTTGAAAAAATGGATTTAAAATTTTTTTTTGAATTATTAACTTTATCTAATAAAGTCAACATAATATTTTACTACAATGAATAGTAAAAAAGTAAAAATTAATTACCATGGGTAAGGTAAAAATGGGTTTCCTAAGGGGATAAACAATTAAAATAAGTATTAAAGTAACCTAATAAATATCCAATTATTATTTTAGTTACATTTTGAGATCTTATATCATAAATTATTATATAATAGGCCATTTTTATCCTTATTTATTCTGGAAAACATGGATGGAATTCATTCTTCTCAAAAATTTCAAGAAAGTCATATCCCCCACTTATAATAGACCACATCATATCCTCACCTCTTAAAACTAAAAAATCTAATTGTATTAACCATTACATGAATAAATACCTTAATTAATTCCCTTTAAATATCATAGAATATATTTTAATCATAAATACTTCCAAAGAAGGATTTTGGTTCAAACCATTAGAAGTCACTCAAAGAAGAGATAATATTATTAAATAGGAATTTTTTTATTTCTTTTCCTGCCTCCATGAAATATTTTTCAGTAATGATAATATAATTACAAAATTATATCTCATATACTCATATTTTATTATGTTAAATTCATACCTAATATCTCTATCCTCTACCATCAAAAAAGAAATAAAATCTTCAATCCTATGTAAGACAAACTGATGCCTCCTAAGCTGATGTAAATCGTTTTTCCTCAACACTTATCAAATATTCATAAATTTATTGATTTAGATTATATATTTATTATTTAGGATATAATTATAATTCATGAATTATAATATGACATATTCCATCTTACCTTCAATTCAATTTAAAATTTGATGAGATTCCTCAAGTGTAAGGTGGATTACCACATCCTGAAGCGATGTGGTTTGTTTTGAAAATATTTTTTATATGGATGGTAATAAGGATAAATTTAATGATTATATGTGATATATATGAATTAATATTTACTGTTTAAAATAAATATACCACCAACTTCCTTAACCATTCACCCATTATGATATGATATCATCACGCATGCTTATGTGGGACTTACCATCTCCACAAAGCGATGTGAATAATTTTATATAACTAATTTAATTTAATGGTACTAAATTTATATCTAATAAATATATATATACATATAATTAGTATAAATATTTATATGATGAAACTATATCCAATTTTCATGATTTAGAACTTTCATGGTAAAACATGCGTGATAAAACAAGTAAAATAACACATGAAACAAGAGTGATATTGAATTTTTGTTAATGAATGTGTGATAAGATGTTAGAAAATATAAATATATGATATTATAAATATTATTATGGTTATATAAGATGTTATTAATATGTTTAAACCCACTACACATGTTGCTAATTGGTGATCAACAAAAGGGAATAATGAGGTAATTGATTCCATCTCAATTTCCATTTCATTGACACATATTACCTATTAAATTTTATATAGAATATATACTTATAATATGATTGATTTAACATGAATAAATATATATTCATATTTTCAAATAATTAAATAATTTTTTATTCTTTTATGGGGTTTCACATTTAATGTCACCAAAGGTAAGAATCTATTGAATAATCAACTTTCTTTTCAGATTTCTTTTAATGTTGTTCAAATAATGTTATAAATTATCCTCCATAAGATATAGTAATTTTATTTTACACCACATATTTAAGAAAATATATGGATTTTCTTTCAAATTTTCCTATATTGGGAACTTTGATCATGAATATAGATTCTTAAAAGGAAAAGAGATTTTAGTTCACTTTAAATTGGTTATATTCTTCTTCGATATCCACATTTTACCCATTTTGTTTTATAAATGTAAATTTATTTACATTAATTATTTATAAAAAAATTATCTATTATATTGTATTTTTGAAAATTGTTTTAAATAGATCTTTATCGTATTTTTTAAAAGGGATATTTTCAATAAATTGTAAAAAAATAATGGTTTTTAATGTATATGATGATAATAACCATACACACCACCATAACTATTTTACAAGATATAGATTCATAAACACATTTTAAATGGATTAAAAAATATTTATGAAATGATATTTCAATATCTCACTTCAATTCCCATTATTATTCCAATTTACACGATTTTATTTCAATAACCTATATTCCTATTGAACTGATGGTCACCTCGCATATCATGACAAATTTTTTGATAGTTAAAATTATCTTAAGAAAATTAATTTCTTGTGATCATTTTAATTGGACATTGAATTTATCTTAAACATAAATATTAGTTTTATCATTGAAATGATTATTTTCTAAAATATATACCATATTTATAAAAGATGTTTCATTTGAAATATATTTTACTAATAGATAGAAAATTGATAAATCATGTTTCTCTAGTAAATATATATATAAGACGATACGGGATATTATTCATGAATTAAATATATTTTTAATTATATAAAGAATAATTTTGACATACATAGAATATTGAACCTAGAATTATATATCCCCTCAATTTATTGACATGTCTCATGATAAAAATTAGTTCACAATATTAAATGGGGTTTTATCCATAGGTTTGATTAATCTTGTAAATTTTATTTAATATAGAGGTAACATGATTCACGAGATCATGAATAGTTGTAATTATTCATTTCCTTCATTGAAAAATTATTACTTTTTATTATCCATGATAAAATCGCATTGATATTATTTCTGGATTCAATTCATTTTCAGTTTCATGATTAAATGACATATTTTTTTTATTTAGTTACCTTTCCATTTGGATTATTCCTTAAAAAATCATGATAGTAAAATTATTGATTTAATTTAACATGTTTTTGGTTATTAAATTTCCATATTGATATTTTCTTATACATTCATGATAGATTCTTCTATAAATAACCCTTATTGATCATTTTTTATCACCATTATTTGGTTTTCATTCACCATGATTTGATGAATAATTCTTTGTATGAGTTCAATGTTAAATTTTTTTTTCCATAACTATGTTTTTTTTCTCTATAAAAAATGTAAAATTGGTATCATTTATGTATCTATTTCTCCACCACTACTAAACTGGTTGGTCCTTTATGATTTGAACCCATGTTTCTATGCCAATGTAATATAGTACATTATGGCTCAAGTTTACAAATATCTCGATCATTACATGAGATATGATATCAGGTTCAGTCAATCGATGATAACCTAATATTCATTACTTCTTTTGGAGTTCTATGAGAAACCCATAATTAAATGTTGGGTCACATGATCCCACTTACTCTCAATAAGTTTTAGTGACTAAAGTGGACATATAGACAATTTTTTCTCGGCCATTACATATTGATAGTCGAATAATTGTTAAATGAACCCTAATATCCATTTCATTATAATGTGACACATATATTTCTTATGAATATCACGGTTCATATTAGTATGTACCGTGTGAATATCGCATCTCAGGGAATGAGAATCTTGCATCAACTCCTCACATATTCTCAATGGGTCTACCTCACAACCACATATATAATGGAATCAATCAACATCATGGGACTATTCATGTGGATGCTACATTATATATATATATATATATTAAACTAATCACCATGAAATATAAGTTAGATAACAGAATCACAATCACTATATTAGGAAGTGGGTTTGTAATACACCAAGTTATTTGGTGTGCTCTGAGATGAAACTATTGAACACTACAGAACATCTCAGTAAAGTGTCCCATTATCTGTAAGTCACTACCATCTACAATCAGCACCTGAACTCGATTATTTTTACACCACTCATCTACCACAACATTCATCATTCAAGGGGTAGAATCAATCACACTATTTAAATAATGAAGTTAGAAGACCAATATTTTCTATTAATGGTTCATTCAATGCACTAAAATTATATCCAATATTATTTCATCATATGTATATATAAAAAAATAACCCAAAAGGGAGTGACAACAATATTTGAAATATTTCACTATTGGAACTAGCTCCAAATCAGGAGTTTAATAATTACCACAATTAGACCTCAACTATATGGAACCACAGGAAACCACATTCTCATCCTATATTATTATGAATACAATGCCTATTCTTAATGTATCATAGTAAATGGTGAAATACTTACCCAAATCTAGTATGATTTATACCAATACATATTCTAGTATTTTCTTTATCTTGTTCATGGATATCTTATAAGAGTCATACCATAATGAATTATCTATATTCTTGGTTTGGACAATCATTAGTACTTCCAATCAAAATAAATCATGATTGAACCATCATTAATATCCTTACATATCTTAGAATATACAACTCTAAAAAGTGTTCTTGGGTTACCCCCATGAAACCCTATCCGTAACCTTTTATGGGTCCACTAATTTTTCATCCACCGATATAACATTCCCTAATAAGTACACCACAATGATATAAAATTAAAGATTCTAAAATTTTTAACAAATTTTAATCTCACTCAATTTTATTAAAATGTCCAAAAAATGTTGAGCATGATCCTTCTTCATCTAGGAGCATAATTGAATATTCTTAAAAAATATGAAAATACTCAAATTTATATATGGAATGAATAACCTATTAATCAGGGCCATAAATAATATTAGTGTGTTCATTAAGAAAAAATAATTCAGAACCAAATTATATTGGACATATGTTGTTCTAAAATTTGTATGAAGAATATAATAAGTCCTCACATATAGCTAATGATTACTTAGAATCATATAAATCTTGGATAATCTTCTATACCCCCTGAGATGAAAAAGTATTCATCAATATGGGGAATATGATATTCGTTCTTTTACTTCACATGCATAAAATTTATTTAATCTATGGATAAGAGTAATTATTTTTTATAATTATATTTAAAAAAGAAAATCACCCATAGGGGACATGCTTGGGGGAATAAAATATTTTTATTCCAAATCCTTTAAAAAATCATTAGTTCTAAAATTTCTACAGGATCTAACCTATATGGAGGAACGTATATGGCCCCCTTACCTAAAATAATTTTGATCATAAACTTGGCCTATTTTTCAAGAAGAGTCAACGGAAGGAATTTGATAAAGATATATTAAATTATTGAACAATAGGAGGAAAGACTATACGAAGCATCTTCTCATCATCGAAAACAATATTGTAGAAAATTATTTAAATAATACCCAAATGTTGATGTTCAGATATGGAAAGACCAACCTATAAATCGTATTCACTAGAAAGGGTGTATCTACCACCCTATACAAATGAGAAAGATAACCATTAATTAAATTAGTTTCTTTTTTATTAATACCATGTTAACAAATTCATACATAGAATCACATCAAAACAATAATTCATTAACAAGTGTAACTACCAAAGAATCCAATATCTAGTGATTATAAGGGAATAATCATATCACTAATGAATACCCTCAAACCTAACCCATATTGACATATTAATATACAACACCCCATTTAGGTACTCTAAGAACAATAGAAAACTACTAGTATGTTGACGATATATAAATGAATGAAACACACTCACATTAAATAATTTAGTTTCATGGGTAGACGTTACTATGATCATACATAAAATAATCAAAGGTGTCTCATCATTGTAATAAGGTTTAATCCTAATGGAATGAATCTAGCAGGACATTTATTATATACTCTAGCCTCCTCACACATTACTACCCTAAAGATAATTATTATACTATCTCTACAAGTATAAATAATCCCATCGTTGGGAAATAACTAACCAATCAAAATAACATTAACATAAAACCTCTAGTATAACCCATAATCCTATAACCTATCCTTATACTTATTAATTTATATATAAATTAACAATCTGATAAAAAATCTGAAATAAATACTATCGAAACCCAATTTTCCTAGAATAATAACAATCAACCATTGTTCGGTGGAACTATAGTCGAGTATACAAATACCATAAATACTGATACCTTCCTAGAAGAGATTCCCATTTTAGGATGTTGAAAATACAAGGTCATGACTAGATTTACCATCACTAAATTAGTGATAATTACCACAATGAAACTTCTAACAACACGATGACCCTCTTTCAAAGCCATTATCATAACCTGATTTCCTAAAATGTATATTCTCACCTAGGTTTTACTTTTAAATAAGAAATCTATTCATATACTCATAGAATGATGGTAGATGTCTTCATGAGAATAATTTGATTATATTAGTATAACATCAATTAGGAGAACCCTTTATTTCAATTCAATATATAGAAAACAAACTAACCATTATAGTAAAACATGATTCCTATCCCACCGCTGACATGATACCACAGTTTAGATGTATAAATTTATGAGATATTAATGTTTTAGGTGTGTCAAGAAATAAATGATTAAAAAATATCTCACAATTCATTCCAAAATATAATAACATGTTAAACCACCTATATTTGTAAATTGACCAAGTTCCATTAATGTGAAAAAATATATATACACCACAAGATCCACCTAATTCTCACAGTGTGCCTATAAATGATTTATGATTGCATGCATAAACAAAAATCATGTTTTAATAGCTTGGTAACCAATCTCTCTAGTTAGTGGAGGTATGTGATGGGATTAAAAAACATTAGTTATAATTTAAATGGATGGATAACCTCTCAAGAATCCATATCCTACATATTTAATAACATCATGTATAGTCTCATGGAGAGGCTGAATAAGAGGAGGAACAAGTGAAATGGTAGTTTCCTACTCAAAAAATGGAAGGGAATACTTTTTTTCATACCATTCCTGTTCTTGAAATGTGGTCTATGCAATGAAATGCTTCTATAATTCCAAACACATGAACTGTAATCACATATATAATTGGTTTGACTAAAATTGTTAATATAATAATTAACAATCAAGGAATCCTTATTTGTTATATCCATGTTTAGTATACCAGGGGTCTGACATAACCTAGCATGAACACTTTATCAATGTTTACTAACAATCTATCATGGGTATAATCAATAAATATAGGATTCAACTTATTATTTTAATAACATTGGAATATAACCATGCCTTTATAAAATATAATTCTACCATAAATTTATATATGAAAACAATACATATGTTTTTGTTAATATTTTGAATAATCAAACATGTTATTATAATTAAAAGTCTCAAATAAAGGAAAAAACACAAATATCACATTAATCTTATGTGATAATAATGATATATGAAAACGTGTGTAATTAAATTATAGGACATGTGTAAAACCATAATTGAATATCATGATACATCATTCTCTAAATAATATCCCATCTTTCAATGAAAAAACTCAATAACAATAATCTTATATTGGGTAATATGAACATTCCCAAAACATGGGTAATCTACACCCAATAATAATATCATTCATAAATTATAAACTCATGATATCCTATGCCTAAAATATCCCAAATAAGAAGATAAAATATATATGATACCACTATGTAGTTTCCATGATCAAGTTCACCTCCATTGTGATCGAACTAGGTTCCACATAACAGATGTTTGTCTCCGCATACTCTATCGGCTATGGACTAAGAATGAGAGTATTTGGATAAAGAGGTCGGACTGTACCAATTATGGTATTGATATCGATAAAACATACCAATAAAAATAATAAAAAGAATCTATTATGTAATGGAATAATAAATAATGACCTCACTATGAAATTCTATATATTTCAATATCTATGCACATTCTATAAAAAACTATCATCAATAATGTGAGACAGTAATAGGTATATAAATATGATATCCTACGTGAATATCATATAATACGGTTGTCAAAAGTAAGAAAGATACTAAAGATGATAAAAACCCCAACATTGTGTCCATACCTAGTTTAATCTCCCAGCTCCTAGTAAGCTCCATATGTAATCCATTGACAAAAGGGTACATTACCCTACATGGATCAAAAACCATAAATCGTTCTAGGGTATTGGGGAACTAGATCATGGTGTGAGTAAAACTCAATATGCCACTATGAATATTGTCCCTAAACATATAAAGCTTAAGAATTGTTATGTATTGTGTGATATGATCAAAAATAATAGTAATCATACAAAAGAAGTAATAATAAATATATCACAACCACATGTTCTACATGATCAACTAGTGTACTGAATAAATGATTCGTATAGTGTATAAGTGTCTCTAAATATATCACATAAATATTAACTTTTCATCACATATCATGTAATATCAAATGATCATATCATCCATTCATTATATAATGACCAATACATGGGAAAAACATACATATAACATAACAAGAACAATGAGTATAATGTCTTAGTGGTAACATAAAAATTAATACATGGGTAGTTCATCACGATAAAAAATTCAACACCAGGGTGATAACATCTTTGAGCCATCATATATAATAAGGCATCACATCTCATCAATAACATTAAGGGAGGGAATAAGATTTCAAGAAATGTCGATAAACTCAGTTTGGAAATACATCCATTGTAATGAGCGACAATATGAGTGAGGGAATCACATCCCACCATAACTATACCCATATATATTTCTCATCCCCTTCCTTATAATAATCAAATAATTAGTAGTAAATCCAAATTTTATGTTATATTTTGGATAACTATACACTGATTTCCATAACCAATATCGTTAGGGTCACATTGGAATCCCATCCAATTACTATGGGCATAATGTCCTTGGAACATTCAACATCATAATGGAAACATAATACCTCATTAAATAAAATATGATATAATTTGGAATTAAATAAAAATAAAAAAATTAACACAATGGAATATTGTTACAGATTCATAACCAAAACATGGTACAAAATTGGTTTAATATTAAACTATAAAAAAATATTATTATAGTTGGTATGTCATTCAACACACTTTAAGTTATAACTAGTTCATTCCCTATACAATTGAACTAAATCCATAACATAACCAAGGTATAACTAACATGTCACCATAAGTGTGAGGTGGAGGAACATCCATCCCATTCCAATTAAAATATTTATGTCGATAGGGATATTAAAGCTCCATAGGGGTCAAACCTCGAGCCTACCACACCAAGTCACAAATCCCATATCCTTAATGGGTCCAAATTAACCCATTTAGGTCAACCTATATCATTATAAAAGTCATGTAATCACTTTTTCAGATCCATGAATTATTTTCCATGCACATTAAATTAAGATATTATACAATAGTGGCCATCACATCAAGGCATAAAAAATGAAGGGTCCACCATGGCTATAAAGTCAGTACACTAAAAATTAGAGTTAAATTAAAAAATAAAATTTTAATTATATTTCTCTCTCACATGGGAAGTGAGGACACATGTCACATATTTTATAAAATAATAATCAACTTTATGTAATTATTATGGACCACATACATCCTTACAATAGGGTATTTCTCAACTAAGAACGTCGACTAATTTTTCCCCTAACATTATAAATTATGAATCCTTGAATAATGATTGTGTTAAGAATACACCATGGATATGTATAAAAATGACATCAAATGTTCATTAAGAGATTGTCCATGTCATACTTGAAAAACATATTAAGGATGATAGGCTATTGTTCACCCCCTCAAACCTCCCATATAAAGAAGGAATCCTTCTTCTTGGGTAGGCCTCCAAGTAACCACTATAATCAACTAAATCCATTTTTCATTATGAGTGTAAGAACCCCGACCATCTTTTCAGGTTTGTTTTTCCTTTTCTGGTCATTTTTGGGAAAAATAGGAGAATCTGGAAATTTTCTAAGTACATGTCGTGTACTTTATAAGTACATGTCGTGTACTTTGTTTCCACTCGTGGAAATGTTCTGGGCATGTCATGGCCACACACACGACCATGTTGGGGTGGTGTGGAGGCCTCTTAATGAGGAGTACGAAAAAGCCTAGTACATGTCGTGTAGTCTAAAAGTACACGCCGTGTACTTTCTTTTTTTCATTAAACGGTACAGGGTCGCGTCTTAACTCCAAAAATGTATTCTTCTCTATCTTCTTCGATAGAGAGCGAGGGTACAGTTGTGGATCTTCTCTGAGCCACCAATCCGTCACCGGTTATCCAAATCAAATGTCGTCAGTTACAATAGAATCATAGAAGTGAGTTTTTAGTTATTCATTGGCCACGTTTCCTGATTCTTTCTCTTATGAGAGTTTTTTTAGAATGAACATTATTGACTTTTTTGCAGATCTACAACGTTCTAGGATGATTCACGAGTTGAGGTTCAATTATATAAATCTCCTAGGATCATGGTAGGTGTTTTGTTTCCCTACATTGAATTTCTTTGAGTTTTAGTGCAAAAGTGTCGGATTCCCATGTTTCAGGTATCTCAGGTTAGGGTTTTGATCCTGTTTTATTATCTGCCTTAGCTTGCATGTGTTCTAGTGGATATTATATGAATAATGATTTCTTGTTATCATGTTTGAGGATCACCCATTGGGTTTTGTCCCTTATTTTGATTTTTTATCGCCATTTGGATTAGGTTTCCTGTGAGGTAGACCTTGTTGCATTTATTGCCATCTCTGATAAAAGTGATTTCATGTATTACCTACTATTTATATTCTTTTGATGCAATGTAGCTGTTTTACAAGTAGTTGTTGAACTTAAATAGGCTGCTGACAGTTGATTACACATGACTAGACTGCTCAGGGCTGTGTGAACTTGGTGCAGTAGACTAAAGAGGGAATTGACGATTAAGGGCTTCCCTAGAGAGAATGTTATAAATTAGTATCATTCACAGGACCTATGAAAATTTTACTGTGTGTTTTCTCAGAGCGTCCTTGGTTACATATCAAGAATACAGGGGGAATTAGACGTTAGTGCATACTCAGAGCATCTATAGCTATCTTTACTAGACCGTAGGGGAATTGATGGTGAGAGCATCACAGAGTGTCTGTGCCTTTGTATGATTACATGACTAGAGGGGTCTACCAATTTGAGCCACTGAGAGAGTCAATGTGAATATTGCTTGCTTGGTTGTGACGAGTCCACCAAGCCAAAGAACATGCTTGGGTTTTGTATTGCTTGTTGTTTAGGTAGTCTGTTGAGATAACCGTTGTGTTACTTTCTATGCCTTGGGAATATAGAGTTGTTTTCTTGATTTCGTGGTTGATAATTATATGAATGAATAAAATTAATAAATAAATGTGAATGCGGATTTGTAGGGTTGTTTACTTTAGTGTACTCTTTTTTTCTCTGCTTCATTTATTACCATTACTTTTACTATATTACTTATTGATAGTAGGGAATAAATCTTGTGGTGGATGCCTACTGGGATTAGACTGACACCCTTTTTGGGTCCTTCATTTTGGCCCAAACAGGCTATATGGTTGTAGGTGTGGATAGGGATTGTGGCCCTTCTACTTCAGGTACATGATTTCTGGTTGGAGATGGAGATCATTGGTCTATGATTAGGCATGTGATGCTGCTGGAGTTTCTGTTTACTTTTTGTACATTGATTCTCAATTGTATTTCAGCATGTTGTTGTGTTTTCTGCTTTCCTTAGATACTTGTACCTACGGAATCATTATCATCATTACTAAATATTCATTGATTCCACTGTTTAGTTTCAGTTATTGTATGTTATTTACTGCTTCCCCTATTTACTATTATTTCCTCTCCCTTGTATACTTTACCAAATGAGGGCATAGTTTCCCCAATGAATCACCAATGCCCTCACTGCTAGTCGGCAACCTCTGTAGTTTAGGAAAATGTGCTTGAGGTCATGTGGAAAACCGGGTATAAAGCACAAGTTGAGTGGCTCTAGATTTGGGTCATTACAAACTGGTATTATATGAGTTTCTTTCCTTTTCTATTGACTTAATATTTAGTGACATTAGACTGGGATAGGAAGGAATAGGTAAATGGTAAATAGTTGTGCCCGGGAGTTCTAGAACCCGTGTACAGGAAAAAAATCCACATTAACTCGAATGTTGCAATTTTTGAGTTTTGCAAATGTTACATTTTAATTGACTTCACCATTGGGTGGTGCACTTGTTTTGTGCTATTAATGTTTCTATGATTGTGGTTCTATTTTTTTGCAACCCAATATGATTAGGGTATTTCATCTCATGCATCATATAGGAACTTGTTAGGAAATCACATGTCATGAATTTTGCAATGCCATTTAAATTTCATTAAAGATTGCATGATGTTGTGATAGAATTTGGGATAGATGATGCATGATATTGTGATATCTATTGTGATAGAATACCTGCTATGTTGACAGGGTACCTTTTGTTTGGAGCTTTTTTATCATGGACACCAAAACCTTGTCTTGAAGGTGTTATGGGCCCTCGAGGATTTGAATTTGGGGGATCATGAGTTTGTTATACTATTTACTTGTTATATGCATTGTTTTGATGCCATGATTTGATTCACAAGGACTATGGGCCCCCACAGATCGGGATTTGGAACCTTAATGGTTGTTTTTTAGTGTTTTTTGGGCTCCGGTGCAGTTTTGAGGCCACTTTCCAGAAAAACCCAAAATACACGGTCTGTACTTTAAGAATACACGCCGTGTAATTTTTAGCCGTGTCGATGACTGTGTGGATAGGGACACGGGGCTATGAAAGTTCATGTAGGAACACACCATGTAATAATTTACATGCAGTGTAGTTTGACTTGGGTATCTGTCTATGTCAAGAACAATACGGGCCAGGGGTTTCCTTCAAGTGCACGACGTGTCTATCCGGGACACACAGTGTATAGTTAACCGTGGATCCAGCCATGTATCTGACAACACGGGTCAATATTACCCTTCCTCGTACATGTCGTGTCCATCTGGAACACGCCATGTAGTGTCGACCATGTGTAAGGTTGTGTCTCTAACAACACAGGCTAGGTAAGGCATGTGTAGTACAGGTCGTGTCTCCCTTGAACACGCTATATAGTTTTGTCTTAGAAGAACTGTGTGGGTTGACTATGTAGAAGGACTTGGGCAGGGAAGAGGATTCAAGTACACAACATGTGTTAGGGAAACATGTCGTGTATTTTGTGTGTTACATGGCCAGTCTACGTAGAAGTACACGCCCATGTGAATGGCCTAAGGGATCATGCCTTGTAGGGAAATAACACGCCATGTAGTCATGTTTTTCACACGTTAATGCCTTATTTTCCCTGTTCCATCTTGTGACTTCAGTTTTTATGTCATTTTTAATCCTGAATCTAAGGTGTTCTTGACCTTGCTATGTCATGCCACCAAGACATCCTCTCGTTGCACGTCAGGAACTAGGCAGTGACCATACGCCTGATACGGCATATCAGGGACAACCAATAGTTCCACCTATCATTCCAGATATGGAACCTACAGTGATTCCAGACACTGGTGATGACACTCAGTTCAGAGAGGGTTTCATTAGATTCATGAAGACCTTCCAGGGAGCGATGAATCATACCCCGTCTATGGCAGAGCTGACACGGGTTTTCTAGCTGCAGCAGCATCCCACTTTCAAAGGGGATGGAGGACTATAGGCTAAAAAGTCTTGAATGGAATCCATGATATCCGTCTTCGATCACCTGGAGATTCCTCCGTAGAGGATATTGAAGCTCATGACTTATATGCTGTGAGATTCCACCAAGAGATGTTGGGATGTGGTTTCGTAGGCAGGGCGCCAACAGGCTATGGCATGGGACGAGTTCCAATGTACATTCTACGATTACTTCTACCCAGAGACGCTGAGGGCTGACAGAGCCAGAGAGTTCATGAACCTGTAGGAGGTTACTCTCACAGTTATGGATTATTCCTCTCGCTTCATAGAGCTACGGCGTTTCACTCCTGTTCTGGGGAATGAAGAGCTGTTTTTAGCAAGGAAGTTTGAGTAAGGCCTCAGATCGGACGTCAGATCATAGTTGAATGTCTTTCAGTTTACTTATATTACTCTGATGGTCAACCAGGAGCTTATCACAGAGAGAAATCTGAGGGAGACTGGAGTTGTGGACTGGGTCTGGTTCATTTTAGGTATACAGTAGGAAGTGCCACCGAGAGTCTACACGAGGTGACCCGAGGTAGCGAGGTATACCTTCTGGTAGATGAGATCTTCCTTCTGGAAACCAAGTGGTGTGCTATCAGTGTTGAAGGAGTATGAATAAGAAGCCTTAGTTCCAGAGAGACCCAGTGGAGTGCCGATCTTGTAGCAAGATGGGTCATCTGTAGCGTTTCTGCAAGGTTCTCTTTATAGTGGCTAGTGAAGGAGGATCAGTTTTGACTCCGCATACAGGAGTAGGATTACCAATTCCGCAGTAGACTAGGGGCTAGAGTTCTTTAGGTCATTCAGGCTAGGTTAGAGGTCGTGGATGCAGTGGATGCAGTGTTTTGGCTTAGGTAGGGTCAGCTTAGGGATCTCAGGCTACTACACAGTTCTGCTGTACATGCCAGACTTTTGCGTTACAACAGATTCATCAGGAGCAGGGTACTGGCCCATCTACAGTTCGAGGTATGATTTTAGTAGCCTTATTTTTATCCTCTACACTGTTTGATACATGAGCTTCTCATAGATTTATTTCATTGCATAATGTGGAAATCCTTAGACTTACTATTTATACTTCTGTGGATATGATGATTCTAGACAATACCTTGGGAATTAGAACTGCTAGTGTGCGTCAGTGCCTAGACATCCCCCTTGAGGTTGGTGGGTTCCTTTTTTCATGGAATCTCTATGTTTTGGATATTAAAGTATATGATGTAATTCTCGGGATGGACTGGTTAGTTCCCTTCCAGGCCTTTGTTGATTTCCATCGCCGTAGGGTGAGTTTCACATCACTGGAGGGTGGATCTCTTATTCACAAGGGAGAATGGGATGTCCAGGCATGCAGAGCTGGCCCAGAGCATCATGGGTTGGGAGGTGTTATGGCCCAGATTTCTAGCTTATATCTAGATGACAAGGGGACTTCTCAAATAGATTTTCCTCTAGTGGTTAATCGCTTTCCAGATGTCTTTCTAGAAGAGTTTTCTGGTTTGCCTCCAGAGCGTGAGGTAAACTTTTCTATTGAGCTTGTTCCAAGTGCGGCACCGGTGTCCATTACTCCTTATAGGATGGCTACACCTGAGTTGCAGGAGATGAAGATGCAGTTGGAGGCGTTGTAGGAAAAGGGTTTCATCTGAACCAGTACTTCTCCTTGGGGTTCGCCCGTTCTTTTTGAAAAGAAGGAGGATGGTACTTTATGGATTTCTGTGGATTATCGGAAGCTGAACCAGTTGATGGTCATGAACTCGTATCCATTGCCACGGATAGATGATCTTTTTGATCACCTTCGAGGAGGCAGAGTGTTCTCAATGATAGACTTGTGATCCGGCTACCATCAATTGCTTGTTAGACCATCTGATATACCTATTACAGTCGTCCGGATTAGGTATGGTCTGTATGAGTATTTGGTTATGTTGTTTGGTCTCACGAATGCACCAGCCGTTTTCATGGTGCTGATGAACAGATATTTCCATCGTTACTTGGATTCTTTTGTGGTGTTTTTTGTGGACGATATCTGTCTGTAATATCACACATGACACAACCATGCTACCCATCTTGAGATTGTTTTGAGTTCACTAAGGGAGCATCAGTTATATTCTAAGCTCTCAAAGTGCCACTTTTGGATGGAAGAGATTCACTTCCTGGGTCATGTCATCTCAGAGACAGGAGTATCAGTAGTCCCAGAGAAGGTGAGAGGAGTAGTTACCAGGGAGCAGCTGAAGAATGTCTTCGAGGTGCGATGTTTCTTAGGGCTGGCTAGTTATTACATGCGATTTATATAGGAATTCTCATGCTTAGAAGCGCCTTTTACAGGATTGAATAAGAAGGGATGAAGTATGTTTGGTTTTAGGCCTGCGATTCAGCCTTCTAGAGGACGAAGGGGAGATTGACTTCAGCACCGATTCTAATTTTTCTAGAGTCGGGAAAGAGATATACAGTTTTCTTTGATGAATCTGGCATCGGGCTTAGAGCAGTGCTTATGCAGGAGTATCATGTTGTTGCATATGGATCCCGATAGTTGAGGCCACATGAGAAAACTATCCTATGCACGACCTAGAGTTGGCTGCAGTTGTTCATGCTTTGTGTTTTTGAAGACATTATCTACTAGGAGATCATTTTATGGTATATACTGACCACAAGAGGCTCAAGTACATCTTCATGCAGCGTGACATGAATTTGAGACAGTGAAGGTGGGTTGAGTACCTACATTTTATCGATTTTGAGCTTGCTTATACGACTGGGAAAGGGAACGCTGTGGCAGATGCACTGAGCAGGAGGACATAGATACATGCAGTTTAGGAGGCCAGCTGTGAGTGGTAGCTTATGGCTCTATTCTATAAGATGCATTTGGAGGTGCACGACAGACATGGTCAGACTTCTCTTTCCTCTGTAGGTGTTACCTCTACCCTTCTTGACCGAGTTCGAATGAGGCAGCTATCAGATTCTGAAGGCCTAGTACTACGAGAAACTGTGTAAGGAGAAGACCCTCTTCCCAGATGGACCATATGCGAGGATGAGATCTTTCATTTTCGGGGACGCGTATGGGTGCTAGGAGATATACACGAGGAGCTGATTTGTGACTTTCATTCCTCAGTTTGGACAGTTCATCCTGGCATCACCAAGATTTATTGTTATCTGCACCACCAGTATTGGTGGCCAAGTATGAAAAGAGATTGTGTTGGTCTTGTCAGGAGGTGTTCCACCTGTTAGCAGGTGAAGGCGGAGCACTAGCGACCAGTAGGGCTTTTATAGCAGCTACCCATTCCCGAGTGGAAGTGGAATGATTTTTCAATGGAAATTGTAACACGATTACTGAGATCGCCTCGAGGGAATGATGTAGTATGGGTTTTCATTGATAGACTCACGAAGGTTGCTAACTTTTTTCCGATTAGGAAGACCTTCGGTGTTGATGAGCTTGGACAGTTGTACATCTGTGATATTGTATGCTTTCATGGGGTTCCGAGTACTATTATTTCAGATAGGGAAGCCCGCTTAATGTCACATTTCTGGCAAGGACTACAGAGGGATTTGGGTACACAGGTACTTCTGAGTACAACTTACCATCCCTAGACAGATGGCTAGTCAGACCGCATGATTCGGGTGCTTGAGGAAATGCTACGAGCAAGTGTCCTTGATTTTGGTGGATCGTGGGAGAGACATATACATATAGTGGAGTTTCCCTAAAATAATAGTTTTCAAGTAACTATTCAGATGGAACCTTACGGTACCTTGTACGGTAGGTCATTCCGATCACCCTTGTGTTGGATGGAGGTAGGAAAGGCAACTATTCTGGGACCTCGTCTTGTTTAGGAGACCACAGAACCTGTGGAGTTGATTAGGAAGAGGATGGATACTTCACAGTCTCATCAGAAATATTATGTTGATCAGTAGAGATGACCTTTGGAGTTCAAGGTCGGATATCATGTTTTCCTACGTGTAACCATGAGGTTGGGACACAAGAAGATCATGATACAGTGCAAGCATTCACTGAGATATGTCGGGCCATTTGAGGTTCTCGAGAGATTCCCGCTGGTTTCTTATAGGTTTTAGTTACCTTAGAGGTACCAGGCTATGCACGACATCTTCCATGTCTCTCAGCATCGATGCTATTTCTTAGATTCGCCTCATGTATTTCAACCCGATGAGGTTGATCTGGAGTAGGATGCATCATTCAAGGAGCATCATATCGGGATTGTTGATCATAGTGCAAAGGTACTCTGTGGCTGGTCTGTTCCTCTGGTACAGGTGCTATGACAGCATGGCTGTGTACAGGATGAGACTTGGGAGTGGAAGGCCGATATGCAATCACAATGTCCAGAGTTGTTTGAGGTTTCATCTTCTCCACCTTTCTAGGGAAATTCAGAGACAAATGTATTTAAGGGGGCATGTTCGTAAGAACCTGAATCTTCTCTTCAGGTATGTTTTTCCTTTTCTGGTCATTTTTTGGGTAAAAGAGGAGAATCTGGAAAATTTCTAAGTACACACCATGTACTTTGTTGTTACTTGAGGTTGTGTTCCAGCTGTGTCATGGCCACACACACGTCCATGTATGGGTGATGTGGAGGTCTCTTAATGCAGAGTACAGAAAAGCCTAGTACACGCCCTGTACTCTAAAAGTACATGCCATGTACTTTTTTTTCATTAAATGACCCGGGGACACATCTTAACAACAACAACATCTTCTTCTTCAGCTTCATCGATCGAGAGCAAGGGTACATCCACAGATCTTCTCCGAGCCACCGATCTGTCACCGGTTATCCGAATCGAACATCATCGGTTGAAATAGAATCACAGCGGTGAGTCTTTGGTTCTTCTGTAGCAACGTTTCCTACTTCTTTCTCTTATGAGAGTTATCTGAGGCTGAAAATTTTAGAAGTTTTTGCAGATATATTCTGTTCTAGGCTGATTCACGAGATAAGGTTCAATTATATCGATCTCCTAGGATCGAGGTATGTGTTTTGTTTCTCTAAGTTGAATGTATTTGAGTTTTTGTGCAAAAGTTCCCGATTCCCACATTTCTGGTATCTCCGGTTAGGGTTTTGATAATGTTTTATTATCTGCCTTAGATTTCTTGTGATCAAGAGGCTATTAGGCGAATAATTATTTCTTGTTAGCATGTTTGAGGATCACCCCATGGGTGTTCTCCCTTGCTTTGGCTGTTTATTGCTGTTTGGCTTAAGTTGCCTATGAGGACAACCTTATTGCATTGATTTCCTGCCTTGATATAATTGTTTAAATGTATTACCTATTGTTTATATGCTTTTGATTCATTGTATGTATTATCCATGTAGTTTTTGAACTTACATAGGGCTGCTGACAGTTGATTACGTACGACTAGACTACTCAGGGTTGTGTGAACCTGGTGCGGTAGAGTAACGAGGGAATTGACGATTAAGGGCTTCCCTAGAGAGTCTGTTATAAATTAGTATCCTTCACTGGACCTATGAGAATTAGACTTTGTGCTTACTCATAGTGTCCTTAGTTAGGTATCGATACTATGGGGGGAATTAGACGTAAGAGCTTCCTCAGAGCGTCTATAGCTATCGTTACCAGAATATAGGGGAATTGACGATGAGAGCTTCCTAGAGTGTCTGTTACATTGTATGATTACTTTACTAGAGGGTTCTCCTAGTATGAGACACCCAGAGAGTCAGTTTGTAGGATTTTGTACTTTTTTGTACTCCTTTTTTTCTCTGCTGCATTTATTTTCATTACCTTTTCTATATTACTCACTGACAGTAGGGCACAGATCTTGTGGTGGTTTCCTATAGGGATTAGTCTCACACCCTATTTGGGTCCTGCTTTTCAACCCAAACAAGCATTATGGTTAAAGGTGTGGATAGGTATTGTGGCCCTTTTACTTGAGGTACAAGATTGCTGGTTAGATCAGGACAGCATATGACCAATCTTATGCTTGCGATGCTGCTGGAGTTACTGTTTAATTATTGTACTTTGATTATCAATTGTATTTCAGCACGTTGTTTGGTTTGATGATTTCCCTAGATTCTTGTACCTACTGCATCATTATAATCATTACTAAATGTTCATTTTATCCGCTGTTTAGTTTCAGTTATTGTATGTTTTTTACTGCTTCTTTTATTGACTGTTATTTCCTCCCCATTGTATACTTTACAGATGAGGGCATAGTTTCCCCAATGACTCACCAAGGCCCTCGCTGCTAGTCGGCAGCCTCTGGCATTTGGGGAAATGCGCTTGAGTTCATGTGGTGAACCGGGTACGGGGAACTAGTTGAGTGGCTCTGGATTTGGGTCATTACAAGGAGGATGAGACAGAACCATCCATAAACTCAAATAAACACTTTTTTATCATTATGTATGGAATTACTACTATTATGAAAAAATATTATTTTTGAACATATTTTAGTTAAATGGAGTGGGTATACTTTTCTCTTCCTTTATGTTCCCCTTTTTTAGGGAAAAATCATACTTTTCAACATTAAGAGTATCTTTTCCAGCATAACTATCTTTTTGGATTTGTGGTAAGTAAAGTGTGTTTCCCAAATTGGAAAATTTTTTCTTGTCAAATCAGTGATCACCTCTAAATTTTTTTATTCCTTCACATTATACAAATATCCTTGAAGAATTACTAACATCCTGAGTAATGTAATTGGGCAATTTATTTGGACTGGTATTTCTTATGAAAGGATCATTAAAATGTGGCATGGAAAGTATTAATTAATCCCATTTACATGGATGGATTGGGTATCAAGGATATGATAACATTTAATAATGTACTTCTCAATAAATTCACTTGGATACTAATAGTATAAAATTATCTCCCTCCATAATTTCATTCAAATATGCTCATTAGAAATATTCAAACTAGATACTCCCATTATGTTGTTTTATATTTGTTCTGTTCCATAAAAAATTATTTTTAATTACATATTGTTAATCTCTAAATGGATGGTTTTTATGGAAAAACCTGAATTGTTGGACTATCTCAGGGATTGATTGAACACTTTATGTGTAATGAATCGACCCAACATGGCTCGAGACAAAACTAAACTAGGACCATCTCCTTAATCTAGGGGATAAAAGAAAAACTGAAAGGAATAACTAATATTGGAGGCCTTTTCCTAATGTACTAGTACACACACACCAAACCATTTGTATATATAAGTGTAAGGAATATTAATTAAGGATGAAACATCTATAGAATAAATCATACATGTAAAACCCATAGGGATTACAAGCGTACGATAGTGTAATCTGAAAATTCAAAAGGAAAAAATACATGTCCAACATGAAATATGACCCAACCAATCCAAATTGGAAAAGAAAAGTGGTGAGAGATTCACACACTAGGTCAATGAGACCCAACCACTGTACATTGTTTAGTTTCATGTGGTATACCTATGGTCCTCTATATATTTTTACCAAACTATCTATTATATACATAAGAGACGAAACATATTTGAAAATCTCATATAGGTATGAGTATATACATATCCATTAGGACTCCCCAAAAGCAGAAGGAGTAGTAGTAAGATACATTTTAGAAATAGAACGATCATCCTATTGAAAAAGACTAAAAAATAAAACAACATGGAAATATATATATATATATATAAATTCTCAATGAAAGATTCCCAAAAACAGAGAAAGGGGATCACTATCTCACAACCCAACCTAGTAAAATAGTATACCCTTAGTTATAAGAGATCCATCAATGATTATTATCATCTCATGCATCTGTCATGTAGGAAAATCCTTGGAAATCCCTATATCTCCATTATTACTCATAGTTAATGTTATATGCTCTCTAAGTATGGGGAAAATTACCTGGTACAACATGAGGGTTCCATTATAATACTTCATAGAGGGACCATGCCCTGTCCCAGTAGGTGGGTACCACTCTAATTTTTGAGGACCCATTCCCTTACTCAGTATGAGGACTGTAATGGTCAATAGAGGATCATGAATGGTCCTAAATAAGGGTGAAACTCTAGTGGTCCATATCCACTACCCTGACTCTACAAGAGGGTGTCACTATGATAGTAAATAGAGGACCCATTCCCTATCCTAATATGAGGGTGCCACGCTAGTAGTAGTTATAGGACACATTCCTTGTCTTTGTAGGAGTTTGGAACTATGATAGTCAATATAGGAACTATTATGTATCCCTAAAGGATATTTTCACTCTGATAGTCAATAGAGGAGTTAGGATCTATCTCAGCAGGAAAGTTCCACTAAAGTTGTCGAGGACCCATTCCATAACACCATAGGTAGGTGTCACTCTAATATTCAATGAACCATGCCCCAACTCAACATGAGGGTTCTAATCAGATAGATAGAAAAAGAACACATGCCTTGTTATAGTAGGAGAGTGCCACACTAGGTCTTTGGTGTTCCTTCTGGACCACTATCATCATCGAGCGTCTCCTAAAGAAGTGTCACACTCATAAAATATTTTATTATATCTCAAGATCCAATATGAAGTGCACTACCACGTTCTGCACTGAAAAATAGTTAGGATAGGCTACTTTTGGACTAAAAATTGGGTCTAAACAAAAGAGATATGATATATAGATGTTTCTTAAAAAGGTAGGGTACGCGTGGTGTAAAGGGACCCCCATGATGTGTGGTCGTAATATTTTGTTTGGCCATGTCCTTCTCCAGTACACAGATCACTTTCTATGTAGCCTTACAAGGAATGCTTGAGTCACCTGACATCCTTCCCATGAACCTGGATGTGATTGTGTACATTATTTATGTCATGTACCTTGTCCATGTGCTCTAACAGTGCCCTCTGGCCATTTCCATGTATACTGGCTATGTGCCTAACTCTTCCCATGTCCATGTACTCCAAACTACATGTTGGGTCTCCAACACTTGGTCACCGAGTATGTGGTGGTCCCACAAGGCATGTGATATTTAACTCATCTAGAAACCTCAACCTCCATAGCTGGGGGCCTACACACCAAATATTTTTTCTAACTATAATTCATGTATTCATATTTTTCATGGAATCTCTTACCCTCTTCATGTGATCTAGATTCATCCTCTTCACTATGATTTATACATAATATTCTATCTAAATTCGAGGGAATCCATCTCCAATCATTGTTTTGGGCCATCTGTTGGCCTAAAAAGATCTCAATCCTCTTCAATGAAACCCAAGAACCACTGTAACCCAATCTGGACACGTTGTTTTTTCTCAGATCTAGAATCCATGATAATCGTCACACATAATTGAAAAATCATCCAAATCCATCCTCATATCACTGATCTATATGTTTCATGGGAATACACCATGAAATCATGGGTCTGATTAGGATCGATCCCACCATGAAATGTCGAACCGAGACTCTGTAGGTCAATTAGTGATGTTCTTTAAGAATGATTGGTGAAATGGAAATAAAAATAAGTTTTAACATTAATCGTCCTAGAATTCATGGCCAATATATTTTATTGGGATTATTTGGGGTGAGAAACATTACCCAATTGGTTAAATCAAATAAATTATTTAAATATGATATGTGGGCCAATAAAAACTATCAAACATCGTGTAGATCAATGAATGTGGATTTATAATCCACAATTATTTAAATATACGGGATGTAATACGTATATTTTTAGTCCAACATCAATTCAGATCATTAGTTTATTAAGAATGCACTCGCCAATTAAGGAGGAAGATATGTTGTCTTCACTGCATCTTGATTCACCTTGATCTAGAGGCTCTCCATCATTTTATATCATTTTTTAAAATGTAGTCTCATTAGGAATATAAATCTCATAAATATTATAAAATTAATAACTAAAAATAATGTCTCAAGTCCCCAAATAACATGGTAGCTATATTATCATTGAAAAATGTAGTGATCAAGCATCTGTTCATGAACTAACTCTTGATTCCTATGAAATTAAAAATATTCATTGAATGTTAACTCACCCAAAATAACATATGGGATTTGAAATAAAATTTTCTATTTCAATAAAATAACTCCTTGGAGGTCATTTGTAATAAATTATCCAATAATAACATCTGAACAAGAATATAAACCAATTTACATAATACTAAAGGGTGTTCATGATCCCCAAGTGATAGTGGAATGTTCTTGGGAATCTAGAAAGAAAATTTGGGAATTATTTCACCCCCAATAATTGGAAAAAATATTACTTTATGGAACCATTATCAGATAAATAAATAAAAATAACCATATCATGGTACAAGGTGATGATATAAAAACAAAAAGAAAAAAACAACCCAGAACCATCTCCTGGTGTTCCATGATCAACCACTATTCCCCAAGTCACCAACCATTGATCAACATATTTCAAACTTCCAATAGGAAGAGGAAATAACATGAGAATCTTCTCATAAAACATGAAGTCTACATACAATAAATTGTAAAAGTAGGGTGTGGGCTACAAAGCCTTGTATTATTCCGCCAAAGATTCAATGAAATTACATCATAAGGTAATCCCAATATATTAAATGTGGGAAATGATAAAGAGAGTGCATGCCACTCATTTCAGTATATGAAATTATACCCTTCAATATTATATTACAATAATTATTAGCTTTAAACTTAACTTTAAACATTTTAAAATAATTCCTTAAAATAATGCTAAAATCAAACCTTTATTTCTTTTAAAACCCATACCCTTTTCTTGAGAAGAGTCGAAAACAATTAAAAATCCTAATTCAAATAAAACTAGTGAAATAAACATTCACAAGATATCAAAGAAATGAATAAGAGTAAATACATTATATTTAATGTGTGTCATATTAATAAGAAGATCAATAAAAAATGGTAATCAATAAAGAATATAAACTCCAGTATTATGTTGTGACAATAAACACATTCATGCATCGAGTATCATTTGTAAGGATTTAATTAGTATAACCTTGATGTGATATCAAGTGAACCACTAGCAAGATAATGCATAAATCGTGTCCAAATGCTAAACGTTCATCAAGTATTATAGTTTCTGAAGAAAATTAAATTCTAAAAAATTCATTCCAGGCCTCATGTCCATATAAAAACTATCACATCTATATGGATTCACTTATTGGTGAGTAAGTCTTTATGAAAATAAAAAATATAGTTCATTTCATCCAATTACATAGGATCCCTTGAACAATCAAATGAGGTGACTGTGATAAATCTTTTATGAGGATCAAAATGGGGAACCTCAACTATTTAAATGTTGGATTATTCCTACAATATCTTATTCATAGTTCCAAACTCACTTTAACCCTTGAACTCCCGCATAGTAAATTATCCCATTGGAACACTTATGAATAGGAAGTGCAAGAATCAAGGGAGTCTCATCAAATGGATGATCACAAGATTATATCATCACAAAGGTAAAAAAGAGCAAACAAGCATACATAATTTCAATTCTAAATTATTTCACCAAATTAACATTCAATTGGTTAGTAATTTCCTCTTCTATTGTTAATTTATCATAAAAATTAAAATTTATAATTAATAAAATAATTAATTTCAAAATCTCCCAAAGCAATTTAATTGGATGTTTCATAATTTCAAAAGGCTTGAGTTCTATTCAAAACATGTGTTTACAACCTTTTCTACGTGAAAAAGTCTCTCATTTCAAATCACCCACAAATTGTGTTTTATAAACATGTTGAAAATAATTCAAAATGGATCGTGGTAATTTCACAAATCAATTTCTTATGAACAATAGTGAAATAATCACATAAATATACACAATTCCTTCAAACGATGGAATTTTTACATTAAAAATCAAAACATGGTACAAATATCTAACATTAACCAATTAAATATTTAACATATATATGTGAAAAAATAAAATAAGCATGGAATTTTCCCATCATAAAATTGTGAATGTAACACCCAAAAATTTTAAAGCAGAACTTTGTATTCAATTGTGCCTATGAGACGCAACAATAAGTGTTAGAAGGGAGTATATTAACCCATTACATTACAATATTATAAAAATATAAAATATTATATAGCTTTTAATGCATGAAACTCTATGTTAGTTTTCATCGTATGCAAGAGAGGCATTCCTCGATAGCTTTTTTAAACTAAAGACTGTGTTTCACCAAATAAGAATGTATTTTAAAAAAATTATTATTTAATATAAAATGATATAACCAAGACGTTATGTTAGTATTTATGAATAATATTAACCAATATATTAAAATTTATGGTTATTATAAATATAAAAATAATTTTTTAGTTTCAAATTATTTAGAAACAGAAATAAGAAACAATTCAATATAAAAATAAATATTATTATATTTATGCTTCCAAAAGAATTTTTCTTAATAACCATAATTAATTAAAATTTTTAATGATATTAATGAAATATATGTGTTATATGTTAAATCAAATATTTTTTAAATTCATCCATTAGTTTTGAGAGGCATAAGATAGGAAAAACCCAATATCACACATAAAAGCCGATATTTTTATAATGGTAATTTTACAACCTTTTAATGGAAAACCCATTTTAAATATGACTTTTTACACTTTAATTGATTTAATATGTCAATAAAACATCATATTTGGAATCAATACATAATTATTAGGTCAGGTTAAATTTTTAAAATTTATCAGAAATATTTCTATTTTTTAATTAATAGTTAAAAATACAAAATTTTAGTTGAAAACTTCTTTTTAATATAATTTATTTATAAGGATTAATGATACATTAATTTGGTTTTAAATTTTATTATATCATATTTTTATTAAATAATACTATTGATGTAATTGTAATCAATTTAAATTTTAAATTGATTATAAAAACATAGACATTGTCCGACTTATTTACTCCAAAAACACATATTGTCATCTCACATGTGGGATTAAATTTAAATAAATTTATCCCACTTTTATAATTGTAATCTGATAAAATGGAATCCATGCTTTGGATGTTTGTAATTTATAATTTCAATAATACCAACTTTTTAACAAAAATATTAGTAATGTGAGTAAAATTATTTAAAACATTTATTGTTAAATTAAGCTTAAAAGGGACTAAACCTTAATCGTCATAACAAAAACTACATATAAACATGGCCAAAATACATTGGTAGACCATATTTAATCCATATACTCTATTTTACCTTTTTTGTCCCATTATGGGATCCACTTTTAAAATTAAAACGAGCATTTAATTCTATTGTCAATATATTACAAGAGTGGCTCTCCTCCTCCACTATAATTTTCCACCACTTCTCCCACTTCATCACACCTCTCAAACCACTTATTTTAATCCATAATATTCTCAAATAGCTTCTTATAATCTATAAAACTTACCTTGAAGCATCCCTTTTGGAAAACATCCTTCCATAGAAGCCCTTTTGTATAAATCAAAAGGAGTTACTCGATTAAGAGGTATCATTTTTTCTTATGCTTTTCTGTTTTATTTTTATTCTCTACTCCCTAAACTCTCCTCAAAAAATTATAATATATCAAACCTGGTATAATAAATATTCTATTATGTTTTTATTCTAATTTTAATATGTACAATTATAGACACATCCATCTAATGGGTAACAAACATTCTATTTCTGTGTATAGTGAACTACCGCCTCACGAAACGATGATTGTCCATTATTCCTCCACCAACCTTATTGGATGGACATTATGTTGGGATATATATTTGTATAAGTAATATGTGATATTTATAATTTATTTATACTTCTTTTATTATTTTATAACTCATATCTTTATGCACTCTATTTTATAGAAATATGATAACATCATTTGAGGATGTGTGGATAACCGCCCCCTCAAAGAGATGTGATTCATTCGCACGATACATTGAAAGTATAAATAATAGTTTTAAATAAACATATTTGGAACATATAAAATATATATTATATTAATAAAATAATAACCTTTATTAAAAATGAATACATATCATTTTCCTTATTATAATTTAACACACTTGAAAATAGATAACGTCGGTCATAGATGTGTTGACTACCGCCTCCATGACATGATGTGATTCCCTTTCCATCACAAGAAATATATATATATATATATATATATATGATTAAATAACATGGTATTTATTATATAATTAAAATTCTAGAATTATATAATTCTACTTAACTGTTTCAATAACGAACATTGAAAAATGAGAACATTACTCATACATACGTACAACCTACTGTCTAGATGATTGTAACGTTGATTAATTTTTTATAAAAATAATTAATTAATGGTTTTAAAACTATAATTTATGTTTAATTATAATAATTATATCATTATTATTATTCTATAGATTTTATATAATGAACCATTCACCATTGTTGATCCAAAAAAGTTGTTTTTTACACATAAACTGAATTTGTTTCAAACAACAGATGTAAAAAAATTATTTAAGTAGTTGTATACAAAATTGAAATATAAGTTATCATAGATATAAAAGTGGTTCTCAGGAAATTATATAGTTAAAACATATTTCTTATATAGGAACTAAATGTTTGTTCAATTGAAAGGAAACTCAATGTATGGTATTTCTTCTCAATTTACATTCTATTGATCCTAATTTGTTCGTATGCACCTAGTGTGTTTTATAGGGTGTATATATTTACCTTTGTCATGTTATATAATGAACCACTTTATTATCATGATATTATATATTTAATTTAATATTATTATTTCATGTAGATAATTATATAAATGTTTTAAGTGATAGGGGACACTTTGTAATGTTTAATGTTTATTCTCCACACAACCATTTTTAATCATTTTCATTGTAATATCACATCATTTTGTGATTGTTTAATTTTTCTTAAAACATTAAAATTGTTATTTTGAACATAATTTATTATATGTCATGAACATACTTCAACTTATTTATATAATATCATGATCCATTCATTTTTCATGATATTTTGGGTTTCCATTTGAATAATTTCATCTAAGGGGATTTGATTTTCTAATTACCATATGGAAAATGTATTTCATAATCCAATCATTTTAATTGGGTTATCCTCATTTCTCAATGTCATTAGTATTCCATGATTATGATTAATATGAATTTGAATATCTATTTATGTATTTTCACTACCTTATGCGTATTTACAGTGGATACACATTATCTAATAATTGATTGATTCGCACTTTAAAATTGTGGTCTTGTCAAGGGTTTTACTTTACAATCTCATTTTAATAGGGATTGTTTACACATGAATTTACTTCATAGGTAATTATTTCATAATTTTACAATAAACCCTTTCATTTTCTTATCCTCTAGTTATTCATCACCTTTTCACGTTATAGTCCAATTTTCCCACTCGTTGGTACTTAAAATGTTGTAGAAATGTTTTTTATAAAACCCTGCTTCATTTATCTCTTTAGTTGGAGTACTTATTTTCTCCTTAAACCCCTATTTCTAATTTTTTTTTAAAAAATTATTTTATCATTTCAGAAATTATTTGGTGAAGTCATTTTCCCCTTTTTTATTTTACCATATTTTTCAAAGGAATCTTCTTGTCCTCCTTCGAACAAGTAATATTACTAAGGATTTATCCGGAAAAAGGATTATTCTTTTTTTACCTCAAATGAAAAGTACACATTTTTTTCAATTATTTGAAGCTTCCTTTTAATTCTTAAAAGGAAACATTTGAAAAAAAATTAAAATATTTGATTTTAAATTAAAAGGTTATTAAAATTGTTTTTCCAAATGAAATGATGTTTTACTCATTAATATTTTTAAAATATCATTTAATATTTTTCCTATTAATAAATGAAAATAAGAATTTATTTTAATCCACTTAGGATGTATTATTTTTTATACCATTATTATTCTTCCTCAAGATGGGTTACAGTTGATTTGAATGAGAATATTATTCACAATCACTACAATGATTAATTTTTTTCCAATTAAAATATTCAATTTCTTATGATCATTGAAAATAGAATTTCCCCCAATTATTCATATCATTAATCATGGCTATGTTCATTGGATAAATTTTATACCATTTTCATATGGTTTTTACTTTTAATATTATTTTACTATTTGAGTAAATATTGATAAATATGTATCCTTTACTCAATAAAGAAATTTGATAAATATATTTGTTTATTTAAATGCTTTAAACATTCCCTATATGGGTTGGGGACCAGTTAATGCAACTCATAAGGGTTGGAGACCAGTTAATAAAATCTATATCAGTTTGGGACCTATTAATGAAATATACACAATGCATTGATAGTCACATGGGAATAAATCAATTGGAAAACCTATGCTAATGGAGTTTTATTGAGTACATTTTAACCATCATTATAGTAAATATATCATGATACTAGGAAACATAATGTCTAGTAGTCAAGAATTTCCCTCATTTTGATTTATATATTATTCGTCCTTGTGGTTTTTTATTTTCATATCTATGGATACATTTCATTTTATATTCATTGATTAAATGGAATGTGTTTTAGTATCATACCTTTCCATTTTTACATTTCCTTATATAGTTATTTGAAAGTCATGTGCTTCCATTTATTACCTTTCCATTGTTTTATGCATGCCCTTCTATATTTCATGATTACCTTGTATGTTTTTTTTCAATTATTTAATGTGACATAATTTTTACTCTCATTGATTCATTATTTATTCCTATATAATTTACCCATACTGAGAATTTGAGCTCACCCTTATTATTTATCTTTTCCCCAGGAATCCATGATGTTTACTATGAATGATATGTATTAATATACTTGATAGAATAGTGAAATCCTTGAAGTTATTTATTTAGAAAAAAAATATGGTGTAATTAGTGTATTAATTTTTATAAAACACTCATGTATATATCCAGTTTTCCAATACTATTAAACTCTCGGTCCTTCAAGATTTGATTCATTATAAACATGTTAATTTAATTGATAGCAGACACCAGATCTAGGATATATGGGGTTAGTTCACTATAGTTGGCATCAAAGGGAGCTTTAGTAGCAACCTTGAGACATATATTTAAGGAAAATTAGGTAAATTAAAACAACCCAATGTTATATTTTTATTATATTAATGGAAGAACATCCTATAATCTTTTAATCATAGAGATTATGTGGTTCTTTCTAGTAATACAACCATATCTGGATACTATAATTGGATGTGGTTATTGTAGAAATGTATATAGGTGTAAAAACTCTGACAAGGTTTTTTGAGAATGACATGGTGTAACCTAGTACACAACAATGGGCCTTATTGCACAACTATGTATATTATTAGGATAATTCCCATTTTTTGTTTACTAACCATTTTGATGGATTTGAATATATAATGAAAATGAATATCCTAGGTCAAAACTATGGTGTATTAGATTAAAAATTAGCTGTCATGATTTAGATATCCTAAAAGTGGTATTATGGATAAATTCAAGTCCATGGAAGGACCGTTGTGGAAATAAATGGATGAAGTATTTTTGTATTATGGTTGTATTGAAAAAAATTAATAATAGACTATTTAGATGCTTACCTTATTTCAAGGATTTAAATTTGATTTATTTTGAAAATTATATTAATGTGGTTTTAAAAAAGGACAACAAATATTGCGGGTGATGACCAATCAAATCAGGAAAGGCTGAGGGTATTGAACCCATAAATGAAAAACGATAATAGTTTCATGCCAACCACTAACCTACATAATGTTTGGGATAATTTTTCCTTGTTTTTAGTTCAATAATTTGAAGAATAAATTCTAATTATGATCCAATAATATCACTTTTTATGATTATAGATTAATATATTACCCATATTGTTTTCAGAAGAGAGTTAAGTTAAAATTGTTATACTTTTCAATATTTCATAGGACGTTTGATATTTTAATAGTTTCTTTTAGTGGTCCTGGCATAAAAAATTAATTATTGGAAATATATTTTTGGGTGTCAAGGGATGAAGTTTAATTTTGTCAATGTATAACCAAAATTTAGGAGTTTTCATATGAAACATTAACTTATCATGTAAGAATATTTATTTATGTTATTGGTCAGTAAAATAATTTACCAATATTAGGATGACTTCAAAATAAAATGTTATCAAAATACCTTAATTTTTGTTTGAAATTATACTATATTAAATCATAAAATATTTAAAAAATTTAGGCCCTAAATATTCTATTGAGAATTCACTTATTTTATTATTGATTACCTCATTCACTCCCAAAAAATATTTATGATTTTCCTCTGAGTATATATTCCCACTTTCCATTAATGTTCTCAAATATGGAGACTTAGTTACATAGTAGTCCATGTGACCTTTGTACATCCCATTTTATCTTTTTATAGATGATATCTTATGAACAATTATCATGATGTTGTATTTAAATGTACGAAATATCTTACAATATATTATCATATCATGTTTAAATTGAGAGGATGTAATTTAATTAAGTTTGGGAGAATGTAACATCCCAAAATTCAAAAGTAAAACTTTTATTCAATTGTGCTTATGATATGGAACACTAAGTTTAAAAAGGGTTAATATTAAACTAATAAATTAAAATTTAACTAAATATAATACATTCTATAGATTTTAATGCTTTTCACACTATTTTATATTACATCACATGCAATAGCGACCATCCACAATAGCTCGTGTTACACGCATGAATGAGTTTCACCAAAAAATAATTTATTATTAAAATATTATTATTTAATATGATATGATATATCCTAGATTTTATGTTAGAATTTATCAATATTATTAAAAAAAATATAAAAAATTCTAGATTTCTATAAATATAAAATGTATTCATTAATTAGAAATGAATATAAGAACAAATTTGATATAAAATTAAATATTATTATTTCTATGCCTTGAAATGTGTGTTGTGTTAATAATCATAATAAATTATAATTATTAAATTATTTAAATGAAATATATATTATATATATTCTATAACATATTTTTATATTCTGCCATTTGTATTGATAATAATAAGGTAAGAAAAAATCCAATTTCAATAATAAAAAACTGTATTTTATGAATAAAAATTTACCTCCTTTTAAGAGAGAACCCCTATTAAATATGAATTATGTAACTTTAATTGATTTAATATGTCAAAATAAATACCTTATTTGAAATGTAAATATAATAATTAGGTTAGGGTGAATTTTTTTTCTGAAACATTTCATTTTTTAACGAATAGTTAAAAATAGAGAATTTTAGATAAATATAGCATTTGAATAAAATTTATTTATATGGTAAAATTATACATTTTATTGGTTTTTAAGTTTATTTATATCATATTTTTATTAATTAATACAATTTATGTCACTGGAATAAATTTAAATTTGAAAATTATTCTAACAACATTGCAAACATTCTATAATGTTTTCTTTTAAAAACCAGTATTATCAACCCGCTTTTAGGATAAAATTTAATTCAATTTCATCCACTAATATGATTTTAATTTTGAAAATATGTGTTTAATATTTTTAATTAGAAAATTTTATAATTCATAATAAAATCAACATGGGTTTTTACCATATATATTAATCAAAGTGATTAAAATAAATTACAACATTTAAGGTTGAATTACGGTTAATGGGGAACTAAACTATAACCCTGAGGACAAAACTATCTACACACTTGTCCAAAAGAACTTGTATAGACATATATATAATTTATACACACTTTTATAGAATTCGGTCCATTATTGGATCAACTTGCAACTTAAAAGACGTGCATGGAATTCCTCAGTCAATATATTACATGAGTGCCACTCCTCATCCACTATAAAAGGACACCACATATCACACACCCTCAAACCTATAAAACAACTTATGTTTGTCTAATATCTGCAGAAATTGATTCCCATAATACCATACCTCTACCTTGAATCCTCTCTTTAAGAAAAAATCCTTCCAAAGAAGCCCTTTGGTATAAACCAAATGAAGTTACCTGATTTAGAGGTAACAATTTTGTGTAATCTTTTTAGTTTTATTTCCATTATCCACTCACTAAATCATCAATATTCTATTAGAATATAAAAATACCATTAGAATCAATATAATATGATTTTTTATGCAAATGGTTATTCCTACTCTTCCCCAAACATCAATCTAATGGGTAATATACATATTATTTTGGTGTAATGTGAATTATCACCTCACAAAATGATGATTGTTCATTTTTCCATTACAGTCCTTCATGGATGACCATTCTTATGGAAACTATGGTTTTATATATTATTATATTAAATTTTCAATTTATTTTTAATTATTTAATTATTTTATGACACATATCATTATAGACTCCATTTTTTGGGAATATGATGCCATCATTTGAGGATGTGTGGACTACCTCCCCCCTCAAACCAATGTGATTCATTCACACGATACATTGAATGTACAAATAATTATTTTAATTAAACATACCTGACATAGAAAACACATATATTATATTCATGACTTAAATACATTTCTATAATATAACATATATCAATTTCATTATTACACATTCACACACTTTAAAAGAGATAAGGTCACTCATGGATGTGTGGACTACCGCCTCTTCGACATGATGTGATTTATTTCACATAAAAATAATTATATAAATATTTATGATTAAATAAATGGTATTTATGATATAATTATCATTATTTAATGATATAATTATATATAACTTCTTCCCATAAGGATCAATGAATAATGTAGATGATACTCATGCATACGTACGACCTACCGTCTTCATGATTTTAAAATTGGCAAATTTTTCATAACCATATTTATTTATTGTTTTTAAAAGTATAATTTTTGAATAAAAAAAATAATTATTTCATTATTTTTATACTTTAGATGTTATATAATGACCCATTTGACTATAGTTGACCTACCAAATATTTTTTTGACACATAAACCAAATTTCGTCAAAACAACCAATGTAAACAATATTATTATGTTGTTGTATACAAAATTGAAATAAAAGATATGATAAATATAAAAACAGTTCTCAATAATGTAGATAATAAATATATGTCTATTATAGACAATGTTAAAATAGATTCTTATAATAGTAAATGTAACATAAGGTATTTCATCCCAATTTACATTCCGTTGAGACATATTTGTTGTTATGAACTTAGTTTCTCTTATATGGTGATTATATTTCCCATTGACATTTATTTCATTAACCTCATTATTCTCATAATATAATATGTTTCATTTTATATTATTTTTTTATGGATATTATGATTCTAATGTTTCAATGTGGTATGGTACTCTTTGGAACTATTAAAGATTATTATCCTCAAGAATGTTTTAAATTATCATCTTTGTAATCTCACTTCCTTTTGTGATTGTTAACATTCTCTTAAAATAATAACATCGTTTCTATGCACCGAATTTGATATATATTGTGTAAAAACATTGACCTATTCATATTATATCCCAAGTCATTAAATCTTCTTGATATTTTTAGTTTGAATTTGAATTATTTCATCTAAGGGGATTTAAGTAACAAGTTACCAAGTGGAAAAGAAATTTCATAACTCAATTCTTTATTAATAGGATATCCTATATACTCAATGTTGTTAATATTCTGTTATTATTTGTAAAATGAATTTGACTATCTATTAATTTATTTACACTACCATATGTGTATTTATAGTTAATACACATAATATAATCATTGATCGATTCTCACTTCATTATTGTGCTATTTTCAATGGGTTTACTTCACAATCTTATTTTACTTCTAATAATTTACACTTTATTTTCCATCATAAGAAACTTTTTGATCATTTTCTAATTAATACTTTTATTTTTATATCTTCTGGTAATTCCTAAACATTTCATGTAATAATCCCACTTTCCCACTCTTTGTTATATAACATGTTTTATAAAATGTTTTTAATAAAACCCAACTGCATTTCACTCATTTTTCAGGGAAATAGTTTTCATCTAAAACAATATTTTTTCAAAAGGTTTTCAATATTTTGAAAGTAATTTAGTGTCGATATTATTATCCTTTTTTTATTATACCAACATTTTTTGAAAATAATATTAATTTCTCTTTCTGAATAAAAAAATTTTCTAACCTTTTTAGTAGGAAAAATGAATCTTCATTTTACCTCAAATAATAAGTACAGATTTAATTATCCTCATTTTATTGAATCTATCTTTGCATGTTTAAAAGATTATATTTTAATGAATTTTTTTTTGAAAGTTATTTTCAATGAAAATATTTTTCAAATTGCCTTTCAAAATAAAGGATATTCTCCTCAAGAATGTGTTTAAAAAATATTTTTATAGTATTTTTATTCAAAAATGACAGAAACCCTTTATTTTACTCCACATGGGATATTTTTTTATACCATCCTTATTCTTCCTCTAGATGGTTTGTGATTTTTTTTTCAAATGATAATATTTACATTCACTTCCTTGATTCATTTGTTTTACCCTTTTAAATATTCAATTTACTACGATCATTTAACATTGAATTTACCATAATTATTCATATCATTAATCATGGATACATTTATTTCCTAAATTGTATAGGATTTTTCATTTGGTGTTTAATTTTAATGTTATTTTATTATTTGGGGAAATATTATTACATCTATATCCTTTACTCAATACAGATATTTGGTAAGGCACATTTTTCTTTTTATTTCTTTGGAAATAATCTATATGGTTTGGGGACCAATTAATTCCATCCCTATAGGTTGAAGTCTAGTTGATGAAAGATCTACGGGTTGTGTATAAGTTAATTAAAGCCCAGTAATTCATCATTAGTTTCATGGGATGAAATCAATTATCTGGCCTAAGATAATGGGTCATTACATTGTATGTTTGAAACTGCCTTTACGGTAAAGGTATCACATCCAAGGACACATGAAATCCAATAGTTAATCATTTCCCTCATTTTGATTTAGTGATGATTCATCATTCATATTTTGCGTCGAAATATCTATGGATACATTTCATTTTCAGTTCATTGATTAAATGGAATTTATTTTAGTTTCATACCTTTCCATATTGATTTTCATTATCTGGTTATATGAATGGAATATTCTTATAGTCAATACAATTCCATATTGTTTATACACTTCCTTCTCAATTTTTTGATTATATGGTATGTGTGTTTTTTTATTTTATCATTCCATAATTATTACTCTCATTTATTCATTATTACATCCTTCATAATTTACACTTACGGAGTATTTGAAATCACCCATATTATGATTCCTTTCCGTAGTAATCCAAGAAGAATATTATGAAATACATGTTGGTATATACTATATGGAATAATTTTGTCCTCAATGATATTTATATAGAAGAAAAAGTATGTTATAATTAGTGTAATATTTTTTAACACAAGTCCCATGTATGTATTTGTTTTACTAAGAATAATCAACTCTCAGTCCTTCATAATTTTATTCCTTGTAATCATGCCAATTTAATTTATAGCATACACCAGCTCTAGGCTATCGGGGTTTGAGTTGATACACTGCGATGGATCAAGATCACAACGAACTATATCCATGAAATTTTCAAAACATATTAGAGAGTTTCAAATAATCTCTTTTAAATAAACTCAATATCAAATTTTAATGATCATATACTAAGAAGAATATATATATATATATATATATATATATATATATATGATTTCTCAAGGAACATTGAATCACAAGTTTAAGGAAGAGAATGAAACACATAGATGGAATATCAGAAATCGAACTAAAATGATCGTAAGATGTGTCTCTTACAAAGTAGAAAAACAAATAAATATAGTGGGATCCCAACATAGGAGACAATGGATCTGAGAATAAAAATTCCATGTCAACCATTCTATGTTCAACAGTTCTCAATGAAACTGTATCCCCTAAGATTAATCAATCGAAATAAGATGGGAGAGTGAATGTTACAAAGAGGAAACCTTAGCAGAAGTTGATAGCCACATTGAACACACATAGATCTATTAAAAAATGTGTATGAGGGAGATAGAATCACATAAGGGGGATTCCAAGGATGATTGGTTTAAATTTTGTTTGAGGGGGGGTTAAAATAAATTGGTAGATTCAGGGTGAAATTACCTCAAAACCCTGGTTCCATCTAAGGTTCTGTGATTCCACTAGTGAGCCAACGGATACTAACCAGCTATCTAGTGGCTATAGAAGATGTGTTATAGCTAATCATATCTCATTGGTATGTAGGAGGCCTTCACCAACTACCTAGTGGACCACCTAATTCTTTTCTAGCTATAGGTTTGGGTCCACAAATTTACAGAAGGGTGAGGCCATTCTATATCAAGTGTAGCCCCATGAAAATGGACTCCATGAGCAGTTCAATAAGAATAGTATAATCTGGATGTTTAATCACACATATATATGAATAATTCATCATTTGTGTCTTATAATTTACTATAATGAAGTTTTTTACATTTTATGTCTCATGTGATCACAAATGGTAATGGGTAGTATCCAAGTCCAAGATGGTACAAGGGTTTTTTCCCGAGGTGAAGAGGGTATAAGGGTATTATACCAGGACAAAGTGGTTACATGGGTTATATCCCAAGCATTAGAGGGTAAATGGGTTTTAGCCTATGGAAACCCTTCTCCTAATTACATTTTAAATCAATATTTAGTACATAATAGTATACATAATACAACCTATAAGATAAACAAGTCTAGTGAATTTGGGAAATAGGTTCATTACATAACAACATAAAATAGGTAATAAATCATCATTATTGAAATATTATTTTACAAGATCATATTATTCCTTCATACTTAAAACTGAATGGGATAACCCAAGGACATACAAAAGAATGTGGTGATCTATAACACCCAATAACAGAATAAAAATGTCATAACATGAAGAAAACAAATAAATGTTTTAAAGTAGGAATATAAATGGGGAATAATAGGATTAAGAATCATAGGGATGAAAAATAATGAATGATATATAATGATAATCATAATGGAAACATGGTAAATGTGTAAATCACATAAAACAGTGAATCATATACATAGAACAAGGATAACTTTCCAGACAACATTGTGGAAAAATTCATGTGGTGGATTATGTTCACTTACCAATCCATTTTATGATGTCTCATGAGACTAAAATATTTCCCATTGAATTGGAGCACATTATAATTCTAGTCACACCCATCACATTATTTTCATTATCATGCTTAAGTGTTCCACATAGATCATAAAACATGGAATCATTTATCAAAAAATTTATTCCATGCTCAAGGGGTTTGTAATATGTACATGTGTGTCCCAGATAAAATAATTATAAGATCATAAAGGTTAACATCCTTGAAAGTAAATTGGTGTGAGTGTTCAGTATAAAACTACTTGGTTTGGAAAATTGTGGTTAAAATTTAGCACTATAAATGGGAAGTATAAATGTTTATTGAAGAGATTAATGAGATAAAAAGGTTAATTTCATCCTAAAATGGATAGTGAGGGTGGTGTAGAGGAACATAACCCATCATTATGAATGGTAGACAAAATACATATGGTAATGAGGAAACTTGGATAAAGGGGAGATGGAGAAGAGAACCTTGTGAGGAATCTATAGAGGGTAACACAAATTAAGGATGTTCTATATGGTATTTTAGTGAAGAGAAATGGAACTTGGGAGGGTCTATATATTAAATGAGGCAATAATTCTTATCTTTTCTAAAATTTTGTTTTTCACTCTATATGTTAAAATTACAAAAACTAAAAACCTTCTGACAAGTTTTGACCATGGATTATTCTAATGAGTGATGGTTTTCATTATGATATATGTTTAATGGTCAACCATTTTAAAACAATACCCATGCTGATGTCGAAGTGAGTCATCTTATTAGAGAAATGATTTTAAAACATTAAAATATATTATATGTTTTTGAGGATTGATAATGTATTTAATAAATTAATCAAAAAAACATAAAATTAAATTATTTTAATTGTAAAAGGTTGACTTGGTCATTGATACCATTTATAGTATTTATTACATCACTTTGGGGGTATTATTATGTCATAACACACACCGTATATTTATACCACACTAAAATTTTACCTAAAAATTCGATTGTTTTAGAAAATCATGAAAAATTCCCTGTTAGATAATTTCGACATTATGATTCCAGAAAAAATATTATTTTATGAAAATAATTTCATAAATGAATGAATTTTTAACTTTAATATAATAATCATCATTTATTAATAAATGATGGGTTGTTTGACAAGAATATTTTTTTAGCAATTATAAAAGTTACATTTGACTTAATAAAAAATATATGATCATTTATGTTTAATATAAATTATTTAATAATAATATTTTAATAAATTATAATCTATTCCAAAAATATATTAATTCAAAGAAAAATAATTTAATTTGAATGTAAACCAAAAATATAATTTTTGTTTTATTCGACGAACAACGCTCCCGTAGTTTCTTCAAGTGCGTGTGGACGATCTAGAGGAATTTGGATTTGGTTTTTTGAAGTAGTGATAAAAAAAATGAGCAGAAATTGAAAGTGGATTAGGATATTACATGGTATTTTCTTATTATTAAATTGCTCTTAATGCATCTCACACCTGATCATTTGGCTCATATCGGGCAGTGTTTCACCGACTACGATGAGTTCATGTTGACTGTTGGTTGAAATCTTTTAAAATTGTAATTTTAGGGCAACAACAATGTGCGCGATACCATAAATTGCTATTAATGGGATTTATGAATTTTTTAGCAAAACAATATATTTTTAATAATTTTAAAAGAGGGCATCTTTACAGTCCCAACACCACAAATAGTGAGTAAATTTGACATCATATAGGCATGTTACAGCCGTCTGAAGTTTTAATGTGGAATGAATCTCTTTGTTGGTATTATTTTTCAATAACATATATAATTTTATATGTGATTAATTACATGAAAAAACTATCAAAACTAGATTTCGGTGGCTAGAATACGGCTCTTTGATAGGGATTGTATCCACCAGTTTTTGGATTCTAATAAATTAATTGTATTAATTAATTTAACTAACAAAATAATTAATTTTATATTCATACTAATAAATATGATATATGAAAATTTAAAAGTGAGAATATCAAGTGGGTGACAGGAATTTTTGGTTCAATAAAAGAAAAAAGAGGGCATAGGCCAAGAATCCTCAATTTTCCATGTGGTGGTGAACCACTCCAGTGTTTTTGTATTTATGGGTTTTCAAATATTTTATATAAAAGGGATAGGTTCTGATTTTTTTTTAAAATTACGTCTCTATATGTGCAAACCCCATTACCACATCTTCTGTATGGAGAGATGTGTGGACAGGGTTCATACATCCTCTAAAGATTCAATAAAGAATGTGTGAACGAGATTCACACATCCTTTATGATGTATCTAAAGGATGCATGAACCCCATTCAATCATCCTACAGAATGGTTAAAAAATATTAATTTTCTTAGAAGAAAAAACTTCTTATGTATATGATTAATTCGATTATAACCCCTTTCTATTCAGTATTTGTTTTGTTAACAAAGGAAGAGAGATTTAGAAAAACAGTTATCTTTCAATAACATGATCTTCTTGAATGCTCTACAGTAATTATATTTGATTCTAATAGATATAAAATTTCTAGAAGTAATTTAATACTTCTTCATTTACCTCCCCCTAAAGAAAAACCCTCATAATCATCTTTTTTTAATGCTTATATAAATTCACCTATGATTATCTTCTCCAATACTTATTCTTGGATATGTTAATACATTCTTAACCCTCTAAAAGATTGTTTCTTATTTTAGAAGAATATAAAATCAATATTTTTCATGATGTCTTTATTTTTATCACATGATGGAGGTATTTTAATAGTAAAATCTTCCCGGGAAGATTGTGTACCAGTAGAACATGTTTCCTTTTATAATGTTTGAATATGTATTTTCTAAAAATTGGAAAAATGATCATCTAATTCCATACATCTCATATTGTGGTTTTTTTGACCTTCATTAATAATCATCTACTCTTCACAATTATTAATTATTAATTTAAATTATTCTTCATGCAATTCAATTTTTTTAAACAAAGATTCATGTTCCATGATTTTTGGATTCAAATCATGGAGATCAATAATATATGTCAATATTTCTTGATATTCGTGGATCATTTCATCCAGAGTATTAATAATTATTAATGAATACCAAATAGAAATTATTAATTTTAGAAGATAATTTATTGGCAGTAAGACGCTTATTAAAAAATTAGGAATCTATAAAAGATAATAGCAATTCACATAAAAAATATATCATAAATCAAAAATTAACCTAATATACACCTCTAAGGTGGATGCTCCGCTGTCCCACAGCTAGGTGTATATAGGACATGTCCACATCGTGTATATCTTTGTCTGCGCTCTAGAATATACTACACATCATCCTCAGCAGCCACATCCACATCCTCCTGGGTGATAGGCAGTGGATGTACAGTCTCACTGTCTGTACTCTGTCCTGCATCTAATGGTATTGGAGGCTAGCTAGAACTCTCTCCAACATTGAAAAAAGATGGCTGCTTTGTTGTGGATGTATGTAATAAAGAATCCAACTCAACCCTATCAACATTTGTATCCACATGTTGCTGAGCCTAAGAAGTTGGGGGAGCATATTACTGATCATGATGAACACCCTCCTCCTATGGAAGGACAATATCTGAATGATCAACCTGATCATCCTCCTCATGTGGAACAACAAGATCCATAATAGGGTCATCACCCCTGGTACATCTATATGAGCCTTAGCAGGCTCAGCCGACTCCACATCAACCTCAGCAAGTGGTGGATCAAAGAAAATTATGTGATAAATCTCATCCATTGAATGATGCAACTATGATACAAGGGGGTGAAAATATGATGGGTCAAATATGGTGTGCTCTACTAGATCATACATGTAAAGTATACGAAAGATACTAGCATCCCACGAAAAATAAATCTATTTTTAAGTAATATGAAGTAAAATTCTACTGAATTGTGGAATGAACTATTTATATTATCTCATGAAATCCTCATTCATGTCATGTTAGAAATATTACTGGGGAACTGTAGTACCATGATCTGTAATCCATCTGATCCACCAAATGAAAATGCAATGTCTCTGCCCCTCGCAATAGGAAGTCCTGTTGTTTGTCCCATAAATCAATATATCTGACATCATATCTCCTCCAATCAAAATCTCTCTTCCATGACATCTTCAGAAAATGCAGTGAATCTAACTGACTGTATGGGCCAGGAACCGGCTGAAAGATCCAAACTGCCTCATAACTCTATCAGTCTGGTGCCACTTGACTATATGAAAATGAATCAATGGAACCCTACAGGGGCCGAGAGCAAGCATCACCGTACAGTATGGTGGAAGACTCTAAATAATTGAATTTTTACATGGCAAACATGAATTCTGAAAGAAAAAATAAACAATCAATTAATAAATGAATACATGTACAATAAATAATAAATATTAAATAATATAAATAATAATTACTTACATTGTGTGGTCAAATGTTGTCCAACATATGTCTGTAGGTGTGGATGTCATGTCTGGGGGAATTTGAATGTCAATGTGCCTGACTCCACATATTGATAATATTGTTATATTTATATTTCATAATAGATTGTTTTATAATTAATTTAGATATTATAAGGAAGGAATAACATACCAACATCCACACAGATCCTCTACTATAATATCTGGTGGCAATGGCACATGAGCATGTGGAGCTAAATGAGGGATGTGCTCCCAAACCCACATCTATAGAAGAACTATGCATCCCGTGAAATGAAACTTATCAATGCAAGATGTGCTACATAGAATCCTGTATGTATATTCTACACTGTAATACCCACATCGGTACTGGAATGCCTCATCCAATTCCTCCAAAAAAAGATATATTCATCAAATTCATAAAAGTAGTGGAGTGATCACCAAAAAATGTGCCACTGATCAGCATCAAAATATATGCACATGAAAATCGCAGAACAATGATCTCATCGGAATCCACTACTAACTGTGTGAAGTGATGTTCTAACGATGTCATGCGTAATCTACAAGAAATTATGGCCTTACCATAATCAGGGACCTCTATTACCAGTAGTCTATGAACAAACTCCGACAAATCTGCTCCAACTCAGCCAGTCATAGCTGCACCACTGATGGGGAGGCCCAACATAATGGCCACATCGTGTTGGGTAATAGTCATCTCCCCTTTCTGAAATGGAATGTTGGTAACTCTGTCCTCCATATCTCCATAAGTTCTGCATTGAGATGATGATCGAGAAATGTGAAGTTGCACATCGCTATGCCATAGAATCCATCGCCACGAAGATGAGGGATGATACTGGGAGGTGGTGTGGAATGATAGAAATGGTGAGATCTGCATACACTCAAAAGAGGCACTAGACATCCCTCTAAAAGTAGTCATGATACATGAGAAGCCTGATAAATGAGAAATGGAAAATCTTCCATCTGCACAAATGATATCATCCTTAATTTATTATGCTGAATTAAATAAAAAAAATCAACTATTATTTAAATAAATCCTGAACAATCAAATAAAAAATAATTGTGTTAATATTTTAGATTTATAATTGATTTGTTAAGTGTGGAATAGTGTTTTTGTTACTTGACCAATCCCCTTAATTAATAAAAAATATTTTTATCTACTTTTGAGGATCTTTATTTATGAGGTCTTCATTAATTGAAACCTATAGAGGTGTTCTTAGCATTTCATGTGGGCTTCAATAAGATTTTTCTTTTGTGTGGTCCATAAGATACATGAATGAATATGGATGATTATCCTATGGATTATATCATTGATATGTCATTTTTCTCATATAATCTCAAGGTAGTATGCATTGGTGAATATGGTATGAGAGGATTAATTAAAATATGAAACTTTTATATAAATAAATCTAGAACAATCAAATGAAAAATGATGGTTTTAATATTTTTTATTTATGATTTATTTGTTTTGTGTAGATTTGTGTCTTTGTTACATGTGGAAGCATGATATATTCATTTTCGTTCTATGTTGTTTTTTGGAATAGTTTGAATATCACAAAATTATTTATTAGAGAATCAAAAAATGATAAAATACAAAATTGAAACATGTTAGAATTGGAGAAATTCATATATAAAAGGATTAAATACTAAAACTTCCACATAAAAAAAAATCCATATTCGTGATAAAATAAACAAACTCGATCATGGACTATGATAGGTGGAGCTCTGTTCTACCACTTGGGGACATCTCTTACGAGGATATCCTTCTATGTGACAAATGTTGCATCATATTCTCCCTCCTCATTACTAAGGACAATCCATTTCATTTCTGATTTGACTTGATTTTGATCTTCATTGGGGCGTAACATAGTTGTATGAATCCAATATTTTAAAAAATGATAAGGATTGATAAAATCATAATAAAAAAAACCAAATTATGAAACCGGGAAATATCAGGGATGATGGTCGGCTAATCAGAAAGCAATGAGATTGAATGAAAGTCGCCAATAGGCATTCAAGCTGCACTATAATAGTTAACCAATGTGCTCATGTGATACATCAGGTCAACATATGTCTCCCTTGATATATTTAATAAATCAAAAGATGGGATAACATGTGCACATCGATATCTAACTGCCTAAAACTTGTTGTAATCACAATTTCTGCTGTCTAACATCACTACAAACACTCGACCACTAGTGAATGTAGCCTTGTTGTAGCATAGTCTTACTTGAAAGCTCATTGTATCCTAATAAAAGGATATAATATTCCATCTTGAAGCTTCATTCTGTATCCTATCAATATCACATTGGAAATGCTGCAAAAAAACGCATTCTGTTTTCCAACCTCTGATAGGAGTTTTGGGACTGATCAAAAAAGTAAGGAACACGTCTATAAAATTTCTCTTACACTAACCCTATGATCAGGATTTTTCTTACACCTTTGATGACCCCATTTATGCACTCCACTATATTAGTGTCCATATGGACATATATTCTTCCACCATCATATGCTAATGACCATTTTTCCTTTGTGATTTACATCATATATTCATACACATCATCATTAGCAGTTCAGATCACTTCATGCTGTCGATCAAAGCATTCTTTTAGGGGCTCATATGATGAAACCATAAGAGAATAATTTATTAAAATGGGGAATAAAATTTGTTTGAAAAAAGAATGTTTAGAAAAACATACCCAACTTGAGGATCACCTTCCTTATGGAATCATCGCTAAAATGATTATGCACATTACATGAAACATTTCTAATGTAATAACGATGATTAGAATTCATCTCAGTACATGAAACCCGATAATAAACCATGACCTCTATAATCACTCAACGGTGATCAGATATCAGACACACTACATGGTTTTATGATACATTAACACATACACAAGCCGAAAACCAGATCCAACATTCAAAATTATCATTTTCAACAATAGAAAAATCATGTGGTAGTAGAGAACAATTTCCATCTTGTGTGGTAGAAATGAGTAGAAAACCATTATACATGAAATATAGAAAAGTGAAATTGACCTGAATAAAATGTTTACAATAAGGAAAGGCAGCAATGCATGGCCTGAATGCCCAAAAAAACATATTGAACATCAATTTTGTTTGATCAACTCAGTGATTGGGGTATACATACTCAACAGAATCCAACTGATAAAAAATCTAATTATTGAGAGACAACAGTTCCATAAATTGTGAAATCAAATCATAAGATTCATCCCAATAACCATACACTTTTAAAATTTACTTTTGTTTTACTTACCATGATTTGGTATATGATATCTTATAGTTATAAAACTATTGAATTTTTTCCTAAACAAGGTCAAATGGAACATCATGACATGTTCATATCATCTCACAAATAACATTTTATATAAACTCTGAATCAAGGGAAGAGTGATCCTATGAAAAAATTTGATGCACACAAGTTTGTGGGCATTCTTATTTGGTTTTGCTCCAATATGAAAAAATTATAAAATATTTCCCTTAATCAAAATTTAAATTTTTCCCCATATTTTTTCCAATGAATGATATATTTTTCCTCTTTGAATCATCAACCAAAAATGTGAAATTTCTCTTAATGTGGTATAGGTTTATCAAATTTTTCATGGACAATTTACTTTCAAACTCTTTCCTGACATAGATGGTGTTATCAGTTGATACAGAACTATTCCCTATAATTCCAGGGTATTCAGAAGTCGGTGTAATGAAATACCAATCAAAATGATGTTCACGATTCGTTACTTTAACTAAGGAACTAAATATTGAGGGATTATTACCACTAAGTGGTGGGTGTGGTGGATGTATGTCTCTCAATGGAACCTCAAAAGGTTCATTTCCCACATCACCCTCACCCAAATCTCTCAATGGAACCTCATAAGGTTCAATCCCCACATCACCCTCAACCACATCATCTCATGATGGATCCCCAGATTATTCTTCCTCATATAAACTTGCATTCACTATATTAGCACACAAAGGGTTGTCGTCTACATTTCCTTTCAAATTTTTATCATCTTCTTCATAATTTTCTTCTATTACTGGAGTCATATGAGAAGATGGAAATGAAAAAGACTGATGTGAAAGACCAACTTCTATAGATCTCACAAAACATGGTTCTTTAGTAGTCAGTTGAACCAAATTTATATCAGAAATTACCACATACAACTTCATTAAACCATTAGCACACTATTTTCTAATTAAGGAAGACGCATCCATCTAATCATCATCATCGACCAAAGTGTACTCGGTGTTCCAGAAATGTTCGGGATGTGGTAGATTTTGACATGTGATTAAAGAACTGGATTGATCGACCCTTAATTTTAACCGATTATAAATCTTATTGTGAAGTGAATCCAATGCCATACAACCATGAATATTTATCACTCTGATAGGTGGCACACTATAGCTAAATCCTTTCTTTGTATAAATTCCCTCACCATTGCAATATCTTTCTGTAGACATTATTACCTATAAAAAATAATTAATAAAATATTATATACAACATTAATATTTTACTTTACTTAAATTGGTTTTGAATAATTGACATTATCTAAAGACATTTTATGTATTAATTTTTCAGTATTGAGGTATAGTGGTGATGGAATTATTACCAAATAAAATTTAATATAATGTTATATATTTTAATTTCTTATGAATAAATAATCATGACATGATCATGAGACTTACGATTAGTTTATCATTATTTGATAAAATAACCAAAACATATTGGTAGACTCATGGAGTCTCTATTATCAAATATTTTAGCAACTGTTAGTCTCCATTCAAATAGAAATTCCTACTGTGGAATGCTTGTTCTCGAATGCCTCTTCAGGGACACCTCTCCAAGGATGCCTCATCTAGGATGCCTCTTTTTGATTTCCCTTTAATTAAATATTTACTCACATGCATGTGAGGGGGTATAGGGGTATGAAATACATAACTTTATATAAGCGGGCTTGTATGCCCTTACATACTTAGTTAGAGATTACTCACATGTCATCAATACAAAAAAATTAATGCAATTATTAAAAATTAAATAACCACATTAACAAAACAGGACATGCAATTTCAGTTATGCCTCTGTCGACCATCTCAAGATCAGTCATCACATAACATACCTTGTTTTTGGGTATACATATTATATCTAATACTAGGTGAAAAACATATTAAACATCTAAATCTCTTTTATATTCAATAAATTTAATTATAACTAATATAATTTAAAATTTTCATTTATACTAAACTATTTATATAAAATTAAAAAAATTATATATATTTTCTAATAAATATAAATATGATACATGTATCTAATCTATTATTGAAAAATTATATTACTAGTGTATAAAATATTATAATTTAAATTTAATATTAATTTCAAAATAACTTTTTTATAACATATTTAATTTTCATAAACCTTTAATATGAATTTATAAAACATTTTAGACATGACATAATTTATTTTACTAAAAATTCAATATGAATTCATACTACAAACACATCCTTCAAAAATTAAATCATAAAAAAGACACTAATTTACACATCAAAACATATGAAATAAATAAACCATAAAAATGAACCATAATTTCTAAATATCACAAATCAAATAAATAATTCATTCAGATGAAATATAAAAAAACACAATTAAATAATTTAAAATTTAAATAGAAAGTTTACCTTCTTAAAATCAGTAATAATTTGATGAGAAATAAATTGTGTAGGGATTCACAGAAAAATCTAGAGGAGAAGAATAAATTGGGGGGAGACCCCCTTATATATATTTTCTAGGCCATATGAGTGAACCTCGTTCACTCATCTCACCACACAGAAGATGCGTGAACGAGATTCATGCATCTGGAGACCGATTTAGAAAAAATCAAACTCTATACCTTTCTTATAAAAAACATAGAAACCATAAATAAAAAAACCCTCCCCTCCACGAGTCTCCCTCCCTCGAAACCCCACCTGTCGAGACTGATGCACCTCAAGGCCACCACCACCAGTTCCCTCATCTGGATAGCCTTCATCTTGTGGCTCTCTCCCCTCCTCCAAATAGCAGTGGCCCTCCATGGTCGCAATAGCTTCCACCCAAGATATTTGTAGCTGGTCTCCCTCCTCAAGAGACCCTCCATGATCACAATATGAGAGGATGTCTAGCACTATCATCATATGTCTCACATTTTCCAACTCTAACACGGACGACATGAGGGTACCATCATTTATGAATAAAAAATAGATCCATGGACGGTTATAGATATAGATAATATGTCTTCAAAACTCTATGGTGGTGTTCAACACACCCAATGGTATCACCAAGAACTCAGAGAAACTATAGGGGAGTTTGGAAGACACATTTGATACATTAACCCCTAGAACATCAAACTAGTAATAACCCATGTTGAGGTTAAACTCTGCGATCTATTTATACTCCATCCATTGGGTGAAGTGTTCATCAATTATTATGGTTGGATACTCATTCCAGATAGTCACCATGATCAGGAGAACCAAATACACACCTAACCTCAATCACTCATATACCATTAAGGAAAATTACACGAGGATACCATGGAAAACACACTGTGCCTTATGAATCCCTCTATTCATAGATTCCTCTAACCATAATATTATCTATCATAGCTTAATGGGGTCATTAAATGTGCTATTTTAGATATCATATCATCCCTGGTGTAGGTCCATAGAGAAAATAAACTATCAATGGGAAGGGAACTTCAGAATATCATTAAGAATGACTTCCTTATACTGCTATGCCATCATATGAAATCGACTGCTCATAACATAAAATACACTAAGTAAAATATTTTACATCAAATTAGAAAGTGGTTGTACCCTCCTGTGAATTATATTATCACACCCTACTCAAGGACTGATCTTAATTAATGGAGGAGAAATCCATTCCAACAAAACTAAATCACTACTACACTCACTGGTAGAAATAAAATGATAAGGTATAGTAAACAAACCACTCATATTGCGTAAAACATTATATGGTCCCATTTACACAATCAAAAGATATCTTATGAGGATATCTCTCCCCTTATAGATTCAGGTCACACAATCATCAGAAATGGGTGTACTGATCATCTACACAAATACCCCCCCCCCACACAGAGGTGGAGAAAAAAGAAATCAAATACTATTTATAGGTGTTAAAGTTGGTCTACATATTTGGAAATGTTATTTATGACTATGTTCTATAAATACAGCTAGAGTAGTGGAGACACATGTTATACCCCAAACCACACTCGAAGCCACAAAACCATAGGATCCTACCACTTAAAGCTATAAGATCCCATGCCCGCCTACTCACTATAACATGGGATTATTCATATGCCTTGGCACATCAAAACAACCTCAAACAAAAAATTCAAGGTATGTCCTACACCACATAACGAAAATATCCAAATTGGGTGGAACTGAATCACCCTCACAATTTTGAATCGCTTTGCAGGAACACATCTCATTGTTGAAGTATCCCTTATTATTTCATTTCCAAATACACATCGAAAATCACACATAAAGGGCTCTACTGATGCCCCATATCAACCTGGAGAAGTATATCCACCATGACCACTATCTGAAGGGGTTCTACTAAATAGGGAAATTCCCTCCATAGGCTTCTTCTTATCCTCAACCACCTAAGAATTGGGTCTCTCTCACCAAGAATAATGGTAAATCGGTATATATGAAACATGAGAGTAACACTAAGAATATGTGCATTGTCTATCGGTTCTTATTGAGCCTAAATGGATCTCCATGAAGAACACTAGTCTCCAATACAACCATATGATCAATTGGAGAATAAATAATCTAGAAAACTCACACAACTTCCTTAAATAAAATATCTAATACCTTCGGTAAGATTTCATCATATAACCTTAGAGGTACCCATCACTAGAACTCACGTAATGTGCTTATACAATATGTACCATCATCTTAACCTACTAGAGTTATCAACTACTCCACATGTAGATTGTATTCTTCCTAGACCACTAGAGGAGGGTCTATGCACTGCTCAATTGGTGGTAGCACTTCTCTGTGCTCTCCTAGAGAAAAAACATCATGGGTATGCCCCTGAAATAAGGATTCATCGCTTAACTAGTTTTCATCACCACAAATATTTGAAATCCAATCATACTGTTATCATGGAATAATCATGAAATTTATCCGATCAAACCATGATAAAAAGATAATATCTTAAGAGATGGTTTAAGGATGAAACTCAATGGTCAAAATATTGAATGATGCATGTACCTTTTGATCCTTGTTACCAATGTCTCGTTTTTCCAAGTCAGTAAGTAGGTAGTCAAAATTATGGTGTATGGATACGTTTCCTACTACAATAACACTACATTCCTTGGCATGAAATCTATAGTCGAGACGCTTTGAAATTTTTTCACTATGTCCCATTCACACAACATAATGGGAAAAAAATCCAAACACTATACTAAGGTTGAACCAAATTTTATTCCAATATGTCTTGAACCATCGCACGAAGGCCCTCCTTGATGGTAGAAGACCATGATCAAACTACGACAAGCCCACCTCTATAAGCTAGTGACTGGAGCTAAGATCCAAAATGCACAACTAAAATGGTAGGTCATTAAATAAAGTACCTTTATGCATGCAGCCAAAAATTACACACAGATAAGTGAAGAGGAATAATAATAAAAGACATTAACATCTAGAGTAAAAACAATGAATGTAATAACCTATTATAAATACAAAATAGTACGACAAGATAATCTGATATGCAAAGGGGAAAATAAATTCCCATCCAGAAAATATATCCCAAAAAGAAAAAACTTAAAAATAAATGATGCCAGATCATGATTCCAGATCTCTAATTTGAAACCACTATATATGGTCAAATGCACCTAATTATCCCCATACTCATCTGAAATCACTAATGACCTATCTTTCATCCCTACAAGATAAATCCCATGAGATAAAATCCAATGCTAGGATGAGTATATACATACCCATTATGACACCTCAAAAACTGAATATGGAGAAATATAAGACATGATTGATGTAGATAACTCATCATAGTGAAGGTATGTCAATCAGTATATGAGACAACAACTATAAAAAAACACATATATTCTCAATAATAAACCCAAATGAGAGAGAAAGGGTATCTAAATATCTAATGATTAACTAATATCAATGAGTATGCATGAATCTATAAAAAACAATATCTTCTTCTCAACATCTCGTGTGTTTGTACTAATAATTAACTCTATGGAGGACCCACACATTACCACTATGTCGCATAGTAAAGAAGGAAAAATATCCAAAATATAGAGGAACCATTCATAGTACAATAAGAGGATTCCAATTAGTATGTATCTAAACCATGCACTGATATAACATGATGGTTCCACACAGTAGGTAGAGGACCCACACATTGTCACAACAGGAGGGTTACACTCAATAGGTATAAGACTGATGGCTTATCATATCAAGAGGCTTCCACTTAGTAGGTAGATAGGGGACCCACACCCTATTCCATTAGGTTTTACCACTTAGTATGTATATAGGGGATCCAGACCCTTGTCTGTGAGGTTCTACGACTACGATATCTCTCTAATGATCCTTCCTGATCACTACCATTGTTGAGTGTCAACTAAAGAAACATCCCACATGATAAAATCATAAAACATATATCAGTAGACACCATAAAGGACAACATTAGAATCTATGTAGAAAAATACTTAGGATATGCTACTCACATGCGAAAAATAGTCAATATGAATAAGATACAAGAGGTAGATGTTTATTTGTAAGGGAAAGACCTATAAGGGGTCCACTTAATGTGTAGACCAACAATGATATGTGGTATTTTCCTTTCCATCACACAAATTTCTATCCATGTAGCATTACACAACGTGTAGGGGCACTGCATAATGTTTCTTGGCCAGTAGCATGTCGAATACATGAGGCTCTTCATTGGTCTGATGGGATAACAGATCTAACAACAAATATGTGACCACAAATGGATATTAATGGACAAATGGATTTGAACATTGTGATCCCTATAGAAAAAACATGGGATAGTCTATTCACATGCCCAAATTGGACAGCCAATGAGAAGACATATTTTACCACATAATGCTCAAAATATGTTCCAGGAACCGATGTCACCCATCTGAATAAATACCTGATATTATTTTTTAAACGTCCACCTAAATTTTAGTGTCAGAATAACATAAATGGTTCATCATTCGGATACTGTATGAAAAATATATGTCTGATATTAAATTCCACAACAACAATAATAATAATACTATCATTATTGGGTTCTTTATAGGCATAAACAATGATCCTGAATTAAATATAAATAATTGGTATTTAAATGACAGCCTCATCACCAGGTTCTTGATTCCACTGAAGGTTCATAAATCTTATATCAAACGAAGAGGTTACAGAATAAATAAGGTTTTAATAAGAATAATAATATTATTATAATTATATAAGTTATTATTAGAATAGGTGTTGAATCCTTTCTCCTACACCACTTCACACAGTGCACATCCCGTTTAAGGCCTTTCATTTAATTACATTTATATTATTATAATTGTTTTTGTTTATAATAATAATAATATAATAATATATAATTATCATTATTAGTAGTAAGGGTAGGTTCCTAACTCTTTGCAAGATTCACATGATTTCCATGCCCCATCCATCAAGTGGATCCCCCCTAATCCCTTCATTATTATTATTAAAAATATTAAAAAAAATTATTATGTTATTATTATTAAAAATAACAGTAAATAAAAAAATTTATTATTATTTAAAATAATATTAACATACACCACCCATCATGAAAGGCCTGAAATCAGATTATGACCATTATTCACCAAGAAAACCATACTTCCTTTAATAAAAACCACACATCCTCAGACACACCTCTTTTTATCCTATTTCTTAATCCCAACCAACCACACATCATCATTGTGTGAACTAGGAAAATAGGGATCCCTACTCTGACCACAAACCACCTCTGATCAACTCTGATCTTAATAAAACCTCGATCACATTTTTGATCATGACCGCACATCCATGGTACTAATCTAATATATTTAAAAAAATCGCACTCCTTCATAAATCTATCCAAAAATAATTAATCCATGTATCATTAGAGCTAAAGAAATAAATCAGGGGTTTGATCATGCTCAAAGCCACCGTGACAATGTCGTACCATGGACCTCTTGGCCAATAGAGAAGACCACGACAAATAGAGACAAGAAAACCCCATGAATAAAGTGAAACATCTTTTCCAAGAATTACTTTATAATAATTATATAAAATGGGACATCGAATGGAATAAGTAATTAAATAATTTATTTAAAAAATAATTTTATTCCCAAGGATCTTGCAAATGACATATAGTCATAAATGAAAAAAAAGTTACAAATCCATTCTCAAAATATTAATCAAAATGGTGAACATAATAATTTATGTGTCCAACCTCAATTATAGATCAATAATTGGTTAACAACACTTCTAATATCTATAAAGGTGATGATCCCACTATATTTTTCCATCGCATAATGATTTTACTTGATCTAATCATCCCTTCGTTGTTCGATGTCAATCCGCCAACGAAGAACACCATCCTCCTCCTCATACACACAAAAATGGGAATGTATATAAGACATGAAAATACAATGTAAGTGGGTATTTATAGAGGTTTTAATTTGGTCTTTTAATAAAAAAATACATTAATTTAATCTTAATAAAGAGACCCTCTAATGGAAGCATCCATTAGAAGTCCCATGCTGACCATCCAAATGTCACACCTAGGGTAAACCCTCTGATCCAAATATAACTATGGTATAATATTTATGATCTGATAATCCTTATTTGATATATGCATATTTTTAATGAAATATACATGTGTCTGATATGAAATATATAAATTATTTTTACAAAATTAATTTTTGGCTCACCAGAACTCAAAATTTTTTGTCATCTCAGTTCATAGCTCTAGAAATATTCCAAGGAATATTCCAATGTATTACACAAAAGAACCAGATTCTCTACATTATAGAGACTTCATAATTAAATCAATGATATGAATAGTATACTCATTAAAAGTTGCATCAATTTCAAGTTTAACATCCTTAGGATCAAAGTAATGAGATGGGTCTAAATGAACACCACAAAGCTAAGAGATATGGAAGATGTTGTTTATGGCCTGATACCTATGAGGAGGAGCGATCAAATAGGATATTGGCTCTGATCACTTTTAGTATATTGAAAGGAAAATAAAATCTAGGAAATATATTACCATGTATTTGAATTCATGAATGACCCAATCCTAGAAAAATATGTAAGAGGAAATGATCTCCCAACTCAAACTCTATAGGTCAATGGAAACAATTCTTATTGGACTTATTCCTAGTTTAATTTGTATCCATATTCTTTCTGATAAGTTATACCTTCTCAAATTTATATTGAATGGGATGTTGTCCTAGTAGTACTTCCTCCCCTACCTATATCATACAGAGAGGTGATCTACACCACCTACCTTATTAGGCCTCATAAGGATCCATTTACATAGTCTCGTGAAAACTATTATAATAGAAAAACTCTACAAAATGTAAATATTTCTCCCCTGAAGTTCCAAAATCATGTAATCATTCACAAAGCATATCTTCCAAAACCAATATAGTACACATGGACAGAACATCAGTATTAGGGCAGTATACTGGATGCAAAAGTACTTATAATTTAATAGCCTTCAACAAACCCTACCAGTACCATGATGTAAAACAGGTGTCCATATCCAATACAATGGTATATAGAACCCCATGTAGGTTAAATAACTATAATGTGTAATTTTTTCCATTTTCATATATCTGTAAGGTCTCCCATGTTTTAAGGAAGTGGGTGGCCTTCATCATCCTATTCAAGGTAACCCATAAGAGGTCACTTTCCCATGATAATCTCATTAATCCCTTTACAATATACATAATGATTTCATACTATTTTCATTCTGGAATGGGTAACATCTGTAAAATACCATCAGTCCACTAGTGTTCAATCTTTAATTGCTAACAGGTGAACACTGCATAACCAGACCTACTACCAGCCTTTAAATCTCTAACCACTAATACTGAGGGAATAAATCTCAGTACATCATGTTAAATCTTTTGTACACATCCCACTGAAATGAATGAGATTCTCACATTATCTCCTCTCCCACATCTACATGTATAAAAACGTTTCTATGGATATGTAATACTTCATCCTCATCAACAACCAAACATGGTGATGAGTACTCACCAAATACACTTTTACATAAGACTAATACATTGAGATCATAATGATTCCTCATCTTAACTCATAATCAGAGTGATTATTTGAATGTTAAGGCTATAAAAACATGCTTCTGATGAAAAACCTAAACCTCTAGATATTTTCCAAAAAGACGAGCCATCATCTGCCACCCACAAATAGCTTCATAAACATCTTGTGTCTGCGTATTTATGCATGGATCATCATCAAATGCATTTCCTTTCATAGGAATGTGGGATAGTTAATAATTTATGTGATTAATATATTCAACTCATATTCACTCTAGGAGGTTCAAATCATGCCATCTGAATATGTGCTTGAGAATCTTATGGTCCATGATTAAAACAAATCATTCTCCTGGAAAACAATGACTCCAAAAATGTAAAGTATTTGAGAACTACTACTAAAATGAGGTTGTGCATAAGATAATTATGTTAATGAGGCCTCAAATAATAAGACCTTTAATCCATCACATGATCCCTTGGAATAAAAATTTCTCCAATCCCGATGCATAATTCATTACAAAAAAATTATATCATCCACTAGGATTTAATAAACCTGTTATTGGGGCTTTCATCGTCATTTTATTCATCTTTTGAATGGATCTCTGGTAAGATCTAGACTATTAAATGTTAACACACAACTTTTTAAATCCCTTAAGTGGTGCTTCAATTCATGATAAATAGTCATTAAAATTCCTTTAATAAGTAGATATCCACAAGGAACTACGAATATAAAAGGCATTCTTGGGATTATCTTAAACAAATGGACTCTCACTTTCTATGGATACATAGATAACCTTATTTTGATCTGATGTAATCTAGTAAGTGATCTTCATCAATCTAGAATATTAATTATGTGATCTTATCATAAATTCAGTGCTCTCTTAGTGTACTCCATATGATAACATGGTGCTTGGATTGATCATGTTGATTTTAATAATTCTCTATGATATCATCCATGAAAACTACCAAAAATTAATCCAACTTCATGTGGAATAAATAATTCATTAAAACATAAATATTGATATCATGTTCATGAGATTGAAAGACATTAAACAACACTGATAATGGACATATCTCATTTGGAATGGTTTCATTTCTATATCTAAAGGCCAAAATCATACCCGATGATAGATCGATCTCAATTCTACCTTCTCAATGGACATAACACTTGGATATGGTTAAATAGAACATATATGAGAGGAAGTGAGTACTAGTTCTTTATGGTAAGTTGATTCAACCATTGGAAATCCACCCACAACATGAGAGTTGAATCCACCTTCATGGATAAAATTATCTGTCGTCTACATGATGAAGTAATGGGTTACAAGAACCCTTTGAAATTTGTATCTTCTAATTTCTTCTTGACCTCATCAAGCATAATTGGTCCAATACTATATGGAGGAATAAATACTAGTAGGTTCCGGGCGCTACATAATTGGGGCACGGATGGTGTCCAAATTATCCTTTTCCTATTATTAATAATAAATATGAGGTATATTCTGAAGAAGAAAGTCATGACTAGTGGAATTGAATTAGAGAATATGAAATGGATAGGAAACAAATAACCAAGAGAGTGTAGATCAGCACATGTTTTTTAGAATTAATTTAATTAAATATGAATTATCTCAAAGGTTATTCTTTCTTAATTGATTCTTCCGGCCATAGATCTGTAGTGCACCCTAGTTGCATTGTAGAATCAAAGTGTGGGATTCCTCTAGTGATGATCCACTCATGTTCTAAGTATCCCTTTACCTCTCCAAAGGAGTCTTTAGGTGATAGTGTGGATGATCCTTGTACTTGTGATTTGTGCCTTCGATCACCGTGGGAACCGCATCCAAAGTGTTCTCCTTGATCTAGTGGAGGAGGATCTCTCTCATTGTTGAGAGTTTTCATAGGGGGGTGAACTCTCTAGCTTTAGAGCTTTATCCAATTAATTGTGCACCATTATTTTTTGGGCAGCGATTGGATAATAAGAGAATAATATAAGCACGAATTTATTTAACTAGGGTAATAATATAATAATTTGGACAAGTTCCTTATTTATTTATTAATCAATGTGAAACCCCCGTTTCAAATACTAATAGCAATATTATTATTTCTCGAAATGTGATTAAAAGATAAGTTATAATTATATACTATTTAATCAAATAATATTCAATATTATTATTTTTCATGAAACCCATAAAATTGGTTCTTTAAACCCCCTCAATATGTGTCGCTCCTTGAATAATGACTATGTATTTATAAAATAAATATCACTACACTATTTGCGGATAAATAAATAAATATTATATTCACCAAAATAGAAAATATATATATATTAACAAATCCTCCCAAAAAATAATCTCTAGAATAACTAGTGACAGAATAAATGTGATCCAGAATACATGAATAATTATTAATCCATGACCAGTAATAATATTAATTAACTTTTTAAATAAAAAATTATTTAACATGGATAAAAATACACTTCATGTTTGACTCTATAGGCCTCTTTCTCAGTGGTATTAGGATGAGTAGCCTAAGGTATAAGGTTATCATCTAGGAACATGCCAAGGAACCCATAGAGAAAGAAGTTAATGCTGCAATGATATTTCACATCATACGAAGCTTACTGTGTAATATAATCCATATATCACAATATTTCTAATCGAGCAAGATGCATGGCAGTGCCATCAACCTATATTCTTGATATCTATTTCTTCAAATTTTCAGAAATAGAACCTACCTAATGATCACCATGGCCATGGATTTATTTAGGCTATTTCATTTCCATCCAAGGGCATAATATATTATCTTCTTCTAAATAACATAAGGGATAAATCCTTTCTCAAACAATTCATTAATTCAATATTACCCATGACACACCCAACATATCCTACGTCATCATGAATATATGTCGTCACAGTTTTCATCAGTACATCTTAGTGTGTGACTCATAATTATCATTAACATAAATATTAAATTATAAGGACCAATACACACATCTGTATGTAGGAACATTCAATGAAAAATAGAAATGTGTATTTCTAAATGGCGGGTCTTGTTCTCATAATATCCTCCTTGAAATTGCCAAGGGAGTACGCCATGAGAAGGTGCCTCAATGTCCTCCGAGTCTCCACCCCTAAAAGCCTATATCATTTTGTGTTACTCAAATTATATCATATATAAATAGAAAAAATATTCAAGAATTTATTCATAGAACTTATGGGTTCTCATCATAATTCGGATATGTTATGAACTATTAGTGCGATGGTTACTCTTAAGACATATCACACACAATTTTACATAGAATAAAAATCATTATGTGGTAAGAAATTTAATAATATTCAAACCAATTAATATAAGTTATCATAAATTAAAAAATATGTTGGTTTTATAGAACTACCTCCAATAGAATCCCACTTGTACTACAACCAACTACTATTAAGATTCAATATTCTCGCTATCACATGATACTCATGCTTGAACTATGATTATTATTATATCTAAAGGTCCATCATGTTCTCTTACATGGATACTCTACTCACTAGAAATTCACCCCTTTGATAAAAATCCCACAAGAGGTGAAACTTCCAGAGTGTGGTCTATTTCTATTGATGTGAACTTAGATCTTTTGAAAGTGCCATCATTGTAGTATTATCACAATACAATCAAATATGGTATTTAATTCTAGGAATGACATCATGATAATGGAAAATGTTACGAATCTAGATGACTTCGTTGGGTTAATTAGAAACAGGTTTGTACTCGGAGTCTGTTGTTGAATCTAATACAACTGGATGATATAAACTCTTTTAGTTCATAGTTTATCTATTGGGATAGAAAACATATCCTGATTGTGACTTCAGATCATTCAAACCTATCTGAAAACTAGAATCATGAGACCCTCTGATGACAAACACCTTGTCTCCTCCATAGACAATGATCATGGCTTTAGTTATTCATAGATACTTTAGGACAGTCTTCATAGCATCCCAATGCCATTCTTTGGGATTTTATAAGATATTTTCCTACCATACTCAATGCATAGGAACCATCAAATATAGTACATAACAAGGCATACCCGATTGATCCTATCACCAAAGCATATGGGATATTACTCATTATATTTTTATCTTATTGTGTGTGTGGAAACATTTCCATAGAAATATGTAATCTATGTGACACTAGAAAAAATCCCCTCCTAGATTGTTCCATACTAGAACATGTAACAATTTGGTCAATATATGTACTTTGGATTAGTCCTAGTATCCTCTTAGTTCAATCATGATTGATCTTAATCCCTAGAATGCAGGCTGCTTCGCCTGGAGAAGCACTTGTTCAACCTATCCTTAATAGATTTGAAGACTGGTATGTTGTTTCTAATAAAAAATGTGTTGTTAACTTACACTACTAGGATAATTACCACAATCCCAATAAACCTTTTGTAAACACACATCTCACATTCATTCATAATAAAACCACATTCTCTTATGGATTCATTGATTTAATTTCCATTATCTGGCTACTTGCATCAATCCATAAAAGGATCTCAGAAACATGAAAAACCTTTTGGCATCACGTAGTGTCACAAACTCTTCTAGTTGGGTTATATAGACATCTTCCAAAAGGTTCCCATTAAGCAATATAGTTTTGACATCCATCTTCCAAATCTCATGGTCATTGTAAGCTACTATGTTAAGAATGATAATGATGGATTTAAATATGGAAATTTGCATAAAGGTTTCATCATAGTCAATTCATTGATGATGTTTGATCCCTTTATCCACTAGCCTTGCTTTATAGGTCCTAACCTTACCTTCCATTTGTAGTTTCCTATTCAATACCCATTTACACCCAACATGATTTACAACAATTGGTGTATCGACTAGAACCCAAACATCACTATGAAACATGGAATCCATCTCATAATTCATAGCCTATATCCATCTTGTATCTTATGAGATCCATACTGTCTCTTTATAAGAGATAGCTACATCATTTTACAACAATATTCAGTCACTATACTCAGTGACAAAAAAATCCATATCTCTCTCGTTGCCTTACCTCTCTTACACTCCTACATAGTTCTTGTGTTTCAAAATCTACTTCTTCCACGGGGGCCTGTGGAACTTGTTCCTATACCAACACTTGAGTATCTTGTGTATCAACTTCATCGAAGTCAATATTTATCCATCTACCCTTTTTGAGGATGTTTTCCCTCTCAAGAAAGATGGAATTTATAGAGACAATCACATTCTTGTATGGTGGGTTTTATAGGTAGTATCACATTGTTTCCATGGGATACCCTATAGACATACACCTCGTGCCTCGGGGTTCTAGTTTGTTCTTTGAGAAATCTGTAACAAATTCCTCGCAACCCTATACACATGTATGTGAAAATGGGGTTTTTTCTATTCTATAACACAAAATGAATTCCGTTTTACGATTTAGTTGGTACTCATCTTAATGTATATGACATAGTTTGTAATACATATCCCCAAAAGTATAATGGGATATCTACACAACTCATCATCAACCTTACCATGTCAAACAAGGTACGGTTCCTCCATTCACAATAATCATTCCACTATGGTGTATACGGTGGAGTGAATTGAGATAGAATCCAAAACAACCATAGAAAGTGGATGAACTCTTCGTTAAGATACTCTACACCTCGATCTGATCGATGTTTCTTTATCTTCTTAGAAAGATCATTCTCTAATTCATTCTTGAGTTCCTTGAATTTATCAATGTACATTGAATTATAACTCATCAAGTAAATACAAACTTATCTAATCGAGTAATTAGTAAATGTTATGATGTAAGAATATCCCCCCACTGCTTCTACTATAAATGTTCCATGCACATCATTGCGTACTAGTCCATGAAGTTCTATAGCTATTTCACCATATCCAACAAATAGTGGTTTTTTCATTTTACCTTGTAATAAATCACGACATATATCAATTTGGATTAGAATGGAAGATTCTAAGTAAGCATCATGCTAAAACTTTTCCATACGCTTCCTGTTAACCTGAACAAGAAGGTGATGTCGCAACTCGTTGTCGTGCGAGTCATGTGAACCTGATTTGTTGTTGATTTCCAACACTTTATTTTGTAATTTAATACAAACATACCTTTATTTAAAAGATTCATACAATAAAATATGTTTTTATTATAAAATGAACAACATTAATTTATGAACAATAAAATAAACCCATATGTATTGAAGTGTCATACATAAATTATGTTTTTGGTAACAATAGGTACATAATAACAATAATATAAAACCAAAATCATTCCTGAAAGCAGTGAAATGTGGTTATCACCAATGGAAAGAGCTTCTCACCTTGTACCCTTGGAAGCATGAAAATCCTCCTCTCCTCAGGAATTTTTCAAAAATCGAAATGGTTCTGGTATTTGAAAACAAATTTGATAACCATAATCTATATGAAACAGCCAATGTATTGAAATGAAAATATTTCAGTTGATAACAAATGTTCCATTTCCTTATCCTTGGAAATGGGTGTAGTTACTCTTCCAGTGTCATGTCATTCCATATAAAAAACAAACTACCTCAATTTCATTTCCAGGCCTTTGGATCTTCTTCCTATTGGCCAAATGGTGCTTGGGGGATTTAAAATTTTTATAAGTCTTAGGTTGCTTTTAATTTTGATTCCTATTCCTATCAACCATAAGGACTAAAGGGTTTTCATGCCATATGTCCTTCGGTACATAGATAATTATGTTCATATGTTCCAATAAGATCTTCTCATTATATCTCATATTATAATTCATAATAAAACTGGATAATGTCATGGGAAGTGATGATAGTATGAGTTCACTATGCTTCTAATCTATGAATTTAATCCCTAAGATGTCTAGACGGTCAATGTAGTCGATAATATTATCTTCAGGAGTCCCACATGGCACAGACCCTTCAAGTTTAGTCGTTAAAAAAGAATGGGAGATCTCATATTTGTCTTGTCTCTCCTACCCTTGATAGAGATCTTGAAGGTGAGACATCATCCTATAAGCATCCATTTCCTAATGTTGCATCAAGAGATCATTGGAAAAGGATGATAGCATGAAGTACTAAATATCTATAGTATCATTCTGATTTTTCTTGTATAGAGAGCTATCTCCATCACTCTACTTATTTCTAGGTGCAATTGGAAGAGGTTCTTCCAGCACATACACTTTTCTTTGATGGTGACAGATAACCCATGGGCGCCTTTTCCACTCTGAAAAATCAGTAACACCTATAAGATTTTACTTCTCAAGTATGGATCAAAATGATATGTTTGATGTCATTTTTTATGATGTTTCTTCAAATAAGATGAGTATAATTTTAGTACTTTATCTGATATATTTTTGAAAAATAAATAAATAATATATTTATTAGTATCCCACTATTTTGTCAAAACCCAATATCCCTCACCATTGGCTTCATAATATCATGTTTCATGGACATTCTAGTGGAAAAGATCCATATTCCCCTTCTCGTTACCCCAGAATTGGTTTGTCTAGCGACATAAAAAAATTTAGATAGGAATTAAAAAATCCAACTGCATTAACAGTAATATCTCGGTTTTTTTGGGAGTCATCTCAAGGGTTTTTTCATGTAATTTTTTTTGTTAGTATGTACCTTTGGGTTGGGTTATGACCAGGGGTGATTTTAGGTGATGTTTTTAAGTAACTTTGGAAGACATGGGTTATGAACGGTTTTTGCATTGTTTAGCCAAACCATGTGCAAGATAACTATGTAGACATGGGAGGTCCGCATGGATGGAACACAGTTTTCCTAATTGTGTTCCATCAAGTCATGCGGGTAGGGGAAGACCACATCGTTGGCACATGTTTGGCTTAACCATGAAGCCTCCTTGGGGAAACCATGTGTGATGAGAAGTTTAATCTGAAAATTTGTTTTAAAATACCCCAAACCCCTGAGACTCCCATATTTCAAACTTGGATTGAGATTGAAAAATTCTAGGTGTTCCCAGAGCCTTCTGTAGGGATTCCAAGGCAATTCAAATGCCATTCATTGAGATTGAAAGTCCGAATAGATGATTTTTTCTTTTTCAGGTATGTAGATTTCATCCCAATGCTTATCCCATTATATTTTCTATCTTTCCAAGATTTTTTCATTGAAGATATCCCCCATTTTATAAGATATAAACCTGTGAGTTTATATCATGATATAGGATTGTGGGTCTAGATCTTGATTTTCAAGATCTTGATACTTTTAATATTATTACTGGTTTATGGATTTTCATATGGAGATTGATTGATGATGTTGTGTCTCTAAGATATTTGGGATCTCTTTTGGGAAAACATCCATCAATAAACTGAGGTAGGTAGTCTATGTTGAACTCCCATAGTCATGATTTTTATATGTGTATGTGAGTTTATGATTTTCTTCATTCTCTTGATGATTGATTTTATAAATTGGAGTAATTAGGAATGTAAGTTTTAATTGATTTTTATATGGTGATTAATGGATAATTGAATCCCAAAACAAATGAAGGCGGTTTCCTAAAATATATATTCAATATTTTTTAGGGGTTGAGATATTTTAATTGAGATATTGAATTGGCCGTGTTTAGAAAATTATTTGGGGGGATTAATTATGAAGTGATGTTTGGCTATGTCAGATAATTAAATGTGAAAATTAATTATGTGCCATGATGTTGAGAAAAGATAATTAATTATAAGAATTAATTATATGAAATTATGTTGAACAAAGGTAATTAGTTGTGAGAAATAATTATATCCAATGATGTTGATCTAAGATAATTAATAGTGATAATTAATTATGAAAAGTTGAGATTTTATATGGATAATTAATGGTGAATAATTAATTATGGAATGATAATTGGGTTGATTGATTAATTAATTGAATAATTAATTAGTTTATTATGTGATTAGTTAATTGTTGAGTTAACTAATGATCTTTGAGATTTTTAACTAATCGATGGATTAGTAATGAAAAAATGTATAAAATCCTTGTGATTTAAAGAATGATTAAATGGATGAGATTTTTGTGTTGCAAGACATGGCATTCTAGACCAATTAAAAGTTGGGACACAGACATGGAATTCCCCCCAAAAACTTATCCAATCTTGAGATTATGGAGTGCTATACATGATAACCTAGACATAATGAGAAAAGAAGTTCTATGTATGAAGACCTATAGTCAATGAGAGTTTAGGGTGCTAGGCGTGGTTAACTACACTAAATGAATAATAACAATGAATGTTGAATCAAATAAGATGGGGGTTCTTAACATGACGTTCAACACCAAATGAATTAGAATAATGTATGATTAATAAAATGTGAAACATTAATTGAAATTTTCCTAATATGAAAATTAAATATTAAATGGCTATGTGATAATTGTTTAAATTATGCATTGTATTTATTGCTTTATAAAACTGTACGTACAACATTTTGAATAGAAAAATTTTAGACAGAGTTAGTGGTGGCCTACTGAGTTGTAATCACACCCTATTTAGGCCACCTGATTAGCACCCAAGCAAACTTTTTTGTTGCAGGAGATGATAAGGGAAACGCCCTGGGATAGGTTGTAGTTTGGGATTAGATCATGGGAGAGGGAACCAAATGTTGTTCAGAACCCACGTGGGAGTCATTGTGTCTTTAGTTTTAGTTTCATTATAGACACATGACATTTTCATTTTCATTAAATTTTTTACCTTTCAGTTGAGTATTGTATTTTCAAGTTTTGGTTACCACCTGATATGGATTTGTTCTAGTATTTTAATATGATTCCACGCTTAGTTATTGTTATTTTATTCCATTGATGTTTCTGGATAATAAAAGAGGGTATAGTCTCCCCAATGACTATCTTACCAGACCCCTATTGCTAGTTGGAACACTCTGGTGCATGGGGATGAATGCTCGAAAGAATGTAGCCAACCCACTCAAGGCACCGTGTAGTGGATCCCAGGTCAAGATGTCACAAATTGGTATCAGAGGCTTTTCTTTTATTTATTCTTCTTTCGTATTACTATTTTGGGAACAATAGATAAGAGACTAGGAGGTTTCATACCTTGGTAATGAGCTCGTGTATGGGAGTTCGAAACCCATGTATAGGGGAAAATCTGAATACTCATGGTGGGATTGTTGCGATTTCCATTTATTATTACAGTTGAATATTTTTACACCATGGGTGACACACTTGTGGTGTGATGTGATATTTATCTTGAAAATTATTGAATTTTGATTCGTACCCTATAAATTAACAATAGTTGAGTCTACATGAATCATTCTAGGTACCCATGGTTTTTGGGACATGCATCCTTCTAGGCACTCACAGGAAAACATGTTATTGGTAAGTTATTCAACATGAATCAATTTTCCTTTTAGTGATATTAAAATGATGATGCAAAATGAGAATGAATGGATGTCTAATGATATCCTTGATTGATGTAATGAGTATGATTAATTAATTAGTTATTGAATTAATTAATTGGAGATAATGAGATTAATTAATGGTTGGATGAATTAATGAGAATTAATGTACCCTTGTTAACCAAGACCTATAAGTAGTATGGTTAAGCGTAGAGATAAGTCCATGGTGATGACTGTGTGGCGAGAAAAATTGGTAAAGGTTATGTTAAAACCTCTTTTGTTAGTTTCTCCTCTTACGTAAATGTTTTAAGGTTTCATTATGAAACCTAAAACATGTGTTTGTATTTTTAAAAATATGCATCCATAATGCTTGTTGAGGAAGAGACCAAGGGGTATGGCCCATAACGAACTTCTAGACATGGAGATTTAAGAACCATTGGTGCAAACTGAGCAAGAAGGGGAATAGTTTTGAGAGAACTTTACTCATTTCATGAAGTTCGTGGTGAGAGACCAAGGACGGGATCAAAAAAGAATGTCTGAGTTGACAAGGGAGTTTTAACTGCAACTCCCTCCTAATTTTACTAGAGAGGGTGGGCCTGAAGGAGCTGAATTCTAGAACGAATCCATAGAAATGATACATAACCATTGGGAGAATCTAGTATGGAGGAGGGTCGAGATGGCTGCTAATATTCTGCAGGGTTCAACAACGTGCTTGTGGGAAATTCAGGTATGCTCTGGATAGTCTAATCATATGTTATAGAAGGAAATTATGGAGAAGTTCTTAGAGAACTTCTATCTAGAAACATTGAGACAAGAGAAGGCTTTAGAGATTATGTAGCTGAACAATGGAAGCTTATCCATAATGGATTATACTAAACATTGATCATATTTACAACATTTGTTCCCATCTTCGGCAATAGATGAGACTTCTTCAGCAAAAGAATTTCAGAAAAATTGTGAAATTAGGTCCCAGGTGAATATATGTAAGCTGAATAAATTCTTAGAAGTGGTTATTCAGGCTCTCATTTCAGAGGGGAACATGAAGAAGGCTTCCAGTATAGGATAGGTAGTTGTCACTAGACAATCCAGGAGTTTTTGTATCAATAGTTGGAATCACCATCACGAGAATCTTAGTCAGGACAGTGGAATGTATGGTAGACAGTAAAGAAGAACCGTTGAACTGGATATTACTCTTGTGCTTATCCACCAGGGCGGTGCACAGGGACACTATCTTACACATTGTCCTTGACCACTAGTGGAGCGCCAATTTTGTGGCAAGATGGGAGACCTAGAGAAGTTCTTTTAGGATGTAGTGGCAGGCAGGTGCTGAGGGAGTAGCTACTTAATGTCAAAATTTTTGAATGGGGTCTTCTACAACATATAAGTATGGTAATTGGAGTTCTACTGGAATAGGAGGTAGAGGTAGTGAAGGTGGAGCTTCAGGGTATGAGAAGCTATATCAGTACAGTGGTGCTACTCAGGGGAGTCATAAGACACCACAGGGAAGAGGGGTAGGGTAGTTATATGAAGTGCAGCTTATACTTATGGAGAGTGAGGAGGGTATATCGAGAATGCGAGGTATTGTACTAGTTGATTATACTTTAGATACATCCTTGTTTGATACTATATCATCTCATTCCATTATATCTACAAATCTTGTTAATGGATTTATCCTAGAGGTGGAGTCAGTAAGAGGGGTGATGAATATCGATACACTATTGGAAACACGGACTAGGGATATCTGTTTATGCAAGGGAAGTTTTCTAGGGATAGGGGAGAATCGTTTTATTTGGGATATATATTTAAATGATATAACAGGATTTGACCTGATTGTGGGTATGGACTAGCTAGTCGAATACCAATCCCACATATATTGTTACCATAGGAGAGTGGCCTTTGTATCTCATGAGGGTGACTAGTATGTTTTTTTCTGTAGAATGGGATATCCATACAATCTAAGAAAGTCCAATTACTGTGAAATTGGGATATCTCACATCCCAAGATGTTAGTATTTTTCTTGATGATGGGAGTGGTCGGAAAGATGTCTTTCCACCAGTGGTAAAACTCTTTTTGGATGTATTTCCTAAAGACTTTTCAGGGTTTCCACCTAAAAGAGATGTAGAATTCACTATTTACCTCAGGTCGGGGATTGAGCTAGTATATATTCCACCATATAGAATGGCATCGAATGAGCTTCAAGAGCTCAAAATTCAGTTGGAGGTGTTGGAGGATAAATATTGTATCCATCAATGTATGTCTCCTTGGGGGTTACCAATCATGTTTACAAAGAAGGCCATCATGTTTTTACGATTGTCTTTCAATTACCATAAGTTGTATAAAATGACAGTGATGAACTGCTTCCCTCTTCCATGTATCCATGATATGTTTGACCTACTGAGGAGGGATTCTGTGTTCTCAAAGATCGATTTGAGATCAGGTTATCATCATGTGATATTTCGGACTTCTGATATACCATGTACTACTTTTCAAAGAAGGTATGGCCTTTATGAGTGTGTTGTAATGCTGTTTGGGTTGATAAATTCTCTAGTAGTGTTAATGGAATTGATGAATAGGATCTTTCATCTGTATGTAGATTGATTTTTTCTGGTGTTTTGGGATGACATCTTGGCATACTCTATGACTCATGAAGATCATTCCCAACATCTTGACATCGACTAGGGGAAAATGAGAGAGCATTTTCTATACGTTAATCAATCAAAATTTCAATTTTGGACTGGTAGGGTACACTTTTTGGGGCACATCAACTCCGAAGAAGGTGTGGTAGTGGACCCAGAAAAAGTACATGTGGTGTTTTTTTGGGAGTAGCCCAAGAATATTTTTGATATCCACTTATTTTTTGGATTAGTTGGTTATTACATGAGATTCATCTAGGAATTTTCTGGACTATCAGCACTTCTTACATGTCGGACAATAAAGGGAATAATGTTTTATTGGATAAAAGCATGCAAGAATGCTTTCTAGGGGTTGTAGAAGTGCATGACATCAACACCAATTTTGATGTTAACTGAGTTGGGAATGGTGTACATGATGTATTATGAAACTTCTGGGATCAGAATTAGATTTATGTTGATACAAGGGGATCACGTCATTTCATATGGGTCATGGAATTTGAGGCCACATGAACAGAACTACCCTACACATGACCTTGAGTTGGATGTATTGGTTTATGATCTTATGTGTTGGTGACACTATCTTTTGGGTGAAAAGTTTTCATTTTTTATGGATCAAAAAAGCATTAATTATATCTTTTCCCAATGAAACGTGAATAGTCATCAGCGAAAATGGGTAGAGTATATTCATTCCTTTGATTTTTAACTAACATATACACCCAGAAAGGGGAATAGTATGGATTATTCCTTGAGAATAAAAAATCAGACTCGGTTGTTACATGAGTCGAGTGTAGAGTGGAAGATGATGCATTTACTGGAATAAATGCATGTGCTAGTTCTAGAGAGTCAGGAGAGGATGACTCTAGTATCTATAGTAGTGGAGTCTAGACCCTTAATATGGGTGAGGGACAGGTAGTATGAGGATATGGAGTGTTTAGCCTTAAGGTAAAGCCTTTAAGGTGGGGAGACACCTTTATACTAGATAATAGACGAGGATGAGATCACCTACGTGAAAAATCGGGTTGTTGTGCCTACACATATGCTAGGAGAACTCATGGAATAATTTTACACTTCAAGGTGGGCAGTACATCCTGGGGTGATTAAAATGTACCATGAACTATGATGACAGTTTAGTGGCTAGGAATAAAAAAGGAGATAGTAGGGATCGTAGTAAGATGTTTCACATTTCAGTAGGTGAAGGCAGAACATCAATGAACTGGATGCCTATTGTAGTTGCTACCTATTCTGGAATGGAAGTGGGAGGACTTTACTATGGATTTCGTGGAAGGACATCCAAATAATCTTAAGAAGAATGATGTTATTTGGGTCCTTGTGGATTTACTAATGAAGGTATCAGATTTTTTTTCTATCAAGGAAACCATTAACATAGAATATTTCAAATATCTATATGTGAGAGAGAAAGTTCACTTGAATGGGGTGCTACATACTATAATTTTAGATCGTGATTCACGCTTTACTTGGCGCTTCAGGCATGGATTATAAAAGTCACTTGGTACACATATTATTTTATGTACAGCCTTCCACCTATAGAGATATGGGAATTCGGAGCATACCATTCAAGTGTTAGAATATATAATATGAGAATGTGTGGTTGACTTTAGTGGTTCTTGGGAGATGCATAGGGATTTAGGAGAGTTTTCTTATAAATAAAGTCATCACGCAACTGCATAGATTGAACAACATGAGGCACTTTATGGTAGACCTTGTAAATCACTACTCCGTTGGTTAGAGGTGGCTAAATCAGAGCTATTGGGATGGAGTCTCGTTCAGGAGACATCAGTGTAGGTGTAGTTGATTCGGAAATGTATGTTTATGGAACAGAGTAGGAAGAAGTATTATGCTTTTAGACAAAAATGACCCCTATATTTTATAGATGGTGATCATTTATTCCATCGTGTATCACCTAGATTTGATCACCATAGGATACAGAGGTAGGGAAACTTTGCGCCTAGGTTTGTAAGATTGTTTGAGGTGTTGGAGAGAATTGGGTCATTGGCATACCGATTAGCACATCCACCAAAATTCAGCACTATGCATTAGGTTTTCCATGTGTCACAAATATGAAGGTATCACTAAAACCCTTCTCATGTTATTGATGTTGAAGAGGTTGATCTTGAGATAGATGCATCCTTTCAGGAGCATCTATCACGTGTGTTGGGTCTTAGTGAGAAAGTGTTATGGGGAGAGATCGTGTTGTTAGTTCATGTGTTATGGAAGCTGGGAAGTGTTCAAGAGAAAACTTGGTAATATGAAGCAGACATGAGGGATCAAAAGCCCATTCTTTTCTCTCATAATGTTAGAGGAGTTCGAGAGTGCATCTCGAGGATGAGTTGTTATAAGGTAGGGATATTTTAGGATCTTGGCTTTTTCTAGAGTCGTCGTGGGAATTTTTTATGTACTTTTTGTTGTTATTAATTTTATTTTGGGTTGGGGTATGACCTGGGTAGTGTTTGGGTGATGTTTATAATTAACTTGGGATGATATGGGATTTGCACAATTGGCACATGGTTTGGCCAAAACATGTGGGAGGAGAAGTTTAATCTGAATTTTTTTTAATATCCCCAAACAACCAAGACTACCATATTTCAACCATTGGCTCAGGCCTGAAAGGTTTTAGGTGATCCCTGATCCTTCCAAAGGGATTCCATGTAAATCCAAATGTCGTATATTAAGATCAAAATCTCAGATCAAAGATTTGTTCTTGTTCTAATAAGTGGATTTCATCCCAATTAGTCTCTCATTATTTCATTTATAGTTACTAAATATTTTCATGTAAGATCTCTCCAATTTTTGGGGATCAAAACCTATGAGTTTATATCTAGATCTCAGATTGTTAATCTAGATCTATATTTTCTAGATCTTCAAACTTTTTATCTTAATTCTATTTTATGTATTTAGACCTAGAACTTGATCGAGGAAGTTGTGCCTCTTGGATTTTGGGGATTTCCGTTTGACTGACATCCATCAACAAACTGCGGAAGGTGGTATAAATAAAACTCTCATATTCATTAATTTGATACATGTAGTTGATTTTATCATTTTCTAGATTTCTTTTAATGATTGATCACCTAAATTGGAGTAATTAGGAATGTGGAATTGAATTGAGTTTTTCTTAGTGATTAATGGATAATTGATTCATAGTACAGACAAAGGGGGGTTTCCCAAATAGGTATTTTGAAGATTTGTTATGGGTTGAGATATTTTAATTGAGATATTGAATTTGTTTTGTTAAGATAATTAATTGGGGTAGTTAATTATGAAATGGGGTTTGGCTATGTAAGATAATTTATTATGAGAATTAATTATATTCCATGATCTTGACCAAAGATAATTAATTGTGTAAATTAATTATATGCCATGATTTTGACCAATGATAATTGATCATGAGAATTAATTATATTCCATGATGTTGATCAAATATAATTAATAGTGATAATTAATTATGAAATTTTGAGATTTGATATGGATAATTAATTTTGAGGAATTAATTAGGGAATGATAATTGGGTTTATAGATTAATTAATTGGTAAAATAATTAATGAATTATGTCCTAAGATAATTGTTGAGTTAACTAATGGACTTTGAAATCTTTAACTATTCAATAGATTAGTAATGGAATAATGTGGAAAATTCTTCAGGATTAAATAATTAATAAATGACTGATATTTTTTTGGTACAAGACAAGGCATTCTAGACTAATTAGAAGTTGGGACATAAACATGTAATTCATCCCCCAAAGTTATCCATTTCTGAGATTATATGGTGCTAGGCATGACGACCTACATCGAATGATAAAATACACTATATGTAGGGAGACATACACTCAATGATATTTTAGGGTTCTTGGAATGGAGATCTACTCCCAATGAATGATAATAATGAATAATGATTCAAATGATATTGGGGTTCCTGACACGACATTCAACCCCAAATGAATGAGAATAATTAATGCAAATTCAAATGGGAAACATGAATTGAATTTGGATTAATTTGATGATTAGTTGATTAAATGAAAACATGATAACTCTTTAAATTATTCATTTTATTTATTTCTTCATAAAATTGCATGAACTTTCTTTTGACTGGACTCATTTTAGACACCATTGGTTGTAGCCTACTAAGTTTTATTCACAGCCTATTCAGGCCACCTGATCGGCACCCGAGTAGACTTTGTTATTGCTGGACAGGGTAAGGGAAAGGACCTAGGATAGGTTGTAGTTGGGGACTGGAGTATAGTAGAGGAAACTAGTTGTGGTTCGGAACCCTCTAGTGACTTTTTCTGTCTTTACATTCATTACATTGTAGACACTTGTGATTTTAATTATAATAGAATGTTTTACCTTTCAATTGAGTATGGTATTCTCATGTTTTGGTTATCAAATGACATTTATTTTCTTTAGGTATTTTCATATGCATCCATAGTTGGTTATTTTTATTTTCTTCTGTTGGTGATTTATTCTTATAAAAGAGGGTATAGTCTCCCAAAGACTGACTTATCAGACCCTTGCTTCTAGCCGGAACCCTATGGCATCTGACGAGGCATGATTGAGTGCATGTGGTCAACCAGCTCATGGAACCATTCATTGGATCCCAGTTTAGGCCATAACATTAACTCATAGTTCGTTTATCTGTTGATCATACACCCCAATTCATAAGTCATTAATTTATATTTCCTCAACATTTTTGTTTTAGTTACACCAATTCATGCTTTTCTAGTCAACCCTTGATGTAAACCATGTTTTTTCAACCCAAAACCTTATATTAGAATTCCCCAATAATTGAAATCACCCCAACTTTGGCTGGTGAAGTACTTTGAACTACGGTTCGATTCAAACTGATGTAATGGAAGGATATACCGACTAAATATTTTCTTCAGTGATTTTATCCTTTTTTAATAAATTTTCAACTTTTATCTTTTCACATCCTTTTAAATATTATGTGGGATTTGTTAAGTGATTGACAATGTCTTTAGATAATATTTAGGCGTAAGACAGTTTATTTTTGCTTCATCTCTGCATTCTTGTTAATTAATTAATTATGTGATAATGAAAAACATCTAAAATGAAATAACCACACAAATGACGAAATTAAAATAAAAGGTACCCTCATGAGCTTATTTTAATGGTTATATTATCTGGATATTGATAAAATAACTATGACATACGTGAGAAATGCCTTTAACCATTTGAGGTTCATATTTACATCTATCCACATATCCACATTTTTATCTACATGGATTGGTTTCGCCCCAACTCCTAAATTGAACCACATCCACTAGATTTGGAGCTCCATCCATTACAATTTTTTTTACTGAAACACAAGTGATGGCTAAAAGAAGGTTTACATAAAATAAATCATGGGCACACAAACCCTACATATTAATTAGGAGATAAGGAACACCTTCCAAAAAATTTATTTAATAATAAATTAAAAGGAAACCAATCACATACCAATGTCTGGTCTAGATCATGATCATCCTTATCCATGAAAGAAATTACACATTTAATAAAACTGGTATTAAATTCTTTCATCATTATTATTTATGATAAACCATGCTCTAATCAATTAATTATTACCTTCAATTAATAAATACATTTATTTTAAACCTTTTTTGAATTTCCTTGAGATTCTCATCCATTATAATTTTAAAAAAATTAATAAATTCATTTAAAATTAAATATCTACAAAAATTGTATATTGGAGGTAACCTGGTGATTACCCATCCAAAACTACCCAACATGTATGATACTTAAATACACTTCATTCTTTGTCACATATAGCATGTACAAATAATAATAACTATAATACAACTCATACATGATGTGCACATATTTAATATTATGAATATTTTAATAATAGATATATTTATATAAAAATATCAAATCATGTCATGTGGAATTTCCTAGACTTATGCCAACATGCATGTAAATGTGTCAAGGGTTTCATAATATAATAAATTTTATATTTTTTTAACTGGTAAAAATACATAACATGAACCTTATCCACCAGGTATCCGAAGTACAAGCCTAGGGACTTGTCTTGTAAGGTATACTTTAGAAATCAGGAAGTATGCAACATGTCCAATGGGCCACATGATGTGTTGACTCTATTTTACATGTTCACCAGTCTTGTAGGATGTGTATAGAATACATGGCCTAGCCCATACATGAGGGGACGACATGCCATGTCTAGTGGGCCACATGGCGTGTAGTTCGGCTGACCATGCACTAGTCTATCCTAATCAACATGTTCTGTACTAATTAACTACATAGTATGTCATTAATTCACATGGGTTTATTAATTACCGAATTAAATTTGTTGCATTCAACATGAGTACACGGTGTGTAATTACAATTACATGATGTGTACTCAAATGTTATCCGGTCAGAATCCATGGCACCTCTAGATGAGTTCCTTGATTTAATACATATCATAAAATTAATAATTTTTGTTAGATATATCTGAAAATATGGTATAAGAAATAGATATCCAAATTCAGATTTAAAAAATGATTAACTTTAATTGAAAAACTAATATATTAATGTTTAAATCATCCTCGAAACTAAATAATTATTAAAAATGATGTGTTCCCTTTGATACCACTTGTATGTTCCAGGAGCAGCGGAAGCCCAAGATGGACGGTGACCAACTATTCTTTTTTTCATTATTGATAATCAATATGAAGTCTATTCTGATGAATAAAGGTTTGACCAACTAAATTGAATCAAAGAACAAGAAAGGGATAGAAAACTAAGAACCAATATTGAGTAGATCAACACATGTTTTTTACAATTTCTTTAATTAAATAAGGATTACCTCCAAGTATATTCTTTATTCGTTGATGCATTCGGCAAAAAATCCATAGTAAAATGCTATTTCATTGTTGAATCCCATTGTAGGATTCCTCTAGTAGTGATCTACATGTGTTCCACATATTTCTTGATGTTTTTGAAGGAATATTTATGTGCTAGTGTAGAAGATCAATATGCTTGAGATGTATGCCTTCGACTACTATGAGAAACACTTCCAATGTGTTCTCCTTGATCCAATGGAGGAGGATCTCTCACGTACTTTAGAGCATTCTTGGAGAAGGATTATCTTTATATGCTTGATATCTTCCACTATTTTGTTGTGCACCATGATTTTTTTGGCTATTACATAGCAAATAGGAGAATAATATAACTCGGAATTTTTTTCACTAGGGGACTAAAAAAACCTTTATCACAAGTTCCATTAATTATTTAATTAATCTAGTTAAAACACTAATTTTAAATGATAACATGAATATTATTATTTATTGAAATTATCATAATATGTATGTTATAATTAAATAATTTTTAATAAAATAATATTCAATATTATAATTTCTCATTGGAACCCTAAACATGGTCATACAGTCATCCTCAATATTTATCGTTCCATGAATAAACACTACATATTTATTAAATATATATATAAAAACATTATTCATAGATAAATAAATAAATTTTATATTCACAAATATAGAAAATAAATATTTATTAATTATTCCTCCCACAATACTTTCTCTTAAAAAATAGTAACAGAATAAATTCACTCGGTCATATATGAATAATTATTAAAGCATGATCGGGAACACTATTTATTCAACTTGTTAAATGAAAATTATTAACCAAGATACTAGATACACTTAGTGTGAGACCCTCTAAGACTCTTTCTTGGGGGAATTAGGAGGAGTAGCCTACGGTCCAAGGCTAGTGTCTAGAAATAGGCCAAGAAACCCATATAGAAAGGTGGTAATTACACAATAACTTGTCACCTCATATAAACACTTACCGTGTAATGAAATCCCTTTATCAGAATATCTATAATCGATTAGGTTTCATGATAGTGTCGTTAACATATATGCTCGACATATCATTCATTGAATTTTTGGAAATAGAAATTTTCTATTTATCACCATGGACATTTATTTACTTAGGTTATATTATTCCCATCAAAGGGCCTGAGATATTATCTTCTATTAAAGAATGAAATGGATAAATCATTTCCACCATTATTAATTACTAAATATTACTAGTGATGCACTAAAAAAATCATACCTCACCGCGAACATCTGTTGTCATAGTTTACATAAATTCATCAAAATGCATCACTCATAATACCCATTAATAATAATCATAAAGTATAAGGACCAATACACATGTATGAAGATAGGAAAATCCAATGAAACATAGTAATGTGTATTTCCTACTATCGGGTCTTGTTTTCATAATATCCTCCTTGAAATTACTAAGGGTGTACACAATGAGAATGTACCTCAAAGTCCTATAAGTCTCCACCCCTGATAGCATGTATCTTTTGTGTCCCTCAAAAGATAGCATCCAGCTATTAAACCAAAATAGTGTCATAGGACTTCCAGGATCTCATCATATCATGGATCTACAATGACCTTTTAGTGCGATAGTTACTCTTCAAACATTATCACATACAATGTTACGTAGAAAACAATCATATTGTGATAATGAATTTATTAATATTCAAAACATGAATATAATTTATCATAAATTAAAAATTAAGTTGGTTATTAGGTACAAACTCCAACAATATCAGTGCCTATTTTGAAATAATACCGATGGTTAACTCTGCCTCTCTCTTACAAGGTTATCCAGAAAATTCATTAGGAAAAAAATCAATGAAATAAACCACCACTAGTGAGAATTGTTTCAGACATATTCCTTAATCACATAGAAAATGGAAAGAAATTAAAGTTGATTCTCTATCCATCCCAAAATGATAAGTTCCATATCAAATTTCATGGTCATCCCATTCTCTTTTATAATCATAGATTCCTCCACAGAGTGATAAAAATAATTCCTGACGATAAAAAATGAAATGGGTGAAAAATGAACTGAAAAATAAATATAAATAATGATGTCAAAAACTATTATAATAAATATAATAAGATACCATAGAAAATAATATACACCTGTATCAAAATAGTATTAATTCTATAATAAAACAATATTTGATCGAACTACCAATTGAGTATTTAGGGTCATCACTCCAAAATATTATTTTATATCAAAACCATGGGTAATCATTAATATATTATATATGAATTTATGTTGGGTTCTTGTTTCAAATAAAAAAGATACTATATTCACGGATACTAAGATCATACCTCAAATATAGTTGGGTTTTCACTCTTCTCCTTAGGTAAAGATTGTGTTAAATATATCTGGCCTGATCTGTGGTCGTGAGCTATCACCTAACTACCTTGAGAGAAAGTATTTACTACTAATTCTATGTTTATAGATTCATCATTTCTCATACTCATCCACAAAATGTTCTTAATCAACATTTAGTAATCTAGCTCCATTCTTTACATTTAGCTACTAGTACCTCTTCAGGATCTAGAGCTTGTGCAAAACCTATCTCATTAACCACTATACGTAAGGTCATGAAAACCCCTTTATTATGACCAATATTTATACAATCCCAACACTCCACTGGGATATTGATATAATAGGGATTCATTTTTCTTAACATGGAATACCACAAGGACTTATAATTACATAGTTTGACTACTTAATTTCCCATAGGTAATTTCAATATAACAATTTCTAATCCCAAATGAACTTATGCACTATCTAGGAACTAAACAAATATTTTCCACACACTCAACATCCCTTAGGTTACTCTCAGTGATGTGGTCATGGTTTAGTATTTCAGAAATGGTATTAAATTGGTTAATGTTCCCCTAAGATTGGATATCTTTCCTATTCCCATCATCAAATCAGCTTTCTTTGGTCAAATAACCAATAAGAATAGTATGAATGAAACAATATATCTCTATGAAATGTGATGAATTTTCCATAACGGATATATCTCCCCAATCTAGATTCATATATTCCACCTCTTTTTTAGATATCAGGGGCTCCAAATAGATGGTGTCATATAGAATAGTTTGGATATCCCTCCAAACCATATCGATATGTTGATCTGAATGGTTTAGAGAATCCTATCATTTCTTGGAAGATCCAAATAACATATAAATTATGATATTTACCCTAAATTCAGGTGGAATATTCAGGGTCTTAGTGATTTTAAATATATCCTCTAGCCATGAATCAATATCCTATGGTCCACCATCCACCAAGAATATATGTAGATACTTCTATATGAATTATATTGTAAACTTTTCCATTGTAGCGATGTAACATCCTCATTTTTAAATTCTAAAAAACCCCACTTTGTTAATAAATTAATATTATTTTGGTGTGAAAAGTTTTATTTTTCATTACCTATGATTATTTTGGAAATACATGTGGGTAAAATCCTTTTTATCACTTTAAAAAATTCTTTGAAATATTTTTTGAGTTAGATGTCAATTTACAGTTGGATTCTGAGGCATGTAGAACCTCGATGTTATTGGAATAAACCTATGAAATACATTTTATTCATAATTTTGTGGAATATTTTAAAAATATAAAATCACTCCCATGTGGTTTGTTGTATGATAAATTTGAGGCCACTGTTAGGTTCTTAAGGTTGGTTTTGCCCAAGAAAGGGCATAACTTTGATGTGTGACAGGTGTTTGGAAACCTCGCATGTGATAAGTTACTCTTTATTTATAATTAATTTATTATAAATTTTTTATATAGTAAATAATTAATTTATCATAAATGGTGCACTGTATGAGAAATATGAGATCACCGTTAGCTCTATGATGTAGGTTTAACCCTATATAGTGTATAACATCTGTGAGCATTGTACGTTTGGGAAGATCGCACCTGAAGATATGCTAATTGGTTTATAAATATTTTGATGGGTTTTTAGAAATAATAGTAATTTTTTTATTAATATTATTATTTTCATTGAAAAAAATAAAATATACTTCCCTGATTAATAAATTCATTCGTGTTGTAAATAATAAGTGGGAAATGTAATAATTGTTATAATATTAATAGTGACAATTAAATACAAATGTGAAATAAATATTAATTTTATAATCGTTATCCTCTGTTAATGGATTTTATTTTCAAAATTTTAATGGTTTCATTGATAGGATTTATTAAATAATAATAATTTTAATTATTGTTATTATTATTATATTGGGACAAAAACATTGGTATATATATATACTGTATGTATATATATTTGGATTAAAAGTACATGTATGTATAAACATGTTTGAGCATATATATATGTATATACAGATGTATATATATATATATTGTATATATATTAATTGATATTTATTGTTGGGCTAGATATAACATTATTAATTGACACACATATATGCTATTGCATGTTTAATATATTAACTTCACACTTTTAATGAATGTTTTGATTGGATTATTTATGGTGATAATTATGACATACGTTTAATAATAATAATAAAATATTAATATTTTTATTTTTATTATTATTATTATTAATTTGGGAAAATAATATATATTTTAAATAAATACTTTTGTATGTACATGTGCAGAAAATAAAATTTTTCTTCATTGCTTAGTATTAGGTAGAATAATCCATCATGCCCTAAAAAATGATTCCTATTAAAAGTAATTAAAAAGGACTAAAAGAAATAAAATTAAATTTAATGAAATAACATGAATTGAAAAATCAATAAAAATAATGAATAAAATAAAATTTTTTGAGGGGAAAATTGAAAATAATTAAAAAGGTGTTAACCCATTCTTATTATTATTTTCTTTTCTCATTCCATTTTATTTTTATTTTTATTTTATTTTATTTTCTTTATTTCTTTCTTTCATTTTTAATTTTCATGCCTCCTTTATATATTTTCCTTTTTTTCTTCCTTCCACTCCAATCATCTCCTCTGGAGTGTCTCCCCCTTCCTATAGCATGCATCCCTCCTCCCCTTGTGTGCCTCTCCCTCCTCCTCCTTCAAACACCTGCTACACCCCTTATTCATCTTTGTTTTCAAAGTTGTCAGAAGAATTGTGAATCTTTTGTTATTTCATATCATCCTTACCAATTATTTTTGTGTTTTATCCTCTCTTCTTCGAGTAATCATCTTTGGAAAGTTTTTATCCAAACTTTGGGTTTTGTAAATCCTATTATTTCTTTCATTTTAGGTCAAATAAATGGTTTTTGTTCAATGTTGGGTATACTATGAAAATGGGGTCGGGTGTATATGTTATATCCCATCATTTTTTGGATTCTTTCATTTCACACCATTTTTTGTGGGTCGGTTCCTACTGGTGAATCCCAAATAATGCATATTAATTTAATTAAACTATTTTTACTTGATCCTTGTGACCTTTATTAAAGAAAAAACATTAATAGGTTATTTTCATGTCATTGGACACCCCTTTGGATATGTCATCAATATTTTACTATTAACTTTTGGAGTTTAATTTTTAATTTATTATTTACCTCTACATGTGTGATAATTATCTTGTAGTTTTAAATGGAATAAATTATTTTGGATTAATCATAAACCATGAATTTGGGTTTTCATTGTATTTTTTTCCAAAATAAAATTTTATGTGTAATATATTCACATTCCATTATTAAAATCCCATTACTTATACATACACAGATAAAGTGACAATTTTGTTTTATATTGTGTAATTATTATTATTTTTGACTGTTAGGCTTAAATGATTTGTAAGATAGTGGAATTAAATGGTTAATAAAGTGGAATTCAAATATGAATGTTATCTTTATGTTATATAAATACCACTCTTATTGTTTTCAATGATATCGAGTTGGAGAGTGAATGTGTGTCCCTTATAAAGAACCCACATTTGGACTCATTGTGCTCAATAGTTTACCACACAATGCTTCAGGAAAGTGATCTTTTTAGCTCACCAGGAAAGGCCCTACCCCATAAATTTTACTATACTATTGGGTGATACCGGTTCCCTAAGGGTTAACTAGGGACGAACCCATTGGCTACATAATTATGTCAAGCCTTGTCTAATACTTGGTCCCTTACGTGAGAAACCTAGGATAGACTCATGGTTTCTATACTGCATGTGATACTTGGACTTTTGATAGGATTACCTTGTATGGGATCATGGAATTGGGTATAATTGAATGGATTTATTATAGTGATACCGTAGGTATTGGCACAAACTCCACCTATGAATTTTTAAATATTAATATACATATGAGAGATGATTTTATTGATAATGTATAGAGTTTTCTTATATTTTTTGATATATTTCTTGTTTTTTAGTGTTCCTAGTTTTGACACATTAATTAGACATCATGATAAAGAACAATCTTGGGGTATTATCTTATTATTTCGGTAATTTTATTTGGGTCTTGTATACATATTCATCCTTGTACAAGTATTTATTTCAGACTCTCAATATTAGATGAAGTAGGTGGTATCAAAAGTTTGATTGTTTAGGAACATAGACCAAGTTACATTTATGTTTTTTATTTATTCAAATTGATGGAATTTATTATATATGGAATAGTGTTATTTGTCTATATCATTAAATGGAATGGTTTAGACACTATGGGTGTTATCCTACTGAGATTATATCTCACACCCAGCTCATGTGTCATTTGGTACCCAAGTAGAATTTTTGTTCATAGGTATGGATAAATGGAAGCATGCCTCTCCTGATGCTTGATTTCATAATATTTTGGATGGAGATTTGGGGGGGAGAGGATAGAGCCTACGTTCAAGATTCAATGTGGTAGTATTTTGGTCTTTTGGTAGTTTTATTATCATACAATCTATTCTTGTACTCTATACCCATGAAATTTGATGTATTTACTTTTCGCAACATACATTGACATCATAATGGTATCGATTAGGACTATTCATCTTACACAATTCTTGTTTATTATTTTGGGTCATTTATCTTATTTTTTTCGTCATCTTTTTCTCTATGTATATCCTAATTTTTCATATATTATTTAACATTGTGTAATACCTTTTCGAATGAGGGAATAGTCTCCCTATAAACTCAACCAAGGACCTCACTACTAGATGGAAACCTCTAGTGTTTGGGTAGATGTGCATGAGGTCATGTGACCCATAAGTCCAGCCATCATCTTATAGGTGATATGTGATAGGATGTTACAAAGTGGTATCAGAGGAGGTTTTCATTTTCCTTTTTTCTTACTATTTTGGCCTTGTAGATAGGAGACTAGGAATGTGTCGACACATGGTAATTAACTGTGTTTGGGTTTGGTCACCCCACATATGGGGAAATGAAAAAGTGACATGGGATAGGATTATTGTTCATAATGTTAGATATTACAGTTAAATTTGATTTCACCTAGAGTGATTAGTTTATTTTTCCACTAAATACTCATTTTTAAGATTTATAAAAATTTACCCACGAACTCGTATGATAAGAATGAAGCACTACATGAATCCTGTTAGACACATAGATAATTCACATGTCATGTATATTCCATGCCATGTAATTGCATATATATGTTATATTATGTTTTGATTGTATTAATTGAGTGTTATTCCATGGATGATTGTATAACATCCTTAGCTATTTATATTTCATGTTTCTTAACATATTAGCATTCCTTCTATGTTTAGTATGTCATGCTTCTATTATTTCAGCATGTTGCACCATGTTAGTTTCTTATAGTAATGTGATTCAATTTCTATTAATTTTTTAATTGATGGGGTGGGATGAATATAATTTTTTACTATTAAAATGGTATGAAAATTCCATGTTGTAAAGTGTATGGGCGCTTTATATATTTTTAGATGGCCACCCCTATGACTAGACTATTTAGCATGTGTCTGTTGTATTATTAAATGTTTTTAAATGTAAATAAAGTTTAGATTTAATTAAAAATGAACCGGTCGACCATCTAAATGATCAACTGGACCCAATTAGGTCATATAAAGAATGGTACTTCTGTGATAAACCTCTATGGGTGTTTTGAAACTTTAATAACTAAGAAACTTATATTGGGTTGAATCTTGATGAACCCGTGTTGAATTAGAGGGACCTCGTAGGTATTCATACTCTATATTACATGAAAATGAATATCTTTGTTCATTTCCTAATATATAAGGAATATTTATGAATATTTACTATTAAAAAGGATGCTTTAATTGAATTTCCTATTTTTCTATTGGTGCATTGGTTAAAATCGAGTGCCTGGTGTTTTTATTTTAAAATGATACTTGATGTTTTGAATTAAATATTGTTAATGTTTAAATATTTAAATTTGAATAAACATAATTTATATAAAATGGAACCCAAGGTGGTTTCCTCTATTTAAACCCTTAAGAATTATTATCTTGAACCATTATCCTTGAAGTTTCCTTAAAACAAAATCATAGGCATATCTTGGAGGTTTCCTATCATTTAATCAATGGCTTGATAGTCAGATTTTGAGACGAGTGACTTTTGTTCAGGGTAACCTAGTGATATGACTACCGCTTATGTTTTTATCGGGGGATAACCGATGATTGGTAGCTGCATTAAAATTTAAAAACCATGATAATGTCATGATTTTTTTCCTTTTGGCGCCATTTGGGTGTTATTATCCTTAGTCAGGACCCTTCCATATAATGATACACTTGTTCGAATGGGTGGTCATGTTTTCTTGGTATATTTATAAAAGTGTTAGAAATGATTAAATAATGGTTTTAGATAATTTTATATCCCTTTTGAATAGTCAATTTCATTGTAAGTCACTTGACCCTTTCATATTTCTTATTGATGGACAACCCAATATGGAATCGTCCAAGTTAATACTCATATGAGGAAATACCATAATAGATTAAATCTATTTTATAGACTATATTATTCTTTATTTAATATGGGGACGAACTATGGATAGTATTTATGATGTTTTATCTTGATTTTGGAACCTCAGGGTAGTATGTGTTCACGTCCACGGTGCCCATAGAGTGTTTAATGACATAAAAACCTAGTTGAGTGTTGTAGGATTGTCAAGACATTCAACTTGGGGTAATATATCATGAATATCTGATGTAGAGATACCTAGGAATAAAGAAATTTGGTTCTTACTAATTCGTGGGATGATTTTCAAATATATGGGTTTTTAACACGCATATTGGTCTCGTTTTTTAATTTGAATGAAAATCATTTAAACATATGTCTAGATGGTGGTTCTAACATACCACACATTTGATAGGTTGGTATATCCCTTCTTTTGAAGAATAGGACACTCCTAAGTTGGGGTTCCTGGTGTCAGTTTTAGTGTTTACGTGTTGTTGATTTCTTGACATCATGACCTTGGTGTGGTTGTCGGTGTATATATCCTTTGAGAAAAGAAATTGTCCATGGGTGGAAATCTATGTTTAATGTTGATGTTTCATGGAAATTCCTTAGGTGGTAATGTCCTGGTGATCAGTTTATGGTGGAAAATCTTCAGGTGAAGCTAATCTTCTTGCAAGGGAAGTCAACCAATAGTGGTTCGACTGATCTTCTTGGTAATATTATAATCCACTTAGTGTACTTTCTTTAAGAAATTATCATGTATCATGTCTTAAAATTATCCTTGATGTACTAAGAGTGAGTTAGTATTATGTCACACAAAATATTTAAAAGCAGTTGGGTTTGTTTCACTTCACTCCCAGTGAACAATGACATTGGGTTAGGGATGGTGCGGTGTAAAGTTTGGCACTGTCTTCATAGAATGCTTGCACGACCAGTTCTGTTTAGTTGATTTGGAAATAGAATGTTTCTTTAGGATGGGGCCCCTTTTATGACCTCAAAAGTAATTGGGTTCATTCTATTAAATATAATCACACCTATAGAGTCTCTTGAATGACTACTGTCATGTTTCTTTTAAGGGAATTCCAATAATGGAGGCATCGCGGCTCGGAATTAAACCCCTTTTTAAAAGTATGATACCAATAATGTGGAGAAAAAAATATTATTCATTCCAAGATATGAAAAATGTTCGTGTTTTTGGACAAACATGCCCTGATAAGTTTCATTTCATTGTATCAGTTTGAAAAGGTGTTTTTGGATCAGATCTAAATTGGTTATATGCCACTTGACTAATTGAAGCATAAAGGTGTGTTGGTCCATGATATACTAATGAAATATAATAATGTATTGTCAAATTTAGTTCCTAACTATTTGATTGGAGGGTATGAAAATGAGAAAAATTATAAAAATATATATTTTTGCAAAATTATAAAAATAATTAATTTATTATCAATGGGTTATAAATGAAAATAAAATCATTTGAAGTAAATTAGGGATTTTTTTTGAAAAACTATTTTTATAAGTGGGATGTGTTTTTACCCTAATAAATTTTTCTTATCACTAATGATGATTGAATATAATTATATATGTTGAGATTATATAAAATCTGATATATTTTCATTTATCTAATTTCTTTTCAAAGGAATGAAGTAATGAAAAATTCATTTTTATTATTAAAAATTCATTATTTTAAAAACAGTTTTGGTTTAATTTTGTTCCATTATTTTATAATTTTTTTCAGAGAAATTAATAAAATTGAATATGATAAAATGGTTTAAATATTTTAAATTATAATTTCAAATTTTTTTAGTGATTTTAATTTCATATTTTTTTATTATGTAGAGAAAATAAAGATAAAATTTATGATTTAGGTAACATTTAGAAGGGTTAGATAGGGATGAAATTAAAGTGATAGGGGTTTAAATAACCTAAAAATATTCTAAATCATATTTGATATGTGTAGTTAGACCCACCCTTATCTTATATTCTAATTTTGGAAATTTTGTTCCACTTGTACATGAATATGATTTTAATATAATTTAATGTTTTATGTATTTATATGAGTGCCACCCCTTCACATATAAAAGGAAACCTCCTCTCCTCTCCTCTCTAAACAACAATATAATTTTTATTGAAAAATATCTTCCCAAATACCCTCCCAAAATCCATATAAACATCCATTAGAATTTTTATTCCCAAAACCCCATCAAACAAGCCTAGATATTCTTTTCAAAAAAGGATACCAAAAGTATAGGTATGTGTTCTTAACAATACTTTTCATGTTTCTCTCATTCTTAACTACTATAAGATGTTATATAACCTTCTTGACATGATGGAATATGTATATTTCATATAATAATATAGTTTAATGTTAATTTATTATCCATTTTCTATCTCTTTCCCATCTGATGGAAAAGGAAAACATCACTATTGCATGTATTTGGACTACCACCTCCCCAAAGAGATGTGATTAATTTTTTCATTTCCTCTTCACATGGATGTTCATAAGAACAGATTCGATGAACTTTAATGATATATAATATGTAATTATGATTATTAAAATTTCAATTATTATCGTCCATTCTTTCATTTAATCTATCAAAAAGTGGAAACATTACTCAAGCGTATATACAGACTACTCTCTTCATGAAGTAGTGTAAGTCATTTTTCATCACCAATTTATATGAATGATTAAATAAGATAAATTAAATAAAAAAATATAATAACAATTAAATTATTTATATAATGAAGATTATGAAACTATAATAAATTTTTAATTATCATTGCCGTCAATCTAAATTTTTCATAGAAATGCAATCTGTTTTCACCTAGGTGATGATTTTTCTAAAGAATTGATAAAAAAAGAATATTGGAAATAATAATGGAATTATAAATAGTAATTTATGTTTTAATATAATTTTTTAATAGATGTTAAATAAATGTACATATTATTATATGGAAATATTGGATTCGTATGATTTATGAAGAGTCATGACATACATTTTTATGTCACAATATTATTTCTTTTCAAGGTTGTCTATAATAAATTTATATTATGAGAAATTATATGGACAATATCCCTTAAACATCATATATTTTATTTTAATTTGATTATTCTATAAATTTCCTTTAATTATATAAAACTCTTTTCCCCAAGATTTAATACATTTATGATCAAATATTTATTGAACCTATTTCTTTTCCACCAGTTGTGATCTGATAAAATGATGAAATGTAAATGAATCCCATTTTCATCCCACGGGTTATGAAATGATTATGGGAAAATTGATTCTATGATCTCATGGTAGAAATAAGTATGGTTTCATTATTTAATGGGTTGGACCAAAATTATATATCCATTTAATTCATTGGGTAATGACTGATATCTAATGAGAAAATATGTACTAGAATATAGGTTGAATAAAATTCTGTAAGGGAATTTATCCACTATGATAGTCTTAAGAGTGAACGTTTACTAAGAATATAATGGAATGGTGGGTGGAAGCCAGTCCAATGTTGGATTTTTTCTACCATGATAGTATTTTTTTTATCCTTTCCTTGGTAAATGATTTTCTATGTTTATATGCATTCCAAAAAACTATATCACTTGTTTATAATATGCTCCTATGGATAATGATTGGCTATTTATGACACTTAACACTTATGACAAATGTATTTGGTTATAAAAATTATATATTCCATAATCCTAGAAAAAAATATTTGACTAATAGGGTAATGATTGTTGATCAAGGATTGATTAAAAAATTTCATTAATCTCTTTTTTTTTATACTCACAAACACCCACATTTATGTAAATAATGATGTTTCATTTAAGTGAATTTTTTGTATATAATATTTGCTAGAATATTTATTCTGGAAATATATTCATGTCAATGATCCATGTAGAATATATTTTAATGTATTCTAGATATGTTGAAAAGTATTATGGAAAAAAAAATTATACCATATGCTTGTAAGAGTAATGTAAGGGTTGGAAGCCCTATAATTGAAGAAGGGGTATGGATAATATAACGTATGTTTGAAAGAAACCCTCCATTTGATAAAATTAATGATTAATTTATCAAAAATATGTTTATAAACAACTGTACGTTATAAACCATATTTTTGGGAACAATCATATGTTGATGACCCTACATATGGATTTTATCGTAACATGAAGCAATCCTATGTTTTACTATTAAATAATGGAGTTTTAAATTCAAGATATCATTCTTAATTTTGGAAACATATTTTTCTAGAAATAAACATAAATTTATTGATATTTAATTATCGATTCAAACACTCGCATTCAACAGAATATGTCATTTCTATTCATACAAGATGTTAAAACTCCGTTGAATGATTTTGAATTTATATATTCAAATTTTGTTGTATAGTATTTCTAGAGGTGGTTTCACCTAGAGATGTTCAACCTAAAATATAAATATTGTGAAAATCAACATCATAAAGACATAAGATACATACCAGAAATATAAATAGAACATGAAATAATTTTTTTTGACAAAAAACAATTATTTTGTTCTCTATAGAGCTACACTTTGGATAAATATTTTTTTTTTCAATTTTATTCAATAAAAACATTTTCTTATAGTTCTTATACCTCTTATTTTTATACCTTCTTATACTAGATCAACGTGGAAATTTTTTAGATACACTTTTAAGACATACATATCTACACATATGTCTACTGTTTTCTCTATAACTATTTGAATAAAGTTTGTGCAGCATTTAATATCTATTTCTTACTTTTCATCTTTAAGGATTTGAATACATCTATCGGTTTTTGCTTCAACTATGATCTAAAGACTACAATATAAATAAAATAAATCTCTTTTTATTTGTTGGAGTTTCGAATACTTAGACTCAATTGTGGTTTTTATGAAGTGCCATATTCTTATACTAAGTAGTGTACTTTTTGTTCCCTATAAAACAACTGGAAGGCACATTAAAATATATGTAAGGTTAAAACTTAATGAACCCAATTTTTAGAGTCTCCGAATTAGAGGACCTATTATTGAAAATTATAATGATCATAGATTAGATCATTTTTGGAGTGTACTATGGGATATATGTTCCATAAACCACTATACATCATTGTATCCTTTTACTTCTTTATCTATGCTGCTCACATATATTTAAGAGAGAAGGAAGTGTTTGATTCCAAAAAAAGGTGTTCTAAATCTATCAATTTTTTTTGGAAAACCCAACTCACATAATATTGTTTATTTATCTTCATCATAAACATTCCAATAAAAATAGTGGTATAATAGGTTAATCTATACTAGAATATTAGCTTATTGAAAGTCGTTAAATATATTTTTTCTACTATAATAAGCCTCAAGTGATATGAAGATATCAAAAGGTTTGAATTTATCATTATACATAATACCTATAGGCGATGTTAGAAGATTTGATTTATTGCATATAAAATTTTTCTTTTTCTCTTGTGCTATCTATAAATCTCTAACGATATGGAATAAAATATTTGGATGAAGATATATTGAGAAGTCTTATCTTAATGATTTTTTATCGATGATCAGTGATCCTAACTTTAATAGTGATATATATTAATTCTGGAAGGCTATCATTATTATTTATTTTAAAAATCATAGGATATGAGTTTATTTAGAGGTGTTTATTCCTTATGAAATTCATTGTGATGATTTAAAAAAATGGGATGATGATTGAGAGAAATAGTATGATATGAATTCAAAATTAGTGAATGTTGTTGTATATGGTTTAGGTATCGATGATTTTAATCAAATTTCTCAATGTTCAAATAAATATGAGATGTTTTAGAATATTTTTGTTCCATATGGTGGAAGTATAAATATCATATAATTAATATAAACTACTATAAATTTATTGTTTCATAATTTTATAATGCATGAAGATGAATCCATCACTCAAATGAATGGGATATTGATAGAAATTATCCATAATGTTTCTCATTTGGTAGATCAAACTCCATAGTAATATCAGTAATTTAATGTACTCGAAGTAATACCCTCTAGATTTAATGGAATATCTACATTTATACATCAATATACCCTAATAAAAAAATTTAGTTATGAAAGAATTGATTGGGACAATAATGATGAATGGTGTGGAGATATAGGTTTAAGTTAAAAATCATATCAAACATGAAAAATATTGGATTCAAAATACTATGGATGAATCATTTCATTCAAGTCATCTAGATTTAGATAATGATTTATCATACCTTTTTAATTTTTTTGAAAATTGATAATATTAGAAGAATAATGTGACTAAAGAAAATAAGTGATGTAAATGAAATAAAAAAGGTTATACAAAGGATAACTATCCTTTTCTTAAATCACTATGTAAACCCAATTATAAGATAAAAAAATGAAAATTATAAATGGTACAAGGAGTGATTACTCTATCTCACATGTAAAATCTTCTATAGATTCTATGAGTGAGTATAAAAAACAAATGGTTTATATTACGACTCATATTGGTGAGGTAAAATCTTCCTACTATAAAAACACTAATTATAAAAAACATTATTATGATGAGTTAAATATTTATTTATTTATGATACAAGATAAATATCAATCTATAAATAAATATCAATTAAAAATTATAAAATATTATGATGTTGTGTAATTAGTTACAAAAATCATGTGAAAAAATTTCAAATTTAAAATATAATTCTAATAAAAATTATTTTGAGTAGCATGAAACTAAGATTAAGGAATTATTTGTTAAAGATGATACATTAAAACAAGCTTCTAGAATATAGATATATGGAGAAAACTATTTAAATCAAATCCTTAGTAAAGATAATATTCAAAAAGTAAATATTGGAATATGAAGTAATGGTAAAAGAAAAAAAATGATACAGTAAATATTTTCTCCCATGTTCAAATTGAAAAATCAGGTTGAATATTAAATGTTTTTACTTTTTTATTAATATATATTATGAAAATGAAATATTTTTTAGAAAACCTAAAAATTCTGGTCTAAATTTTTTTTATTGTTCTAAATAATTGTGTGACTACTATAGTAGAATCTGTACTCAAAGAAAAAAGATAGTTTACCTAAAAATATAAATTTTAACATTGTTGGATCTAAAATAATTTGTGTACCAATATGAGATTATATTTTATGTATTTAGTTAATAGAACACAATGATACATCGTTAAATCATAAAGTGGTTGACTTTTTTAAAAACATAAATATCAATATTTATAATGGTGTTATTGACTCTTAAGTAGTTCATTATGAAAAAAAATTCTTTATAACTTGATTCTATAACAAAGAAAATATTTTATTACTATTTCGATTATATTTTTATATTACATTAATTATTATTTATAAATATATATAAATAATTTTTCTTACTCATGGAATAATGTTGATAAAATATTCAAAAAGATCATAAAACTACATTATTTGTTAAATTTATTATTTATTTGTCTAAATAATTCATTATTTTATAAATTTATTTTCAAAATTTAAAATTAGTATTGATTATTCTATATTTTTAACTCATGAATATTTAGCTTCATCAGTAATGTTTCAGAACAAAATGTAAAATTTTCTCTTTAACAACACTATAATATACTAGATAAAACCATTTAATTTATATCATCATTGAAAAATAATGTTCAATGAAATCTTAAAAAAGTCATAGAAATATAAAGTGACCATCATATTTATGTTCATAAAAATGTATATATTAAAAAATAATAAAAGTTAATCATTTTGATTTTTTAAATGAATACTCAGTCTCATATATCAAATATTCGATTAGACAGTCTTTTGAAAGAAACAAGGAAGGTCATAGTTATGAAGAACTGGAAGTCTCTTCGTCTTAACTGTCATATAAAAATCTTCTATTCAAAGATAGTACCATGAATGAAGGAAAATTAAATTTACAAGCATATCTGAATTCATCTATAATGTTTTCTAAATAACATCAAAGGTAATACGAGGATGTAAAAGAATGTTTTATTAAAAAATTATTTTGAAGTATTTAAAATATTAATTATAAATCATATGAAATCTCTTAGAAGAGAGGTTGTTACTAATTTGGTTCTTGATAATTTGAAAACAAAAATTGGACAGTGCTTATGTTTTTTTTATATCAGTGAATAATATATGTTCAGTGTAAAATAGAGGAACTATCAAGTTTTTTATATTTTTTATGTGAAAACGTTTGATGTTTAGAACGTTCAGATGAACGGACTAACCCTTCTTAAACACCTCAATTTTAATTTCTATATATTATTTAAAATATTTTCTATAAGTTTTTTCATAATTTATTTTAATAAAATTATACATTAATTTATTATCATATGTAATAATGTACATAATATTTCGTTATCTCATTATATATGGTAAATTATTGTAAATAATAAATAATTTTTCTCAAATATGACATGTAAAAAATTTATAAATGGTGTTAATATTTTTAAATTAATTGACTATATAATTTGACTTGACTTAGGGGGAGATATTTACAATAATTAAATTTTTATTCTTTTTTCTAAGTGATATCTAGGCCATTTAAAATATTGAGTTGAAATTAATTTTATTCATTAGAAAATATATTATTTTCTCATTGATTAATATTTTTCATTTTTAGAAGCATGAATTTATAGTGATTTTATAATTCTAAATTTTAATTTTTTTTCTCTTTCATGTCAAAAAATGGGGAGAATATTTTATAGTGATAACATTACATGTTTATCTTTGGGGATATTTGATGAGAAATTTAGTGATTAATTTATCAGAAAAACTGTTATGAGAAATATTAGGGAAATATTAAAGGGTGAAACTGTGTTTTTGATTTATTTATGGTTATATAAATTTCTTCTTCTAAATACTACTTTAATTATTAGTTTTACTCATTTTGTTATGGGGTCTTTGGTCATCTAAAATGGGTATATTTTTTAGTATGTGTTGATTCAAAAATTTCATTCATTTAAATTTTATTATGATTCTCAAAAACACCAACATTTTTTTCACTAATGATGTTTTTTTAATTAAATTTTAGGGTTAAAATTTTTATTAGAATATTTATTCTAGAAACATATTGAATCCATTGATCCATGTGAAATATTTGTTAAATTATTCTTGAATAGATTAAAATTATTCTAGAAATATTATTCATAACTTGTGTTTGTAAGAATAACATAAGGGTTAGAAACCCCATGTTTGGAAGAATGCTTATGGATCATATACCTCACGTTTGGAAGAGACCCCACATTTGAGAAAAGTAATATTTTTTTTATCAAACCTATAATTTTGTGCAATGGTACATTTCCAATCCTATATTTTTAAAAACTTTTACATTGTCAACCCTGTGTTTGGATTTTGTCATTATATGAATGAACCTTACATTTGACTTTTCAACAATGGAGTTTTAAATTTATGACATTATCCATTATGTATAGAATATTTTTTCCAAAATTAAATATCTACTGAAAGATATTTTATTATTCATTAATATTATTTCATTCAATGGAATAAATTGTTTCTATTAGTACAGGATGTTATGACACTATTGATTATTTTGAATTCAGATGTTCATGATCTATTTTGTGGTACTTATAGAGATGGTTTGATCTAGTACTGTTCAAATTACAATATAAATATTTGGAAAATATTCATTGGAAAGAGACATGATAGAAAACTGATATATACATTGAAAAGGATGTTTTCTGTGTTCGAAAAACAAAAAGTGTTTCATTTCAGTGAGATCTACACTTTAGAGACATATATGTTTTAATCTATTTTATCAACCTTCTATTTTTTCTATCATTTCTGCTACATCTTATTGTTACATATTCTTATTAAATATTTAAACATCATTTACCAGAGATACACATTTGAAACATACATGTTTACACATTTATCTGGTGTTTTCTCTATTATTTTTTATAAAAATTATATCCACCATTGAATATGTATTTACTGTTGTGATTTATAGAAGATATGAATATATATTTCTTTTATTGTTGAAATTGTGATGTAAAACCAATGTTCTCAATAAAATCAATATATATTGAATTATTGTAGCATCATATTATCGAACCCAGTCATTGTTTTTGTTATGTTATATCTTCTTTCACTAAGATGTTGATTTTTAGTTCTTTATAAAACAACCAGAATTCCTTGTAAAATCCTTTTATAGTTTCAAATTCCTATACTCAGTTTTTAGTATGTCTTTAAATAACAGGACTTATTAGTTTATATTACCATTCAAATGGACTAGATCATTGGTGGAGTGGACTATAGGATACTTGTTCCATGAACTGATATACATCATTTTTTTACCTTATTTATTTCATCTTCTCAATCGATATGAAAGGAGAAGGAATCATTATCTTCATAAAAATTGAGATGCTCTGAATTAGTCAATGTTATTGGAAATAAAAATTCACCACACTTGTGTCATTATCTTAATCGTATCAATTCCGATAGAATAAGAATTTTATATTTTATGGTAATTGTTTCATACCATTATTCTTTACGTATGCCCAAATATATTCTTTGATTGAAATATCTTATTATTACCATTACAAATAACATGAGCTCACCCATTCTTATGTATGAATTTTTTCAAGATATAAAGAAACATTTTATGTATGGTATATCATAGAAGGGTACTATGTGAGATGATTTTTTGGGAGATGGTGAATATCTTTTATGAAATAAGTTAATTATGCATATAGTCTTCAACGATACAATTCCATTATGATTCAGGGGATTTTATTTTAATGCGATGTGTTGAATATTCATATAAAATGATGTAATATTTATTTATTTAATTTTTTTTGTTTCCTCAATGAAAATTATGCCGAAAATAATTAAATAACCAAAATAAATCAAAAATGCCACCAGAATCCATTCAACATATAAAATCAATGTAGATAATTTAAAAACATCAAGAAATGGAAATACATAAAGACACATACAGAAAGCTAAGTATTTTAAAAATATTAAAGAAATTATTTTTAATCATAAATATCCAATAAGTAAAAAATAATAGTTTATGCCTAGTGACTTTGGAAGACTAGGATCAAATTATATCCAAAAGAAAATTAATCATGGAATGCTTATTTAATTTTTCTTAATTTGATTATAAAGTCCATTTGTGCCCCAAAAATTGAATGGGATTACCAGGGGAATACATAAAGAAAGGAGTGATCTAAAAATTCAATTATAGGAATAAACATAACAATACAATATAACATGTGTGTCAAAGGATGAACATGATATCATAAAAGTGAAATATCATGGTAATCACATGGAAGAATAACATAAATTACATGGTATTATGATATCTTGATGGATTATGAAATGTGAATGAAATAAAAAAATGTGTTATAAAAATGTGTCAAATATGACTTCTTAGAAAAAAATTAGTTGGTGGAAATTTTCCAATAATGGATTAGGTTTACTTTATAATCCCACACATGCTATATAATGAGATTAAAACAATACCCAATTAATTCGAGTTATATCTGGGAAAAACCATCATAAAATATTCATGATTGATGTATTCCACATAAATGAATTCAATCATTATTAGTAATATATGAATTACCCATGGAAAGCAAATTGGTTTAATAATATAAAATAATATCATAATCAAATGAAATTTCATAATGACAAAATTTGAGAAATAAATATAAGGAATTTGTTTACCCATTAGTGGAATAGATATTAAGATAGGAATATTTGTGATATGAATATATTCATAATTAAAAATCATATCATAAATTTAATGATATATAATGTGTGTTAGAGATATTATTTTCATTATCCACATGGAAGAGTTTTTTACTGAGATCCCTTACCTCAAGCCTGATTCACCATGTGAGTTATTTATCATCGTAAATAACAAAATTATTTTAATATTCAAATTTATTAAAAAAAAGTAATTAATTTTTTATTAATTATCATCTTATGCTCAATTAAATAATCATTTTGGTTCAAGTTATATGATTGAAGATGATCAGAAGATACGTACAGAATCACTTTGGTAACTTCACTAAAGTCAAATAGAATATTAATTACTCATAAACAAAATAGTAATAATGAATAAAGTATCATTTTTTAAATCAACTATTTTTATAAATAAAATAATAATAATTTTGGTTATAAAAAATAAACTACATTACAATGATAGTGAAGATAATTTGTACGTTCACATGAGTAACACTTACATTTTTCAATGATTTTGTTGGAAACAATGTAAATGTAGACTTATTATTAAATAGTGATAATGATAAAATAAATAACATTTCATTAATATAAATACAAATACATTTACCATCCATGTGATGAGGCAATAAAAATGAATTACATCGCTTTGCAACGCGGTAGTCCACCATACTCATGAACAACATTATCATTTAGTCAATAGACGTTATAGTTGACAATGAAGGATACATTTATTTTACATAGTGAATAATATTTCATTATTAGCATACATATGCGTAAAATTAATCCTTATTATAGTTCATGTAGTGTGTGAGGTAAAATAAATCACATTGCTTTTTTGAGGTTGTAGTCTTTCATACACCCAAGTGACATTATCGTATTCTCTATGGAATGAAATGTTAAAATTTATAGGGGATATTGTAATTAAATATGTATAATTATTTCATAAATATAATATAAAAACATTATATGCATAATTATTTCTAATTGTGGGATGCGATGATGAAAAATGAATTATGTTTTTTCGTGATACAGTAGTCCTCTATACACAGGATCAATGGACTCATTACCCATTTTATTGAAGTGGATATTGATTTAGGATATTACATTAATATAATAAATTATTATTTTATAGTAGATGATTATTTTATTACAATATAATTATTGGTTAATATTTTATGGATGTGGAATATGAAATAAAAAAAGATTATCGTTAAAGGATGTTGCCTCATTTTCAGAATACTTATTTGAAATTGCACGAAAAACCATCCTAGACTATCATTATGATAACGAATCACATTCTATAATTTTAGGAGGGAATTAATTAATGTATTTGTGTATTTCATGGATGATATAATTAGTTATTTATGTGTGTAAAGGAGAGTTTAAGGGTTGAAATTTTGTAAGTGGGGTAGATGACACACTCAAATATTTGAAAATAAAGAGTTACACCCATGTTCATCACATGCCAAAAGACTCCAAAATAGATTTTTTTTGAAAAATAGATAATTATAAGTCAATATATGACCATTAAATTTTAATTATACTTTTTTGGGTCATTTTTAACCATTATCCTTTTAGTTTAACCCCTCAGAAAACATATTTTTACCTTCACAGTAGGATTTAATTTTTATTTTTTAAAATGAATTATAGAAAAAAAGTTAGTTTATATTATTAGATAATATTAATTATTCTTATTAAACATATGGTATCCATTTTACAAAATTACATTAATATAATTGGACGAATTTAATTTATAATTAATCATGCAGACGTGTCTACAAATGGTTTTTTCATGAAATTCATTTTTCAAGCATAAAATGATCTTATAATAAATATATAAAAACAAAAAATAATTAAATATATTTATATTTATATTTATATATATATAAAATTTACTTTCCATCTATCTAATTACCTTTTAATTTATATATATATAAATTAATGTGGAGAAACATTATCAACTTTAAAACAGTTTTCAGAATAAATCATTTTTAAACTGAAGAATAAACTTATATGAAAATATAGTATATTAATGATTTGAATGTAATTAATTGTGAATAATAAAACTAAATAATTATTATTTTTATGTGAAATTAAATTAAAAAATGGTACTTTATTTATTAAAAAAATTATTTTTATAAAAAATGATATTTATTACATTTCATTGAAAAATTAATATTTTCAAAAAATCCCCAAATTTCACCATAAATAATTAAAGATATTTTAATTTAAAAATTTTTGGTAATTTTATAAAATAAAATTTATAAAAGGACTATAAATTAACTGTTATATTTTCACATAAAAAACAAAAAAAAATTGGAAATAAATTTTTCTATTAAAAAATTGTGTGCTTGTTCATACGTTTTTATAAATAAATTTATATTGTGAAGTAAATTTATATAGGCCTCATTAAATATTGAATCTTATTCACATTTTATAATAAAATTAATATGTTATAATTTATTTATTTAAATAATCATGGTTTTATTGGGTTCAGTTTTCTGTGTCGCATACACTATCAAACATAGATTTCCCATTAAAAACATAGGGTGTTTTTTCACTGGAAATTTAATTTTTTTAATCTCATAGTGTAAAAAAATACCACATATCATGAGGGCTGAAAATGATGATATCTAAGATATAACCATTGGCAATGATTTTACAATCATTAGTTTAGGACCCTACTCATTCCTAAATAATAATACTCTCCACTAGGATCCCTTTGTTATCTAACAAATCCACTAAGAAATTACCATATATAGATGTTTTACTGACATTGATTCCCTATTAGACAAGAAATATAAAATTACTAATAATATAATACAACATCCAAGGGTACATTTCATTCCCCTAGAGAAATCCAACTAACTTTTATAAATCACACTACTAGAATTAAGGGTATTTGGGACGAGCTATTTGCAATGGGATCCAGTCGGAAATATGATTTAGCGACGGGGCCCCATTGCAAATAGAAAATTATAGATAATGGTGTCACAATTAATCCTCTTATTATATACATTATATATAAATAATCCTTTTGCGACGGCCTGTCGCAAATACTATTTGTGAAAGGGAACTGCCCCGTCGCAAATAAGTCTGCGATTATATAGATTATATATATAAAAACCTTTTGCGACGGGCCCATCGCAAATAGATTATGTGACGGTCCTATCATCTCATCGCAAATAGTATTAATAAAAAATTATATTTAAATTATTTGTGATGGGAGCCCGTCACAAAAGGCCCCATCGCAAAAACTAAACATAATAAAAAAATTATATTTAATAAAATTATGATTAATGAAAAAATTATATTTATATTATTAAAATAATAAAATAAAAATAAAAATTATTATTATTAAAATAAATAGAAATTATAAAATAAAATACTAAAAAAATATATGTAATAAAATTATGATTAATAAATAATTAATATTAATTTTATTAAATGAATAAAAAATTAAAAAATTATTAAAATTTTCAATATTTACCAATATATATATATAAAATAATAAAATGTTATTATTATTGGAAAAATAAGGAAATATTAAAAATTATAATACTAATATTAAATAATAAAATATTAAAAAAAATTGTGTAATATTTGTACGAATATAAAATATAGGAACTGTAAATAGTTCATATTACAATAAATCTTCAATTTAAGTGTTTTAAACATAAAAATTAAATCACTGGGGTGTCGTCTTCTGGAGGAGGTGGAGGTGGTGGAGGAGGTGAAGGTGATGGTGGAGGAAACTGCATCCCTAAACTACGAGTCAGACGGCGCATGTACTCCATCTACTTGTGAAGATGCTGCTGCTGTTGCTACTGCTGCTTCCATCGACGCATCTCCTCCTCGTTCTACTACTACTACTGCTGCTGCTGCTGACACATCTTCTCATGCTGGTTCTACAAACTCTCTATTAGCTGTGACTGAGTTTAGAACTGCTCCTAATACTGTGATGTAGAAGATGAATCCTCTCCACGAGCTCCTCTTGAGCTAGATGTCGACATCGCAGCAGTACCATAATAAGTACCAAGAGTCAAATGATAGCTGATACCAACTACTCGGCCCTTCTCAAAGCCATATTGCATCGCATGCATCCATGCCACCTCATCGAACTAGTGGGCACTAGTTTTCTTAGTTGTCCCGTCTTGACTCTCAGCCTGTGTCTGAGTGGTCGCAGCCTCATATGACTCCTTCAATTCTAATTTGAAATTAAAATGGTTAAAATATTATATATAGTTAATTGTTGAACTGAAAAATTTAATACTAACCAAATCCTATGATGGGGATCACCTCTAATCTCTAAGGTGGCTGGATCACTGTATATCCTCTGATAAACGTTGAACTCCATAATATCGGGATGCTCAACTGCCTACAAAAATATAAAATAATATGTTTATATTTAATGTTATATAAAATATTTAAAAAATATACTTACCAGATGCTATCTATGTGTACTAAATGTACTGCTACCAGCTCGATGTTTCACCTCCTATCTACCAGGGTTCTGTCGTCCAACTGAAGATCTCCTCTGAAATCCACCCCCAACCAGTTTAAATATAATCCATCTCAAACGTGAGATGAAATGTACTCTAGTCGGTGGGCTCTACATGACTCATCAAATTCTATCACTCCTGCTTTCTTAATGGTTGTTCTTCTCAAATTGTCATAAAATGACAGAAATAGTCACGCATTGACACCTGCCATGTTGTGTGGATAGCGTCACTCATTCTATCATCAATGGGATACCATAAACCCTACAAATAATTTATAATATAAAGTTATTAATAAAATTAATTTCAAAACAAATATTCTTTATTTACGTACCAGCTAATGACATCATTGACGTTGTGTTTGGAGACATAAATAAACATTGCAACCTGGGTGTAAGGGGGAAATATCTCAACTCTTTTACTGGAATCGATCCAGACTTCCCTAGTTGAGCTTCTTTATACCTCGATTGTCCACATGCGGGAAAACTATCCAATGAATCAATTTCACAAGAATATTTTATGCCATCATTTGGACATGGATAAATCTTATGAGAACTAAGGCCTTTGTTATGAACCTGCCTCTTTCTCCCATTGTAATTTGTAGGCAACACATTTCCTTCAGGTAATAGTGTTTTAACCAAAGAAAATATCTCCTCAGAACCATTGTTTGACATTGAATTATCTGATTTAATAACCATAAATTTTTCAACAGCTTCTAATTTTCTTAACTTGCAACCCGAATATAATGCATCCTCATCAGACCACAACAACTCATAAAATTCGGATGGTTCCAACTCAAGAGTTAAATCAATATCATCTTGAGTTTCAGTTTGTTAAACAGATGGACTTACAACATCATTTTCTAAATTTTGAAACCATGATGGATCCAGATTCAATTTATTAGTATCTTCTCTAGAACTGCATTCACCGTGTTGATACCAAATAACATAATCTGGTAGAAAACCAAACCGCAAGAGATTTCCCCCAACCTTGCCGAATGTGTCAAAAGTTCTTAGAGAATATTTTTTATAAGGAAACTTTATTGTGCCTTCTGAAACCTATTCTGGTTTTGATTATTCAAATGATTAGAAAGCTACAACACCCTCAATATATACAGGATTTCAACCAGAACGGTTTGGATTGCTATGTTTATTTATCCAATCACGATCATCTAATAATGATTTTTGTCAACTTCTTTGTTCCATATTTTTCTAAAAAAATAAAAAAATCATTTCTATTTTTGAATAATTTGAAATTATAAAAACACTATATGAAGAAAAGATATATAATTATAACTACTTCTTAATAATTACCATTACTTATGTGTGACACAATTTCTAGTTGATTGACGGCTCCTCTTTTGTCTGACGGCTCATTTACTTGTAACTTTATCACACAAAAAACTCAATGAAGAATCTTCTCATAGGTACACATATTAATTCTCATATGCACGAGAATGAATATGTGTACCTTCGAGCAGATTCTTCATTTGGATTTCTGTGTGTAAAAGTTGAAAGTAATGAGCCGTCGGACAAAAGTGCCCCCTTTTCGTTGATGAATAATCTTCTTGCAACGGTAACCACCTGAACACATTATGAAAAATGTTGTCCTATGAATGCATATTCCAACTTCTACATACAATATTGGATATGCATAGATAGAAACATACTTTTCATAATGTTTTGAGTCAGTGAATGTTGAAAGGATAAGAGTCATCGAGCAAAAAGAGTGTTATCAATCCACTGGAATATTGTGCCAAGTTATTACAAGTTATTACAATTTATTACAATTGATTGTCTTACTAATGGTTTATAATTGTTCCTAATTATTTCTAATTGTTGCTAATTTTTTCCAATTATTCGTAAATGTTGCTATTTCTTACTATTTCTTGCTATTTCTTGCAATTTCTTGATATTTCTTGCTATTTAATTCAATTTATTACTATTTATTCCTACTTATTCATATTTATTCCTATTTATTTCTATTTATTCATATTTATTCTTATTTATTCTTATTTATTCATATTTATTCCAATTTATTCCAATTTATTTCTATTTATTCCTATTTATTCATATTTATTCCTATTTATTCCTATTTATTTCTAATTATTACAATTTATTACTATTTGTTAATATTTATTACTATTTATTAATAATTATTACTAATTATTACTAATTATAACTAATTATAACTAATTATTACTACTTATTACTATTTATTACTATTTAATAAAATTTATTACTAATTATTACTAAAATACAAATAAAGAACTATTTAAATCTAATTTAATTACAACTAATCAAAAATAATTTAAATTAACATAAAAAAATTAAATAAATACCTATTTAAATTAAATATAAATACCTTTAAACTTGATCTCCTATTAATGTAAGCTCCTTCAAAGCTTCTCCATAAAAAAATTAACTCATATAAATTTTCACTCTAAAATTCGAGTTTAGAGAGAGAGAGAGGAGGTGAGAAATGAGATGAAGAGACAGAAAAACAGAGGGGTATATATATGTTAGATTAGTTGTGATGGAACTAGTTATGACGGCCTTACCGTCACAAAAAGGACTTTTGTGACGGGGCCCATCACAAATACCTTTGCCCGCATAAATTGTTGTCAGTGGGTAAAAGGTTATTTGAGATGAGGCCCATCGCAAAAAGTGACATGTCGACACACCTTTTGCGATGAGACAACATCCTGTCGCAAAAACTCAATTACCTCCGCCATTATTTGTGACGGGACCCATCTCAAATACCCTCCGACCGACACACTTTTGCAATGGGGGATCCCCCCATTACAGATAACCTTCCCACGCATTGGCGTGCATCTCGCGCCAGAGTGACCATTACCTTTTGCGACGGGACCCCAAATCCCATCTCAAATAAGAATTTATTTCCAACGGGCCAAACCCCCCGTCGCAAATAACCTATGGGATGGACTATTTGCGATGGGAATTAATCCAATCGCAAATACCCCATCACAGAAGATTATTTTTCTAGTAGTGTCATTTTCAACTTTGTTGACTTGAATATTATGCAACCAGAAAAACATAACACCAGTCAACAATGCCCTAGCATCCAAATCAATGGAATTTATAGTCCTGTAATATTCAATTTAACCTAGTATCACTAAATGTCTTTATTCTATCACCATTATCCATTACCTCATGTACATTTAGATGCTTAAACCATTTACATTAAGCATTATCCCTATTGTTGGATACCTCTATTCGATACATTTACCATGATTTCCTCATTTGGTCTTTGAAGAGAATAATAGATGAGGAAGAAACCTTCTAAAAGAAGGATTTGATTACCCATCTTCTTTTGGGAATGACGCACTACCAGTATAAGTTTAACCTGCACTAGGATGGATATGAAGAAAATATTTTACGTTTTATTCTCTTGTGAAGAGCCTCCCATATTGTCTAGAATAGTGTAGAAAAAAAACCCCTAGCCTTCACTTACACCCCCTGCATACTTGCCCTGTGAAAAAAGGTTCATATGACCACTTGCGTTGTGCCTCCACCAACATGGATACCCAGACCACAGAATAAAAATCTCGATATCTTCTTCACCTATTCCCTGTTAAAAATAGGTTCTCCAATGGTTTTGGTTGTGGATATATAGAACAGTGGAATGTAGACACTAAACATGCTCCAATTTTATATATGTTCTCGTCTCTAGGTAGATATTTATTTATCAATCTTCAAACCAATATGATTATATTTCATGGTATCTATTTGAACTATAGTTTGTGTTCCCAATTTTACATCCCAGTTCTACCATGAATCATCTCACTGATGTGCTTTCCATTAAACTAACCTAATGTCATGCCTATAAGCACACTAATGTCTGTCTCCTTGAGAAAAAAAATATTAATGTATATGAGTTTATAATGGTTATTTAAAATAGAATTGATAAAATTTGGATACTTGGTGGCATCTCTGATGTATAGGCTTGGGACTAGGCATCCTAAAAAACATCTCCACCCACCAAATTTTTCATCCAGTAGATGATATATCAATGATTGATAATCCCACACTCCATGTCATCCAAAACATATAGATGATCTAACAATCATATAGAGGTATTTGTAATATTTCTCGATCAACCTGGAAAATCATCGCATTTTTTTATATACCTCTTCTTCATTATTTTGTTCCAAGAATAATTCATTGTTTTTATAACCCACATGGATTTATTTTGCATAGTGTTCATGAATTCCTTCACGTTATGTAGATAAATCCCACCTTCATCACTTTCTCTTGGATATAATTTCTAGGATGCCTAGTGGAATTTTACATCTTGGCATACATCCCATCATAATGTGATCATAAGGTGCAATATCCTTGAAATTGTCACCTTCAGTGGGTTTTTGGTGGATATAATATGTGTTGGGACTGAGGTAAGAAATCTATTAATTGGAGTAATACGTCCTACAAAATATATAATTTTTTTCTAGTTTTCAATCCTCTATTTGATATGATTAATAATATCGTCAAATAATTCCATTTTGAATCTTCCATTAGATAGAGGAGATCCAAGATACTATATTGGTAGATTATGCATCAACATTCCATGTTTTTCATGATGTATATTGACCCCTCTCCATGTTCAATTTTTAAAATGAAAATGCTTCTATTTATTTTCATGATACAATGAATGATCAATCAACCATAGGTTTCCATGGTTTCAATGATCACACTCAATGCAACTTTCTTTCATTTAGTAAAAAATAACTTCTCATAATTATACATTAAGTGTGATATCGTTACACTCCCATGCCTATTGGTGGAAGCCATAAAATTCCCTTTATCATGATTCTATATGATGTTCTTTATGTGGGATTTTTTCTCTAAGATAATCAAACTTAGGGATAATGGGTCTCCTTGCTTTATACCTAATAAGTATTTGAATAAACCAAATCCCCATACACATAAAGATATTATGATCCATAGAGAGACATAAAACCTCAAGCATAAATCAAAGAACCATTCATTAAATCCAAAAATCTTCATAACCATTAAAATAAAATTCCACTCTAATATATGATAGGACTTGTCCATATCCAACTTTATCATGAAATTTTATCTGATTACAATTTTATTTAGATATTCCAACATTTCTTATGAAATTACAATATCCCCTTGAGTTCTCCTCCCTTACAAAAAACCATGTTGTTCATCTAATATGATCCTTGGAATAACACTAGTGAGACTCATGTTAACATGGTTGGAAAATATTTGGAAGCTAAATTTTCATTAAAAAAATAGTCTATATTGGTTCATGAAAGGTGAGAATTTCATATTAGGCAGCATAATGACCTTTGAAGCACCGAAATCTCTTGTAATAAATCCACCTCTTAAAATTATTGAACTACCTCCTTCTCCTATAATATATCTAGATCCCATTATACCACATAAAATGTTTCAAGGAATCTATCTGGACCCATTTCCCTTCCCGGTTTCACCATGAAGACAATGTTATTAATTTTTTATTCCACTAGAATAGACACTAACACCACATTTAATTGATCTACCATTAGTATCAGAATTAAACACATAAAAATATATTTTTCTTCATTTCTGGATATACCAATAACCATTCCCCTATTCTATCCTGCCAGCTAGTTCTCATGGTTATCCAAAGCTTTTTAGCATGCCACTTCTACATATGACCTGAATAATAAATCATCGATCTATATATTGTACTTTTTAAACACATTTATCTCATTACTAAACTCTTAAAAATAGGTAGTGTTTCAGTTAAATTTTTTGTTCCGATGGGTCTTGATTTTTCTCTGCATTCCATTTCAATCTTTAGAATCATTTTGAAAATAAAGTTGTTTTCTCTGACAAATTAATATACAATCCCTCATTTCACATATCTTGAAGACCCTCCTCTATCATTTTTATAGCATCTCTAATCCTTTTTAGATTAAAATACCCGATGTTTCTATTTTTAGTTTCTGTTCTAAGAATCATTTTTTTAATCACAAAACCTGCTTAAGAAACACCTGTACATATTGTGCAGTATATTCAACATTCCAATGTTTCTTATTGGTTCATATTCTAATATTTTTTGATGATAAAACTTTACCCATATATATGTCTTAATTTAACTAAAAAATAAAACAACTCATTTCTAACTACCCATAGAAACTAAATGTTTGGTGTTGAGAGTATATATTAGGAACTTTTTTACACAAACTTCCTATACTCTAAGGATTATATATACTATATATATTTAGTAATCCAATATTAAAAGTAAAACCAATCATTAAAACTATTTTTTCATTAAAAAAATTGGCTCCCCCAATTTTGTTCTACAAATTTTTCCCATGACAAGGCTCCTGGGGAATTTTTGATCCCCATTGGATGAAAACTATCATTATGCCTCATGATAAACTCTTTTATGAAAAATATTAATTTATAAAGAAATAATAAATATGAAAATTCCTCTCAAATGTGTAATATGATATTTTTTTACATCATATGGGCACATAAAAAAATAAAAAAAATCAATAAATAAATGAAACCAACCACAGAATAGAAAATATGAAATAACCAAAAAAATAATATTATATCTTCCTCACCCAATTTCACATGTCAAGTATAGTTTTTCTCTTATTTTTAGAACTAGTAATTCATATGAGTACCCGAGAAAAAACAAAAAACACCCAATGAAAGATAAATTGAGCTAGAAATGTTATAAATTGTTATTGGAATAATGTAGTGTATTATCCTGTGCCCAACACGTGAATAATAATAAATGGAAAATGAAATTAAGTCTTGTTTTTAATTAAAACTATAAAAAAATTATACTTCAATTTATAAATTCATCGTAAATTAATAATTTCTCTGGTAATATCCATGTAAAAAATCAAAAATTAAAAAATAATTCATTATGGAAACAAATTACAAGGGATTAATGTTAATATTAATTAATAAAATTCCAAACCAAGCTTTTGGAAAATACTCAAATCTTATAATTAATTGAAAATAAGTCACTTTTATTATAGCACACTGTGAAATTCCATTTAATGAACTGAAAGGGCATAGTTATAATTTAAATAACATGAACATTTAAACTAGATGAATATGAACATAATAGTCTCAAACACCCAAATCCAAGGAATACAATACTAATGAAAAATTGTAGAATGATTGTAAATGTAAAACGAAATAGAATCCACTCAATAATGTAGAAATAAATAAATGAACATGGTGTAAAATAATATAAAAAATAACACAATAAATTATTAGAATTAAAAAATGTCAAGGTATGGGACATAGTGTATAGTGGCTAAGACATCATCCAATGTTCCTCACATTATTAGTGATCAACCCAATCAAAAATGTTCCCATTCGTGATCTAATAGAGAGGTACACATACATTTTCTAGTGTTAATCACATCTATATCAACACTATAATGATGCAGAACCTAATATCATAGATTTGGTGGTTGTTTTATGACATTGAATGTAACATACTAGGTAAATAAAGAATATCAAATTTTCATATTTATTAATATCTATGAATTAAATATTTATTTTACTAAAAAGTGGATTCTATGTCTGATAGCATACTCAAAACACAACAATTTATTTCTCTGAAATCATATATTGGACACAAAATTGAGTTATACCGAAAAATAATATATTATTATTATTATTTTAATTTGTTGTTAATGTCTAGATGTTGTATTAGTAGGAATGAATAGAACTAACAATAATATGATTATATATGTTTTTTAAATTTCATTACATTTATCTGAAAAAAATTAGAGGCTTAAAATATTAATGAATCCAATTTTATGCATAAATACTCTAATATTTTAAAAAAGTAGTTTTACTGCCTTTTGAGGGATAAGAATTTTTAAATTCAGTACTGACACTTTTATAGGTTTTATTTGGAAAAATAAACTTCTTCTATATGATCGTAACATCACAGTTTACTTTGGATGAAATTTTGGTGCTTTTCTGATTAAGCTCATTCTTTATTGAATAGTAAAAAATACTACATCTTAAGTCAAAATTATCTTTTCATAAAATTGATTTATATATTTATATTTTACTTCTAATTGGTTTTAAAGTTTAATTGTATTATATTTTTATCATTTAATGCAATTTTGGTCATTAGATGTAATTTATGCTAAAATTGGACATAAACACATGCCTATCTTTTGGTAGTTTTTACTTCTTAAAACACACTTTTTAGTTTTGAAAATGGAAATTAATTTTAAAATAATTAATGATACATTGGTGTTTTGAATTTGAAAAAATTGATCCTTTATTTTGAATTAGGAGGTTCAAATTTTGTAAATAGGTACCTTTTATTTTTAGTCCTTATGAATAGTATCTTCGGTAAATATTTTTTTTACCATGGTTAAAAGGTAAATCTGCTAAATAAGGGAAAAAAATTATAATACTATTAAATTACCCTAACACATGTCCTAACTCTATTGGGTGAGATATTTCCAACCATGGCCATCCTTGGGCCGATTTTAGGACCCTATGGAGCCACTTGTGCCTGAAAATGACATTAAATTACTTTTAATTTAAAGTTAAGGAAAATATAATATAAAGATATATCTTTTACTAAAACAATTTTAATATGGGGTTACATATTTTATCACTTCTACTATTAATATTCACTAGAAAGATAAAAATATTTCATATACCATGGTATTTTATTTATAATATATCGATATCACATTAATAAATTTGTTTATGACACAATGATGATGTACTGATTACATTATTAATGAATGTTTTATATTAATGAGATTATAAAAACGGAAATAAATTTATTTTGAAACTTATTATTCCATACAATAATTTTAGGGCCGATTATAGCATGATATATTTTAATTAATGAATTTTTTAGAAATAATAATGTTATTATGGTTTTCTTATAATTCATGATATAAATAGTTTATAAATTGACATAAATGAGTTTTTAAAACAAATACTATTTTATTAAATGATTTAATTGTCTTAAAAATATACAATTAATCCAAATGACTTAGATAAAGATGAAAATACCATTAATGAACCAATTGGGCTTCTATTGGAATTTTATAGTAACTAAGGGTTAAAGCTATATGATAAGGATAAATTTGAAACCAAACATTTCTAAAAGAAACTGATTTAGAGGATTTAAAACAATAGTCAACTTATATTCAAATTAAATTAGTTTTGGACCTTTTAAAACAGAAAATAATTTTTATAATTAAATAATATTATAATGTCTTCCTAATGTACCCCTCCTCCCTCCTATAAAATGGAATCATCTCGAACCCTTAATTACACCTCTCAATTCCCCTTGGATCGTCCAAAATGTGCTAAATAAATCTCCCAAAATCTATCTCTTCCTTCAATAAGACTTACCTTGGGACGAAGGAAAATCAAGAATGCCTTTTAGCTTAAATCAAAAGGAGTTACCTGATTTGAGGTAATGTCTTCTCTCAAGCTTCATCCATTGATTTTCCTTCTCCAATCCTTTAAACACACTTTATTCCATTATTTTATAACAACACAAGTATCTTAAATATACTAGGATGTTGTTGTGATAAGTATTCTGACTACACTTCCACACACCTCCATCTAATTGATATAAACATAATGTTTCTGTGTACTGTGAACTCTTGTCTCATGAAACGATGATGGTTCGATTTTTCTCTACCACCTATAGTAGTGGATATTATGATGGAAATGTATTTATATTTATTATATATTATATTTATATTGTATATATTAATCATTATTTTTCATTTATAGCATAACTTTTTGGTTCCATAATGGTTAATATGATAATTTCACTTGAGAAAGTGCGGAATACCGCCCCCTCAAAGTGATATGACTCATTCATGTGATACGTGGAACATATAAAGGATGACGTTAATGAACATATATATGATATTATACTAGAATTATAATATACCTATTTATCATTTAGTCTTAATTACATTAAATATGAAAATGAAATTAAATTAGAGTTCATGCGTACGTATGACTTACCATCTCCTTGAACGCTGCATTTCATTTATTATATCCAAATGTCATAGACTTTTCAAAACAAATATATACCAAATATAATTACATATTTACATTATCTTTATGATATTAAAATAATTAATACAATTCTAGAGATAATGTGCTTTTGACAATATGGACAATTTGTAATTATAACAAGTTCATTTTTGACTCAAGTACCAAATATCGGCAAAATCACCGATATTAACTAAAATAATTATGTAATGGTTATAATTTGGTAATAACATATATAAAAAGGATAATAAACATGAAAAATGTTATTAAGAATATAGAAATTAACTAAGGTTTATTATTCAAGAATAATAAGGAACATACGTGATGAGTCAGACTCAAGGTAAATGAACATTTCACCCTCGTCTTTTAGTCAAAGTCTTCTTTTATGTTATGTCTTTTAATTTCCATTTTATTTTGTTGGGAAATGTTCTTCTATTTCTTTATTTATGTACATTTTATGTCCAATTTTTGATATACCCTTTTCACTCTCATCAAATCATTTTATAAATTTTTAAGTGACGTTATTAGGCTAAAAAAATTTCGTAAGGGACATCATCTCAATCTCCTTTCATTGAGGCATTTTTTTTTTGATTTATACACGCAATGAGATTATACAGTATATAAACCCCTTTAAATTTTAATTTCATTCAAAGGGAATATTTTTTCATCATAGAATTTTACTTAACGATAAAGGGAATGTTTCTTTTTAACGTATGTGGTGACAACGACACTTCTACCACTGTGGGCATTATTTGATATATGGATTCCTATACAAGATTTAGTGTTTTTAAATGGAAAAGTAATTACCATATAAACTTTTCATCAAATTTTGGTATTGAAAATTGTTTTAATAATGTGTTTATTATGTCAATATCTTGAACTAATATCTTGTGATTTCAATGTGGAAATTTTATCTTTCCTTTATGATTGTTCATGTGTTATGATTATGTTGTGGTTCTTGGGAATTTTTTACATATATTGGTGGTTACATGATAAACCTGGGGTGGGTGAGCCTCAGATTGCTCTCCAATGCATTGTGTAATGTGAGAGAGGTAAATGTTAATGTTTCTCATAGGAGATTTAGGGAATAAACCATGATGGGTATTGCAAATGGAACTACCTATGTAGATATCAAATATGAAATGTAAGTATGTTATGGATTCCACAAGTTACCATTATGATTTATGATTTCAATGTGTTATTCATAAATCATATGATTTCATTATGTAAGTTAATGTTCTTATATTGTATTATTGAAATGTATGATTTCATTGTTTTTTATGTATTGATCGGGTGATGGTTTATTTCCTTATTGCATAACCATTCTGGAGCTTTTATTGCTCATCACAAGTTTTATATATGTTTTCCACTTGGTATAAGGAAGAGTAAGAGAAAGGAAGAATTCATGAAGATTTATATCAAGAAAATTATTCTTGTTTATTTAAGGAGTTTTATTGTGGTTAAAAAAATCAGATGGAGTAGAAGTATCTACTTTTTAATTTTTGATATGTAATGTAATAGTTATGGCCTAATTCACTTAAACTCTAAACCTGAAAAGATCCATAATATGAATTCTTGACATTACTCGTGATTATGTAATGTTTAAGGTTGGGTCTATATAGTTGGTATCAAAGGTTAGTGTAGACAACTTTAGGAGTTAGGATATTGTCAAATTAATATCTGAAATAAATTTATGGTACGATTAAAATAATATCTCATTTAATGATTACCATTTGCATAACATATGATATTTTTGTTTTCAGAATCGTTTGTCGTAGAGGAAACAGGGCAGCTATGATGGGACAACATCAAGAGGAAAACAACCTTCCCAATTAGCAACTTTAGATGGTCAGAATCGAAACTGAACAGTTTGTTACAGTGATGGAATAGTTGAATTAGGCTATAAAAGTTGGTGGTATCCTTGGATGATATCAGAAATATCAACCACAGAGTAACATGTCCTTGGTGGAGAATTTTATGAGGTAACATCAACCATCATTTAGAGGATCTTCTGACTCTGTGCTAGCTGGAGGGTTGATTAAATAACTATAAAATATTTTTGATGTCATGGGGTGTTTAGAAAATAAAAAGGTTTGACTTTTTATTTACCATTTTTAAGGTGAAGCTAATCAGTGGTGGTCGATGGTTAAAAATATCAATGGTAGTGAATAGATTGATTCTCTTTATTATGATGAATTCAAAGGTATGTTTCTTGAGAAATATTTCCCTATGTTGGTTTGACTTAGGATTGAAAAACAAATTCTTGGAATTGAGGTTGTAGGATGACTCAGTTACAGCTTATGAAACCAAATTCACTCAACTTGCAAGGTATGCCCCAAATTTTATATGAGATAATGATAGTAAAATCAATCTTTTTGACTCCGGATTCATTCTAAAGTATCAAAGGTCTTTATATTATCATGATTTCGAAAGTTATGAAAAACATTTTCGATTTGCATAGAATGTGGAAATAGAGAGTGTTGATGATCAGGTGTTCTTGGATAAACAACATAATAAGTGGCTGAGGTGGAAGACAAAAGGGGAGAACTCTTCAAAAAGACTGATGAAAATAAAATTAATTTTATAGTTCGTAAAAATTGTGGTAAAAACCATACTGGGGAATGCCTTTTCAATTATGATAAGTGATGACAATGTGGAAAATGGGACATAAGGAACATAATTGCACTGAAAAAGATCGGGGTAATGGTAATACAAAATATGATTTATAGTCAGTAAAATGTTTCAAGTGCAATGAAATGGGTCATTATGAAAATGAGAGTATAACTAGGAACTCAAATGATAGAAATCAGCCGAGATAAAACCCAAAATGGGTGGTGAAATCCTTTACAACTACTTCAGAAGATGTTGGGCCATCTAATAATGTAGTATCAGGTACACTGTTTATTCAGATTATTCCGATGTGTTTCTTGATTCAGGGTCTACACATTCTTTCATATCAGGGAAATTTTCTATTAAATAGGGAATTCCATCTTAATATATGAATCATGAACATGTGGTAAAAAGATCTGGAGGAAATTTTTAGACAAAAATAAATTATAAGAATCTTCATGTACTAGTGTGATTAAAGAATCTACATGCAAATGTAATTTTTTTGCCTCTAGTAGTCTTTGATGGTATTTTTGGTATAGATTGGATTTCCATTTATCATGCTATGAATGACTAAAGAGCTAATGGGGTTCTTTTTTAGAAATAATTTCAGTTAGTGTGCAAGAATGAATCCTTAATTTTGATAACATATTAAGAAGCTAAGATAATAGAAAAATAAGTAAATGAATGTTACCTTACACATATTGTTGAAAACAAAGGAACTATTATGATTAATGATGTTCCAGTGTTAAAGGAGTATCTTGATGTTTTTTCGGATGAGTTTCCTTGTATAATACCTGATTGAGATGTTGAATTTACAATTTACTTAGTTCTTAAATCTAAGCCCATTTCAAAACCCCCTTATCGAATGGCTCAAATTGAACTTTTAGTGTTAAAGAAGAAATTTTAGGAGTTATTATATTAAGGTTTCATTTGACCTACAACATCACCATGGGGTGCTCCTATCTTGATTAATAAAAAGATAGATGGTTCAATGAGACTTTGTATTGATTATGGAGCCTTGAATAACATAACTGTTAAGATCAATTATCCTTTTCCTCATATAGATGATTTGTTTGATAATATCTAGGGAGCTCAGTATTTTTTAAAGATTGACGTGATGTTGGGGTACCATTAGTTGAAAGTAATGGAAGCAGACATTTCGAATACCGTGTTTCATACTAGATATGGACATTATTAATTTTTAGTTATGCATTTTTGGTTAGCCAATTCACCTTCTATATCCATGGATCTTATGAATAGAACTTTCCATGAGTTCTTTGATATGTTTGTGGTTGTGTTTATTGATGATATTTTTTTATTTTCTAAAATTAAAAAGAATTTTGGAACTCATTTAATTGTTGTCTTTCAAACATTAAATGAAAATAAACTATATGGTAAATTTAGCATGTTTGAGTTTTGGTTACAACACATTTCATTCCTTGGTCACATTGTTTCTAAAGATGGAATTATTATTGATCCTGTGAAAAATATTTGTTATAGAATAGAAATTACACTCAAATAAAAATTATATTCATAGTTTTTATAGAATAGTAGGTTATTACTAAAGGTTTTATGAAAATTTCACACAGTTATCTAGACCACTGACTATGTTAACTCGAAAAAGTGTTAAATTTATTTGGACAAAATAATTTGATGGTTGTTTTTAGGAATTGAAAATAAGATTGTTGAATGCTTCAGGTTTGGCATTGGCTTCTATAAATGGTGAATTTTTTATCTATAGAGATTCTTCATTGAAAGGACATGGATGTGTCCTTATGCAGAATGATAAGGTTGTCACTTATGCTTCTTGAGAGTTGAAACCACATGAGTAAAATTACCCTACAAATGATTTGGAGTTAGCTGGTGGTGTCTTTGCATTAAAAAATTGGAGGCATCATTTTTATTGAGTAAAGTGTGAAATATATACTGATCCCAAAAATTTGGAGTATATATTCACTGAGAGAGAATTAAAATTGAGATAGAGGAGATGACTAGAATTAATAAAGGATTATTATTGCACTATCCATTACTATCTAGGAAAGAAAATAAAGTGGATGACACTTTGAGCTGAAAGAGTAAATCAAAATTTACCATGGTATGTTTGGAACGAGAACCTTTAGTTTTTTAATTGATGAATTTTTTATCTGAAGTAGTTGGTGTAGGGAATTCATCTATTTTGTTTAAGGTTTTAGTACAATCATCTCTGGGAGAAAAATAAATGAAAGCGTAGAAAGAAGTCAATGGGTTGCATAAAAATGTAGAATTGGTTTAAAAGCGTATGTTACATAATTTTAAAATTGATAAAGATTGTGTTTGGAGGTTTCAAAATTGGTTATGTGCGCCTTTTGATTCAGAGATTAAGAAAGGGTTGTTATGTAAATCTCATAGTTCTCCCTTTTCAGTTCATCCTAGAAGTAATAAAATCTACAGATATCTTTAGGAGTATTACTAGTGGGATAGAATGAAAATAGATATTGCTGACATTACAATGAAGTGTTTAACTTGTCAATAAGTTAAAGAAAAATGGCAGTAAATAAAAGGTTTTCTTCATCCTTTACCAATGTCAGTGAAAAAATGGTAAAATATATCCATGGATATTGTTGTGGGATTACTAAAGACATCTCGAGGTAAAAATTAAATCTGGGTTATTGTTGATCAATTGATTAAATCTTCTCATTTACTTCTTATTAGAGATACATTGTATCAAGATCAACTTTCAAGATTGTATGTTAAATTAATAGTCAGGTTGCATGGAGTTCCCCTCTATATTATATCAGATTGTGATCTGAGGTTCACTTTTTTACTTATGGAAATACCTTTAGAAGTCATTGGGTACTGAATTAAATTTTAGTACAGCTTTTCATCCACTGTCATATGGGTAGTCATAGCGAAAAATTTAGACATTGGAAGATATGCTATGTGCATGTTCACTAGATTACCAGGGAAGTTGTGACCAACAATATTATTTGGTAGAGTGCTCTTATAATATCCTTTTTCATTCAAGTATACAGATCGCACAATTTAAGGAATTATATGTAAATTAGTGTCGAAATCCAGCTTTTAGGGATGAAGTAGGTTAAAGTAAGTTTATGGGATAGTAATTTGTATAAGAGATGGCAGAAAAAGTTTAGTTGATTCAGAATCACATGAGAACAACTCAGAGTAGGTAGAAAAGTAATGTCGATAACTGTAGGAAGAATCTTTTTTTAGAAGTAGGTGATCATGTATTTCTCAATGTTTCTCCATGGAAAATTATGATGTCCAATGGTAAGAAGGGAAAGTTGCGTTTGGGGCTCATTGGACCCTAGGAAATCCTTGAGAAAGTTGGAACAGTTTCTTACAGAGTGTATTTACCCCCAAGTTTATCCTAGGTGAACAATGTTTTTTAAATTTCAATGTTTAGAAAATATGTGCTGAATACATCTCGTTTTTTGAGACAATAGGTAGTTCAGTTAGAATAGAATCTTTCTTATGAGGAACAACCAGTCCATATTATTGAACGAAGTGAAAAATTGTAGCGGAAAAAGTTAATTCATCATTTACGAGTTTTTTGGAAAATCATATGGTTGAAGAGGCAACATGGGAATTTTATAATTCTGTGAGGGACAAATACCCCCAATTATTTGATAGGTGAATAAAATTGCGAGGTTGCAATTTTCAAAATGGGGGAAAGATGTTACATCCCATCTAAATAAAGAATATGACATTTCATATTCATTAATGTTTTTTAATTAACTATTAATTTTACTGAAAAGGGCTTAATTTTTCTGATAGCGTACATAATACACAACAATGGATTTTTTCAAAGTCTTATGTTGCACACAACATTGATTTACACAGAAAAATAATATAATATTTTAATTATTTTAAATGGTAGTTAACACATAGCCATTGTATTGGATAGAATGAATAAAACTAACTATATTATGATTATACATGTTTTTTAAATGTCTTTACATTTATACAAAAAAAATTTAGAGTCTTAAAATGAGAATGAATCCAATTTTGAGCATAAATACTCTTATATTTTAAAAAGGTAGTTTTACATCCTTTTGATGGAGAAATCATTTAAAATATTATTATTGTCACTTTTATATGTTTTATTTGTCAAAGTAAAATTCTTCTATAGAATTCGGACATAAATATTTACTTTGGATGAATGTTTGGTATTTTTTGGGTAAAGTTCATTTTTTAATGAATAGTGAAAAATACTGCATTTTTAGTGAAAATTACCTTTTCATCTAATTTATTTATATAGTTATATTGTCATCTTAATTGTTTTAAAATTTAATTTGGGTTATATTTTTATCATTTAATTCAATTTTTGTCATTGTAAGTAATTTCACTTTGAATTTGGACATATACACGTGTAAATCTTTTGGTATTTTTTACTTCTAAGAAACATGCTTTTTGGTTATGACAATGAGAATTAATTTTAAATTAATTTATTCGACATCTATTTATTGAATTTGGTAAAATGGATATCGTATTTTGAATTAAGAGGTCAAAATTGTGTTAATTGGTACCTTTTTTATACAATATGAATAGTATATGTAGTAAATATTCTATATACAATGGTTAGAGGGTAAATCTTGTAAATAAGGGTAAAAATAATCTTATAATAATATCAAATTATGCTTACACATTCCATAAACCTATTGGATTAGATATTTCTGACCATGGTCATCCTTGGGTCGATTGTAGGACCCCATGGAGTCACTTTTGTGTGAAAATGACATTTAATTACTTTTAATTTAAAGTTAAGGAAAATATAATATAAACATATATCTTTTACTAAAACAATTTTTATATGGGGTTATATAAGTAATATCCTCAACTATAAATAGTCATTAGGACTCTAAAAATATTTCCTACATCATGATATAATATTTATAATTCTTGGACATCAAATAAATAAATTTATTTATGAAATAATGATGATGTAGTGATTACTTTATTAATGAATGTTTTATATAAATGAGATCATAAAAATTAAAATAAATTTATTTTTAAACTATTTATTCCATCCAAGAATATTATGTATTATTAGGACTTTTTATATCTTAATTAATGAAGGTTTTTATAAATAATACTGTTTTTATAGATTTTTTAAAAGTCTTGATATGAATAGTATATAAATTGACATAAATGAGTTTTTAAAATAAATACCTTTTTATTAAATGATTTGATAGTCATAAAATCTATGGTTCTTCAAGATGACTTAGACAAGTTTGAAAATGTCATTAATGAACAACTTGTGGTTCTATTGGCTTTTTATAGTAACTATATTAGCCATGTAGTATGAATATACAAGAATACATTTTAAGATTCCAATATGTTTACTATGGGTTAAAGCTAATTGATAATGATAAATTTCAAAAAATATCATGTCTAAAACCTATTATTTTAGATGATTTTGAATATTAATTAACTTATATTCTAATTAAATGAGTTTTGGAAATTTTAAAACCAAAAATAATTTAAAATAAGATAATATTTCAAATCCTTCCTAAATTACCCCTCCTCCCCCTCATAAAAGGGTATCACCTTTAACCCTTACTCACACCACTAAAGGCACCTCGGATTATCCATCATCTTCCCAAATAATCTCCCAACATCACTCTATTCCTCCTAAAATCCTTCCCTTGGGCAGATGGAAAATCAAGAAGGCCTTTTAGCTTAAATGAAAAGGAGTTACCTAATTTGTGGTAATGTATTCTCTCAAGCTTATTCCATTTATTTTCCTTCTCCAACCCCATAAACTCCACTTATTCCATTACTTTATAACAATTCCAGTATATTTAATATATTAGGACTTTTTTATGAGAAGTATTTTAACTACACTTCCACACACTCCATCAAATGTATACGAACATATTGTTTCTATGTACGGTGAACTCATGCCTCACGAAACGATGATTGTTTGGTTTTTTTCCTACCACCTATAATTGTGTCCATTATGATGGAAATGTATTTAAATGTGATAAACATTATTTTTATATTGTTTCTATTCTTCTATATTTTTCAGTTATATCATAACTTTATGCTTTCCATAATGGGTAAATACGATAATTTCATTTGAGGAAGTGCATACTACCGCCCCCTCAAAGTGATATGACTCATTCTCCCCATGCATGGAATATATAAAGGATAATGTTAATTAACATATATAATATATTATACTGGAATTATAATATATCTATTTATCATTTAGTTTTCATTACTTTAAATATGAAAAATACATGAAAGTAGCGTTCATACGTACGTATGGCTTACCGTCTCCATGAACGATGCATTTCATTTCTCATATCCAAATGTTAGGGACATTTCTAAATGCATTTATACAGGATATAAATACATATATACTATATATTTATGATATTTAATCTATGGATACAATTCAAGAGATAATGGATTTTTGACCATAGGGATAATTTTTAATTATAACAAGTTCATTTTTTAATCAAGTACCAAATATCGGAAAAACGATCGATATTATCATAAATAATTCTGTAACATTTATAATGTGTTAAATAGTGATATAAAAGCAATGAAAAACTTGAAAATGTTTTTTATACAAGTATAAATTTACCTAATTTTATTATCCAGGAATAATAAGGAATATACATGGTGCGTTGGACTCAACATAAGGGTACCATTCACCCTCCTCTTTCAGTCAAAGGCTTCTTTTATGTCATGTATTTTAATTTCTATTTTATTTTATTTGGATATGTTTTTATGTCCTTATTTATGTAAATTTTATGTTCAATAGATGAGACACACTTTTCTCTCTCATCGATAAATTTTTTATATTTTTAAGTGACGCCATTAGGCTGCCGAATTTTTGTAAGGGACTTCATATCAATCTCCTTTCATTGAGACATATTTTGATTTATACACACCTTGCTTTTATATGGTGTATAAACCCCTTTTAATTTTAATTTCATTCAAAGTGATTCTTTTTCTATGTATCATTTTACTAAATGACAAAGGGAATGTTTCTTTTTAACGTACTCGGTGACAACAACCTCTCCCCCATAGTAAGCATTATTTGATATTTGGATTCTTCTACAATTCGTAGTGTTTTTAAAATGAAAAGTAAATACCATATACCCTTTTTTACATATTTTAGTATTTAAAATGGTTTTGATAATGGACTGATTATGTCAATATCTTGTATTGATATCTTGTGATTGCAATGTTGAAATGTTATCTTTTCTTTTTTCTTTTTCATGTGTTATGATTATGTTATGGTTATTAGGAATTATTTATGTATAAGGGTTGTTATATGATAAAACTAGGGAGGGTAAGCCTGAGATATATCACTAATGCATTGGGTATTGTCATGGAGGTAAACATTAATATTTCTCCAAATAGATTTCGAGAATATACCGTAATGTTTATACCAAACGTAATACACTTTGTAGCTGTGAAAGATGAAATGTAAGTACGTTATTTATACGACAAGTTACCATTATAACTTATGACTTATATGTGTTGTTCATAAATATTATGATTTCATGAAGTAAGATAATGAAATCATGTTTTATTATTGAATGTTATGATTTAATTGATTTGAATGTATTGATGGGATAATGTTTTCTTTCCTTATTTTATATCCCTTACTGAAATTTTTATGGTCGTCCCTAGTTTTTAAAAAAAATTTATAGGGTGTAAGGAAGAGTAAGATAAAGGAAGAATTCAGGAATATTTTTATCAAGAAAATATTTATTTTTTATTTAAGGAGTTTTAATTTTTTGAAAAAAATTGGATGGATTAGAAGTGTCTTCTTTGAAAATTTTAAGATGTAATATAATAGTTATGGACTCATTCTCTAAAACTCTTAACCTGAAAATATACTCAATGTGAATTCTTGACTTAACTCAAGATTAAGTAATATTTAAGGATGGGGCCTTATATTGAAACTGTATATAATGTGTTTCGTTACGAAGGACTGAATATTTTAGTTGTCCTAGTAAACTGTACATATATTTAAATCCCACAAAAATGTTTAATCGTAAAATAAAAAAACATCTTTAATGTAAATATTAATCATCCTTGAACTCAGTAAAAGATTCTAGATTCATATCTTATATATTGGAAAGAATATAAGGTTGAGGTTAGATTCTCAGTATAGTATAGATACATAAGAAGATATCATGAGTAATTATGTAATAATCAATATGAAATGGTAAATACCTAAAAACACATTCCATTTAATCAATAACTCATGAATGGAGAATAATATGAAAGTAAAGAATGATGATAAAATCATATCACATAAATAATCACATGAGATTATAACATATCCAATGATATGGAAACTATTCAAATAAACTCATGGTCATCAGTAAATTATTTCATAAGGATAGAATGTATAATGCTGGACAATTGAACATGCCATCGATGTATTTTTCCAAGACATAAAAAAGATACTTTAATGGGCTATAAAAATGGAATCATACATATATATGTGTATGTCCTCAAACAAATAGCCGATCCAGTTTGTCTCCTAAGACTAAAAAATTCATTGAGGGGAAATGTAATTATTTTCCCCAATCACAAAATATGTCTCATGTATTATAGATATGAATAAACAATGTAACTAAATCAACAAGCATGAAAAATAAATTACTATATGTATTAGAGGAACTAGCATTTGGAATACCAACACATTCTTGAGTAATTATGATCATAAACCATCAAGATAAATATAGTGGACGTTATCATAAGAGTATAACCAATGTAAATTATAGGATTCAAAAAATTATTTTGATATAGATAAAAATAAATTCAAAATATCACTAGAATTATTTTTCAATAAAATTTTATTTTTCACTTTGATTGAAAATTTTCAGAATATAGAAACCTGAAAAATTTTACTGAAAAAAATCAGTTCAATAAAATAGTGAAGAATTTTCATTTATATTTCAATAAATTTAAGTGTCTTGTTTAAAGGAAATTATGTTCATGATGTATAAGTTAAAAAACTATAATTTTTAAGGAATGTAAATTGTACATCATTCAGAAAATGACATGAAGATTCCTTATAAACCATTTTTAAAATGTTAAACATGTTTAAAAATTTCATTAATAAATAATTGTAGAATATAAATAATATTTTATGAAATATTTTATAGAAAATATGGATATTGTAGAAAAATATTCCAAGCTAAGTAGAAAAACCAATTCATTTTTTCATAAAAATATTATTTCAGTATATTTAGTAAATAATGAGTGTATGATATACGAATATGTAATTTAGGGAAATAAAATGTGGGGGGGAAATGTTTATTGGTTCAAATATATAAAGATCAAATAATCCTCCATATAGAAACTTATACATAAACAATCTTGAACAATGATAAGATTTTGAAAGAAACCACTAATTCTTTGGTGAATTTAGAATGATAATCCTTATGAAAGAATAACATAAAATAAAAAATTAAATAACAATACTAAAAAATATTCAGGATTTTAAATATCAAATATAATTATATACACCACATAAAATAAATATGTTCTGAGTGTGTAATATGTCACATAGATGTATAAGTGAGATGAGAAACACTTACCTTATGTCCAACTTCCTTTATATATGTTCAAATCTTTTATACAATAAACATATATTTATGATAAATCTATTATTGAACCAATATTATATAAAAATTATCCTATTATTATTTTCTTAAAATGTTTTATCACTATTTTATTATTTATTCTTTATTAAAATCACAATTCTATGTGGTAGTTGCATTATCTTCCATATATGTTTTGGTTTGATAGTTTTGGACCTTTTGCGTTGATCATAGTTCCATCATATAATGAATTTTATTAACTATCTAAATAGAATATATATGACCAGTATATTTACCGTTACATTAATCTACATGAGTAAGTGAAAAAAAATAAATACATCGTTTATCTAGATGGTAGTCCATACATATAGATTAACACTATTTTAACTTTCCTATAGATGGATAATATGCAAATTAAATAATAATTCACCTTTATAAAAAATATTTATATCATATAAATCCTACATATTAACTTAATATATCATTATTTTCATCTATAACATGGAAATGAAAATATAATAACATCTGTTCATGGAGATGGTAGTCTGAACGCATGCATGAGTGGAATTATCATTTTCTAATTTTTTTGAATGTAATAAGGAATATGTGATTTATTAATTAAATAATTATAATTATTTAAATATATTTATATATAAATATTAAAATCAGTAAAATAACCATCCATGAAGTATGGTGGTGGAAACTTAATTGTATCACTGCGTTGATATTGTATGTCATACGTACTAAGGAGAAGTACATTCACATTCAAATTTATGGAATGATAGTGGATAATTGAGAATTTTTAAACATGATCACATTTTCTTATACAAAGTATACTGAATATATTATTTTATATTTTGTACCATATGTTTTGAAGAGTTAAATGAAAAATTAAAAAGAATGAGATGGGTTAAGGCCATTACATCTTCTTTGAAAGAATACTATTAGAAATACTATTAAGGATTATATAGTTTGTATTTCATGAATAAAAAACCAATAGAATACTTCTAAAGAATTTTAAAAGTTATTTTTTCTAGGGATGCTCAACCTAGACATTGTGTAGTAAGGAAGAGGAAGGATGGTATTCCTTTTTATAAGGGAGGGAAGGGGTATTACATGAATATATTAAACTATTAAATTAATATAAAATATTTTTCATTTGAAAATGTATATTCACTGATTTAATTAATCGATAGGTTGATTATGAGTCATAATAATCTCATATAATAAAATTTGTACATTTTTTGATATGTTTTTATCTATATCGTTTAGTTTTAACCCTTGTTAATCCTTTTGAAAATTATCGCAATATTAAAATTCTCTCCCCTTTAAGGACAATAATGTAACCAGAAAATGAAAAATAATCCATTAGTGGACCACGATTGATGATTTAAAAAACATCGCAGTTTATTTCACAACAAAAGATTTTCCCAAATTCAAAATAATATAATAAATAATTATTTATTATAAAATATTATTAATATCATTTTTTACACTATTGAATTAATATGATATTAAATGCATTAAAAATATGAATTAGAATACAATACTTTACCACTATCCTTACATACCATCTAGATATATAATATTATTGGAACTCATTAATTCAATAAAATTTGTCACTACTGTTATTTTTAAGATACATTATTTTTTTATCCAATTAATTGAACAAATACAATTCCAGTGTTACATAAGCATTTATGTTTATTATTTGATAACTAGTATAATAAATTAATTAACATGTTAGAAAAGTCATTTTTCATCAAAATAACAAATTATAACTCAAAATATCTTATATTTATCCATATTTGAATAATATAAATACAATAAAATAAAGAAAATGTCATTTTGTTGATATTTCATCACATAAAATAATATATAGGTAAAAGACAAAGCCAAATTGAATGAAAAATTCATATATTGAAAGTTGTTTTGAGTGTGGATGAAATAGGTTCATTTAATGAAAATAATGCAATAGTTAGGGTTGTTTTATTGTCTATTTCATATTATTTTAACCTTAATTACCAGATTTACCCTTACCATGGTGGAATTTATTTACTATGGTTACTATTCATAATGTCCAAAAATAAAAAAGTGGCATATTTAATAATATATTTAAATATTGATTCTAAATATGTAATACATTTTTTAATATAAAATTTAAATATGATTTGGTAATTAATTTAAAATAAAAATGTAAAATGCTATGAAAAAAAAGTCCTTTATAAAAATGACTTTTTAGGTATAAAATTAATTTTATTCCAAATCTAGTCATAAATTTAAATACAATGAGCTTAATTAAAATATTCAAAATATAAGTGAAGTAATTTTTGGTTTAAATTATTTTAAAATAAAATTGAACTTTTCATATGCTCAAACCAAAAATACTATTTTCAATAAACATCAGTAATTTACACTATTCACTAAAAACAATCTTTTTAGAAGAACAAGAAACATTAACCATAAAATAATTTAAATATAATATTTTAAAAAGTGATATATTTTAATAAAATAAAATTTTTCTATGTTTGAAATTTTTATTATTGTAAATTATTATATAAATTAATAAAAACCATTTTTTGAGGAAAACATGTTTTTTAAGCCTAAAATAACATTACTGAAAAATTTCTAACTTATTTCCAATGAAATAATCAACATATTTTAATTAAGTAATTCCTTTATATATATATATTTCATAATTCATTAAATACTATTTTTATCCCCCAATTAAATTCCTTGTTTATAACTATCATATTTATATAATAATATCTCATAGTTCTTTAATGCTGAGTGTTGTGTAGTGTATATATTATATAAATAGTGCTCTTTTAGAATATTAGGGTGTTACATTATTCCAATTCAATAATTTTTCTCATCATAATTTGAACAAGTCCCCATAATAAAGGGTTTTACATTTTAAAATTTCATTATGGAAATCCCACATCCTAAAAAGGGTTAATAAATGTTCAACATAAAAAGAGATAAATGGGAATACATAGTTTATCTTCAATATCAAAAAACTATGTTTACAAATATTAGATCATTAGTTTTAAGTCCGAACACGAATATGGAGGATATAATTATCAAGGAATATTTTAGAGTGATAGTGGTTATCAGTAGGAGAGAGTTAAAGACCACAAAACTATAAAATTTTAATGGGTGAAAAGACCATCAATTAAACCAAAATGATCATAATAGGATAACATTATTTTTTCAAGATCCTAATCCCATATATGAGGGATTACATTATCATCTCAGATATAAAAGATTAATTATAATTAATTGAAAATTATAATATCATAATTTAATCAATTTACACTACAATCTCATTTTTTCCATCTGATGAGTGTTTAAGAAGATTTGCTAAGATTGAAGCACTAAAATGAGGTTCTAATGAATCCTATAATCCATAAAAATTATAACAATCTATTTTGAACATCTATAATAAAATCAAAATTTTCAAAAAAAAACAAAAATATAATGCCAAAAATAAATAATTCTTCACATAAATAAATAATACATTCATCTCCAAATTTCAACAATAAAACCAAATGATTAACTATGTTCATTCCTTAAATAAATAACATTATATCCCAAATAACCTCAATAAACTCAACATGAATGAATGTTTTAACCTAATTGGTTATCTCATACACTTAATATTAATTCTATAAAACAATAATTGATATAATCCTAGATAATCCTTTATATTATTTATTAAGGTTATATATACCACAACCCCTATAAAATGTCAAATGAAATATCATAAATCTAATTGAAATAATAAAAATTTAAAAATATTTTTTCCCATTATATGATTCCGAAATTCATATTCATATTTAATTGTAAAACTATTTCTGTAAAAATTATTTCATAAAAACTATGACATCATGTTGGATAGCGTTAGGTGATTCGCTATTATCAACCTTCAGTTTTGGGTTCAAGCCCTATTACCTTTCCAAATGTCACGAGATGTCACCTGACACACGACATTCTATTTTTCTAAAATTATATTAATATATTAACAACAATGTTCCTAAATAATATGGTGAAGATCCTAAAAAATATCATTAATCATCATATCCCTTTTCAATCCAATAATTATCTACTTGATAAATCATATATTCCCAAATTCTAATAACCCATAATTACCTCATCAAAAAAGATGATATAGACACTAATGGTTATCAATACAATTATTTATATGTCCATAAAATAAAAAAAATCTCAAATTAATTTATCACTAACATGTATTCTAAACCAAAGGGTTGTATTCCTAAAAATTTCACTATTTTTATCTCAAATCATGTTGAATATCCTTTTCAAAAATTATCAAAAGTGATATCCATGAATTTCACCATATGATCAACATTTTAATTATCATCCAATGTCTCTTTCGGTTGATCCCATATCACTATGTAATATCATAAGGTGACATAAATTCGATTATATAATTCATCATAATGGTTAATTATGAATGTTTTAATTATCCAAAGCATATCCCCATGGATTTTCATTCAGAGGGTTATGTTCCCTATTATAGGTTTTCTTAAATCTAGTTCCCAAGGTTTCCACAAAACTTTTTCTGAAAACAATGGTACATACATTGACCCCAATATTTTAGAGTTACTTTTAATATTATTACATTATCACTAGATAAATTGAATCATATACCAATAGAACAAATTGTTTAGAAGTATTGATGAACTAGATACATTATTTAATATCACATATATTTAATAACATTAAATAATCCCTATTGTGAATGTAAATATTCTTCATCCTTGAACTCATTATAACATTCCTTCTTAATATCATAGGGAAAGGAAACAAATTTTTGGGTGACTTTAGATTACCAGTAAGGGAGATTTACTACGGATGCTATCATGAGTAAATGTGGAACGATCAATCTAGAAAGGGAAATAACTAAAACACATTCCTTTTAATCATTAATATATGCATGACAAATAATATAGTTGAAATAAATGTTGATCAAATAATTCCACATAAATAATAAAATTACAATGATATTATTCAAGTATATAAAAACTATTCCAAATAACTCAGGGTAACTAATAAATAATTTTATAATGATGAAATGGATAATGTCAGATGTCTGTAAATACCATATATTCCTTATTCCAAAACAACTAAAATATACTATCAATCCCTAATCTCATTTATTTTGACAAAGATGGTTATGGCCTTAGCCTAGTATCAAATCAAGTTTTCCTTATGTAATATATTAATCCATTGAGGGGAATAGTAATTCTAGGACCCAAAATCCCTTAATAAGTCCACTTTTTTCATTATAATAATAAAAAAAATATTTAATTCAACAAGACATAAAAAATCAGTAAATCTCTATATAAGAGGAATTAGCATATGGAGAATCAATACTTTCCATAATCACTATAATCATAACCCATAAATAAAAATATATTGGAAGTTATAAAAAAAATTATAATATCAATAAAGCCTAATATTTAACATGGTATTCTAACATAAATGAAAATAATTTCAAAATCTCATTGGATTGTTTTTACAAAAATACAATTTTTCACATTGAGAGAAATACTTTAAAATATTAAAACCTCCAAAATTTGTAGGATAAAATTATCATTGAAAATAAAATTTTAAAATTTTAATGAAAGTTTCAAATAATTTAGTGGTTATGATGGTGGGAATTTTTTTTGATGCTATATAGGTTTAAAATCATTTCTTCCACACATTTTTTTTTGAAAATTCTAAAAGTACCAAAATTTAGAAATGAAATAAATATTCCTTTAAATTGTTTTGAAATATTAAAACATGGGTAACAAATTCCTTAAATAATTACATAATAGATAACATTTTATTTAAATATATTTATTTAAATATATGTATATGGGTAAATATATTCCCGACAGAGAATAAAAACAAAGTCGGTTTTCACTAAAAACATTATGTTTGTATCTTGAGTACATTAGGGGATAAAATTTAATTAAAAATATATAATTTATATAAATAAGAATATGATTATAATATATATTGCTTCAAATATAAAATGATCAAATAATTCATCTAGTGAACACTTGAATATAAACAATCTTGAATAAAGATGAGTTTTTCAAATAAACACCTTTAACATTGGAACATTTTAAATTATAATAAACTAAAACAGTAACCTAAATTGAAATATTAAATCCATGAATATAAAATATAAATGAAATAAATTGTCAAATGTATTTTATACACCAGAAAAACGAAATAAGTGGTGAGTGTGGTATATATGGCACAAATAAGTAAAGGTGAGATGAGAAACCCTGACCTTAGGTCCGACTTCCTTCATACGTGTTCAAAAATATTGTATATTAAATATTTATTTATACTAATTCTACAAAAAAACATAATAATACATATTATACCTTATATTATTTAATTATATCCATTTTTTACCCATTTATTAATAACTATTTGTTAAAATCACCTTTCTAGGTAATAGCGACTTCGTCTTCCATGTATTTTTTCAGTTTATAGTTTCAATACTTGTACTTTTATCTTGGTTCAATAAAAATAATAAATTTATTAATCATATAAATATAATATATATACCAAATATATTTGTATTTAGTGTCATATATAAAAATAGTGATAAATATTTAATTACACCGCTGAAGGGGATGATAGGTCGTACGTATGTATGAACAGTGTTTTATCTTTTTCACTAATGAAATGAAAGAAATATTTATAATAATTTATAGTTATAGAATTATTATTGTATAATATATTATATTATATATATTAATTAAATCAATACATAATACCATATATTTCTTATGGTATTTGAAAAAAAATTACATTTCTTCATGGAGGTTATAGTCCACACTAACATGTCAGTGACTTTTCTATTTTCAAAAATATTAAAAGGTAAGAAAAAATATGTGATATTAAAATTATATAAGTGTAATATTTTTAAAATTATCACATAAAAAAATTAAACTGATCATAATACCCGTCAAATAAATATGGCAGTGGGAAATGATTTATATCGCTACATGGATAGGGTAAGTCGTATGCATGCATGAGTGATACTTTCGCTTCCCATTTGATTGGAATGGGTGAGGATAACGATGATTTCATAATAATAATAAAATTCTAGAATATGTAGTATAAATAATATATTATTTTATTAAAAATAACATAGATTTATAGGATTTTACGGAAGATATAAAAAGAATATGACCAGTTATGTTGAATTCCTCTTATTTGAAAGTACTCATTTAGATCTTATATTAATGATCCTATGGTTGGGTTTTTAGAAATACCAACTCCAATATATTTTGGATAAGGAAGATGATTAAAGATTTTTGTATGGTATATTTAAGTTATATGACATAATTATTTATAAATAATTGGATGGAGGGGTGTCTATTTATATGGGAGGGAAGTGGTAATCGTAGAATTTCATAATGTATTAAATTAATATAAATTAATTTTAATGATCAATTGGATCAAAATTGATATCATTAAAATATGAATTGGGTATTATTATAAATACTCTACTGAAATAAAATTTTATCATGTTTTCTTATTTTTAACCCTTGTCATCTAGTCTTAACCCTCATTAATTCTTTGGATATTACAACAATATTGAAATTCTATAGCATTCAACGACCATGAATGTTACCGTAAATTAAAAAAAGGCTAATAATTAGACATTGATATATTCTTTGGCCTTATTCCACTCATTTTGATGAATTTGAAATTTATATGTATTTTAAAACATTTAATAAAATATTATTTATTATAGAATATTCTTAATGTTATTTTCGACAAAATTCATATAATGTGACGTTAAATACATTAAGAAAAAGAGTGAATATGAATACACCATTCAAAAAACCATTCTATTTCATTTAAATATATTAAATTAATTGGACACATTATGAAATTCCAATTATATAACATTTAATATTTTTAAAATCATTATGTTATTTTTATTTAAATTAAATAATAAATTTTTCAGTTTTGAGAAATTACTTACGGGAAATATTTATCATTAAAAATTACAAATAAAAAAACATGATGAAAATTTTCATATATATTAAAAGCTATTACTTATGACTGAACATATCCTATTATTACCATTATGTCAAACATTTAATGATAAAAAAGATTGTCAATTTTTGACATTAATTTAAATAAAATATTATTAATGTAAAAATCATAGCCAAATAGAACAAAATATCATATATTAAAATATTATTTGATTATAGAAGATATTTTTTCATCTAATTAAATATATGCATGTACTGGGTCATTTTTGAGTCCTTATCATATTAAATAAAACCTAATTTATCTGATTTACCTATACTGTGGTGCAAATTATTTAATATTGTTACTCTTTATGATGAAAAACATAAATGGGGAATATTTTAAAAAAAATTAACATAATAAGTCCAAATATAAAATTAATTTTTATTTATTCAATTTCTATAATTTGAAAAAAATAATTTCGAGAATGGAAAAAAGTAATGAAAAATAGTTTTCAAAAAAATACCTTTTTATATACAAAAAGTATTTTATAGAAAATTAAGTGATAACATTGATTATAATGAGCATAATTGAATTATTAATAATATAATAGAAATCAATTACTTTTTAAATCTTTTTATGAGAAAATTATTTTTTAATCCTGGTATACTAAATTTTTAATTAAAATCAAAACATGTCGTTATTCACTAGAAAATCATATTTTTTTCAGATAAATTTGAAAATTATAATCTAATATATTTTTTATATTATTATTTTAAATTTAATAGTAATTTAACCCAATAAAATTAATAGAATTTATAGAAATTTATTATGATATTTTCTCATGAAGATAGTTAAAAATCATTTTCTGGAGAAAATGTATTTCTGAAGCATAAAATAACATTAATGAAAATTTAGTATTTATTTTCTATGAATTAATCCATGAATTTTCATTGATTAGTTACATTAGATATATTTTATAATTCTATTAATAATATTAATACCCACCAATTCAATGACTATTTTATAATAGTTACGTATAAATAATAATATTTTGTGGTCTTTTCATGCATCATGTCACATGTTGTATACAGTATCAAACGTAGTGTTATTCTCAAATATCTAGGTTTTTCAAATAAATTGTCTAGTTAGTGTTGTAGTTTAACCAAAGGGAAAATGATTTCATATCGTTCATTTTAATTCTTATCCTAGTTTTCCATTACTATATTCAGAAGGATCCTATTATAAACATACTAGAGTTAGGTCGATGAATCATAAGGTCAATATGATATTATATCAACACGTACAAAAAATCGTAACATCCCATTTAAAATTAATCTGTTAGTTAGTACTCTTAAGAGGAAAAATCCACCCATTAAATAATAAATAGATACATAAATAAGATAAATTATTCTCAACACTTATATCATGTTCCAAATAGGCCAATAGGAAAATCATTACGAAAACTGAATCATAATCCCATTATTTAAAACTCAACCCATGAAACACTAATTAAAAAATACCTTCAATGAAACATATATTTTAAAATATTAATCCAATCCCACTCAAACCCCAATATAAATTTTGTCTTAATAAAATCGTACAACAAAATAAGGATTATATTATAACTAAAAAATTTTAATCGAATCGTTAGTTTTCAAAACACTTTTTCAAAAGACACGAGGTCCACCCATCTCAAAATTCCTTAGTAAATAATAATCTCTCACTTTATTTATTAAATACTTGGAAATTATATTTTAATATATTTCATAAAATCACCCAAAAAAATTATATAGAGATTAATTACACATGTAGACACGTTCCTAAAATCTATTGAACTCATAGGCCATAATGTTTTTAACAGAAAAACGCGATTATAATCAATGTTTTAGTGATAATAAACTCCACCACAGAAAATTAAGAATTATAATTTAACATAATTTGAAATGGATAAAACACATAACTTTCTACAAAAACAAATACTAGGCTTACCTTTTACACATAAATTCAAATCTAATTCCATCGATGTCATATCAACGTGTTCATTATTGACAGATTTAATGAAGAAAAATGTTCTCAAAATAGTTAATATGAGAGATAGAGGGAGAAAAGGTTGTATAAAGTTAAAGGCAAGAGTGATGGGGATAAAAAATCCATTCATTGAAAATTTGTGAGGTTCCTCCCCTCCCCTCATGTATTTTAATTAGTTGTTTAAAAAATGTTTCATATTTTTTTTATTATACATATTTTTTATTAACCCCAACTATACTTCACATGTAGTGCCCCCCTTTTTATGTTCTATTACACTCCCATATCTCTTTGACACCCCCATATCACTCCAAAATTTTATCTATTTCTATTTTCATTCAATATAAATTTTTTATTTACTTTTTTCATTTTTCATTTCTATGCACAGTAGACTCACTACATTACATTTTTAAACATAATCCATTAAATATGATGTGATAATAAAAAAATCATAATTATAAAAAATAACTTAAATAAAAAACAATTATTATTTTTATAAAATTAATAAAAATTCTTAAATCCTAAAATATATATACACTATTCATATATAAATAAATTCTTTCATTTTATTTTTAAATATTTTAGTTTTACAAAAAATATTCAGGAATAATTAATTTTCTAATTTTCAAATTCAAAATATCTCAAACTTCGTTGGGCATTTTAATTTAATGACATTTCCTTATACTTTCACCAACCAATAATGACAGAGTTCCTTATAGATATCCCATCATAGAAAATTTTCCTCCCTTTAATTTTATAATGTATCCAATCAACGAAATCACATACCCAACAAGGGATGAAACAACCATGATGACTTCCATTATAATCCAACAAAAAAATATCCCCATGGATAAAACCATTTTCAACATGTCAATTGAAATCTATAAAATAATAATTGAACTTTTAAAAAATTGTTAACATGAATTTCATAATTATTTAAAGAAAATTTGACAACCCTAACTATATTAAACCAAAGTTATCATATAATAGAGTATAATTTAAAAATAATAAACACTAATTATCCTATAACATAATCCCAAAATGAATGAAAATTAAAATTTCATTAAACAAAAAAACCTTTTAAAATTAAAGATTTTATTTACCATAAAATCTTGTAGGGAAAATTCATAACTATTTTCATAAAACCAAAACACCCAATAACCTCCAAAAATGACCCAATAACCTCCCAAATCGTATCCTTTCCTCAAAGGACTTCTACAAGCTTACTATTGGAAATGATTTGGGCTCTCAATGGATGGGTAAGTTAAATGATGGCTTTCTGAAACCATTGTGTTCCATTTTTTCATGGAGATTAGCACATAGGAAACTTCCCCTTGATGAATTTATTTGAAGATGTATCATATATCTCTGCTCCATATGTTTTTTATGTCATCGACATGGAGAGGACTTAGACCACCTCTTCCTCAGCTGTGTGGTTACTAAAGCAATGTGGTAGGTACTTTCCAGCTAATTTGATGTGCCACTCCCTTGGGGAAATTCAATCACGGACTTCATATGAACATAGCCTTCGATTAATCTATCTTCACAACCCAGGTATCTATTCCTAACTACTGTATAAGAATTAATTGGTATTATGTGGACATCCAGAAACAAGTCCATTCATGAGCAGCCGAAATTCTACACTGGTACTGCGATTTCTGGGATGGTCACTACTGTCTGTGAGGATGTTCTTCTGAGAACTTGCTTCTGTGAAAATTCCTGCCATTATATTTCTGTTCTGAAGATACTGGGAGTCCATAGAAACATCTCCCCACCTCAGGGCATGAATTAAGTGCTTTGGAAACCTCCCTTCCAAGGGTGGATCAATATCAACACTGATGGAGCCTCGTGAGGTAACCCAGGTAACTCTGGCATTGGGGCAGTTTTCCAGGATCATACAGGGTGTGTTGTTGGTTATCTATATGGCTCGTGTGGCTTCTCCACTACTCTTGAAGTAGATATGAGAGGTGTTATTGAAGCAGTTGAGCAAGCTGGTAGAAGGGGCAGGGATAAGCTTTGGGTTGAATGTTACTCCACAAAAGTGGTGATTGCTATTAGGATAGGTTCTCTTCATCTTTATTTGAAGTTGACCAATGAATGGTCAATATGAATGGATCTTCTCTACTCAAAGCATCACATTTTTACACATGTCTATAGAGAAGCAAATGCAGTGGCAGATGGTTTTGCGAAAAAAGGTGTGAATGGCTCTGATTTTCATTGGGAGGATCAAGTTCCTGGTAATCTCCATTCCTTTCTAAGGAAGGATCAATTTACAGAATATACTTTTAGACTGGTGTATTTTCCTTGTTTCTAATCAATAAAAGGATCTTGATTTTCTGGGCAGGTTCTCAGATTTTCAAAAAACCCAAATTTTGATTAATAGAAAATCACATTTTATTATGTAAAAAAATGATAAAATAAAGACCTCATTCCCATAAAAAGAAACCTTTATTAGTAATTAATCTAAAATTGTTTTTAGAAAAAAAAATAACAACCATTAAAAGCTGAAAATAAATAATTAAATGAAAAGGGAAAAATTAAAAAGAGGAAATCAACTATACTAGAACTCTTACATGGTAAAAAATTACTTATTCCTTATTTTGAAACTATATAGTTTATAAGTTATACTAGTTACTCATTTTCAAATTTTTTTATAGGTGAACTATGTTGTTTATATTACACAATAAGAATTATTCAGTGATGATTAAAATTTTAATATGGCATCCTTTTTTATAGATTACACAAAAAACCACATGTTCAAATTCATATAAATAATATAAAAGTAATATTCATCTTTTTTAATAATGGTTTTATTTTAGAAATACCATTTTTAAAACAAAAACATACATAAATGATTTTATCAGATTTATGTAACTATCTTAATACACTGTAAAATAGTTTATTTTTTCAAAACGTCCATCACAGCAATTCAATATCCAATATTTATTCTAATATTTTATTATTCTAATTAAAATTATACCTTAATGATTTTTTTCATTTTAAATATTTTAAAAAATAAAAAATCATCCTTTTTATAATATATAATATAAAATAACACTTTTACCTCCTTAGAATAAGTCTAAAGTTCCAAATACAAATTCAAATAAGTTATGTTTTAAAAGAGAATAACATGGTTATTACACAAAAATTAGACCCAAAAAATAAATAATTAACCTGAGAAATAATAATATCAAAAATAACAAATGAAATGAAAATAATTATATATTTTTATTAGGTGTTACCTACCATACTATGTTCAACACATCATCTAACTATCATCTCATTCTCATTGATTATATAGTTTATAACATTTTTTGTGAAATTTCCACTAAGAAGGACCATGAAAATATTCTAGGGGGTCTCACATAAAAATAATTAAATAGTTGAATTAGTTATAAATAATAATTCAAGGGATATATACTGTGTTTTATAAATATTTGTTCTTTTCAATGTCTTCCCATGATATTTTTCCAATTATACCTTGAAAAAATATCCATGGTGATTTCAATGAATAAGATGGTAAATTTAAACATATATCTAGATATACTAAAACTCATATAATCCCTTTTCCAATAAATATTGTTTGAATTGTTCATAATAAGAAAAAAATCTAAAAACTATATAAAAATTCAATTATAAACAATATAGATCTATGTCAACACTTTTATAAAGTGATAATCAGGCCAATGGTTAAACATTTATAAAAAATTCATAATTTTATTTTTCAAAATCAGCCCATAAAATGGATCATCAACAATAACCTAAAATCACCAAATATTATGTAAATTACATAAAAACACACTCAAATTAAAATATTAAACCATTATAAATAAAAAACCTTGTAAAATTTAAATTCATATTACAATGATATAAAATCCCAAACTCATTCTTTGTTGTCACAGATGTATATTCTGAAGACAAGAGGTCCCCCCTCTTCAAAAAAATTATGTAATAAGACAACCTCAATTTATTTATGAAATAATTTTCAAAATTCTATAATACATTTTATAAAACCCTTGGTTTATTCATATATATATAATAAATTTGTTTTTTTATTAAACATGAAATGAAAAATAAAAAAGAAAATAATATTTCTGAGAGATGAATTATATAATCTTGGCTTAATTTTCAAGAAGTTCAATGTTGTTTCTAAATGAAGGAAATTATTCAAATGCTTTAAAATTAAAATTTTTACATTGAAAAAATTACCTAAAATCATTTTTACTCTTAATATGGGTGTTTTTTATCAATAAGAGGTGATAAAAATCGAATCCATAATAATAATTAACTCTTTATATGAAAACAAAAAAATAAAACATAAATCTTTTAAAACTAGATAAAATATCCCCACAAGGTATATAATCAAAATATGGGGAGATATTATACACATTTAGATGAATGAAATTTAATAGATGAAACATAAATTAGAAAATTATTCAATGATATATTACAGAAATATATTCTCAAAAGATAAATTATGAGAGTGGAAGGGGTAAGAGATGGAGATCTGTGATATGAAATAGGTTGAGGGAGAAATATTTTCCCCAATTCATGTATTTGAGTCACCTCCCATTCCCTAATTCCTTAGTAATTAATTTTTTACAATCATTTAATCCGTTTTTTCCTAATTTATTCTACATATTTTTTTACATTAACCCCACTATACATCACATATATCACCGCCTATATTTTTACAATTATTATTCATTCAATATCACTTGCCTAACCCCATTTCCCCCTTTAATTATAATATTTTATTTATTTTTCATTCCTTTCCAATTTATTCATATACTTCATATATTTTATTTTATCATTCTTACATGATGTAGAGACCCCACTCTTAATTTTCTTATCAATATCTATTAAAGTATAAATGATCATAAAAACAAAAATAACTAGGGTAACAAAAATAACAATAACCACATTAAATTATTATTACAACAAAATTAATCCAAGATAATAATATTTCATATATATATATATAACCAGTATATATATATATGTGAATTATTCATTCATTTTAGATCATTTATTATTATCACCCCAACAAAAAATTGTAAAAGAATTTCCAATTTCATATTTCCGAAAATATCACAATATTGTTGATTTTTTAATTCACTCTTATTTTATAAGAATCTAATTAACTAATAATGGATTTTTTCCATACCTGAAATATGGGAATGTAAGAAAATATCCTGATAGACTAGATTTTATTGACTCAACGGATAGAGGACCACGCCCTAAAAAATAGGGAATTACCATATCCTTGGATTGTGGACCCTTTCTCGGCTCAGGGAGGATTACTTACTCTATGGAAGGAGAAACCCACACTGAAACATTATGGAGTTATAATTCTACTTTTAATATGTTAAATAATATCCTATAGTGAGAATGTATACATTATATTACCTTAAACATATGCACGGTGGACAATGCATAGACACTTGGGGGAAAAATTGAACTACATATCTTCATCTAATTCCTTAATCAAACCATGTTTTCGTCCTTAAAATTGTATGATACATAAATTTCATAGAAAATATCATAGATAGTCTCTAGTAGGAAATGAATTTTTACCATCATGATCAATGTTGAGATATACATATAATGAAATTTTTTTATATCAAAAAATTACATGAGGGAATGAAATCTTGAACAATAGTAAAAATAAACCTTACATGGAATGTATTGTAGGGTATATGAAATGTAGGTCACTTGGGTAAGTTTGGTCATGAACTTCCAACCCCACACTTGTGTGGAGAAAAAATTCACAACTTTTATAGTAGGGTAAAATGATTTTATAGATTTATAAAACCCCAAGCATGTTATTTTGGAAGATTCCATGTCATATAAGATAATACATAATTTCAGTACTACTCATCTTGAATTTAATTTACTTTTAAATAAACATTGATGGAACTCACCAAGTGAAAAATACATGACATATCTACCTAATACACAACTTATGGGTCTCATGTGGTTACTTGTCATCTATATCCATTAATTATGAGCTATAATTCCATAAATAAATGAAATCTATACTATTAATAATGACATGTGGATCCTCAATTCCATCCTGGGATGTACGTTGAGTTCACATTCATGATCTTGGCCCCACATGACATATCATGAAAGTTAAATTCACACATAATATTATTTTAAAAATCACGAATAACCTAACACAACCAATTCTAAGTCCAAATATGTGATTAATAGATCATATACTATTATTCAATAATTATAACATAGAAAATGGATGTTTCAGGCCATATGACATTTCGTGTTGGATGATCTAACATTTTTTTGTAAAAGTATAAAAAAAAATTATTGTCCTAAATTTACATAATTTTTTTATAAAATCTCTACCATCACCTTAGATTCCATATGTGACTCCACTAATAATTGAGTTTGATTCTTTTGGATGTTTATCCACTCCTCACTGGAGTTTTTTTAGATATAAAATATCATCAAATCTATTTCCGTCCAACTGTCCATAGATTCCTTCCTAAAACCAATCATGTCATCACTATCTTGAATAACGACCCCTGACAGTCTAATGATTCTCCATTCCAACATCATGAATCCATATTAAAATTCCACCATGATGAACAAATGAATTATTTTTGGTAAGGTAACTGTTGAATAGAAACCTAAAAACACATTAATGGGATCACATTTAGGTTTTTCCATGAATACAAGTATGAGAAAATAATCATGATTATATTTAAGGTGGTATATCAATTAATAGAGTACAAATATTATAAAAATGTTTTAATTGTCAATGTATTAATTTATGAATGATAAATTATATCTATATTAATATTCAATACCTTGAATAAAATTTTTTTCTATAAATAAACATTGTATTACTCTAAAAATATAATTCCTTCAAAAATGGAGGCTTCATCCCCATGTAAATTCAAAATTACAAATTAATTAATTAATTAACTCAGCAATAAGTATTATGAATAAAATATTCATGAAGTATAAAAAATAAATAATTTATGGTATGAGGAAATAATCGAAACCTATTATTTAATCTAATGCTCATAAAATTCATTTCTATCCAATATTAAAATAAATTCTGAAATAATTAGATCTACACAATGATTTTGTTTGGATCAAGAAAATCATTCCAATTTCGCATTATATTGGAGAAAAATAAAAATATATTTAAAATTATTCTTTTTGAAATAAGATTTTATTTCACATAAAATTTTTGTTTATTCTTGTCATTGTAAAATTTATATAATAATAATGAATTTAAATGAGGAATATTTTCTTATAATCTCTACTAAAAAGTCAAGAAAAAAGAATATAAACAATATCTACGCCTGTTTTAAATACATAATAGGTTTCTTTGGTAATAATTATTTAATTAATTTTCACTAAATAAGTGTTGATTATTCATATTTTAGATCCCTATTTATTTATATTAATATCATAATCATACAAATTTAGGTAAACCAGTAATTTAAATAACACATTTTATTCACGAAACATAATTAAAGAATTATATATAAGAAAAACATTCCTACCATTATGGTACATTGACATCACTTTATGATCACATCCCATTCGTTGACATAATTGTTTTCTCCATTGGGAATAATATAAGGAACATTATCCATTGTTAGAATATAGGGTGAGGGAGATATAGAATAAGAGAGGGAGAGAGAAATGGATATGAAAAAATAGAGAGAGAAATAATTACCGAGATAGTGGGAGATGGATTCTATAGTTTCATTAACCAATGATAAAATATAGGCAGAGGTGGTTTAATAAAAAGGAAATATTATTTTATAGGAATCATATCTTCCTTATATAAAATCCACCCATAAATCAACATAAAATATTGACATTAATTACCTTTATATTATCATGAAATAAATTACTTGTTCATGGATAGTTAACTATCTTTAAATATATTTTAATAATGTATCTAACATCCCATTCCATCACCATATGGAATATCAATGATATGTAACTAGTGACATGTTGTGTCCCATTTCCCATAATAATATAATAAAAACAATAAAAATAAAAATGACTTTATAATACTCGGTAAGTGGCTAAACTCCCAAGTATATAATTTCTAACTCACCAATTTAAAACATACCATTTTGGACATAAACAGAGTGTCTGAATATTCTTATAATATATAGTTTAAGATATATAAATATTCAATCCTGAAAAATAAATACATATTTCTAAATAAATATGAATTATTCCAAAAAAATAAAATACATCAAAAAATACCATAATTTATCCCATGTTTAAAAACCTTGTTCTTAATCAAAAAGAGAAATTATAAGAATATTATGACACCCATTCGGGTGGAATCAATCCTAATTATCCTTGGTTTAGCGAGTAAAATTTTCTTTATGCTACCATAAATTGATGACTCAATCATGGAATGTATATTCTAATAAAAAATTTCTCTAATTACTCTTATATATCCTAAATAAATATATTTTATCGCATTCTAGTTTCTATTTCCCAAATCCCCTTACTTGCATTCCAAAAAGTATCTCAAATAGAAACAATGTGTGGTATTATATTTTTTGAAATAATTACTTTTTTAATATTGGTAACCCATTCAGTGTCATTCATTAATTACTATCAATGTTTGAAATGATAATCATTTATCACTTATCTTATACCATAAGAATAATTTTTTTTTTCAAATAAGTTATTGTCAAAAATATTTATTAATTTATTCATTCATAATTTTTACAAATAATATAATGTTTCTTAATTACTAGGAGATAATGGAAATGGTAACTATGGTTCATAAATGTCTCATATTCATTCTTTCAGGAAAATTTTCAAAATAATTATTGGATTCATCAATCTTATTTACCTAAAATTTATTGAATTTTATTAATAATTTCAACTATTGATTCAACTCTATAAAAATTGGTAGAAACTAGACTCTCCCCTATCATTTTATCTTTGGATCCTCCTTGTTATAGTGTTATTTCAGCATGATCTAGAAAAAATCAAAAAAAAATATCATAAAAAAGTTTATAAATACCAATAGAAGATTGAAAATATGAAGATGAAAAAAATAAGACCATAATCTATGATACAAGATCCTCACAACCATTAAGATCATTAGAAAAAAATGGAGGGATAAAACATTAAAGAGGTGGTTCATCCTATTATTTGGGACTCTAAGTGGATAAATGTAGTATGAATGGGGGTCATTAATACCATGAAAATACTAAAAGTCCAAGACATAGTGTGGGATTCAGGGTAATCTATTGAACTCATTGTGGAATCCATATGAGGTTCTTGAGGACTAATACTGGTTTCCTGGTGGATTTAGACGTTTTGGACATCCACTCATAGTCCCATCATAATTTTAGTGCTGACTCTCTAACCATATAATGGAATCTAATGTAGTACAAAATTTTCCCTAAAAATTTTGTTTTCAAAAAATAGAATTTTGACTGATTTCTACTTTCTTCCCCATATCTAAATCCATAAAATAAAATCACACCATTAAACAAAATTTTCATCCCTTTTGATTTATATGAAAAATTTAATGTTTTATTAATATTACATTATAGTAAAACTCTTAATTCTCGAATTCTAATAACAATTGATGGTGTCATTCAATATAATAATAATCTCTTCATATGACACATCTTACAGAAAAAATAACTGCATCCAAAAAAACTATTTACCATAACATCCACTAAAAAAAAATTCAGATGTGGACCATATAAGAAAAATACATAAACCCAAATAACATCATAAATAACTATACATGTAGTGTGAATAAAAAATCCCTAAAGCATAAAAAAATACCACCTCTTTCCTCAATCATTTGGAAAACACATAAAATTATATAACAAATAATCATGAATTAATATAAAATCCCTCAATAAAACACAAATATCATAAAAACATCAAATTCACATATCCCTAATAACGATCAATAAAAAAATTCAAATATTGATTATGAAATTAATTATATTATCAAATAATCAACTAATATCCAAAACATAATTTCACATAACCAATTTAAAAACCACGAGATATAAATAAAAAATTGCTCAATCAAGTATTTTTCAAAAAAAACATATTCACAATATCATTTATCTAATAAAAAATAATATATATGTTTTATATAATAAATTCACATATTCGTAATTATCAAAATATCATAAATTTAAATTAACATTTAAATGTGGTTTATGTAAATTTATACAGAGATTACTAATTTACCCTTCATATAGATTTAATCAAAAAACATCTCTAAAAAATTCTTAGTCTCTCTAAATAACCTCCAAACCTGTGTATAACTAAGTCATATTTATAAAATTTTCACTGATCCCTAGAGAACATTTGCTACATGATTGTCATCCAAAAAAAATCCTCCAACACCTCAATGGAATCCAATTTCAAATGGTTGATTCAAGATTCGGGCCAAAGTAATATTTTAGCACAATCAGTTTCATGTAACTAACACTTTCATTATCTATTTTAAATACGTAAAGTGATTGGGTGAGTTTTCAAAGGGCATATATTTCTTTTGAAATATTTTTTGGGGTTCTATGGAAGTGCACATTTTGATCAACTTTAGTATAAAACAACATGTTTCAACATAAAGCCCTGCAAAGTGAGATGATGGGCTCTAGTTATGTGCATAGTTAGGCTCACGGTTTGAAATAATAATGAGGACACTTAATAGTAACCATGAAATGTGGAATATAGGGAATTAAACTTTGGTGCATGGGTTTTCTTACAATTTGGGTCAACTGTTTGAAGGGTATTCGGAGGCTTCGGTTGGCACACATTTTGTCTCACAGTTTGCCTCACCATACAACCCATCAATGCACATCTAAAAGTTAGATCCTTAAATTGTGGGTCTCACACATTATTACCACTAAAAAAATCATTTTTCCTATATTTGGAAAATAACTTGATTCTTTCCCTTCCAAACTGATGTGGAGACTATCCCCTTAGATCTAGAACTGATTCATTTGCAAATTTTTCTGCATTGGTGGATAGATTTCTTGGTAAGTCTACATTCTTGGTGGCTTTCCTTACATATACTCTACTTCTCTCTCTTGGATTCATTGATCTAGTCCTTTGGGGATATATCTATAATTTTTTATTAGAATCGTGATGAAATATAGCTATATTGATGTTAGGTGGAAAGATATAGTGTTGTTTTTTGGAGTTTCAGCCTGGGTTTATTGAAGAATTCATGCAGTTGTTCATTTTGGATATAATTTCCATGTTGAGGGGATTAAATCTCGAATCCCATTATAAGAAAATGAAGTATTATTTCCAAATAGTTTTTATTTCTTGAAATTTATAGTGAAATTTTTTTCTACGGTTTGGTAGAAATATTATTTAGTGATGGTTTTTGGAATTGTGGATTTTTTTAGAAATGTGTTGTTGAAATATTTTAAAATATTTATTTTAAAATGGATGTTTGGTTTGATTAATGGAAAAATGATTTAGTTGAATGGTTTTCAATAGAGAAATATTTTCATTATAATGATTTGGTATAATTAGTTGAGAATGAGTGTTTTAATTAATGGTTGGAAAGTGTTCATATACATTTGAGATGGATAAGGGTGTCGCGTTCCCCCACAGAAAGAATGGGATAGATAATGGCATGAAATTTCCTCAGCAAAATGGTTCACTAAGTGATGGATTAGTTAAATGATGACTCAACACTAGAATGTATATGGATGTCCCTGGTAACATGATTAGTGGTATATGAGGATATGATATATAGAATGGTTAATGCCAATAAATGGATTTGTGAAATGGGTTTAATGTTTTTTTATTTATGCTCTTAGAAATGGATTTGGTTGGGGAATACTCTTTTTTGTATAAAAATTATTTTATATAATGATATATACTATTTTAAATTTTTTTATATAAATGTTCTAACATGTTATATCTGTATGGAATGAGTAGGGAAGTAAATCATGATGAGTATAATTACCCACCCCTTTCTTGGGAACATTGGTGATTTTTCAGGTATTGTTTATCGAGAACCCGGAAAAAAGAATGTGTCACATTTCATTAGTGGTTCTTCATGTTAGTTGAGCATGGATTGTATATTTTTAGCTTCTATTCTTTTGTATGTTTCTAGGTTAGTGTCTATAGTGTCTTTGAGTATTGCTGGTTTTGACTACCATTTTGTAGTTGATGTTGATCTGTATTTTATCATTGTTATATGATATGATTTTTTTATTTATTATGTATTGATTGGCCTTGAATTATTATAATTTATCATGTAGTATTTACTTTTCATGGATATCTTGGATGTGGTTGTTTTATCTTCAATGAAAAGAATCATCCTGTAATAGTATTAAAGCCCTTTGTTCTAATTTACAGACTTTGGGGTCTTGGGGATGTCACCAAAGGCCTAATATAAAATCATCCATGACTCAAGAAAATGAGTATGTGTGGTAGTTCAAAAATGGTATCAATCATGGATTACCTATCACTTATTTTGGAAAAAGTTGTATATGTTTTTTAGATCCTTTGGTGATCCGTTGTGTCCACAACGGAGTTGAAAATCATTATGGTTTAGTCCTAGAGTTGAGTAAGTAGAAATAAGTAGTATTTTCAGGACATGAAATTTAGAGAATAAAAATACATAACTAACTGATTTGTACCAATCATCACATTTCCAGAGATTTTGGCACATAAGTGTTTTGGAAACACATACTAAAATTATAGTCTTACTGTTATGGGTTTATCCAATGAGACAATCATGACATGCATTGTCAAAAATGACTTCACACTAGGAGTTCATATTTTATTTTATGTACTGATTTATGATTTGGTGAAATGATGTTTTGTTGAAATTTATTTCAAATCTGAGATTTTGAAAAATGTATGATATGTGTATCTTGAAAATGGTTTGATTTTTAAAAGCATGGTGAAATCATTCAAACTGGTTGAAAATGGAATGTGTGGAATTTTTTTGAAAGACATGTTGTGATATATGATGTTGTAGAATTTGAAACATGATGCCTTCGATTTTTAGAGAGTTATAATTATATCAATTTTTTTATCGATAACGACACATGTTAGGAATCATAGAAATGAACAAGAAGAAGCTAATGATAATGTTATTTTACATAATCCATAGGATAACTAACCTATAGTTTAAATCATAGTTCATGATTTTCATGTTATGTACATAGGGAAACTAAGGGTTAAAAAAATATAGGTGGATCATTCTATTCCGTTTGAGAAGTAAAATCCACCCACATTTTTGGAGATTTGGAAATAGATAAAGGAGAGGGGTGGCTAAATAGGATAAATTTAATCTTCGATTTCCTTGACATGCTACTGGAGTTAAAAGTCATGTTGGTGATGTACAATATAAAAGATCTTGAAATTTAGTAGTGGGATTTAGAAGTATTGGCTAAATTAGACCAAGGAATTTCACTTGAGGATTTGGAATAATTTTTCAATAAAAAATTCAATCCTCATTGTTCAGAATTGAAAAATGATGGCCTTTTTCATCCTGAAGAAGGAACACCTCTCAATGACAGATTATGTGGATAAATTTATGAATTAATTCCTCTTTTCACCAACATGTGATGGTAGAATGTCCATAATGGAAATCAGGTTTAAATAGGGGTTGAGGAATAGATTGACTCAAAGATTTTTGTTCATTATATAATGGATTATATAGAGATGGTTGATAGAGAAATGGTGGTAGATAGAGACATATCAGGAAGTGTTGGTGAGGAATCATGTTGGTACCTACTAGTAATGGTGAGAACTCTAATTCTCGGAATAAGTGGAAGAGGGACACCTATTTCCAAGGTAGTGGGATGGATCAGAATTAGATGGAAAGATGAGTGAATATTCTTCCAAAAACCAAAGGTAAATCCAATTTTCTTTTAATGTGGTTATTAAGACCACATGAAGTTATATTGTATGAACCCATCTAGATCATGCCATAATTGCAACCATATGAGTAATATTTGAAACTATTATCGTAGTACTATGAGGTCAGGTGTTTAGGTCACACCTCATGTTTTATACACATCATATTCTATGGTGGGATAAGGGAAAAATAATACCTCTCATCGGAAGAACTGATCTAGCCGTGGAAATTCTAGAAATACAATGACTCTTCAACAAGGGATGTCTGAACAAGGAATCAAAGTACAAAGTGCAGTGAGTAAGAAGTTGTATAAAGATAAGCATGTTATTAGGGATGATCAATCATGACCATTGATGGTGAAAGGTATAATTATTATGAATTATATACTTATTAATGTTTTGTTTTGATATGGGTGGATCCCATTTGATTATTTCTTCACATGCTATTATGTTGTAGGGTTTACATATTGAGATGATGCCTTCTACTTTGAAACATCAAACCCATCTTAGAAAAGGTAAATGTTAATGATTATTGTGTAAAGAATTTTCAATAAATGTTGATACAGTTTTTCTTTAATGGGATTATATCTTCTTGAGATGTATGTCTATACAATATACCCTTGTATGGATTGGTGGAGAATTTTAAAAGATCACATTGATTTTTATACCTAAAATACATGTTGTATGACTAATGATGGTGTTAATCTTCTATTTATAGGAGATAAAAAATTAAATGTCGTTGAAATAAAATTTGTGGAACTGGTTTTTGGAATTATCTCGTACTATTTGGAAGAATTGAATTTATCATAGATGGAAGTGATCACAAATATTAGATTTCTAGAGGTTGTTGATTTGTTTTTATATGTGTTTCTCTGAAATTTATTAGGGTTTCCATCCAAAAGGTAAGTGAATCTTATGATTGATCTCTTATTGGGGATGATTTATATACCACAACCATTGTATTGGATCTAACCCAAAAAACTAATAGAAATGAAATTACCTTTGTTATAGACTGAAACCAATAGGTTTATTTGGCCTATCATGTCTCTATGTAAACCACCATTCTTTTTTGTTACCAAGGAAGATGAATCTATTTAGTTGTGTGAGGATTATTGTAAGATAAACCAAGTTATTACAATGATTTGTTATCAAATTCCCTGAATTAATGATATGTTCAATCAATTGATAGGAACTCATTGGTTTTCTAAAATTTATATGCAATCAGGAAATCACCAATTTGGGATTCAGAAGTATGATATTTCAAAGACATATTTCAAGAGTAGATATATCCCTTATGAGTATCTGTTTATTCATTTCAGCCTTACAAATGACCCAACGTTCTTTAAAGAATTGATGAATATGGTATTTCAAATACATCTAGATTCTTTTTTGGTGGTTTTTGTTGATGAAATTTTGCCATATTCATGTAAAGGTGATGAACATGAGAATCACATGGCGATTGTGTTGGGAATTTTGTGGGATCATCATCTATATACCAAATTATTAAACTATGATTTCTATATATAATAAGAATGTTTCCTTGGCTATGTAATATATAAAAAAAAATTATATGTATCTAGAAATGATCAAAGTTGTAATCTCTTCAGAACCACCAAATAGTGTCTTCGAGATATAGAGTTTCCATTGATTGGATGTTTCTTACAAACACCTTCTTCTTGAATTTCTACAACTATCATATCCGATGAAAACATTGACAAGGAAATAAGTTCATTTACAATGGAATTATTAATGTTATAGTTATTTTCAGAAGATAAGGTTTAACCATAAATAATCACTGATCATGATTTTTCCAGAATCACGATAGGGGTACATGGTTTATTGTGAATCTTTAGGAAATGGGTTTGGTTGTGTTCATGGGATGGGAGGTAATGTTATTTATTATGTATTATATAAGATACAGTTTCATGATAATAACTACCCAATATTTAATTTTTTGTTATTTTATGTAGTCCATGATTTGAAGACATTGTTTCATTGCCTCTTTGGTGTGAAATTTACCATGTTTTGGATCATAAGAGCATAGAGAGTATTTTTTTATGAAGCTATATGAAACTAAGACACCGATTATTGATTAAGTATTTCCAATTGTTTGACTTTTAAGGGATGTATACAGAGTAAAGAAAATTAATTAGAAGATTCATTAAGAAGAAATTCAAATGGTTAGTTGGAAATAAAGGCTCTAGATCAATGGTAATTGATGTTGGTGATAGGTTACATTCATTTGGAATTTCAAGACCGAGTTAATGTTGTTTTTTTATTTCCAGTATATATTGTTCCTAATTTGGTGGAGATGGATAATGATAAATTAACATCTGATTTTTTATGTTTTTAACTGACGTACAAACTCAATGGTTGGGAGACCATGGAGGAATAGAAACTGGATGGGAGTTTGGTTTTTCTTATTTCAAAATCAATTGGTTTTACATATGTATTTTCGGAAAAAAATTTATTATGATTACCACTATTTGAGAAGGTTTTTCCATTCTAGAATACAAATGATGTATAGGAAATTTAAAGAAATTTTTTTGTGGGTTGGTATAAAAATAAGTATGGATGAGTCTATTTCGAGATACCTCACATATGACCAGGTTATGGAAGAGCTTCGAAAAATAGTGGGTGTGTTCTAGTCTTTACCTATCCCTATTTTTTAATGGGAGTAGATAGCATGTATTCTTTAATAAATCTCCCATAAATGGTATGTAAACAAGATTTTGTATGGGTGATAATCGATCGTCTCACAAACTCATCCCATTTCATCCTTATTCATAAATCTCATATGGTGGAGGGATTATTTAAAATATATGTTGAAGAAGTTGTAAAGAGGCAAGATGTGCAGCTTTAGATAGTATTTGGTAGATATGTGATGTTTATGTCATCTTTCTAGAAATACTTACAATAATCCCTTGGAAGTATGCTAACCAAGAGTATGGTGTATCATCCTTAAATGGTTGTATAATCCAAAAGGATGATAAAAACATTAGAATACATGTTTTGGACAGGTGTAATGGATTTTAGTGTCTCATGGAAAAATCATATACTATTTGTTATGTCCTCGTATAAAAAAATTATCATGTTTGAATACATATGGATCCTTTTGATGAATTGTATGAGAATATTTTTCATTCTCTCTTATGATGGGAAGAAACATGTGAACTTAATGTGTTCTTGATAATCTATAAAAGTCATGGGAATCAACTCTTTTTGAACAATCAAGCTTATCTCCTTGATACATATGAAATTTTGAGATAAATGAGTCAATTGGTTAGGTTTCATATGGGTTGGATTTTCCACCATAGTTCAGTGTAGTTAATAACGTGTTTCATGAATATATGATCAAAAAAGTATTATCCTCTTCCTTACCATGTGATTTACTGAGATCATGTTGACATAGAGCATGATACATTATTTTTGAATTTTTTAGTGTAGATTTAAGATAGGAAAGAGAATGTATTCCATGGTAAATTTATTGGTCTAGTGAGGGTTTTGGGGAAACATGGTTTAATTTAGTATCAAACATGGAAATAGGTGAATCATATTGACAAATAGTGGCCCTAACTCTTTTAGGATAAAATTGGATTTCAACTTTCTACGGATATAAATTCCAATGGCGGGGATAATGTTTTACCACTGGATTTAGTTAAGTATCCCATTAGTTATGTATAATATATATATAAAGTGTTTGGGTGATGTTTGGGAGGGTTTAAAGGCCTTTGGAAAAATTATAGGGGATTTTCTAAAACTGCACAGTTTAAGAGTGTTTAGTAATAACAATGAATCTCTTATAGGTAATCATGAAATATGAGATAGTGGGATCTGGGTAGGTTCATGTTTTGAAACTGTGATTGATGCAAATATGTAGCCATTGTGGAGTAACCATGAAAAGTGGAATAGTGTAAAAACACAGTTGCTACATATTTTATCCAACCATGCAATCTAATCATATGAATGGTGTTGGGAGGCAGTGGATGATGCACAATTGTTGGACAGTTTTCCTAACTATACAACCTAACCAATAATAGTTAGAAAAAATATCCTTAAATTGTGAATCTCACTCAATATTAACCCTAAACCACTCATTATTCTTATATTTTTACCATAACATAGTTTCTCCTCTACCAATGTACTGTAGAGACTCTCCCCATCGATCCATAATCGATCCATTGGAAAATATATTTGCATTGAAGGCCATATTGATTGGTAATTCTCCATTCTGGTGGTTTTCTTTAGATCTACTCTTCTCCCCTATCCTAGATTCATTTATTGTGTCCCATAGAGATAGATCTATTTTAGTTAATGCAAATAATGATGAGATTCGGCTATGTTGATGTTAGGAAATATGATCTGAGGAAGGTTTTTAATGTTTTATCCTAGTTTTTCTATATAAATCATAACATTCTTTATTTTTTCCATAATTGCTGAGTTTGGTGGATTCAACCTTGCCTTATCATATTTTAACATAAAGGATTAGTTCCAAATTTTATTCATTTCTTGAAAATGATTCAACAATTGTTGGGAAAATATTTGTATAAACCATATTTATTGATAGTTTGTGAAATTTTGTAATTTTTGGGTTTTTTTTTGAATTATTTTAAATTGATGATTTTAAAATGAGTTTTTGGTTTGATTTATGTAAAATAGTTTTCTTGTGGAATAACTTTCAATAAAATATTATTTTATTTAAATGGTTTGGCATAATTTTTTGGGAATGAGTATTGGCATTAATGGTTGGTGTGTGTTTATATGAATTTGTGATGTATAAGGGTGTGAAGTACCCCTACAAAAAGAATGGGTCATATCCGGTTTTGAACTTACCCTTTCAAAATAGTTCACTATGTGACGTCTTAGTGATGGTATTACTCACTACTCACGAGTATAGGGAGGTCCATGGTTACATGCATGGTATGATATGTGGATATGTGGAATTGAATGGGTTATTCCAAAAATAGTGTTGTGAAATGGGTTTAATGTATTATTTTGTTATATTAAATAGAAATATATTTGGTTAGGTAAAAAATACTTTGGTATGAAAATTGCTATATATTATTATATAGATTTTTTAAAATTATTATAAATATATTTAATGGCATGTTTTATCATAGTTTCATGTGTTTGGAATTCATTTGGGGAAAACCTATAATGTTTCAGTACTCACCCCCTTCATGGGAACATTGTTGTGTTTGTAGATATCATTTATCGAGACACCAGCAAAGGGAAAATATCACATTTCGTTAGTGGTGCATCAGGATACATGGGAATGGATTGGGGAGTTAGAAAATCGATCTTATTGGAGTTTGTTGTCTCGGTGTCTTTGGAGTCTTTGAACATTTTATTTCTTTTTTATTTTATTTTTTAGACGATGGTGATCTTGTTTTACAATTGGTAATCTGATATAATTCATTTCATTTTTATATAGTTGTGGTTGAATTATTTTAAATGGTAAAATTTACCCAAAAAATGTATTAAGGCCCTAGGAATTTATTGTTATCCTGTGGTGTCTTGGGGAAGTCTCATAAGGCATATTTGAAAATCCTCCTTCGATGAAGCCAATGATGAGTGTTAGAATGTTACCACTATCAACGAATGTTGTGTCCATTACAGCCTCTCCACTATATAATATTTTATTCCTAAAATATCTCAGGACATATCCTAAATTTTTTTTTTGAAATAGGATTTTTCCATTGATTATATTTACAAGAAATTATGATAATTCCATACACACATATCTCTACCCTAGTCACCCATGATACCAAATTCAGACAAACTATTCCCCTTTATGGGAACTCTTCACCTCTAGAATCTCCTACCAGATCTCATCAAAACTAATCTACCTGCTAAGAAGATTATTTCATACTCATCAATCATCCTAAATCCTACATGAAACGACAAGCCACAAATATCCATCAGTAATAAATTAACATCATATTATATCATATGGACACTCACATCCATCCAGTATCATAGATGATTCCCATAATCATCCTGCATTATACAATATGCCCTCTATAATCTCAAATTTTAATCGATTCCCACAATAATCTCACATCATATCATATTCCTAATTTTTACCTGATTATACCACATCACAATGTTATTATAAATCATTTTCAATGACTATTCATCAACCAACTTATGGTTCTTTTATTTCCAACATACATATATCATGAACAAGTACCCATAATAAGAATCTATAATTGACATGTTCATGACATATCTTTGACTATGTATAACCCCCCATCTCTTTAATAATTGATCTCTACCACTCAAAAATCATGTCAAGAGGCCTCAAAACACATTAATAAAATCATCAAAACTTTTTAAATAGTTTCCATTAAATTTAGAAAGAATTTTGAACTCAAACGTCGTCAAAACATAGTACACAATAATATGATTGTTCTTACACAATTTTATAAATAATTAAACACCTCTTTTTACAATATTAAAACACATAAATCTCACCAACTTTTTATAAAGTCCATTAAGGCCCTTCTTCAACCCTCACCTCACCGCCCAAGATGCCCATATTCCTTTGAAGACGTCTGAAACACAACACAGAGATGATCAAAAACTGGAATTTAGAACAAAACATATATATTCAAAATAACATTTACTAAATAATAAAAAATTCAATTTTCCCTATATTTTTACCAACCCATAAAGGTGAATCCATTATAACCATCCAACCATAATGCTTCTCATCCCAAAGTAGTATCATCGTGAATTCCTTGGGAGAATTCTTGGACAATGATACCTTATGAACACTCAGTATTAAATGTCTACAATAGGTTAATGTCATGAAAACACTGCACTCAAAAAAGATCCAATGATAAATGAATGTCCACCCACAAATTATGACACCAATTATTTACACAATCTCCATGATAGTGACACATTTTTATTGGCATTTCGGAATAACATATTTACCAATGGTACACACAATAAATTTATATTACTAATATACATAATAAATTCTATTACCTGACATCTTACCGAAGCATTACCCAACTGTTCACATAATAATCTATAATCCAACTTCTGATACCATATAATAATAGAATATATCATCTTGATGTACAAGTTGATGTGTTATCCACGGAGGTCGACATTCAAAAGACTTGATTACTCCACTAGCCTATTTCCCAAGACACGAACATGGTCATAAAATATGAACATTATCTCATATATATTTACATAGATATTATTAATTATTAAATAACCTACCTGAAATCGAGTTTCATCTAGTGAAACCAACATATGTGAATTTTTTATTTATGACACTTCACCAAACTTTTTATACCCCAACACTACCATAAAACCACAATCTCCTAGGGAAAGGTTCCACCAACATTTTTCTAAAAAAAATCGATATAAATACTCAAAATAGGAACCACATTGATATATTATCTATGTCCTACTCTTCACCATAGAGATTTAATTATCAATGATTGGTGAGAATCATCCTTCCTGACACCCACTGTCTACTGAACATCAACAGTCATAAAAATCACATGATTTTGTCTATTAACTCTACATCTTGAGACCCTCTTTAGGTTCTATTGATTACATGGTTCCTATAACAACTTATTTCCTTCATTAATAATAATCCAATAATGTACTCCATTTCTATCCAAATCATACATTATTTACACAATCGATTCTCACCACCAGGCAACTTTGACATTTAATCACTCCATGGTCCCTACCAATCCCCATTAACAAAACAGTATTATATAGTTGCCATTATTTCTTGTCTAGAAAACTAATTATTTCTTGATAAACTATTTACCACTAGTCAATATATTTAAACCCTTTAGGGGCCTATACCATATACGTTCTCATTGGAGAAAATATTCCCATCGTAAAATTTCTTATGAAAAAACAAGGGTTGTGTCAAAATGAAACCACTATATATTTATCATTATTAATAATGTCCACACCTATAACATCCAACCCATCCTAATTTTCATTAATGGATTCAGAATTTTTATTATGCCTCATGCGACATCTTCATGGTACCAATGGATGGGAATAAATTATAAGGGATTAAACACAATTAGGGGATGATTCTCACTTTGGAAATTAAACAACCGCATCCAAATATACCATAACTAAAACCACAATAAGATTCATGGAGACAATGTGATACCACTCAATGTAATACCAAAAGAGAATAATAATAAACTACAACTTGAACAGCATCACTGTACCAAATGTAATGACTAAAGAAATAAAAATTTAAAGACACCAAAGACCTGACTCCAAAGCCCCCAATATGATTCATGCTTCAACTACACAATCCTACTCAATGTATCCATTTTTATCATCAATTAAATGAGATTCTATAACATTACACATTTCTCAATAAACAATATAAAAAAAGACCCATGTTTCAAATCATTGGTGAGTAGTGAAACATAGTATTATTTCCCCGATTGACTTTCATACTCACAGCACTATGATATAACATGTTATCACATTTATATAAAACAATTTGTATAAAAAATTAAAAACAATTTATAATAGTCTAGGAAAATTAAAAATCGATCAATTTTTCGTGATAAAACAATTTTCATGGAAAAAGACCAAACATTACTTTAAACCATTCCACAATTTCATTTTTTCATGACCCATTTCATTACACATATCCACATATCCACATATCCACACATGAATTCCCATATGATAGATCTATACTCATGAGCGGTCTCTTTTCAATTTTTCATGTTTTAATAAGGTGACCATATTCCAGTGACCAAATAGAACACACCACTTATATAGGGTAACATCAATTAAAATGAACACATGCCACCCAATTATGCCAAACCCATTACAAAAAAAAAATCCAAAACCATTCTATGGATAAAAATTTTTTATTGAATACCTTTCTAAAAAATATTGTTATTTAAATAAAACCAAATGGAAAATTATAAAGTCATAATTTCCAAAAAAACATAATTAATAACTTTTAAAAAATATCCATAATTCCAAAAAACAATTACTAAAGATGATTTATACAAATATTTTACCAACAATTTTACAATAAATTTGAATCATTTCAAAAAATTTGAAACAATGCATTCTTGTTCTAATAAGAGGAGTCAAGATTGATTCCACCAACCATGTGAATTATAGAGAAAATTAAGAATGAAATGATTTACTCTACAAAATTTGGTTGAATATCCCAAAACCCTCTTTAGATATCTTTCCCAAACATAAAAACAACAATATCAACTCTTCATTATGATAAAATATTAAAGATCTATCCCCCAAGGACTGAATCTATGAATCTAGGATAGGGAAGAAAACTATATCAAATGATAACCACCTAAGACAAAGACATACAAAGGAAATTAGGCTTCAATTCACCATGTGTTTCCAACATATCACCCTTGAGTCAAAGGGGATACTCTCCATAGTCATTGGTTGGAAGAAAAAATGTCTTAGAGTTGAAATTAGTGATAAATAAGAAGTTTAGAGATAACCATGAGATAGATCCACTTTTTGAAGAAATAACATTATACCATGAATTGTGGGGTCACACTATTAGGCAAACCATGTGCCAATCATGCACCAACCACTGCCTCATAATGTACCTCACATAGTTGGTTTTCATGGTAAGGGAAAACATGCGCTAACCATGTATAATCTCTCTACATAAAATTTCTTAGTTACTCCTATGTGGTTGCATGGTTAGGAAAAACCATGATCCAAAACATGCACCTACATATAATCACTTGTTTCACTTTTCATGGTTTCTTGTAGCAGTTTAATGGTTTCTACTAATTATTCTCAAACCATGGACCACTAGAATATCCCAAAAAACATTCAAAAAACATCTAAACACTCCTAAACATCCACCAAACACTCTATGTACATAAAATTAAATATTAATGTTTTACTTTCTTGAAACCAAGGGTGATAAATTCTCCCCACCATTGGAATTTCTATCCCTAGAAAGAACAAACCCAATATTTCTCTAAAATATTTCATTCCATTTATCGTCTATTTAGTTCACCCATTCTCACGTTTCATCTGGAATTTTACCCTGATTCCACAAAACCTGCACTAGACCGATGATTTTTCTATACAATACATTCTCTTTTCTATCAAAAATCTGAACTGGTACTTGAATCAATGAAGCATTTGGATATAATTCAATGTGATCCCATGAAATCACAAGGTTGGGATCAAGTTGATAACTTTTCAACTGAGATACATGAAATGAATTTTGAACTACACTATACTATGGAGGGAAATTTAAATGACATTCAACCTAACCAACCTATTCAGGTATCTCATAAGGGACTATGTATCTAGGTTATAACATTACCAACATTACAAAAATATTACTCCCAAGTCTTGGAGAGATCCGAAAAAGAACATTATCATTTATGTCGAAAAAAATACAATCTAACATTATTTGCATAAGATTTTTGGTGACTTTCATCTATATTCATTCTCTTTCAGATCAACTAAATATTCTCCTTTGTCTCTTGGACAAGGCCCTGACCAACTAGTTATGTCTCTCATGTTTCCACCAGAAAAAATTATAGAATGAAAAGGGAGCCCATATAATGATTCAAAATGATCCAAATTTATCAATTTATATTTACTATTTTTATATGATAACTCCAATAACATTATGCAATCATCCCATGAGATATAGAAATTCAGTTAACAATCCTACAACATGTCTTCTAATATTTGTGGAATCCTTTAGTATTTTCCATCCATCTGGGGATGATACATCATAATAATTTTCAACTGAGTTCCAAGGTATTAATATAAGGATTTATATAAAATATACCTAACCCTCATATCTCTATCTATTACTATGGAAACCGGTAGGCCATTCCTCTTTAAAACATCTCATATAGATAATTATTTCAAGTCCACTACTATTTGATTTTAAATAATAAGGATGAAATGGGCCAACATTATGCAATGATCCACTAACAACCATTTGGATTCATGTTTACAAATAAATCTTCGGAGAAATATTTAAAAATCCAAAGCTATCTACCTTATTTTTCAAATAGGAATAGTTAATGACTGCATCATACCTGCTGGACCCTGATTCTCTCCATTAATCTTATGAAAAGTTAAGTATATCAATTCAAACTCAACCACTTTCCTTTTAATTTAGATCCACTAAAGATATGAATTAATTTCCATATAAATATTCTCTATTCTAGGATGAATATCCTATGTAGAATGGTGGTATGGATGAAAATTTTTTCCTATAAAACAAATGGTATGACCATGTGCTTTCAAAACCAAAAAAGTAGACTCTCATGCAGTTTCCATCACTCGATAGTCTTGACAACATTGAGTTTTGAACTCATAGAAACGTATTCTAAATTTGATGTCTATTACTCTATTAATATCTTAATAAAACAAGTAATTAACAATACTCGAATGAAAACAACAATTTCTCCTTGGTCTTCACATTCCAAGTGCATGTTGAGTATCACTGACACCAATTTCCTTTGATATGAATCTTCATTTTCAAACTGAGAAAGTGACTTAATTCTTAATGTATAATCCAAGAAATTTCATTTACCCAGTGTATACAGCAAGTAAAATCCATTCATATAGAGATACTACATTTATAGTCTTTGTCTCAGATTCAAATCCCATTGTGATAAAATATGTTTCAATTTGTTATGATCCATAAAAACTATAAATTTCCAACCAAAGTGGTAATAAAGATAATTCTTTAAGTCATGGAATATGAAGGTTAAATCCAAATAAAATTTAGGGTTGTTATTATCATGAAACAAATATTTACTTCATCCATAAACAATAAAATGATCTTCCTACGTGATAATAGTTCCCAACCCAGATCCCAAAGCATCACAATATACCACATATCCTTGTCCTGATTCATAAAATATCAAGATCAGTATTGATGTAAGAAAAAATTTTATCTCTTGAAAATACATTTGACAATTACTCATTTAATTAAAATGGAATATGTTTCCTTTCCAAATCTGTCATAACTAAAGCTATTCATGATAAATCATCAACAAAGCATCTATAATAAGCAACTAAATAAAGGAAATGGAGTATCAAGAAGATATCCTTTGGTGGTTTCCAAGAGATAACTGTCTTAATCTATTTTGGATTAAATAAACACCCCATTTATAAATTAAATAGACATGTAATCATACCTATTGTATTAAAAATCCCACATTGATAATTTGGAATACATTTGACGATCCTTCAAAATTTCAAACACTATCTACAAGTGTTTATCATGCTCAGTCATTGTACATAAATAACAAAAATCATCCAAAAAAATCATTAAAAAGAATATAGATGTCTATAAAATATTTTATTCATAAATTCCATAATTAATGGTGGAGTATTCGTAATACTGAAAGTCAGAACCATGTACTTGTAATGGTAATATCTACTTCTTGAGGGGTAATTTTGGTACATCCTCCTTCTGAACTCACATTTGGTGATATCCTAAATGAAAGTTAATCTGGGAGAACCACTGTTCTCTCCTTAGTTTATCTAATAGATCATCAATTCATGGAGGGGATATTAGTTCATTATCATAACCTGGTTATGATTATGATAGTCCACACATAGCAAAAGAGTTCTATAAACCATTTTGGAAAAACCATACTCATGTTGTCCATAGAAACCGGCTCGGCTAGATGGACCCTTTCCATTCCACCTATTCCATAATAACATTCATTTACATTAACTGTATTTGTTCCATATTATATGAAAGTAGGGAAATAGGACATTCCCCTTAAGGGGATCAATTGTAATCCTCAATTCTCTTGTGGGTGGAACCATGGGAAAGTTCCTTGAAAACATCCAGAAACTGATTAATAACAAATGAAAGACTATTATTCTTGGTCTCTTACATCAATTCCAATGTCACTGTTACCAACTGGAATGAGATCATTTCAACTACTGGATCCAAAAATCCTATTTCAGTTTCTTTTCTATTTTGGTCCCCTCTAAATACGCGTTCAATGCCATCATCAATCAATAAACTAACATGTACTCTATAACAATAATTGTGAGCCATGAACCTAATAAGTCAATCCATACCAAGGATTATGTCATAGATATCCATTTCTATAGAAGATAATTCACAAATTTATTGATCTCCAATAGTAGTTATAGATCAAGATTTACATATAAAGGATCAACATTCTCTTTGGCCATAATGAGTATGAAGTTTCAAAATAGAAGATATCATCTCAACATTTAAACCTAGAAAATAAATAACATGGTAATAAATATACACATGGAATTCACTCATATCAAAAAAATATTGATTAAGGGTAGAATTTGAAAATAATATTTCCACGCACCATCGATGGTACATATTTATCATCATCAATAACATGATCATATCCATGTAGTTTGTTACTCACTGCAATTTTTTATTTTTTGACCTGTTGATATTTACCTTCTTTAGGATTCATGGAATTCATGGAGTCACTATGTAGAGCTAATATCTTCTAACAAGAGGTATTCTAATACCCTTATCCCTTTAAAGAATAGGAAATCTATGACACATGGGAAGTGTCCCAACCACCCGACCATGGAGCATTGTGACAATGGCGTTGAAAATCCTCATATGGTTGAAACTTTGGAATTATTTAGTTGGTGTTGTATATTATCACTTGATGAGATCAAGAGATCCACATTGGAAACATCTATATTTAATCTTGTGTCTCTAAAGAAGATTCAATAATCCATACATCTAATTCTGAGTCATATAACTACCTTGGAAAAAGTATTCCCTTCTACCACTAGTTACCGGCATTAGAGATCCAATAATTCCCCAAAGGTATCAACATTCTTCTTCCACCCATAGCTCTTAATATTTCCTTTTCTTGCACCATATGTATATTCCCCATATCTGTATAATCCATTATACATATCGTGAAAATATTTTGATAAAATCTCTTATCTCATTCCATATTCAAAAATTACATCCATCAAGTATGAACTATCATCAAATTTTCCGGAAAGAAGAATAAATTCATAAATTTATTCTCATACTCTTTAACTGAGAGGTTCTCCTAAATTAATCTAAAAATTTCCATCATTATTTCAATCCTAAACATATGATGATAGAATTTATTTTTGAAAAAATCTTCAAAATAATCCAATGAAAATCCATGGTCTAATTAAGGATGAATTTATAAATACAACCACTGGGGTGATTTATCTTCTATTAAATATGCTAGTTACATAACATTAAGCTATGTTGGTGTGACTAAGAAATCAAAGATTCAATTCATCCTATTCATCCACACATTTTCTTTCTTTGGTTATGTATCACACTGAAGGATGAATGGATTGTGCTTCTATAACTAGAATGAGTGATCCACTTTCCTTGGTTTATCCCTCTTGTTCCCTCCATCCATAGCCAATATGTGTTTGACTATACTCTAAACCAGATGTTGGTCCACCTGTGGCTTATATTCAACCACATTATCAGCAACCTCTTCTTTTTGGTTTCTTCTACACGTTGTAGACGCCATTTCTTATTCCAAAACAAAACACAATAACTATCACTCTCTAGAACCTAAAGGCTTCTCAATTTCAAAATCTACAACGTCATAACTATCGAAATAAATATTTCAAAATAATAAATTTCTTCTTTTTTTAAAACATTTTTGAAAATTATATTGGGAATTTGAAAATCATCCAATTTTTTAAATACATTTATCAATCCATTTTAAAAGTCTCACATTTGAAAAAAAATCGAATTGATTTCAAAAATTAACATTTTTTTCAGAAAATGATAAATCATTTCCTAAAATGAATTATGAATTCTTTGTGGGAATTCATATATATCAATTCATTTCATGGTCTTCTCATTCACTAAACCGATGAATATGATATTACTACTACTATATTTTTCCCAAAAATACTTATGTACCCAACTCCCTGGTAACATTATGTTCAACATAAATATCATAGTTACACATAATTATGATCTACATTTCATGTCATGAAAATCTTACTTTTTTCTACCATCCCAAATCGAGGAATAAAGAAGAATGAATTTCAACACCAAGAACAACAGCCAATGCCATTTTTCCCAAAATATTAATAATAACCATGAAAGGTACAATTTCCAATCCATGGAACTAACAAGATGCTTCCATTTATAACATCATACTCCTCCTTAATGTCTTGAATAAAGGGACGAACTGTTACTAGACCTTATGATACATCCTCAACGAGCCAAATGCTAACAATAAATTCTAAGGGATTCAATAAAATTGAAGGATGATTTACCATTTGAAAATAAAACAACCATAACCAGACATACCATAACAGAAACAATTATATGATGCATCATAATTATGTGATTCCAATCAACATTATACAAAAGGGAAAAAATACTGAACTACAACATGACAAATACTAGAGTACTAAATAATAAGACTAAATGGAAAAACTAAAAGGCTCTAAATACATAACTCAATATCTCCCAACATGCTCCATTATCCAAATCCACATTCCAGGAAATGTATTGCTATGTATCAACAATTAAATGAGATAATTTTCAATTACCTAGGTCCTAAAAACAATATCTGAAAAATAACTAGGGGTCCAAATCAGGGGTGTGTAAAGATACTCATTTTGCATTCAATAAAAGAAATCCCTAATCATGCCATAAGTATAGAACATGTTAACATATTTATATATAACAATTTATATAAAAAATTAAAAAAAATTATTAAAAGGCTGGGATATTCAAAACTAAACTATTTTCTAGGAAAAACATTCCAAGAATGCGACCCAAAAATTTATTAAGCCATTCCATAATTTCATTTTTTTTCAGAACCAATTTCATTCAACATATACAATCATCCACACATCCACACAAGTATTCCCATGTGATAGTTACATACTCATGATCATTCACTCAATGAACTACCATGTTAGCACAAGGTAACCATATACCAATGCCTTAATAGAAAATTTCCCCTTCCGTAGGTCTGGTCAATAAAAATTAAAACTAACCAACCAATTATTCAAACCCATTCCAAAACTAATTACTCAAAATCCATTCAATAAAAAAAGTTCATTGAAAGTAATTACAAAAATCCTTTTTCAGTAAATAAAACCAAACAATATATTTTAAAATCCAAATTTTAATATCATTCAAGATATAATTTTCAAAACAATTCTATAATTCCCAAAAAACCTTAACTAACAGACTTATATACAAAGGTTTTCACAACCATTAGACAATCAATTACAGGAAATCAAAAATTAGGAAACTAATGCTTCATATTATAATAAAAATAGTCCATAGTGAAGCCACTAACCTCATGAATTATTGTGAAAATGAATAAATGATTAAATTCTTCCTCAAAACCATGTTGAATCTCCGAAAATCCCATATAAACATCCTTACCTGACATCAAGAAAGAAAAAATCCTCATGATTGGTATAAATTATCATAAATCAATTCAAATAGAGTAGATCAATGAATCCATGATAGGTAAGAAAAGTACATCTAAGGAAAACTACATAAAAAGAAGACATGCCAAGTAGATTGTTATTCCACACATCAGGAATTTCCAATGGATCACTGTTGGGTCAAAGGGGAAAGTATCCACAACATTTGGAAGGATGAAAAAATGACTAGGGTTGAATACAATGAAAAAATAGGGGTTTAGAACTAATTCGAAGCTAAATCCACTTTTTAGGATCTAATTTTAAACTTCTGATGGTTGGGTCACACTATTAAGAAAATAGTGTCTCAGCCGTGTGCTAGCCACTTCCTCAAGAATGCCTCACATGGTTGGTTTTCATTGTTAGAAAAATTGGGTACCAATGTTACATAATCTCGCTAACTCACATTGAAAAATTAATCATATGTGGTTTTATAATTTTTTAAAACCATGAACCTAACTGTGTGTCTTCCATGATTCACATGATTCACATTTGATGATTTCCTATTATAGATTCATTGTTGCTACAAATGATTCTCAAACCATGTGCCACCAAAATCCCCAAAAACCATCCAAAATTTTTCCAAACCCTCCCAAAAATAACCCAAACACTTTACATACTTAAAATAAATAATTAAAGGGTTACTTACTTGAAATTGGTGTTGATATAACACCCTAGGAGCCACATCACATACACAACCCTATCTTCATATCATAATGATTTCTCAGTATCTATCCATTGATATTATTCACATGTCATCCAAATGATGTTAATATCTTATAAAAAACCCACATAATAGAAATCATTGAAATATTAGGTCACACCACTCCACCTATTTGATATGTTATGGAAATGAACACACTATATATACACTAAAAAAGATTTTCAATTATAAAATTCACACAATGGTGATCAACATACCCCAATAACAAAACCAATTGTACCCAAGAAATCATACACCCTTCTATTATACTTCTATAACATTCTTATAAAAAATATATCATCCTATATTCCATTTTCATAGGCTCATGTGCCTAATTCAATTACTTAATTCACATGAAACTCGTGTTCAACTAATTAATTCTAGCCTCACATTATTAATTAACAAATTGAACATGTTTCCTATTCACGTAAAATCTATCATGAACCATTCGCTCAATAACTACCCATTAATTCATATTCACAATACCCAAGGAATATTCATGGGAATAACACTTTAATTATTGGTCCCCTATTGTATAAATATTAAATAATGAGGATTTACACATTCTTCCATCACTGTAGGCAGTAGTAGTCCCAGTTATCCCCACTCTTGGGTGAATATAAAACATTAGAACTCATCTCTAAAAAAATAATAAGTTTTCTTCCTAATAAATTACAACACTATCCCACAAATATCCAATGCCTCATATCAATATCACTAGGCATTACCACATATCACATAGGTCACATCCCACTAGAACACAACTCAAGAATTGTCACACATGATTTCATCAACAATTTCACAAGGTAAACACTTTTAAATAAACCCACTCTATGGATCTTATATATATATATATACATACATATTTTAGGAATCTCACAATTAATACAACTACATACTTCCTGATACTAATACTCACCAAGAATCTACATAGTAGACTACCCCTTCGTGGATAAATCCATATATGTGGGCATACAATCAAAATTTATATAAAATGATTTGTATAATGGATAACATATCCATTTTCATTAGTTATATAGAATAACCATAATTTGTTTTTTCATTAAAACACTAAATAAATTATTGTTTTAACATTATAAAACAAGAACTAATGATTTCCTATAACCAGTTCTACTAATATAAAGAAGAATGCATATTTCACATTAAGCTATATGAATAATATAATATATGAACTCAATACTCTTAAAAACCAGATGTAATAGAAAAACAAAAAAAAACAAAAATCAACATTCTAAAACACAAAATTCAACAAAATGAGCTTAGTAATAACTTAATAAAACTGTAATATCAATGATATGTCATTTTAAACTTATATTTCATCTGATATAGGTACATGAAGAATGCACGACATAACATCGATCCCGTGTTTTAACTAGTCCTGTCACCTATATAGTTATCCCAAATATTATGGATAGTAATAAAATTACTAAACATCACATAGTTATATCCCAATTTTGATCACAGTATTATAACTAGATCAGAGAACCAATTAAATTTAAGTGAAACTCCATATAAACCTGAGGTTAAAAACTAGAAGTTAAGGTATAAAATTATTCCATCGGAGTATAATACCATCATAACATATTATATCAAAAAAATGGAAATAACATATAGCATGGAATCATAATAAAAAAATAAAAGTGAAACATCACAACCAATCCTTCTATAAAAAAATTCACATGCAATAACATAAACCATTATCTCAAATATCATATGAGTTTTGAATACACTAATATATTCTTACATTGTAATATTTTTTAAAACAAGAAATGAAAATATAAAAATATAAAAATTACCAAAAATATGGTATAGAGTCCCAAATCTGATTGACATCCTCACCTTATCCAATATATTTATCTCAATCATCTAACACTAGGATGTTGACCAACCTCTAACATCACCCATGTATTCTTATTAGGAAATATTATACAAGATATTATTGATAAAGATCTATGTACAACTCAATAGGGTACTACCCAAGAAAAAAATAAATATAGCCATTCTAAATTTTTTTTAATTTGACATTCCATAATAGAAAACTGAAATAATACATAAATAAACCACCATCATTCCTCATGTACTAGGGTCACACTAGGGAGTGACCATGACTACACTGTCATGTTTCATATCTCTCATATAATGATATTTAAATAAAACTAATGATCTGATAATAACCCTCCAATAATGAAATCATGTTTCATATATCATCATATAATATCTCAAAACCCATGGGGAGTAACACCTCATCCCATATATGATTCATTCTTAATCACAACCCAAGTGAAAATCATTCAACCCCCAAACCATATCAAATATCTAACCTTCACGGGAAAATAGAAAACATTCCAAAAAACATCACATATCTCATCACCACTTAGCGATTAAATGCACACACCTCAAAACAATTCCATATTTTGTCACCACCTTGGGGAGAAGAACACCACCAATGAACTATCTCGTATATCATCACTACCAAGGGGGAAAATTCACCCCACATTGGAACTATCTGATATCTCCTCACCACTAAGGGTGGAAAAGCAACCCACCCATAGAATATAATTATATCTCATCACTACCCTGGGGTAATGGTTCCCCACCCCAAAACCATCCCATATAACATTTCCACCTTGGGGGAAAACACCTCACCTTAGAACAAAATTATATCTCGTTAAAACATATGGAGAAATTAACACTTGGAAAATATAATTGTAGTATATATATGATACTAAAGTTATCATGAAACCTCAGAAGCTTTAAATTCATCTGATATAGGTGTTATCCAAATTCTTGACCAAGCATCCATACCTTCTTTCGACTAGTCATTTCACTTATATACCTTACGAAAATTTTATGTAAAATTTTAATAAAAAATTAAATGCCACATTTTCACATCTGAATTTTGGTCACCCTATAGTAACTCGATTAGAAAAAAAATGAATTTGAGAACTCCTCCACATATTACAAAGGATACCATCTAGAAGATAGGGTATACAATTATTCCCTAGGGGTACTGTACCCTCGTATCCTAGTAGACCATAACGATGGAAATCAAAAAACTATGAATTATAAAAAATATTACAAATGAAACACCACAACAAATCCATCTATAAAAAGATTACATATCTCAAGAAATAACCTTAAAAACTATCTAAAATAACATATGAGATTGGAATAATCCAACATGGTCTCCCACTGTAAGATCTTATACAACCCAAAAAATGTTAAAATATAAAAAATTACCACAACAGGTTCAAGAGTTCAAAATCAGTTTTGCATCCTCACTATGGCCCAGCTATTTATCACAGTCACATTAAACTAGGACGTTGAACCACTTTTAACTTCACCCATGTGCTCTTCTCAGTCAATATTTGAAACATCCCAGGTATTTATTGAATAATTAATTTTCATATATATATATATATATATATTCGAATTTAATATTAATTTTAGTTTAAATGGGAAACATTGTATGACATCGTATCCAACACTCTACAATGGGTTTCTCTGAAATCTTACGTTGCACACAATGTTGAATTATAAAGAAAAATAATACAATATTATTATTATTATTTAAAATTGTAGTCCTAGACATTTTATTGGGGATAATGAATAGAACTAACTAAAATATGATTAAACATGTTTTCTAAATGTTTCTATATTTATCTAATTAATTTTAGAGTCTTAAAATGATAATGAACCCAATTTTGAGTACAAAATACTCTAATATTTTTAAATGATTGTTTTACCAACTTTTGATAGGGAACCAGTTTTGAAAAGTAGTTTTTTTCTCTTTTATATGTTCAATTTCATAAGATATACTTGTTATTTAAATTTAGGACATCAAAATTTACTTTTGGTACTTTTCTGATAAAATTAATAATGAATAGTGAAAAATAATGGATTTTAATTGAAACCTACCTTTTCATATAATTTATCTATATAGTTAGATTATAATTATAATATGATTTAAAGTGTAATTGGATTATTATTTTTATCATTTAATCCAATTATGGTAATTATAATTAATTTCATATTTAAATTGGTCATAAACATAGGACAATTTTTTATAGTTGTTACTTCTTAAAAACCTAATTTCTTATTTTCACAATGGGGACTAATTTTAAATTATTTACTGTAACTTTTGTGTCTTATAT